>OX465094.1:59562460-60287460 GCA_949987625.1 Chalcis sispes
TTTCTCTATATTGCTCCGCGCTCCGTGACTCTACGTTTTTCTCTCGGGCGGCTCGCACACGCGCAAAGTCAACTCCGTTTTATGCCGCGAGAACGAAAGAAGAACTGCTGTGTTGCTGCTGCTGGCTCTGACAGGAAGGATGACGGAACGATTCAAATAACAGCCTTTGACGGGGATTTCTTATGGGTGGCGGAACGGAAACTGCTTGAGAGGGAACGAATAAGAGTAAAAGAGAGAAAGAGAGAGAGAGAGAGAGAGAGAGAAAGAGTCAGAGAAAAAACGAGAAAAAAGTGTAAAGAATGAAAAAGATGGTTAGCCCGGTTGGGTCGAATCGTCTACTAAGGACGACAATAGGAAACGACGAGTTGCTCGCTTTTGCGCTAGAATGCGCGCGTGCGCGTGTAATTCGAGTCGTCCGACCTCACGAGCGAAAAACAAGAGGCAGAAAAAATTCTTTGTACGATTTGATGAAGAGATTAGATAAAGATAGTCCATATAGATTTCAGTATAAATGCGAAGAGAATGAATAAGGTTTAGTTTCTTAACGGCAATATGTAATTATTTTAATGTATGCAATTTTAACTGTTAACTGGTATAGGGAAAATAATTTGGCTATTTTTTAAATAATAAAATATAAAGTAAAAAGTATTGATTATTCGTGCAATTTAAAATAGTATGAGATTTCGTTTTTATAATTTTAAAATTAAAGTAGACGCCATCTGTTGGCTAGAAAATGCAAATATTTTTTCAAGGAAAAAACGTTTTGCTTTTTATCGATTCTCTAACATTAATTAAACATTTTATCTGCATAAATATTGTTTCATGTCCTTATAATTTATAAACATATTTCTGATAAAAAATAATAATTATTTACTACATTATGAAAAGTATATTTCATAAATTTCTTTAAAAAAATTATTTGATTTATGAAAGTTAATTAACAATATATAATTACGATTCAATCAATATTTTTTCTAAACATGCAATGAACAAAAGTTTTTACAATTCTTTTTTTATCAAAAAGTTCCGATAACATCAGCCATGAATTCTTTTAAATACATTAAGATAAATTTATATTATCATAAACTGCTTAACATATTACACAATTTTTGAAAAAAAAACAAAATCTTCCGCTTGTGATCTCTCAAAAGCGATAATAAACGTCGGCGTTCGAAAACGACGCGAGTAACGACCGCACACTCGCTCAAAAATTACAATGTATGCCTCGGCTTTCGATCTCTCTCTCTCTCTCTCTCTTCCCTCTGTCCTCTGTTTTTTCTCTTTTTTTGAACGTTTTTTTCTTCTTTCGATTTCTTAAATCGCCAGGATGAATTATACACGCTCACGCGCCGTTGCGTCGTGAACATATCGCCGCGGCTTATCTCTCTTCGAAGCTGCCGCCGTCGTTGATTCCCGATGCCTTTATGTAGTCCGAAAGAAAGATACGCCCGGAATTTCTCGCGTCGCGCATAAAACAAAACGAGCCAAGTGTTAAGAGAAGGAAACAAAACGGAAAGAAAAAAAATAAAGAGAACTCGCGAAAAGAAGGAGAGCAAGGGGAATTAAGAGAGAGAATCTCTTCGGTTCTCTTTCTTTTCATCTCCGCGTGCGCGCGCTAATCTTGCTGGGGTATCGAAAGCCCGGTAGCTATCGAGAAAAGGTCCCTTGAGCGACGAATCTCTCTCTCTCTCTCTTTTTTTTTTAGTTACGCCGCGAACACGTATAGTGAGCGGATCTCGTTTGAAGATGCCGGAGGAGAGACGCGACACGAGCGGAGTTTGCACTTATCGCTGCGTAGCCCAATAATTGGCTACAATGAAAGAAAAATTTTTCTTATTTAATTGATGCCTTTGGACAAGTACGAGACAGCGATGATGACGATGACGAGCGATATATGCGAGCGGTTTGATGGGACGCGTTCTCGGCCCGATTCCTGTTAATGAATTAAGGGTTATGTACCAAGAAAGGCTCTTTCGAAGTTTTACAACTTCTTTGGCTTTCAGAGTGAGTTATAATAAGGTTAAGTGCTCACCAATGACATCAAATTACCGATCTATTAATTTTATTTTACTTGCTCTCCAACTCAACCTGTATTTCCTTTATTTTCATAATTTTATTTTTTATGTATACATGCGATACATTTATGATACATTTATAGGCCCAAAATTAATGATAATGAGCAGTTGATATAAAGTGTTTATTTCAAATTCCGCGAATTAAGGTGTTGAGGTAGTTCGAAGTTTGTCTTATGGATGATAATCATTGCATTCGGCCTTGTAAGTTGGGTTTGGGTGCATTGTTGTGATGAAACGCGACTCCAATTGCCTTTTCTATTCGATTGCTTTCCACCAAATTTTTTTATTTGATCTGCATGATTTTTATTTACTATGCTATTGATGATATAATGAGCCCCGATCATTTTTTTTTTCTGTGAATTATATACAGCTGCTTATCATTAATTTTAAATTATCTACCGTATACGTACAACACTATGTGCAAGATTAATGATGGGATTTGTATTTGTATTAAGAAACGTTTGCAGTTTAAATTGCAGTTTAAAAGATTTCACAATTGAATTTAAATCGCTTGCCAGTTAAAACTGTAATCGTAAATTTTAATTTTTCTAAGGAGCAAAGTACATAATTAGTGTTTAAAGTAATTTATGGCATTAATTAAATTCATTACGTGATTAAGTGGATTATGATTCGTTGCTCGCTATATCTTATAAGATTGACATGACTTGTTGAAAGTATATCTGATCAATCGCCTGATCAACAGTTTTGGCTTTAATCACCGATTTTTAAAAATGACATATATAACAAAATCTTTATTCCACGAAAATGTTTTAATTTTATAATGAAATTAAAATAAACCAAAACGATGTACGCAGATAATTTTAAATATAAATATCATTTTCCTATCCAAAACGTTATATTTCATTTTAAAACCTAAACTCTTTATAAACTTGGAAGTTTTAAGCATTTGTAGTGGCTTTTGCGCAAGCGACGTGAAATGAATAAATCGTCTAATCAAATTTCCCTAGATACACAAATCTTGCCTCTAACGTAAAAACCACAAATCTCGCTAAAAATGCTCTTGCGCTGACAAACAATCCAACACATTTGCACTCGCATGTATAAAGTATATTATATTTACATACATGTATGTGTGAGCGTGTGCATGTATATTCGAGTAGACGTAAAAGCGTTGGAAGACTCATCAAGTCGCGGTGTCGACTGCCTATACGGTCCGATAATTAAAACGCTTTCGTGAAATTGTAGGCAAACACGGCGCTTAAGTGGCTGTCATTCGTAACCTGTGGCAGTCGGTAAGTTGCCTCGACGGGCAATCAATCACTCGGTGGCGAGCCAGTACTATACACGCCGCTGCTTCCCTCCCCTCTCCCTTCTCCTTCTCTTTCTCTTTTCTTCTCTTTCCTTTTGCCTTCGTCGTAGCTGCCGCCACTGACGCTCCCACTGCCGCTATATCGCCCCCCGACCCATTACATTTCTATTTTGAAAGCTGCTTATTAAGCTGGGGCAGCCCGACCCTACCACACTCGCACACGTATACTCATCTGTATATATATTTATACATAAATGTATATAATATATATGTACAAAAGTGAAGAGACGGACAGGTTTCACGGTATAAAATATTGGATTGCCGGAGCCCCGAACGATGACGAAGACGGCGACGAAGAGGAAGGAAGAGTGGCAGTGGTAGATTGGTGGGGATAAAGGAAGATAGCGAGAGAGAGAGAGAGAAAGAGAGAGAAAAAGTACGATGATGTTGGAGCAGGGGAAGCAAGGAGGGCAAGGGGATAGAAGGCGGCCGTAAAAGCGGTGAAATATCAAAGCCGGGATGGGAGCTGTCATCGTCGAGCCAACATCATGGGTGGCGTGTTGAATTAGAATGCCTCCCCACCGCACCGACACACTGCGCGCCGCCTCTCCTCCCTCCCGTCGTCTTTGCTCGCCACGACCCCCCTTTTCTCTCTCTCTCTCTCTCTCTCTTCCGTTAAAAATAGCGGTGGGGGTAGACCACGACGACAGGTTACACGCTGCAGAGATGGAAAGGAGGGAGACAGAGAGGGAGGGAAACCATGCCCAGATGGCGCTGCTGTGGCTCGAGAAGCTCAGACTAGCGAAGGTTCCGAAGCGCGGCGGAGCAATGTGTGCATTCATTACATCCTTGGATCTCGCACGGTGCGCGTTGTCGACTTTTACACGCAGTTACGTACGTATCGATTGTTAGTGACTCGAGTTTGTACGTTTGCTACTGCCATACGAAGAGCTTCAAAGGAAAAGAGATATATAAAATCGGAAGCAATTGTCCGACGGCGAGCGATTCTGCTTTGGCAGAGCGCCGCGAAAGTTTCGTTCGACGATTACGGTGGCTAGTTAAATAACCGCCGTAAAAAGTTTTGGAAGAAGAAAACGTTTATTTTTTAGTTTTATTATTATTTTTTTTTTGTGCTTCTGTGTATTACAAGACTATTGTGAATAACCAAATGGTTGTGCTCGAGGAGGGCAGTATGTTGACTACCGGACACAATCAGTATCTACAGCCGGATTATCTTTCTCCGCTTCCAACAACGGTAAGATTTTATTTTAATATTAAATTTCTTTAAGAATTAAAAAAAAAAAAAAAAAATAGATAAATGCTAATAATTTTACATGAAGTAGTTTAATAGCATTCTGATCATCCCTATTATATTTAAATACACTTTGAAATCGTACATCTCGATTATGGAGTTACATTGTCAACATAATTAAATTATGATAGATCTATACATATATTTAGTTTAATGTAACGAAATAAAATTGTAAAGTAGATTTCTTTTGATCTTGATACTCGACTATAAAGAGCTTGTTTTCGATTTTGGGAATCTCAGACGTTCAAAATTAGGATATTCATTGATTTTATTTTTAAATATTATAGTCTCTAAATTTATGTAAAATAATATTAAAACTTTTTCCGAAATATATATTCTTTTCGGTAAACATTGAAACCGTCCAATTTAAAATGGTTTTCTGTGAATGTAAAGTTTTAAAATAAAAGTTATTATTTAAGTAAATATTTGAAAGTGACTAGTTAAAAAATAAATAAATCATTTTATCAAAAACAAAGAAGTATACCATTTAAAAATTATTTCAGACTAACTGTTTATGATAATTACATTAAAAAGAGTTTTTAAAAAGAAAGTGATGATAATTTTAAATACATGATTGTTTATTTCTTTTACAGTTGGATGCGAAGAAGAGTCCGCTCGCTCTGCTAGCTCAAACATGCAGTCAAATTGGAGCAGATTCACCCTCAAAACCTTTGATCTCGCCACTGGATAAACCATCAAAGGGCCCGTCGGTTGCGTCGCACGCTCGTTCGCCGCCGGCAGCGAAATTGGAGCGCACACGCGGCAGCCCATCCGACGGCGGCAATAAGACGACTTCGTCCTCCATCTCAAATCTTGCCTTCAAACCTTACGAAACGAACGTCGTGTCGACGAAGCGTTCGTCTACCGACGAAAGCGCATCGCGACCAGCCTCCAAGGCCAGTGTGCATAGTGCAAGTGGCAACAGTGGCCGCGACAGTGTTAATAACAGTGCCAGTAGTGATAGCCTTGAAAGCGTTAACGGCTACAAGAAATCGGCCAACCGTTCGACGCCTCTCGGACGTAAAACCGCGTCGCCGGCTTCCAACAATCAGACCCCTGCCACGATGACCACCAGTCCCAGCAACAGCGTCAACAGTCCAAGTGCCACCGACCGCAAAACACCCGCGGAACGCGAGAAGTCTAGCGCCTCGCCGAGAAACAACAACAACGGAGCCAGCCCCATAATCCGCTCGGGCATGGAGATCCTTTCCGGGCACTCGAACAAAGACGCCGCAGCCGCCGCCAACCTCCAGTCCATGTACAAAGCCAACGGTCTCGCGGCATTCGGAGTGGCCAACTCTCTCTGCTGTCCGCCCGGACTCGCGGAGAACCCCGCTTTCCGTCCGCCCTTTGCCGGCGCCTCGCCCTTCTCGCACCATCACGCGGCCGCGGCCGCTCTCCTCGGCTACCCGGGTGCCGCTTCGCCCAACAACAATCCGTACCTGAGTTACGCGCGAGTCAAGACGCCGTCGGGTGGCGAGACCCTCGTGCCCGTCTGCAAAGACCCCTACTGCACGGGCTGCCAGTACAGTATGCACAACGCGCAAATGATGATGGCCGCGGCAGCGGCGGCCGGGGGCGCGAACGCCGCCTGCCCGAGCGGGTGCACGCAGTGCGACCACCAGAAGTACGGCCTCATGGCGCTCTCGTCCCTGGGACCGATGCCACCGCCGCACTCGCTCGCCGGCTACCAATCCTCCCTGTCCGCGGCGGCGGCGGCGGCGGCTGCAGCCGCGGGCGGCGCGCGGCCACACATCTGCAACTGGATAGCGGGCGAGTCCTACTGCGGCAAGCGCTTCGGTACCTCGGAGGAGCTGCTCCAGCACCTGCGCAGCCACACGAGCCTCGCGAACGGCGCGGACCCCTCGGCGGCCGCGGCCCTCCTTGCGGCCGGACAGCACTCGCATCCGCTGCTCTCGCCGACGGCGGCCTTGCACAGAGCCGCGGCCGCGGCGAGCGCCGCCGGCACATATCCGGCGCCGTCGCTCAGTCCGCTGAGCGCGAGATACCACCCGTACGGTAAGCCGCCGACGGGGCCGCTGCCCGCCTCGCTCGCCGCTTCGCCGTACAGTGCGTTCAACGCACTAGGGCCCTATTACTCGCCGTACGCCATTTACGGACAGAGGATTGGAGCAGCCGTGCATCCCTGAAACAGCGATAGCGGCGGAAGCGCTAGCAGCGGTTCGTAAGGACGAGTGTAAATATGAGGATATAGAGATTTTCGCTACGAATTAATGTATATGAATAGTGTGTCGGCGAAAGACACTCTCTGTATGTCTCTCTCTCTCCATATATATATATATAAATATTATAAATACATATTTAAGGAAAGAAGAGTGCGATGGATTATGTACACATATAAACTGAACACTGAAAGTGCAAAGTTTTTGTTCCAACAATACGTTTTCTTTCGAAAGCGCGAGTTCCACAGCAATGTTTGCTCTAATGATTTTGCAATGATTTATATATTTGAAGCATACTATGCCAATGTATGAATCTTTGTTTGATTATCGGCCAACAACGACATCTATTTGTGTTTAATATTTTTGTTCCGTCGATAGATAGTTTCTTTTGCCTTTTATAACTCTAAGCTATCTTGACTGACTATATTGTGTTTCTTCTTTCGTTCTTTTTAAGTTTTTCTTCCTTTCAATTGTACACCCATTCTTTCTACTTTTTTTTTTTGTTAATATACAAGCAACGATACTCGCGTTTTGTTATATCATTATATTTTACTCGTTCGTGCGAAAGTGAAGGAATGTTTGAGTGCGAGAGGGAGAAGAAAAGAAAGAAAAGGAAGTCACGAATCGTATCTTTTTTTCGTCACTTACCTGTATATTTATTATGTGTTACAAGCGAGCAGCTTGCGGAAAAAAAAATATATATATGTATATATATAAAAGAAAAACAAAAGCGAAGAGATATACAAAATGCAGCTGCTCGGTTGATCGTCTCTCGACGGAGAGGAATACTCTTTGTCCATAAATGTAACTGTGATATTGTACCGTTCTCTCGAAGTTAAGCGAGCCATTAAAGTAGGAGAGTCACGAGTTCGTTCTTTATTGAAAAAAAAAATAAAAATAAAAAAAAATAAAAAAAAAAAAAATAAAGTATATAAAAATGTAAAATATAAAGCTCTGCGGTGAAATGAAACAATAGCCGCGGCGCCGTCGTACATATATAATTTATATTGTCTTATTTATTTGCGATTCTCGCAAGAACCGAGAGAGAAAGAGAGACATAGAGAGAATATGTAAAACGAAAGCGTGAAATTTAGCGAAGAAGAGACATTATTACTTGTAGCTAGAAAAACTAAACTTTAGGTCATCGAGTATTTCCTCCATCCGGTTTCGTACGATGAAAAAAAAGTACACTAGTTTATAAATAATGGTTCGTTTTTATTTTTTTTCTTCAAAGCTCGGTGATACGATGTAATCGACCGTCGAGCGAGCGATAAATAATTTGCAACTACGCTGTGCCGCTCGTTGACTCGTCGATCGCGGTAATGCAGTACGAAATTATTGAATATTACACGTATAATTATGTCATGAGCACTGTACATACGACCTGTAAATATCGTTGAGTTTCCATACCGCTTTAATAAACACGTTTGTAGAATCACATATTTATTTTGTTATAATTTTAAACTTTCCAAGCCTACATCCTTGTTCAAATTTAACTTATTATTGTTTCATTTATTAAAAATAATTAAATTTATTATAAAATTTTAAAAACAATTTGAAAATTAATTATAATTATTTTCAATGCATGATTTAATGTATTTATATAATAATAAAGTTAAGCTTTATCAAAATTGCTCAAAGTTAAAAAAAAAAAAGTAAGATATTCTGATTATTCAATATGAATAATAAAAATTTTAATACTAAACTAATTAATTCTATTAAATAGTTTTTTAATATTTGCATAAAATGATGCAAAATTTAAATAGGTTAAAATGTCTTGGTATTTTTTAACCTAAGTTTTAATAAAAATTCATGTTTTTTAAGAAATTGTTATTTATACATTTTCACATTTGAACTTGAGTTTCGTCATAAAGATAATTTTTGTTACTAGATTATAAATATCATAAATAATCAATTTAGTAGAATGAATTATTAACACATTTTTTACATTTTAATAGAAGTTGTTTTCTCGTTAAGTATTAGTTAAAGTTTGCATAACACAGTCTATCCACGATTATCAATTATTACTTGACAATTTAAACTAAAATTCAAATTTAACAGCACAGTTATAACTCACCTTGTTAGTAAAATTTATTTTATATTTATCTTTTAAGGAAATATAATGCAGAATAAAGCTTATTACATAGAAAACTTGTAATCGTAAGACTTACACAATAACATTTTTACCAATACGTTTCATTTTTCTAATTTAAAATTGAATATTTGTTTTTTAATAGTCAATATTTCATCATCAAATATTTTTAATGCGAGAAGATTCATAAATTTGAAAAGATAAAATTAATCATTTTTAATTTATATTTTTCAAATATTGATATTTTTATGTAAAAAATAAAAATATATTTTCAAGATAGAAAATCATTTAAACTTTGAAAGCGGTAAATAAATATCAATTGAATTATTATATTTAGTTTTATAGTTATTTTGCTATTGATTTAATTGACATTTTATTAGATAAAAATTGTTCAATTTACATACTTGATATTTTTATATTTATTTTAAGTTTAAAATAAGTATGCAATGATTGCGTTATTTCAAAACAATATCTTATGAAAAAAAATGTTTACAAATATATGCTTTAGCATAATACTATTATTATAATAAATTTTTAGGTATTCAAGTGATATAACTTATGCAAAACGTACAACATCGTCAATTTGTATTCCAAGTCGTTACTTTAGTCATATGAGAAGAAGTTTAAAATGCAAAATATAATAGTTTATATTTTGAATTTATAAAAAGTATGTTTCTTTGGAAATTTATATTAAAATTTTTTGAATTTTTAACATATTATATTTGAAATATTACGTTTCATTAAGTTTTAACTAATACGAAGTCCCAAAAGTATCCAAAAAATTAGAACAGCATTAGATTTATCGTCGAAGCAAGAGTAGCTACTTTCTAAACAGAATAAAACCGAAAATAGTTAACGGGATAGCCAAGAATAAGAAAGATTAAGAGAATGATGAAGCGCGTGCGCGCAGAGCTTAAAAGTCGCAAGCGTGGCTCGCGAGATATACGAAAAGCAATTAAGAGCTCTTTTACGAGGGTCTAATTTACCTCGCATGTGTCGAATAACATGGGGAGGCGACGGCAGCAGCACCGCCACCAGCAATACCAGCAACCGAAGAAAAGAGAGAGAGAGAGAGAGAGAGAAAAAGAGCGAGTCGAGTGAGAAACTTTAAAGTTGTATACTTCAACCCGGGCGGCGGATTTCCCATCCCCCTTATACCGGTATAACCTCCGGACCGCGTCGGTTGAGGGGAAAAAGAGGGAGTGAGAAAGAGAGCAAGTAAATTTATTTCTTTCATTACGAGCGAAGCGGGTCGTGAGTTCTCGGATATCAGCGGTGCAAGGCGGAGCGCATAAATCTGCAGTCTAGAGCCCCGCGTCGCGGGCGCACGAGGGTGGGAAGGAGAGAAAGAGAGACGGAACGACAGATACAGATATACACGATACCGGTGGATATCCTCTCCGTTTCCTTCCTCTCCTTCTTTCTCTTTTTCTCTAGCGCTCGCCGGTAGCAGCAGCAGCAGAGGCGGCGGCGGCGGCGGCCGCGGCCTCACCCGAGTAAAATATTCGGTGATTTTACCGCGAGGATGAATGGCCCCGGCCATATTTTTCCCGGCCATTCCTCAGATTGGAATTCGTGTTATTTCGGGCGATTACGCGCCCCGCTGAATCTCAATTAGTAACGTGTCGCCCGAGCGAGCGACGATTATTTACTATACCTTTATTTTTTCTTTAAGCTTTCTTTCTATCTTTTATCTTCTTTTCTTCTTTTTTATTTTCGTTTAAATGATGATTTGTTTTTATACATGGAGCACAGCGTGCCCGGGACTCTTTTAGTTATGCAAGCCTCAGAAACGCATTTGTTTTCGCGAGCGCACATTTCACTTAAGTTATCGAGTGCTATACTTTTAATGAAAGTTTATCATTCGTCTTGGGCAATTCTCAAATATTTTTCCGTAAAATATCACGTGCGATGGATTCTTGTTTTCCTTTTTTCATTTCTCCTTCCTCGCTGTATACAAGCACGCATTTTTCTCTTTTCTCTTTTTGTAAAAGGAAAAGAGAAAAGAAAAAAAATGTTGTTTACCACCGGTTAACCATCAGTATTTATTACCCGAAGATTTTATTACTTTGTTATTTGAGACATTAGTGACGCCTAACAACTGTACATATATCGCGGAGTAAAATTATACACTTGGAACCAGTTTCTAACGTCGTTGAAATTAATCGGTCGCATCTTCGAAGCTTGCTGGGCGCGCGGCATTTCGTTCATCCATTACAAAAATTATTCCCATCGGTATTTTAAGAAGTTTATTTGATTGTATATTTGGACCGGCTGACATCTTTATAATCGATTAGCAACAATGGCCGCGCGAACGTGTCGTAACGCGAAATAGCTTTTATTGCGACGATGTGTCGTCGCGCCGTCAAGAAAACGCTAAAGTTCGATCAATGTCCGAAATGAGTATCTCCGATTATTTGTTTTGTTTAATCTTCGCTCAAAACAATGAGACTGCATTCCTTTGTCTCGGAAGCATTAGACGAGCCTTTGAGGCTGAAATGTGGCGTGGGTCGCGCGCTTTGCTCCGCTCAATGACGCTTTGTGACGTCGACAAGTCATTATTTACTTCCGCATTTACATACAATGCACTTTGGCAACGCGAAGTGAATTTCGTGCACGTCAGTCAAACTTTCGCGCAGCTGGTTATTCAAAAGCCAAACATTATTTACCGCGCAATTATTCACTTCATTTGCTATACTTATAATTTTAAATTGCGCATACATGATGGAATAATTGTAAAAAAATTTATATCAATTCGTGCTTTATCGAAAATAATTTATAATTTCTTATAATATATATATATATATATATATATATATATTTTTTTTTTTTTTTTTTTTTAAAGTAGCATTTATTTTTAAGTTGAAAAAAAAATTTTAATGTCATTTTTTTTTAGTGTGTTAATGGAGCCGACTTGAATGTATTATTTATGTCTTTAAGTTATAAAATTGTTTTTTAAAAAAATTGTTTTACATATTTGAATTTTATAGCTTCGATAAATTAAAGAGTTTTATGAAGATTATTGCTATTTCTTTTGTTCCTATTATTCAATTTCTTTATTTTGTACATTTGAGTCTTGCAGGTTTACATTTTAATACTTCCGATTTCCATTTCATTTACATTTTATAAAATTCAGAACAAAGAAAAGTAACAGCGATTCATAAAATTCTTTATTTAAACTTGTTCACACTGTCATAAAAGCTTTCAAATTATTTTTATCATCGTTTATATTCGATTTCCATAATTTTTAAATATTAATTGTAAATCAAATGATCCATACTAAATAAATATTTTGAATAAATATTTAAAGAAGGCAAAAATTTAAAAAGTTTAATTATTATAAAACTGAAAATTATTTACCATAAATTTCAATATATTAATTAGAATAGTTCGATTAAAATAAATTTTATATAACGTATTTTACTCTTATGCTTTTAGTTTTAAATATAAAAATTTTAAAATAAGTCTTGAGATAAAATACATTTTACTACCTATAAATGCGGCAACATGACTATAAAATCTTTAAAATATTTATCTTTTTATTGCGTATTACATTTTCAAATAATTCCATGTTGTCATACTGCCAATAAATATCAAGATATTCCACCTTCTCAGTAACTGAAATCGTTACGGCGAACAACTTTTGAGCGGTTACCGAGATTAAAATCTGTTTCACAACTATATTACCGTATAGAGTTGAATTATATCAATATCATTACATTAAAGTCCTTTTAGAACAATTTTTCTCCGTTTTTTTACCGCTTTTCCGTCAACGATTTTTTAATTTGCTAAAATAAATTGTAATAAATGTTCAAGTATGCTTTTATTCATTAAATGATTTATGTATTATAATTAAAATTTTTATAATTTCAAATTATAAATTTTGAATTATTAACAATATGAATCAAACATTAATAAAAACAATTGGATTTCTTTGTAAAGAGAATACATATTTTTTAACGCAAGATTACTTTAAAATTTAGTATTAGCCATTAATCTTATAGATTTAAAACATATTTTTAAATTAATTACATTTTTAAATCACTTTTAAAAATGTAATTAATTTTCTTGCTTAATTCAATAAGTAATATTATACTGTATCAAAAAAAAATAGATGAAACTTTGTTAATCTAGAAGAAAAAAAAGAAATTATTAAAGACACAATGAATAGCATCCACTGTGTAAACGTAGCAACCTTGACCAATCATATATGTCAAGAAACAAATGGGGTATACACATCTGGCGTCTATAATATTCTATTAATTAATAAAAGTCTCAAATTCATTGTTAACTCATATCTAGATTATTCATCTATTTTTTGAGTAATTTTTAGCCTTAGTATCATCATGTTGAGAAAAAAGAATGAGCAGTCTATTGAAAAATGTTGAAATTAGAAACTAGATATGATGATAAAGATCGATACCACCACAGTAGTAAGGAAGCGGAAGATTGTTCAAGAAGAACAATTTTTGTCAGGTGTGCGCACAAACATACACACACACACAGAGACGCACACGGACACGCATACACGTGCATACACAAACAAAAGGGAAAAGAGGAAAAGATAGACACGTCCATCAAAAGCATTCGTGCATCCCGACGTGCACTCTTGGATACGAGTCAGCGCCGCGGACAATGTAGCGCATCAATAACACACACGCACACGCATATAAGCGCATATGTATATACGTACACGCACACAGAGACCACAGATATAAAAGCAACAGCGGTGGCGGCGGCGGCGGCGGCCTGTACACATCGCCGCGGCAGGGCTGACGTATCGTTTGTAATAAAACACAAAGGGGGAAGGCGGCAACACTGGCAGTGGCGGCAGCAAGCAACCTCCATCCAGCTCCTCTAGCCGCCAGCGGCATCTGGCCCCGAGTTCGTTCATCCTTGCCGTTATTAACAGGCCGTACGTTGTGCCGTAGAGAAAGAGTGAGAAAGAGAAGGAAAGCACTAAAGACCTGCTCTGGCTTGTCGGCTTCTCTGCGTGTCTACCTTCTCCGTCGCTCTCGAGTCATACATCACTGCTTGAATGCGCGACGGCAAAGAGCGACTATAATTCATCCATAGACTGCACGCGCGAGCTCTCGGATCTTTTTCTTTATGGTCTTTCTCTCGCACGCGCACGTTCTTTCTTCCTCTTTCGCGTTGCGCACGGTGAAATTGCTCGAGAGGAAAAACAAATCATCAGTTTGAGAATTATCGCTGTTTCTCGTGAAATCGAACAAGAAGGGGTTCAATTGAACGGAATAGGATAAGAAATCGAGCCGAGCGAAGTAAGAGAGCGGGAGAGGGAGAAGAGCGCAAGGAACATGGAAAATTATGATGATGTCGATAACGTTTGATCGAATGCTTATTGTTGCGGAATGAAGTATTGGTCGCTGAATGAAGATTTATAGCTCGACGTTGGTTTTGAAAAATCCGATGCGCTTTGAGGTTAACGCCGCGTTCCATAGCTACTTATAAACTCGTTGGTATAGGTTGGATGAAAAAAAGAAAAAAAAAAAAATCACTTAACTTATATTTGCAGGTCACTAATAAAACAAATTTCAAAAAAGATTTCTCAAAGCCCGAAGCAAATCGTTCTCCATTGAATCGTATACACGAGCGGCTAACATAAAGTGAGAGGTTGCGTCGATTTAAATTCGACGCGAATTCTTAGCGTATTGTACGACGATAAATATATTGCATACTATACACCGCACAATAATAATGATTTTCTCTAGCGCATTTAATGCCTCGGTCGACGTGTGATTTTTTTATAGCTGCCACCAGGCGTAAACAATGATCTTGTGGGCACCTGAAATTTACGTCGTCGAGCAGTTTAGCGAGCAATAAAACTCCGTAATACAACAATTCTCACGCAGCGAATTCTTTTTGCTCTCTGGTAGAATATCGTAACAGCTGTAGAATAGCACTTTGCGGCAAATCGCGTTAGTTAATCACTGGTGGGGCCCGCTTAGTTTTTTCTCGATTTGATTTTTACCTTTTTCTCCTTATCCCACACCTTTACCTTTCTAGCAATTTTAAATTTTGTTTTTCTCTTTCTCTCTTCTACTCCACTGGTTTCTATTGTTTTAAAGTTTTACACGACTCTGCTTGCTCCTGACTACTTTGGTTTCTAGTGTTAATACTGTCGTATTTTTCGTTTCGTCTACAACCACTATGATGTATTGTTGATAATTTATTAGCGATTTGCTATTCATAAATTTTCGTTTCACTTTATAAAGAAAATTGTATTTTTATAAGTATAGTTAATGCTTAGCAGCATGATTTATGCGTTATTATGTAATGATGTTTCTACTCGTTATCGAGATTTGTATTTATAATCCATTGTTTTAGCTCCATCAATGAGAAAAATATTTTTATAATGAATTAAAAGGGTAACTGATTCGGAAATTTTCAAGACAAATGTTAAAAAAGTTAAACAATACATATTATATGTTGATGAACTAGTCATGTCAGTTTAAATATTAATTATTAATATATCGTTTCAATTTAAATTAAAATTTTAATTAAATCTGTAAATCATATAATTTTTATTATTATGAATAAATTATAGTTTAAGAAAGTACACCTTTTTATATCGATATAATTTAAAAACAAATTTTTGTTCAATTCGTGGCCGAATTAAATAAGGAATCAGTAAATCAGGCAGGAAAAGAGGCTTGCTGGTGTCACTGAACCAGAAAAAATAAGCAAAAGTGAAAGTCTACACTTATGGTTTTTTAAACAGAATAGCTCTAAATGAATGAACATTCACTTGCAAACGAAAACGGTTGTATGAAATGCAGAGCAAAGTATATATGTTGAGGCTGTTATAAACAAAATACTGTCAATGAATTTACCAGAGATCTAACTTCACTGTATAAGATTGTAGAGACAGGCAATTTCCTCTAAAGCCCTACATCCTTCCAGGTAGAATAAGTCTCATGTCAAGTTCTTGCTATGTCCAAACAATTATTATTTGGAACTTGGTAAATTAATACTCTATGTGGAAACTCTGACAGGTTTCCAGATAATTGTAGGAGAGTATTACTTTTTCTGAAGTATGATGAGTAAACTTAGCCAAAACTACTCTAAAATTGTAGAACTAAGATACTATTGGCATTCTCGTCAGGTAAACTGACAAGATCAGCAGCTGCGGTGGCCAAGTAAGAGAAAGAAGTTGCGTTTGTCGAATCAGGATACAAATCTTAAAAAATTAGTCATCTATGTTACAAGAATAAGGAAATGGTGAAGAAGAGGTAAAGCTAAAAGTATAAATCCTCATATTTATATCTATCAAAAAACAATCGAGATAAATTGGGTAACCCTCCTTCCTGAGAAACCTAGAAAGTTAGAAGATAAGATATTGATGCTGGCATGAAAAGTAAATTTTTTGCAATAGTCATAGTTTACTAATACTAGCCAAATGAAATTATCGAGTTATAGCATTTCCAAAAAATTATGGTAACATTATTAAGCAATATTAAATAAAATTTCAACTGCAGCATGGCTGTCTTTAGAGAACTCCTATAACAGCATAATATGAATTTTTATAAAGAATGATAATATTTCAGGATAAATTTTTCAGAAATTTGCTTCTAATGTCGTTTAATAACAGCTAGCTAAGAGAAGAAGCAAAAATTAAGGTAGAGGGAACAAAGCTCATGTAGCCTATAGATGGATCGTTAATTCATCTTCAGATCTGTGGTAAACTCAAACATTTCGTTAAATAGTTTAAATCGCCATAATCGTATTTTGAAGATAGAGAATGAGGTTCAATTTTTTCAGTTAATCGTTGACATTCTAGTTTTTCGCGCTTTATAAAAAAAAATATAGTATAAAAAAAGTTAAAAACTAGAACGATAGTTAAAAAGAAGTAGTATCGGTTCGAGAAGAGCAGAGTTGCCAACTGAGGTGATAACCAATTTGATAGAACTACCCATGGCGAGTGCAGGAGTCGTTTCAATCGTCTTAACGCGAAAATCACTAGTATATTGTCGTTTGCATCCAAGCATGAGATCCCTACTTTTATGCTATTTTTTCAAAGTTAGTATAAAATGTTTTTTAAGCGTTTGAGGAAGAAATTTTGATAGCGACTTATTAAGAATGAGTTTTTTAAAGATTTTTTTTTGTTTCATACATGTATACATATAATTAAAAATACGTTTATTTATAAATAATTATTAACTGTATTATTTTTAATAAATTATAGTCGATTAATATATTTACCAACCTATTTTAAGTATTTTTAAAATTTTTTTCATTGGAATACGGAACAAAAAAAAATTTTTATCTTTGAATAATGAAAATAGGTATAAAAATATATAACAACGCATCATTTGTACAGTCGTTCATTTAAAACGCGCAAATGTCTAGACACATTTGTACGCTTTCAACAATAATCGCGCTCGAATAATTATACAACGAGCGCATAATTGCGGCGAAGATAGTTTTTGCGTCCTACACTTGCGGTATCTTGATTCCGTGTCCATGTTTGCGAGCACTTATATGTGTACGTGAACGTATGTACTTGTGCGTTGCCGCGCTGGCGGCGAGCCGCGAAGATAAAATAAAAAAGGGAAACGCTCCTCTTTCCCGAGCAACAGCGATTAATCACTGGACGCGCTATGTACAGCTCCCGAGACTCGGCGAGCCGCTTTTACTTTAATAGACGTGCCGTTGTGTAATTCGTGCACGTTAATGCGAAACTTGGTAGATCTCTCACAAATTAATGATTTTGCTCGCTTCGTACGACGTCGATGATTTTTCGCTACTTGAAAGAAAACGCTCCTTTATTTTAATAACCAGTTTTTTCAAAATTTATTTGCTCGGTAATGGAATTTAAGCTAACGCTTATATGCACGATTTTTTTTTTTTTTTTACTGAAGTTTTTTATGTAATTATTACAATGCACATACTTATTTTTGGAATAAAAATATATTATATATATATATTATTTTTTTCATCTATCAAATCTTTTTGGTAAAATATTTCTTCTTTTATAACTTTTACCTTTAAATAAGAAATTTAACATAATCTTAAATTATTGTAGCCCAATTACATATTATCAGACTTATCAACGTTATGCTTTTAATATAACAAATTACAAACGTTTAAATAAATAAAAATCTTAAATAAAATTTTATAAATATTCTTTAAGATGATGCTATACATCACTGTAAAGATAAATGTTCAAGAAAATCGAACACGAGTCGCAAAGTTGCAAGGTAAGAGAGTGTGGCCTTTAAAAATCATGACTACACGGACAGTAATTTCAAGCGGCTTATACATAAGAGAGATAAGGCAGAATTGATGATTCAAAAATACTTTGATTAACTCGAGTAAAAACTCAAGATCCTCGAGCCTTTCTGTCGATCAACGAACGATAAGGTGAAGAGGCATCTATCTCCTTCCTCTCTGCTCTTCTCTCTTTCTCTCCTTTTTTTTATTTCTGTAGAATATGCGAAGCACGCAGGCGAATAAGGATCAACAGCTTTTGAGGGGTTGCAGTTACAGCGGCAGATTCATCGGCATGACCATGCGTAATACTTAACATAGCGTGTAGCGTCAATCGATCACTTCTACTCGTCGAGTCTGACAGGCGTTACCAGTCGATGGAAAATATTCTCTGGTGCGCGAGCCAGTACTTTTGCGCTCGTTCCTTTTTCGATCCTTGCGCGGCTAAAAAATTAACGCGTTTTACCACAAATTCCTCGCGGCTAATTATCCTCGAGAAATTGCTTCTGACTCGGTAACACAACGATTATGCTGTTATAATCGTTGCTATTAGCTTGTCAGGATGCTTGATTAATTATGAGATACGTTAAAGAATTTTTTTCTTTCCAAGTTTTTTTTTTTGTAGCAGTAGGTAAATTTAGTTAGGTTATAGAGACATTTAACAATAGAAACATTATGAAAATACAAAAAACATTAAAAATTTAATACGAATAATGGTATTTTGGATAAAAAATTTGTAAAAATTATTATTTCAATATCTTTATAAATTTACTTTCAATTTATAGAATATAGGAATTCTCGAGAATAGAAGTGAAAATCTAAAAGTATTATTTACAAAAAAATTTGCTTTTTACAATATCTGCAGGTTAATATTTTAGTATCACTTGTAGTGTACAGAGTTAAAAAAAAGCAAATATAAATGAAATTTTAAATAATATAAATTTTAATATTCTATATAGTATATACAATAATTATTAAAAAGAAGCAATTTTAAAAAGATTGATTTATGAGAATCATCCTTCAAGTAATTGTCAATACTCATTCTCACGGCGAAATGCATGGTTGATAGGTTTATACACCGCATTCGTCTCGATCGGTCCGCTCCCTTCCGCGTGACAGCAGATCTCAGTCGTCGATTTTTTTCCGAGACTGTACATCCAGGCACTTCACCTCGAGCCTTCACTTTCCATGACGTTAGGTCGACACGTACTACGAGCGAGACCAACTCTCCCCTCCTATTTTCTCTCTCTCTCTCTCTATCTCTCTCTCTCTTGCTCCGACGGCCGTCCACAAGGATGATGAATTAGCCGAGGCGCGGATCGTTTGAGAGCGCGAAATATTCTCCCTCTTTGCCTCCTCTTACGCCATGGTAAGTATATACGTATCTAGGTTTATTTGCGTGTATGTGTGCATACGTATAGGAGGTCCGTGACGTCCGCGAGACTCGACGAAGTGCGCGCGAGGAGAAAAACGACCGGTGGTAGCGAGGAGAAGAGACCGAGAAGCTGAGATGTGAGATGATGGATCGTCCGGTGTCACGGAGCCATTCATCACCTCCATCTATCAGGCAGTCGCCGTCGTTGCCATTGCCGCTACTGCTGCTGCTGCTGCTGCTGCCGCTGCCGCTGCCTCAACCCCCTTCGCTGACGTTGTTCGTGCAGCCTTTAGAAAGCGAACGTTCGACGACTATCTAGACTCCCTATACCCGCGCTCTCTCCGAATGGTGATTAATGTCGATATCGGTGTGCCCGCACGCGTCCTTGCCGGTCTCTGTGTATTGGTAAGCTAGTTCGCCCTGTTATTCGACCTCGCAAACGACCGTTTATACATATATAGGTACGTTTTCTGCTCTCTTAACTTTTCGCTCGGTCGAGCCGCGCCTCGTGAGAGTCCAAAGATGTGAGAGGGTCGATCGGTTGCATTGATTTCTTAGCTCGGGATATAACGTTTCCTTCGTGGCTTTGGAGAACTTATGAAGAACCGTGACAAAATTGTGTTTTGTCAGAAAAAATATCCGGCTTTTGTCAGCTTTTATAATTATTGATTTATTACAGTTAGTGGGTTTCGTATTCGTTTATTTTTTACTATAATATATATATATATATATATATATATATATATATATATATATATATATTAATGAGATGTATTGAATTTTTTCAATTTTAAAGTAGAATTGAAATGTTTAAAAATGGACAATTTAAAAAAAAAATATTTTTATTTTAAATCAAAAATGTTGAAATGTATATTTCAATCTTTGTTAATTGTCAATAGTATTTTGGATATATAAAGGATCGCAAATCATCCATTGTAAAATGGATTTTTCACATCGAGTTAAAACGATATTGAAGTTTCACTGACTAGTAGTTCGACATCCCTTAACAAGATTACCACTGCGAATTCCCCAGCTCGTTCACGTGTGTTAAATTTTTTGTTCCCCCTCGTCAACTAGTTTTGCGTTCAGTCGAGTGCGACAACACAGCCGCGCCGTACACATTCGAGATAATGGAGCACGTGTGAGCTATGTGTACATGGGAACAAACACGTGACCACCATCGACGGTTAAAGAATCGATTATAAAATGTCCTCTTTCTCTGTTACTCTCGATGTGTATAAGCGACGAAGCCCAATCGACGAGATATCTCTCGCGATAATCGTCCGCCGAGAGAATCGATTTGTTCCAACGTCGCGCGCGGCTCGAGCGGCTTCAAGGGGCCGAGAGAAATATCGGGCGCATTGATTCTCATCTGATGACTTTTGGCTTTATCAAACGGTTAAACGCGAAGCTAATCGCTCCGTGAACCTCTCCACTTTTTATTTTTACTCGCAAACACAATCGTTCACATAATCGTGCATTTAAGTACAGCTTACGTGTGCATTCCGTGAAATGAAAAAATAAAGGAAAGGGGCGTCTACTCGAAGCTGTAAATTAATTTACAACTTGGAGTTATAATGGTATCGCTGCCTATTATTAATTACTCTATTAAAATGTCGTTCTTAATAAGTTTCCAGGACGTTAACTAAGCGCGATACGTCCAGATAAGTAGCTCTTCGTATTTATAATAGGAAATAATAAGAAATGATAAAGAATGGAAAATAAAAGGTAAGGAATTAAACAGAAGAAGGAACTGCAATCGCACGTTCATCTAGCGTATGTTACGAGATGTGTATACTTCGAGTAGGTGTACATGTGCATGCCGTGTGTATATGACGTATATAATTACTTTAAATTATTGGATCGGGCATGAAGTAACGCGCCTGAAGCTAGTTATCTCTCAATCTGCGCCGCGACGCGGACACACAAAGGGCCGACCGTCGCGGGGAATTGTGATGGGTGTGTAACGTAGAAACCAAACGTGCGCTTTCTCTCTCTCTCTCTCTTTCTCTTTCCCTCCTTCTTGCATTGTACACACGCATACATTAACAGGTTTATACGCGAGTACGCGTGTGCGTGCGTACATACGATTCAATTCAAAAGATCGTGCGGGTTGCGAAAGCGGGTATCAGACCGCCTAATAATGCACGGCTGTCAGCTGGTGGGTCTTGCTGGTACATGTACGCCTCTGTATTAATAGTAATTAACGATACGCCAGCCTAGACATTATACGAATGTGAATGGACCATACGTGTGTATTGGGTTGAGCTTAAAAATTATTCGATAACGTTATTATTGCATTCAAAAGTATCCCGCTGTTTTTTTTTTTTTTTTTTTTTTTAACGATGATGGTTTATATCGATATGTTACAATAGATAATCTTGTCAATGATTAATTGATTTTGTTTGATGGATCTCTAATAAGATTTTAATAATAATATTGATTATAACTTTATTTTTATATTTAAAACAAACTTAATTTAACTCAAAATTTATTTTTATAAATAATTTTGAAAAATAAAATTAATTATTACATTGAATGTCATTATTATATTATAATATATTAAATTTTTAAGTTTTTCGTCGGTTAATAATTTATTTATAATTAATTTTTCTAACTTTAATGCTATTAGTAAATAAATTTTGAAACGTTTAAACCATTTAAAGATTTGCTTCTTTAATAAAAAATAATTAGATATTTTATATTTTATAAAATTTGAGGATATAAGAATTAAGTTTAATTTAACAAATTTAAATATTTTCAAATTAATTTAAGATAATAGCAAATAATATGGAATAATTTATTCATTAAATATTTTTAGATTTAATATTTTTCGGCAGTTATTCATTTTATATTAAAACAGCATAAATAATTCCGAAAATTAAAATGCGAAGTAATATTCGCGTTAATTCGCTGACTACATTTAAGACTCGTTACACATTCACACACAGAGAAAGGAGGGATTTCTGTTCGGATGAATAACCAAGCAGGCGTTGGTTGGGAAATCTTGGAACGTACAGAGGCAAAAGGCATTACAGAAGTTCCGAGCTCGCTCTTCCTTCGGCAACTTCAGCGTCCTTGCCGCGGACGTTGCCGCTGCAGCTGCGGGTGTGCTCCGTGGATGGGACATTGATGAGCAAAGTTCGTCAGCGGTATTAAGATGGGAGAGAGAGAGAGAGAGAGAGAGAGAGAGAGAGAGAGAGTTGGCTCCGATAAGAAGGAGCTAAGGACTTTGCTCACTCGGGTGAAGTAGCTTCGATATATATATATGCACACATACATACAAGTAGTAGTCTGAGAAGATGCCAGCTTAACCAGTGGCTTCCTGAGATACACGTATCTATGGGACTTACCTCCCTATTGTAATACATGCGTTTCGAGGCAACGGTTCTCTATCTCCTTCTCTCTCTCTCTCTCTCTCTCTTAGCCTTTTCCAGGCCAGTCACGATACGTGTTCAGCTCTCTCCGCTTATCTGAATTTTAACAAGCCGCCGGCTGCACCGAAGAAAAAGAGAAGGAGCGAGGAAGAAAGAGCTGATCGCTAAAAAATCTAATGAGAATGGCCTTTTTCTCGCGATTCCAGGCGATACGTGCTCACCCGACTTGCGAATAAATTACAATGCTCTTATCTTTTACAAGGGAATATGAGCGCAGAGGCCTTTTTTTCTTCGTCGCTTCTCCTTTTTTTTTTTTTTTCGATCTCGTTCTCTCGCGCTTGCGAGCAATGTTCGCTTATACCGAGAGGGCTTATATACGTCGTTTTATTAAAGCAGATGATTAGCTTTGCTAAATATGGGCAATTTGCTGATTGCGCGATGAGAGGAGGCGCGAGTTACCTCTTCTCCTTTTTCTCTTTCTCTCTCTTTCTCTCTTCTTGTTCGTTTGCGCGCTGCGTGAATTTTAAATTGAATGTATTTTAATGTTATTGTCGTTGATTATGCACTCGCGGTGCTTCTGTTTAACAAGGTCTGATTTTTTTTAGGTTACCATGTATAATAATAAAATACGTTATATCCTTGAATGCACGCCGAAAGAAAAAATAATTGTTGCAAATACAATTTCGATTATATTGGAAATATACTTAAATTTTATAAATGCCACTTTTGTACGAATAACTTTACATTTTCAAAAGACTTTTTTTTGTAATTTCGATCAACTACTTATTAATTCAGCAAGGTAAACAACGAATGTTCCTTTAAAAAAAATACCGTGAAATTTTTCGTAAAAAGGCTTAATTCTGAATTTAATACCTTTTTATTTTATGTATATTACAATATTGCAACAGATTAAAAACTTTATTGCCGGTAAAATATTGACGCATTAATTTAATGCGTTTTTAAAAAGGATAAAATTATAGCCGTAAACATTGCTTCATTTTTTCGAAAAAAATTTCTTTAACGTCTTAATACGTGTACATCGTGTTTAATTTGATGGATGCAGTCATTAAGGACTTGATATTTTCATTATCAGGAACGTTGAAAGCATTTTTATAATCATCGTCGACATTTGTGTCACGTGGGAAAACACGAAGCAGAACTAATTCACGTTACATTACTCATCAAATTTACACCCAACAATTAATAAAACTGGAAAAAATTTTATCGAATTAGTTTCAATAAGAACTCGTTTATTTTGATGAAGGTTCTTCATACGGAAACCGCGTGCATTCAAAACACATTAATATAAAAAAAAAAAAAAAAAAAAAAAAAAAAAAATGTCAGAAAGAGCCATAACATGGTAATATTTTTCTCAGGCACTCACCAATTAACTATTTAGTCGCGTTAAGACAATACTTTCATCCTCTGTATAGCTGTGTAATTCAACTAATTACAAGACTTGTCGTTAAAAGCCTTTCGAAAAGAACGCGATTATTAAAATTTTGTAAACAAATCGTAAATTTTCTTCTCTTTCTATAAAAACATCTTTTTGTGTGCTCGCGCTCGATATCTAATTGTCAGTAACGATCTTAAACGATTTCGCGCCAATTTTGCCAGCCCTGTTTAGAAGCCATTTATTATATATGGTCAGAGATTGCAAGAGACTTTTCTTCTCTGGTCGTACACAACGCATAACAAACCGAACCGCGTACCCATTGTTCCAAAGTTATAGCTGCAGCGCTATTATTCATTCGTTCGCGTCACGCGATCTAATGGAGATCGATAAGCGTATGGAGGGTCGGTAATACAGTGCTACATTGTGGTTACGCTTGGTTACATATTCACCGCGTTGACAATGGGACGTCGACGCGCTGGAAAATGACTTCGTGCAAGGAACGTCGATACGTTTATTTAAGAGAGAGAATTAGCGTTAACTTACCAATTACCAAAAATTGAAGCAATACGTTTGCCTCGATTCGACGTTATATTAACGACGATTTATCGTGTAATAAGCTACCGATCACGCGTAAATCTATTAATTTAAACAAAATAAGTAATACTAAGGAATTTTTTTATTTACTAAAACGTTGCTGTTAGTAAAAAATCTACACATATTATATATACCTATATCATTTTAGTAAAAAAATATGAAAAAAATTAATATTGAAAAATTTTATTTTAAACAATTTACTCCACGTAAATATTTAATGCACATAAATACTTCGTATTTTTTCAATTTATTTTCAAATAAATCACATATCATCTATAAAGAATTGCAAAAAAATTTAATTAATATGTGAATTTTTATGTTAATATGAAAAATTTCATATCTCAATAGTTTTAATCGCTATCTTCTTCATTGATAATTATATAAAATAAAAAAATAAAATTTTTTTTTTATTAAATCTATGAATTATAATTAATGTTGTGTTCACAGTATGTTAAGAACTATATTGTTAATATTATTTGATTATACTGTATTATTAGTTTTATAAATAATGTGAAATTTTATTTTTTAACTATAAATTTACTTAAAAATATTAAAATTCAATTATAAATTGAATACAAACTTGTATATAATAATCGTATTCTTATCGATGTTATTTAAAAAATTGCAAATTGTATTATTATTATTATAAACAAGGAATAATTTTTAATTTTATTGCTTCAATATATTATAATACAGGATAACGGGTTAATAAAAACGTTAAGTATGCTCAGTTGCGTATGCATTAAGAATAAAAAAATTTATATACACTCGCGACATGCTGGTAGAAAGCGGGAAAGCAAAAGAAAAAGGCGGTTCGCTTTTACGTATATCTGTATACATAAATTATTCGTGAAGATACTTATCGTCAAGTCGTCGACGCGCGGCAGTCGTTTCCTGTCTGTTGGGAATTCGTCGTGCAGGGTACCTCCGAGTTAACCCTTATAGACACGTGACCTCATACATTTGCATTGTACGAGATAGACCCGTCGCATTCGATCGGTGTATTCGAGCTAATCAAATGACTCGAGCATATGCCGATTTCATGAATTCGCACGGGAGCTTTGCGCCTCTTCGCTTTTTCTGTTGTCCCCTTTTTTTTTTTCATTAACGCGCGTTTTAAATATTTTAACGTTAATTAAAGTGACCTTATGCGGCATGATATTTTTAAAAATTTTAACTTTAATTTTACATGTAAAATTATTTTTTCGAAGAATTTATTCAAAAATTTCTTTTTTCAACGCGTGTTTATTATTTTATTGAATTTCCCCTGAGAAATTACGTAATTTAAAATAATGTCTGTAAAAGTATTTTTAACAAAAAAGAAAGTAGTAAATCACAAAAAAGTCTTCAAGTATCAGTAAAGAAAAAATGTCGTTGAAATCGAGTATCCTAAGCACAATTTCAATCCACGTAATGAGACATAAAATAAACGCCGAGAACGCGGAAGGTACGACATCGCGGCACCTCTCAACTACGAATTAACATGCCTTTAACAAACTACACATCTCTCAGCTTTTCGCGATCGCGTTACGTCACGTGAAAATCGTTCTCCTTCGCCTCTCACTTAAAGCGACAACTCTCGCTATTTCTCTCTCTTTCTCTGTCTCTCTCTCTCTCTCTCTCCCTTTCTCTCTCTCCGTCGTATAACTTGTATATATATATATAACGAGCGCCGCCGACGTCGTTGACGATACAATTCGCCGATTACGATCTTTCAATTAAGCTCGATGTCGCTTGTCGTAGTCGTATTGATAGCTTGTCCGCGAGTTCGCGCGCTCGGTGAAAGTTTCTGAAAAGTCAAACGGCTGTTACGCTCGCCGCTTACTTATACACGACCGCGTGTGTTTGTACGTGTACGAGTATATGTACATATATTTACAAGCGCATACTATATATCTTAACGGCGATGATAAATAACGCGCTTATTGAAATTTATGTTCAAGCTCTAGGTTGGAAAATAAGTCTGTTTGAGGCATGACACGCGGCTGGCATAATGTACGTTCCCTCGATATAAAATATTGTGTAATGACATAATGCAAACAAGTTGGCTCTACGTGCTGTGGTAGCACACGAAGTGTATAGGTCCTCTTTATTTTTATTTTTTTCTTTTTTTCTTCTCTCTTTTTGTTTATAGCGATTTGTTTCACTGTAATTTTCGTTTGCTCGTTCTTTTTCTATTTTTTTTTCTTTCATTTATCTATTTTTTTCCTTTTTCGCTCTCTCTCTCTCTCTCTCTCTCTCTCTCTTTATCTCGCTCTCTCTCTCTCGATTCGTTTCATCGTCGTCGAGCAGATCTTTGAGTTTAAAGTCGACATGGTATGTGTGTATGTATACGTATAAGACACGTGGTGATTTATCCTCGGCTTGCGAATGTATATACTCAGGTGTTGTAAATCTAGCAAACTCAATTATACTTTATTTTCATCGGTGTGTACAAAGCACCGAGGCGGCGGCAGGCTGACGTACATATATGTGGAAAACGTTAAAAATTATTATCGCCGCGGCGAATGCATACTAGGAAATGTTAGATAGCCGAGTAGTGTAAAATTTTTGAATTATCGTTTAAGGATTGATTACGAGTCGTGTTGTTCGTTAAGGATTAATGGCCATTGCTGAATGTATTACAAAATGTATTTAACGACATTTATTAATCAGACAATAATGCGTATGCTTAATTAGCGATATTAATTTAAATTTTCTTCGAATGTTAAGAAAAACGATAAAACGATATGCATGCATAATTTATTGTATATAAATACCTCGAGCTCGGTTATACCGAGTTTTAATAATAAACTGTTGATTGTGAAAAATAATATATGTATCCATAAGGATTATAAATTGTTCGCAATTTGCATTTTCATTATTTCTTTTCATGACGTGTCGTAAGATTGTTGATAAAATAAAATATTTTTCACTTCAAATCGCGAAAGAAAATTAACATTAAGAATGCCAACGACAAAATGAAACGAAATACATTTGATTAATGCTTAAAAGAAGTATCAATCAAAAGTAACACAGTTAAATTGCCTTCTAAATCTTATATTTCACAGAAATACAAAATCCGACTCTATTAGCAAATCAAACGGGCTTTCTCCTCGTTTTCGTCGCCGCGTAGTCTCTCAATACAAATACACACTTGTATATATGTGTTTTCAGCCTACTAACCTGTATGCTGACTTTTACCTACGGAGCATCCTCAGTACGTAAATGAAAAAAACATAAACAGCGTCACTGCTACATATTTGATGCTAAGTATAGCCTACCATGTGATTCTTCGTCGAGACTTATATTTTTGGAACGCGTAGTACGACTTATGTATGTTGAGCGAAGGAGAGAAAACGAGACAGCGATATGAGCCCGCGCACCATTGCTTCCACGTGACCAACCTATCTCCGTCTCGCTCTCTCCTTCGCTCAATATACATTCCAACGACCACGGGGCTCTGCATTTTTTCTGTTTTCTTTCAGTGTATTGTATCGTTGTGCCGGTAATGTTCGTTCTTAATGCGTGATAAGAGAACATAAATCTATTTACTATTTTTTTTAATTTTGTAATTTATATTTATATTTACGTTACGTTGTCTATCGCTTTCTGACACTACATGTACATGCACGCGTGTGTGTACAAAATGCGCATGCGCTAGCAGACGATATCTATAATTTACGAGCTTTCGGCTCATATTTTGTGGATGGATAGAGGCGACCGCGTTCCTACTATCCATCCACAAAATATTTCACCTCAGGCTGTAATGACGCGAGGCTCGCTCAAGGACGCAACAGAAATAACTAATATGTATATATGTATATGTATATTATACATAACGAATGCGCAAATCGCTCGCTGAGTATAATACGCTCGGCGTATTGCGAGAGGCGGTGAGCATAATTAATTTGTCACATCGTTAATGCGTAATTATCGCGAGCCCGATATATTTCGAGGCGGTGGCCGATCAAGCTGTCAAGGGGCTCTATTTGGTAAATCTCGTGCGAGTCACTGAGCGGACTAATTGACGATTCATTAATTATCCATTATCGCGAAGCTCACGGACCTCCACTACTCGAAACTCGACTGACTAACGATAAAAAAATAAAGAGTTGAGGCGTTATTATTTTTGGCGAGCGTTATATATGATGAAACGAAGTTTATAAGTTTGAGTGTGACGAATTTAATTTCTTTCGTTTTTAAAAGTACTTTGAGCGCTCGTTAATTTACCGGTAATTTGAGAAAAATATTTTTACCATATTAGATAGCGTCGATCAAGCGAATCGATTGAGAATAAAACTAAGTTGCTTTAAATAGAAATTTCCTTGTGTACTCGATTGCCTTTTATTGGAAACAATTAATTGTTGGGTAGCCGTGCTAGTTAACTTAATTATATATAAAACGTTATATAAATTTTAAGATGAGTACGGAAATTATATAAAAATACCTAACTGATATTTTTATAAGTATGGTAACTGTATTATCTTTACTTGGAAAATTCAAATTTCATTTCTTAAATCTAATTTTGGAACTTTTTAATAAAGTTTCTTTTAATTTAATATTGAATACTTTTTTTTCCAATAAAAAGATTTTTTAACTTTAATTTCTATCCGGTACTTTTATGCAATTTGAATGTATATTCAAAATTACGTCTTTCTTTAGAAAATTTTTAAAAAATACCAAAATATTTATAAAGGTTAATTTATAACAATTACGATTAAATTTTTTTTAAATGTTAAATTTATTGTTCTTACACTTTGATGAAAGTTTCAATTAAATTTTTATTTAACGTCAGCGATGGCTTCGAAATTTAGAATTTGATTTTAAAATATTTACACGTATTGTATAAAATTTTATAACTTTTATAATACAAAATAAAAAAAATTCTGGAAATCATAAATTTGTTAACCCAAAAGTTGCCTGGGTCGTAGAAAAAAAAGGAAAAACAAACAATGCTCTAGGTTGTAACTTGTTATAGAACAAATCCAAAATTAATTTCCGCTGGCAAATAAAACCTTCCAACATCGGCAAAAAGTCGAGAACGCTAAAGGAAAGAAAACCTCAAATACGCTGAAATGAAATAAAAATAAAAAGGAAAAAAGGAGTCAAGCGTACGAACGAGAAAGAGAGAGAGAGAGAGAGAGAGAGAGAGAGAGAGAGAGAGAGAGAGAGAGAGAGAGAGAGAAAAGTGAAACTCCGGTAGCATGAGCAATCAATGGAGAGCGGTGTATAGCAGGCGGCAACGGGAGCGGTAGTAACGCGTCGTGGCGATGAAAATCACCGATCGTACATGTACGTGTAAATGACGTGTGCGCTCGAATCCGATGACAAGTCGGGCACACTCGCGTAAGAGAGAAGCTACAACATATATATATAAACTCTTACTCGTACATATATATACAAGGTAATACAAGGGCGCATAGTACGGATTTCGGACGCGCGACGTTTTGGAAATCGCGCCGCGAGCTCGTACTTCTACGTACACATAGACCCTGACATACATGTATACATAGATATATATACATATATATATACATATATATATATATGCGCGGTTCGCCGCAAAGTGAGCTATCAAAGGCCACGCGCGCATTTGCCCTTCGAAGTTGGGGGTGCAGTCCCGCGTTCGCACATATATACGTATGTACACGGATACGGTAAATGCGGTGCGGCCGCCGGCGGTCCCTTTGTGTCGCTCGCGCCAACCTATCCCCTCTGTGTGTTATACGCACTGGAAAAGAGAAGCAGGAGAGGGAAAGAACGATGTGGTCTCTCGTGTATTAAATGCCTGCGGCTGTTGCGTCCTCATAATTACGAGAGTCCGCGCGTATACACATACCCGCGTGTAAACGGCCTGTGTTATTCGTTTTCTCTCTCTCTCTCTCTCTCTCTCTCTCTTTTGCACCGCCATGCGTCAATTCCGATATGCGTCTTTTTATTATTTTCGATGTCGTCAGTTTTCTCTCAATCTCTTTTTTTCAGCGAGCTATTCTTTCGCTCCGATTTATGTCTAATGTGAGTAAAACAAAAACAAAAAAAAAAAAAAAAAAAACTGAAGTCCACGCATGTGAAAAAGCGCGCGTGACTGCACAATATTGCGCGCTTTACGACGATCTCTCACGGCGATGTATATATGTATACTGACGTAAAAGAAAAAGAGAGTTGTTCGCGTTGCTATTTCTTTTCAACGTCGATGTTGCGCTCGGGGAAATACTCATTTCTGCGAGTGATTGAAGGGTGTGCGGTTACTTTTGTTACGTACATCGAAAAATAAATGCAATGCCTTTTTCGTTTTATTAATTTCTAGCTTTTTCACTAATATGAAATTTTAGCTTGAATTTTTTAAATCATTTGATGTTAACAATATTTATTTATTTTAATGTTGAATTATTAAATATTGCACTTTTTAATTTTAAACCCATTGACGTTTTAAAGTTGCAGTATTATATATTTCGTTATATCAACAAATTTTTTTTGATTCTTTATGGATTATCTCATTTGACGAAAAAAAAATAGTATTTTTTGATTATTATCTTGACCAAAGTTTATGTGGCAATTGAGAATAAAATGATATCGATATAAGCCGAAGTAAATAGTTATTATACAATATTACTATTCGATTTAATATATTAATATCGGACAGATGTAACAATATTGAATATTTATATTCGCAATGTTAAGATAAATACTAAAACGGCTAAATTATACATTTATGAAAAACACGTTACGAGGCCAAGTTATTAAATTTGCTCATACGAAAAATACACGGGGATTTGTCGGACTAATCCTGATAAAGACGCGAAAGAGATAATAAAAAATTCATTGCCGATTCGTGTACGGATAGCGGCCATATTTTATTTTCGGACGGGAAAATATTTGTTCATACGATTATTACGGTTAGTGTAAAAATTTTACGGCGCGTTTTATAGTTTACGAGCGTATTTGCGCGTATCATAAATAGCGGCATAATTACAGTAAAACGGTTAAAATATTCACAGGTCGATAAGGGTGAAAGGAAGGAAGAAAATTATGGCCCGCAGCAGAAACCCAACAATTTGCCGACGTGATACTCCGGGGAATAGTAAGCTCCAAATTAATGGTGCTCTTAAATAGTGAGCGGATCGTAAAGCTAACGAATTAATAGACGAAGTCTAAGGCATTCTCCAGGCACTTTACGCTCAAGTAGTCGCACTTTTTCTTACCAGTGTATATTATATTTCCCGCAATTTCTCTATTCCGACGTTATATCGAGGAATATCTTATTGTCAAGCCCCGGGCAAAACAGATGACTTACTTATTTTACGAGCTATTTTCATTCTTTTTATTTACATCTTAAACGATATTTAATTAACAATTGCATTTTATGGAAATAACGTAACGTAAAATTTCTTTATTACATGTTTATTTTACTTATAATACTTAATTTCGAACTAATGATGCTTTAAAAATACATTCGGCACGCATGATACAACGCAAAATACAAAAGAGAACAGTAATGATAATATAAGAAAACGATTTACATTTACTATGTCCCGCAGTGAAAACAGGTTATGAAATTTTAAATTGTGATAATGTTTTTCTTTTTTTTGTCCATTAATACTTTATATATCTATGAGTTTAACACGTTACACTTTTAAAGCGCATAATTTTATATTACATTTGTAAAAATAATTTTATGAAACGCAAATATTTTCTCGACAGATTAACCACTTAATTAAATCTAAAAATTCAGGATACACAATCTACAAAAGTTGACTATCTGCGTCAACTTGAACAAAAAAAAAAAAAAAAATTAAAAAAAAAAAAAAAAAACTCGTCGCACTCATGCAGTATCGCACACGTTAAAAAACCATTACCAAAAGCGTTAATCTATCAGCGCGAGTTCTCACCGCGAGTCCTCGCGTAATTCGAATTCCGCAAAAGATCTAGATCCTAGTCCAGGGGCCGCGGAGTCTTGTCAATTAGCGGAACCGGCTTCTTTTACGGGCCCGAACGCGAAAGTAATAAAAGAAAGAAGAAAGACACGCGCACGTAGGTACAAAAAGATATAAAGTCGCGGCTAGACCGCGCGTATACGATAAAAGACAAACTCTTGTTATATGTGTGTAATACAGGCCGAGGCGTATATGGCAAAATGAGAAACGTCTAGCGTACGGCCGTATAACGCGGAGACAAAAAAGACGAGTCGCTATGGGCATGGAAGCCACGGGAGTCGCTCGTAAAAATGCCTCGCGGCTGAGAGAGAGGGAGAACAAAAGAGAAAGATAGCTGTTCGCGTGCGTACGTATGTGTGTGCGCGCACGCGCGTGTGTGTGTGTGTGTGTGTGTGTGTGTGCGTCGGGTCGCGCAATGAAATAAATTGAGTTATTAACGCGACGGTGTCACGATAAATTATGATGAAGCGGTGCGCCGCGCTGGTAAACGAGCGGAAGGCTACGCGACTCTCTTACTCTTACGCCCGGGACGTTAACGAAAGACAGGCTAACAGCGCTTGATTGTCGCTCGCTCGTTTGTCTGCATGATAGCTGCGACGCGGAGCTGGAGAGAAAGAGAGAACGTGCGTGCACATGCGTATAATATCGAGAGATCGAGGTGTATATATATACAGCGGCGGCATCTCGATACGCGTGGGTTTGTATATTATTCGCGCCTCCCGTGCGTGCCGTCGTCTCTCCTTTGTGGCTGCGGGCGATGCAGGTTCTCCGTATGCAGAGAAATAGAGGCCGCTTCGGGTATGGGGGTTCTATCGAACAATTTATTGAAATGTTTTGCTGCTACACGAGATCTTTGTACATATATATATATATATTTTCAGCCTACTAACCCGTACGGCGACTCTTACCTACGGAGCATCGTCAGCGTGTAAATGGTTTCCATACGCGCAAGCGCCTTCTCGATCGTATTAACATTTTTCTATACGTCCTTCTAGGCTGTATAGACATTCTATACGTCCTTTTAGGCTGTATATGTGCCAGGAGAAAAAAAAGTTAACAGCGCCACTGCTATGTATTTGTCGCTTCATATAGCCTAGCATGTGAGTCTTCATCGAAACTTATATTTTCGAAACGCGTAATAAGACTTATGTATGTTGAGCGAAGGAGAGAGAACGAGATAGCGATAAGAGCGCGCGCACCATTGCTCCCACGTGACCACCCTATCTCTGTCTCGCTCTCTCCTTCGCTCAGTATGTACATTCAAGCGACCACGGGGCTCTGCTTTTCTTTGGTTTTCTTTCAGTATAGTGTATCGTGTGTCGGTAATATTCGTTCTTAATATGTGAGAAGAAGAATAAAAATGGACAATTTATTAAATAATAAAAAAAAAAAACGAGTGATAGTGACAGTGATGAAGAATGCAAACGTGAATTAAATAAACTAATAGAAAAAGCAAAATCTAATATAATCTCGCAAAATTAAAAAATTTAATAATAAGTGATTTTAAAGTGATAATTTTTTAGTTTATAATTTTGTTTGTGATTTAGATAAATGATTTAAAAGTTTTTTGTGTGAAGAAATTAAATTTAAAATATTTAAAAAAGTTACTGTTTTTTCATGTTAAATAAGAGACTAAAATTCATTGATTATACAAAAAATGTGTTAAACAAGTATAGTATTGTTATAATAAAAATAACATAAGAAAGTATTTATATTAATTATAATAGTATTAATATTATTAATAAGCCTTCAAATCTTATAAAAAAAACTTTTGTTAAAAATATTATTCTGTATAAATATTTAATAAATATACTCAAGAAATTTATATTTTTTAATAAATAATAATTGTTCAAGAATTAATTTTATTTTTAAATATTAATCCATTTACTATTTTTTTTAATTTCATAATTTATATTTATATTTACATTATGTTGTCTGTCACTTTTTGACACACATGTGCATGTACGCGTGTGTGTACAAAATGCGCATGCGTTAGCAGACGATATCTGTAGTTTACGAACTGTCAGTATGGGTTCGAAATTGCATTTTATTGATATGCAACAAAATAAAATTAATTATTCTGTTAACTAAGTAAGAGTCTTCGTACGGGTTACAAGGCTGAAAAATTTTTTAAGCACCATGAGTGAACCTCGCGTCATTAAAGCTTTCGGCTCATATTTTGTGGATGGATAGAGGCGCCTTAGTCGCTCGCTGCGCTCGCGACTGCGGCCCTACTATCCATCCACAACATATTTTGCCTCAAGCTGTAATGACGCGAGGCTCGCACAAGGTACATAAATAACTAATACATACGTACACGAGTGCGTATGAGTGTGCGCGCCTCGACATCGTAACGAGCGAGTTTATGCCGCTCTATACGAGATAACGCTAAAGCGGAAAGTAATGCTCCTGTTGTAGGGTTAATGCATTATTATGATTGTGTGACAATGTTTTTTAGTCCTTACGAGTTTGTTAAGACCGTACGAAGTAAGAACTGGGAATAATGTTGGCTTTTTAAGTTAAATTTATTTCGATTTGAATGAATTAATATGTTAGTTTTATTGTTAATGTGAGGCCTGTTTTTTGTTAAATAAATATTCAATATATTAGAGATAATTGTGAATGTAAAGTTGGAAAAATTATTTTTAATTAATGTAACTGGTTTATAATCTTTCGTTCTACATGAACGAGCGACAAAGTTGCCAACAACTTATGCAGTGATAAAAGTTTAAAAGTACACGTATGAATTAGTTTATTATGTCTTACTATTATTAACCGTTAATTTTATCAGTTATTTTAGAATATCGTTACTCGATTAAACTTATTTATATTATAATAGTTCTTACAACGAAATATAAAATAACGTACTATATTTCATATCAACGACATGTTTCGTATATCATATTAAAAGGAAAATAATCCATTTTTAATATCGTAAGCTTCACGCGATGCATTAAATTAAAGACTTTAAATATGAATTTAATATTTCTCAAGCACGAGATATTTTTCATAAAAATCTTTACTTTGCACGCACATCGCCACACAAAGAACATAAAACATCCAACTAGCCGCGCACAAATTATATCCGAAAAAAGCATCGCGCTCGCATTATTTTTTCTCGTCGCCGTCACCGATCTTTTTGCGCCATTTGGTCAAGTACTGTTTATATATATATATATATATATATATATATATACTCTGAGTCGTTTTACACACAGGGACACTTTGCTTTATATATACGCCTCGGTATCCCGGTTAGTCTGGCAGCCCGAGTTTGCCTCTTTCACTCGTAATTAGCGCTGTCCATAGATTGAAACAAATGGAGCGAGCAAGTCTGCGCTGGAAACGCGCTGCAGGAATTGGTCAGGATGGAAGCTTTGAAAAGAGATAGAGTATGTGAGAAACAGAGAGAAAGAGAGGAGCGGAGATACTGTATTTGTGGAGCGCGAGTGGATACGTGCCTAGCATTCCTTCTCACGTCGTTTCTCTCCCTCTCTCTATTAATTCTCCGCTCTTCTCGGACACTCGCAGTGCTTTACCGATTTTTCTTCCTTTTTCTTCTTTTCTCTAGACAGTTTACTCTTTCCAGGGAGCTTCGCCGAAACTTTTAATTAGCTGCGATTGCCGCTTTATTTCACGTGCGTGCCGCGCAGGAGACACGCGAAGATAAATGTAAGAATAAACGTAATGCCCTTAGCCGGAGTAGTTTATTGAATAATGGGTTACGTGTATGTACGAGGTGTTCTTGATATATATATATATATATATATATATATATATATATATATATATATATATATATATATATATATACACACACACACATTTTTCGTTACTGTTGCGACCGCTAAGAGAGACTGCAGCTACTGCAGTCTTTCTTGTACGGCTTGCTCGACGAACTTTATGGATTTGAGTGAATTACTCACTCCTAAGCGAGAATTATTTTCGAGGCTTCTTTCTTCACTTTTTTTCTTTTTTTTTTTTTTTTTTTTATTTCTTTTTAAAATTTATTACAGAAAGGATTAAAAGATTGTATGAGAGCGATCGAGCGGTGTGCTATCAACAATCGTAAATCATTTGCGAATGGTTAATGGTTACAGTTGAGCGATTGGCATAATCTCTTTTTAGACTGATAGAAATGAAATACGATTTTCTTGCTCGTAAAAATGGACTGTTTATTATAGAGGAACGATAAAAAATTATATAACACTCGAGTATGACGTAAGCCTGATTAAAATGTAAATGAAAGAAAATCAAAAATAATTTATGTAAAAAAAGAAATATCATATGATTTATAGCAAAAAATTAAGAACATTAGCGGTAAGTTTCCAATTATCATTTTATATTTGAAGGATAAAAATAGATCAAACCAATAACTTTTATTCATTTTTCGCGGATAAATGGACAGATGCCCTTAAACGCGTGTCATAAAAAGGGTGATACAAAAAAAAAAAAAAAAATTATACACACGTGCGATCTTTCTTGTAAATCAGGTGAAACACACGGAACAAGCTTATTGATTTAAAAGAAAGACGGAAGTGCACACGCACGCGATATCGTGAGAAGGTAATGAACGATGACAAAGTCGACGACGAGCAACTGCCTACCGTGTATTTTTGATCCTTCTACCCCTATATACACATACACATTGCTACCCCTTTGCAAATCAGTTAACGAGTGAATGTCACCGGACGCACACACAGACATCGTTCAAGCGTTAGCACGCGATCGTCAAAAGTGAGGTTATATATCGCGGCTATATCCAAAAGAGAGAGAGAGAGAGAGCCACGGAATATAAATTACGTCGCGCGGCAGCGAAGCTGTCGCGAGCTAACTCGACGCCGGCAACGGCAGCCTTCGACATTACGAGATTGCGACGCTGACAAGTTTACGAGCGCTCGTAAAGTCTCCCCGCGCTCGCGACACACACGCGAAACATAAAATCGGATAATTGACGACTTTACAGCTACGGACAGTAGGTTGTTTTCTTTTATTTCCTCTCCCCTTATCTTTTTCGTCTTTCTATTTTCCTACGCTTTTTCGGTCGTCTTTCATTTTCCGCACAATCCGAAAGATCTGAAACATACATGCACGTGATCTGCCTTCTATGCGTGAATTGAGCTTGTTATCGTTGCATTAGCGGTATTAGTAGTTTTGTGCAATCGTAATACTTTAGTGTTTATTTAATGAAATTGACAATTCGAATGTTTGATCAAAATCAGATGTCAAATTTGATTTCTTGCACGTGTGAAGCAATTGAAAAAAGTAATGCGCTATTAATGATTTCATAATTTTCACATGTATTAATTTATCATTAAATGAGACATTTATAATGCGCTAATTTTCGCCTTCGAAAATATTTGTCATCTCAGTCGTAAGTTGAAAATAAATACTTTTAAGACAATTTTATTCGAATGAAGATCGATGAGCAACAACGGACAAGGACGATCGTGACCGATTGCTATGTATTTAGAATAGAATGCTGAAAATGACTGACGAGGTAATTTTTTTTTATATTACGTTTTGACTGTTTTTAAAAGCAAGAATGTGAGTCAGGTATTTGCATGTGTCGTTTTCGGTACTTTGAATTATGTGCCTTTTAAATTTGCGGTATATTTTTTCATAAATTTTATCGCTTTATAGGTGTATTGGCACAAAGATTTACGACTTCTCGTCATGCAAATATACATGAATTTTGAAAATAAAATATCTTTTGATTTGCTTATTACCATAAATAGAGAATTTAGCATAATGTTTTAATAAACTCTTTAGCTTTTATAGTTATGAAATTTTCAAAATATTCGAAATATAAAGACATTTTATTTCTTTACTTAAAAAATGGCAGTTAAACCCATTTTAGTATGCTGTATATCAATATAAACTCATAAAAAATATCATAAATTCGAGATAAAATTTAAATTTTTTAACGCATTTTTTTTTTTTTTTTTTTTTTTTTTTTTTTTTTTTTTTTTTTTTTTTAATATCTTAAAATCATTCGTAACAAGTTTTTAAAGCACTCATTTATCTTTACCAGGTATATTTAATAAATAAGATTTACACCAAGACAAAAATTAGTAAATTTTTAAAGAAGCTTTGATTTCATCGGATGTATAATATTTATCAGTAAATTAGTAAATCACGTCTAAAGAGCAAAAATTTTACTAAAACCTCAAAGAAATACCTATGAAACCGCTTTAGAATCTCCGATCTTCGGCGTCATATATATGTATAAGAATGAATCGAAAGACGCGTGTATACAACATCACGGAGCAAGTTCCGACGCAGTTTTTTCCTCTCGCCTGTTAAATCGAAATAAACGAGCTCGCGAGCAAAGCGCGCATGCGTATAGATATATAAGCGGTATAAAGAAGAAAGGCTTAAAAAGTCTTTTAAGGGATTAAAAGGGATCAGACGAAGCCGCTTAATTACCATTTTACCATGAGTGCAACGATCCCTTTTTCGCCAAGAGAGATCGAGAGAGGAAGAGTGAAAAAGAGGTAAAGAAAGAGAGAGAGAGAGAGAGAGAGAGAGAGAGAGAGTGGGAGGGGGAAACTATCACTTATACCCTTTATACCCTTTTTCGGTTCCTCTGTGCCGCCGATCGATATTATCATCGACGATCGATCTTCGGACGCAGCGCTTTAGTGGCTCTGTCAAGCCTTTGGATCGATCGGCTCCAGCAATCTTCTGAGAAACAATGGAAGAAGCTTGCTGTTGGCTCCTCTCGTTGTCTGTCAATTCTGAAGTTTTCACGTCCATTTTGCGTGTTCGTTACGTGTGATTTTTTCCTGCACTTCAACGTATCATTTGTTGTTTTTTTTTTCAATTTCAAGAATAATTAAAATTTAATTTATTTAGTAGATTTAAAATGCAATATAATAAACTGTTTATAAGAATTTAAATCTAATTTTAATACTGTTCATAAATCGTTAAAATATTAAATGTGTAAAAATTTTAAACTTTTAAATATAAGACTCGAATAAATAAAAAAGCCAAATAATTATTCCAAAAGTGTAAGAATAATCAACAAAAAAATTTCAATTCATATACGTTAATTTTGGTTTAATAATTCTGATGTGCTATTCTAGAAGTCAAACTGAATAATTATGTGTCTCAAGTTGTATAAAGAAATTGCGATAAACTTTTAGAAATAAATTTTCCAAGACTCTTAATCATTCTAAAGCTTTGAGTTTTTAAATATTCACAAGATTTCTTTTAATTGTGATGAAACGCCGGCGGTGATTAAAGTCTAGATTCTAAAATTAATTTTCTATCATTTGCCTAAAAATAACTTTACAGTTTAAAAAAATTTACTATTAAAGTAAAACCTTGTAAAAGTTTTCTTTTTTCGAAGTTAACGTCATTTATTTTATAGTAATCCTTATGTTGAAAAAATAATAATCGACAATCTATTAACATAACCTACCAATTATTTCAATGTTTTTCTCAAGCGCAAAATATTATAATTCGGTTAACCGAGTCATATATCTTCTCCGGGGCTAAAGTTCGATAGATAGCTATATATATATGCATACATACATATAAGCCCTACGTATATCCATTATCTTCGTTCACATTAACGTTTATCTCAATAGCGGCAGCGGCGCAACGTCGTTTAGGACATCCAAAGTACGCTCTTCTTGCTTATCAAGCGAGCACAATAACCTTCCGACACACATTACAGAGCATCCAAGCCGGCAAGTTAACAGACAGATGCCGTAGGAGATTAGCCGATCAACGGTGCACGCCAACCCCCGTATATATTATCCCCGCTCCTCGTCTACCATCCCTCTAAACTCGCATCGACGGGGTATGTCAGTGAAACTGCCAATTATTCCGGCGCTCCCGACCATTGCCGAAGTATAAACTTCAGCGACGACTACGCGACGTCGACGGCGACTATGTATACATATATATATATATATATATATATATATATATATATATATATATATATATATATGATTAACGTTCGGTCTCGTTGGATCTTGTTACTCTCGTTACTCGCCGTCCCTTTTTCCATCGCGGGAGTTTCTCTCATGCGGGAGGTCCGATGGCGCGCCAACTAAATAACTTAGCGATAATTGCTCGCGTGACAAATGTCGAGTGCGCGCTGCCGCGAGCGACGGCGATTATGACAAAAGCGAGGGCTTGAATTATTGTGCACGTTCCAAACAGCAGCAGCTGGTCGTTTCGAGACTAACTTTGGCACTGATTATTCTTATTTTACGTGGCTTTTTGTCTGTGGATAATACATAGATGTGTATATGCGAACGCACGTATATATGTATATCGATATATACGAGGGGAACGTAAAGGCGATTGTCGAGGTTGAAAAATGGCCGAGATAATGGTTAATTGGTTAGCGAGTATTATATTGAAATACGGGTCGATTGGAAATTTGTATCGTATTTTCTATGATTGCTCGTGATCAAGTTTCTGACGTTTATTGGACGCGCTCGTTGCCTCATGAAGCTTCGCGTCGAAGGAGTTCTAACTTTAGTGTTGGGTTACTTCTAATATGACCGAGTTCGCGCGATGAAATATTTGATGGCTGTCGTCGTACAGTAGAAAACTTTAGCTTTTATAGATCAGATAGCTCTTTCGGATATTTCATTCAGTCGCTTGATTTTAATATAATTTTGACGTGAATTTTTATTATTCTGATTAACAAATGATAAGATAAAGATCGAATAAAGATAAATCTTTATATCATAATAAATAATAAGATAAGTGAAAATGAATTATTTTTTACAATTCTTTATATTCCGAAAAATCATTAACGACCCTTTTTAGTGCAATACCTATTTGCACAAAAATTGAGATAATTCTCTTTTTCCAAACTGAAACTATTTTATTAAAAATATTTTTTTTTTCTTTAACAATCTTCGTTGTACAACGTCAATGATCAATTTGTAAAATTTTGATGAACGTATTTCATTTCTAATTTCACCTAACAAAGAACATGTACGTCACAGATTTTACCGGGACAATTTTTTCGTTAGAAAATCCGCACAGCAAAACTGGCGCTTAACTCCGCTCGTTCGTTACTTTTTAATCCTCTCGGGTGATTAAATTTCGTCTCTCTATATTTTCTCACTCTCGGCTAGTCGGGTGAAGTAGTTCGCTCCTTTTATTCCTCGTCACGCGCAATATTTTTCCGCGGTAATTGCCGAAGTAATTGCGGCGAGTATATGTGTGAACTCGACCAAAGATGGTTATAGCAATTTTTATTTATTTTAACATCTCGGTCTAGAAAAATGTGAGAAACTTCGAAAGATGTCGAGTCGGTATAATGGTTCGATGCTGTGTTATATTTTTGATATTCTCTTTTTGATATTGCCAGCAAAGATTTTGTTAATACTTTAGATTTTAATATTGTCTAGGATTGTAAGTGATTCATATGTATATAATTTATTTAATATAAAAATTAAAAGTTTTATAACGACTGATTTAATTTTTTTTATAAAATAGTTTACTTATTTATTTGCTATAAAAAAAATATATATATATATATTTAGTTTATTAATAATAACTATTTGTTAACAAAATTCAAGGTTATTACACTTTTAGAAAATGAAGCATGTGAATAAAAAAATGTTTCTAAAAATTATTTAAAATACCATTGAGAAATTTATTTATATGTCGAGATTAAAAAGTTTTCTTCAAATCTTCGTAAATAGAAGATATGTTTATAAACACTTTGATAAATTATGAGTTGTTCGATTAATACGTACCCTTATCTGAGATTTTGTCTGCCTTATTACTGACTTACCGCTTGTAAATACCAATCATGGCTTTTTTAACAGAAAGTCAGCAGTCAACTAGATCATACTCAAGTGTTACACCAAGAGTTGCTAAAAGTTCGAAAAACATAAGTTACAGTACCGCAGCTCAACTTGATGAATTCCGAATTAACGAACAAGGATTAATTATGGACTGCATTGATGAATTGAACCTTGCGAACAACACGTGCACTTTTGATGATATAATCAAATCTAAAAGCATTCTTCAAGAATATCCAATAACAGAATTTGTCTTTATCTATCCAGTAAAGAACTTGTCACCATGGATAAATTTGAATACATAAATATAGGAGAGGTAAAAATATCTATAAGATCGTTAATTTCTAAACAACATAGAGTAATATTATTTAACGCGGCCTTAATTATTTCTTGCTATGTACTCGAAGGTAAACTTGAAAGTCTCGGAATCAAACATAGCCCAACAATCTATACTAAAAGCTACCATAACAAAGTCAGGATAGGAATACGTTGTTACCAACAGGAGGCAATGTACATTGAGCTTAACAACATCAAAAAATTTCCAGAGTTTATTAAAATTCCTCATGAAGACAAAATTTTTTATGTATCCGAAGTACAGATCTATCATAATCCTATCTATCCAAAATAAAGGAATATATAGCAAAGCATTGTCCCAGTACTGAAGATCATTTTACAAACACAAACAATCATATAGTCGAAAATAGAAAACGTTCTACAGCAGAAGAACTTCCGGCAACACAAGTATTGTGAAAAGTCAAAACCAAAACAATACTGCTCGAAAATCTATTTTTAGGTTTTAGAAAGTAATTGCAACGTATATAGTTTCTTTTTTGACGAAATTAAGACTGCCCCGCGTCAAAAGTTATCGAATCTAGCACACCGACGGCAGACTATTCTTTATACCAAAAATGTGGCATAATATAAAAAGATTAGCTTTTCGAAATCGACTGCATCTTTTTGTCGTTCGACTCTCCGACTTAAAATCATTTACTGTTCATAAAACTGGTAGCCAGAATCTTTGGCCTTTAGCTCTAATCTCATACTTGTACAAGTTATTTGAATCGCTTATAAAAAATAGACTCCAATAGGCCAAACGCAGCAACCTTATTCCATCAAATCGAAATGGCTTTAAAATGAATAAACCTAGGACAAGTAATCTATGAAAACTAACATTAAAAATTGAAGGCGCATTAAAAATTGGTACTTGCCATAATTTTAGACGTGCAAGGAATATTCGATGATTTCTTAATTTAAGAAAATAAAGTTTGTTTGAAGACGCTAAACATTCATCCAAAAACTTAACTCTTCACCGAAGCACTTTTTTTTTTTTTTGGTGTAAGAATCAGCCATTTTATTTGGTGAGTTTTATTTTTTTTTAGTAATCAAATTCAATTCTCTCAAAGTCTCTAAAATTCCATTCTCGGACCTACTCACACCTTGCAAAGGTAATACTCACCTTTAAATAATGAACATTATAAAAGAATAAGATACCGTTGATTTTAATGGCTTTCATTAAATAGTATTTTTTATAACGATTGAGAAAAAGTCTTGATTTAGTGGAAAAGCATTATCTAGAGAAGTATTCATCACATAACTCGTAGAATCAGACCAAATCATTATAATCAGGCTTCTAGTCTTGTTTCTTTTATTATTATAAATAATTCAAAATGTAAATGTAACTGTCAGAATGAAAAAATAACCCATGTTCTCTTGCAATGTCTGATATACAACGTTGAAAGAATAAAATTAATAATTTTCTTAAAGAATTTTTTCTAGCAACTACTTATGGACATCATTCTATTAGTTGCTAAGAGCAGATATCAAAGCCTATTTTTAAATATTTTCTTTTCTCAAAAAATGGAATCCCCGTATATAAAAATTCTTCTGAAAATATAAAGAAATTATACAAATATGTTTAATTTTCCTTTTTGTATGTAAAATCCAGCGCCTAACTTCTGTATTTCCCTATTATTGTATTATATAAACATTATTATAATTAAGAATCTATTTAAACACTTTTTAGCAAAATGAATCTATATTAGATTTAAAATGCTAAATACAGAAAAAAATTGATTTAAAGATAATTTAAATTTTAGAGATCCAGTAAATTAAAAATAAATAAATAAATCTTTGAGTCGTTTTTCATCGGGAGTTCACGAATACTAAATCCAAGCACCAAAAAAATTTTTGCAAAAAATTCTAGCAGCAACAACAACGTTCAATTTTTACCGACAGCTCAAAATGCAAAATGTCAAGCAATCCCGTCAAACCGTCCGCGCATAAAAAATAATAGACTTTACCAAAACGAAACTCCTCCCCTGTTAAATAAAAATAAAACAAAATAAAAAAAATAACGTGACATACAGACGCAAGAGAGGGAGGGAGAATAAGTGGAGAGAGAAAGACAAAGCGGAGCAATGCAGGGGTCGAGGTAAAAAGCGCATTCGCTACGCGCAAAAAGGGAAAAAGAGCCGCGCGCCGGTGCAGTAGCAGCAATAGCGAGAGCGCAGCAACGGTGGCGGCGGCAGCAGCAGCCGTGAGTTAATGGACTTGCCGATTGATCGCGAAACGCACGTCAATACGTCGTGTCAGCGGCAGCGGTAACATATTTTTTTCTCCTCCGCCTGTTTCGCCACTAGAAACTCAGGATGGGGGAAGCGCGCGGGCGGACAGCGATATCGCATGCGCGCATGCATACACGTCGCTCTTTTGCCACGAATCGCGCGCACGCGGCTGTATGTATATGCACCGCCGGATGGTAGAGAAAGAGAGAAAGAGAGAAAGAGAGAAAGAGAGAAAGAGAGAAAAAAAGAGAGAGAAAGAATGAAAGAATGAGAGAAGGGGGTGAGGGTGAAGAGCTGTGCATTTGCGAGCTGTCGCCCCCAACCAACGGCCCGTCAAGGGACTGACAGTTTTCATTCCGCGCATACTTGACGGGCCGCTCTCTTTTTCTCTTTCCCTCTCTCTTTTTCGCTTCTTTCTCTTTTGCTCTATTTCTCTCGGCGTCCCTTTCTCTCTTTTAGCCGGCGGCGATACTCGTTTCTTCTAAAGTGAATTCAGTAGTCGCGCGCTCGCGGACGCTCTCTCATCACATCGACAGAACTGATCGCTCTGCTTCTCTGCTCTTTTTCTCTTTTTTATTCCATGCCCCCGTTTTTTTTTTTTTTTTTTTTTTTTTTTTATCTCGTTCTCTTGTGCCAGAAGTAAAAGAGGAAGAGAAAGAAAAAGAAAACGAGGGACTTATTTATTATTTGACGCTGGCATGAAAAGGGCGCATAGTTTATTCGAATCTCTCTGTCTTTGACTCTCTCTTTCTCTCACTCTCTTTTTCTATCACTCCCTTTTGCTTTTATTTGTTTTGCTGCTTATTTATTATTTTATATCAATAGCTGTACTAGAAAGAGAAACGCAGCGAAGAGGCGATCGATCAATGCTCAATCGAAATCGTCTGATAATGTTAGGGATGACAGAAACTCAATTGGTATATTCTTTTAGAGAGATTCTCTTGACTACAGATTAATGCTACAAATGTATCTATGCATCATAACGTATTATAGTGCCGATTAAATCTCTTAGCTTTAGCAAATTGTTTTACGGGCGTTACATATAAATAAACCATTATACTGACCGTTGCTACAAAAAATTACTAAATATACAGATATTTGAGTAAATTCAACGTTATTTGAAAGAACAAGACTTGATCTTTAAAATAATTTGTACAGTTTTTTAAGAAAAAAAGAATTGGCATTGCTAGATAACCTCAAATATGTCAAAAAACAGTGATTTTGCACTTTTAGGTTAGGATATCTTATCAACCTACGCTAGGATCACATTTTTATGGCCAGGTTCGATTTCAGCGAACTTTTTTTTGACTATGCATGCTCAATCCACGATAATCACGGCGGGCAGTGTTAATTATATTTAAAAGAACTCTTATAACTTTAAATATTGAAAAGATTCGAAAGCTCAGTATCCATATAAAACGAAATGTTATTAAATAACTCAATCGATAACTAGTTATTTACTTTTCAGCTTATTTAAACTAGTTTTACACATATCTCAATATTTTTGATGATAAAAACAATTATTATAATACTTTTAAAAATAATTTTTTCGTATTTCTATAATAATCTAAAGTGTCAATTACATCCTTATAAAATATGAAATGTGTCAAAACACTCGTTTGCATTTCTAACGGTATCCAATCGTTTTCTCACTTCAATAAATTAACCGCATAACTCAAAAAGATAGATAATAATTAAGATGTTTTAAAAATTTTTCACATTCCAATCGTTTGTGTCGTAAATTAATTTTAAAGTTGTAATATTAGCAATCCATATTGTGTCACAATTCAAATTTATTAACAGATTATAAGAAAAAAGCTTTTAAATGCTAATAAATAAGACCTCTTCAAATTTAGTGATTAAGTAAGTATATTAAAAATTGTAAATTATTTGATTTCACATAAAATTCGTTAAATTTATAGTACCATAAATACACCAAGATATTAGAATATTCATGAGATATATCTGTAAGTCCTCGCTCAAAATTTCCATCTCTTTACGATCATGATCGACAATGAAAGCCAAAAGGAATATCCCGGGAATAACGCCGTCAAAGCGCGTAATCCGCCACAAATCTCATCGCGCATTATAACGAAAGGCATGCGAAGAGGATGCACGACCGCATTCGCGAATTCGCTTTGTTCATAGTCGCATGGCTCGCCGCAGAAGTCGAGTCGCATCCCGGCGATGCTTCATCCGCGCTCGCAATTTGGCTCGAGCGTTGTTTCCTGCGGCTGTTCATTTTCGAATTCCCGTGGCTTCCTCCTTCCGCGCGCGCGCACACACACACATATATGTACATATAGGGGTATCGCGCGTCGTGTAACTCCGCCGCCGAATCGGTCGGTATGCGCGCATACGTAATAAGCAAGAGTCTGTGCGTGATATTCACGATCACGCTTGCAAATATGTGCATGTGTTTGCATCTGAGATATGTAGAAGAAATTAACACCCCGCTGCACGGAGTGTTACGTTAATGATGACAGTCGCCCTAAGGTGCTGCAACGCCATGACTGTCTGTTATGTATGATTACGTCCGGCAATCGCGAGTATATGTATGAGTATAACAACCAAGTTGTGACTATATACTCGTACTTATAGTCTCGTTTGATTCCTCGACCGTGTAAACAGAGCAGCTGCCGCTGCTGCGTGTACTTTACGCATCTAATTATTTCGTCGAGATGATGATTTGCGTGATCTTGGTTCCCTACCTCTCTTTCTTTCTAAAGATTGCTATCGCTCGATTCTTTATATTCACGTATATCTTTTCCGTGCAAATGTGGCTTGCAGCTTGACTATACATTACTTTCGTGTGCTAAAATATACGGGTATGTACGCGCATATACTAGCAGATATATTCTATCCTAGACAATTATTAATTACGTTAATTGGCCGGTGGATTATTAGCTATATTTTTCAGGGCTTTTAATCAGCCGCAAGCTGCGTCAGCGTGTCGAGTCCTACACGTGTATGCGCGCACTTAGGGAAAACGAGTTGGAGTACGTGCGCATATACATGTATATATATATATATACGTGTGAGGCAAGGATGGTAAGTTGCTTTTGCGCGCGTGTGTCGGCTCATTAATTATCGAGTATTGCATGGCTAATTACTCGCTCGTAAATTATTACGCACGATTAGGGGAGAATTACTGTCACTACGTCAAGGTGAATGTGCAATATTCTCCAAGCGGTAGTCGTTTATATATATATATATATATATATATATATATATATATATATGCAAGTGCTCGTAAATGTATTGGTCTATAGCTGCATGTTATATATTCAAACGGCAGTGTAAGATAATTGACAGTCATGCGAGAAAAAGGATAATGTAATGAATGTCTCTGCACTCCCTACAAATTGTGTACTTTGCCGCGTGAGAAAATAACTTTGCGCGTTGGTGTCTGAATGAAATTGTATTTTATCTCGTTTCTTATGATATCAAAGTAACTGCCATTAAAATTACTGAGGTATTCGCGGAAAAAATAAATCGCTGTTCAAAATAGAATACAGCAATAAATAACTTGATTTGTATACATTTAATGTATAAAATATATATTGGATAGTATGTAACATGTAGTGTAATGTAAATCATTTTCAAAATAAAAATTACAATATTATATATTGATGAAAACATCGAATGAAAACAAGCAAATTAAAAAATAATAATATACAATTGTAAAACTCAAATTATCTTATTTTTACCATTCTTCAAGTTTATTATGGATCGCCGTCATTATTTGTATTTGTAGCGTGTGCGTGTTTGGAAGATATTAGTAAAGCCTTTGATTAGTGTATGCAAATTACATTTCTTCAATATTTACAATCCTAACCATAAGTTTTATGCCTCAACTGAAATAGGATACTTCCTGAGGAAAAGATATATTCAATAATTCGAGATTCAAAAATAAAATGTCAAAATGAATATATAATGCAATATATTTCGTATTATAAAGCAGTATTTTTTAATAGACCGTCATTTTTTTAACTAAATTATATTATTTTATTTTGAATGTTTATTAAATAATGAAAATATTACAATTTCAACTAATTTAAAAATTATGGAAGTCATTTTTTTAAATTTTACATTTAATTTCAACGATATAAAAAATTAATATACATTCTTTACAAAATGAATGTCGCCAATTAATTTTCACCAGCCTGTATTTACATTCGATAAAGTTCAAATTCTGATCATTTATGAACAAATTGATTTCAAAAGTAATTAAAATGATTCTTATGAACGTAACTTAAGTTTATCGTACTATATTTTTATAAAAATTACGGTATTTTATATATTTTTTGCGTAAAAAAAGTTTTGAGCATCAACACGATAAAATCGATAGAAACTGACTGCATAAAATAACCGCATCCAACGAAATAACGACACGCAAATCGATTCCTCGTCGAATCGCTGTTTCGTAGCTCATTCCCTCATGAGTCGCCGCGTGAATTTTCACGTTATGCACCGGTCACGAAGTTATTCCACGCGCGTAATAGAAAAGCAGAAAGTCTCGAGTCGTGTGTTTCTCGTGCATAAGAAGCAGCGCATGCGCACACATACGCGAGAAACGACGTCGCAAAACGGCGAACTCGATCGCGCGCGCTTATTCTGCGTACGAACAAACATACACACACACACACACACACACACACACACACGCGCGCGCGCGCGCGCGAATAGTTAGGCACAGAATCGCGTTTTATATTCTTGCTTGCACGTTTGATTGGCGTCTTCGATAATCGGGCGTCACGCGCGCGACGCGTTCACTTTCTCGATGTATATCGGTTCCCTTTATTTACGTACGCTAGACGCATAAATATGCGCGCGTAACGACTTGCCGATCGGCGACGCCAGCGGGAAGAAGTATTACGGAGACACGAAGCGAAAGCTATACTGAGCCACGAGTAGCTTCGCGCGCGCACACGTGTATATATATATATATATATGCGAAAAAAGGGACAGACGCGTAACTTAACGAGGAATCAACTGGGACTACGTCGCATACTTTTCTCGCGCTGGGACCTACAGCTACCGACGTCGGGCTCGTTAACGCTTGGATTTATGGGGAACGCCGTAGCGCGACGTATAATTTAAGCCGCCACGTTGATTAGATTCCCGAGATGTATGTGGGAGATGCTGGCGTCGAGATAGAAAGTATGGATGCAGTTTCTTTTTCAACAGTATGCGGATAGTAGTGCTTCTAGAAAATTTTTTGACAAGGGTCGCGGTAATCGCTAAACGTTACGACGTTCCGACCTTTCAGATATACGAGAATCTTGATTTTTCATCGGAGATCAAATTTTCCTTTGTCACGCAATTTGCTATTTCTATTAAACTTTTTTGTAAATTTTTGAATTTCATAAATGTTAAAGTTTCACTATTTAAGTTTTAGAACTAAGAAACGTTATGAAATATAAAAAGACTTTGGTGAATATTTTAATACAACTATTGTAAAAACATTTTTTCATATCTGTTCCGAACTTCTGAATCCGAACAAGATCGTTTTCCATATATACCAATCAAGTCGTATCGAATGAAATTCATAAATAGACACGTCAGAACAAAGTTCGTATAATCGTCCTCGTCGACGACGGAATAAGGGACAGCGAAGGCATCGCGGTTTAATCTTGGAGCGGTTCGTCTGGCAGCTGGCTTTTTGTGATTTATCGAGGCGGGCCCGCGCGATGCGGACGAGCGAATCGTTTTGACATTGGCGCGCCGGGACTGCTGACATAAATCGCGCGAAGTTAATCTGCATCGCTAATCGTGCCGTCGTCGGCTCTTTCTCTCTCTCTCTCTCACTCTCTCTCTCTCTCTCTCTCTCTCTCTCTCCCTCCCTCTCTCGCTTCGATCGTGGAGCATTTGGAGTGAGCGAGAGGAAAGTATTCGTGTGTATGGCAGCGCACACGCGCGAGCTTACCGATAACATGAATCACAAAAGACGGATTATCGTTTCCGGGATGTCGCGACGTGAAATTGCATTAGACGAGATGAATCGACGACGATCCAGAGAAAGAGAGAGAGTAAGAGAGAGAGAGGGGGGGGGGGAGGGAGAAAGATGTACGTGTTGCAAGAACTTTGGAGACAAGGAAAACGTAAAGTTGGAAAAATGTGTTTTCATGCGGGCACATGAATTCTTCGACTGACGTTGTTTTTCCTCCTATTGATTATTTTGAATTGATACGTTTTATTGTATTCTCGTACTTTTTTGACAAATAATTTACATAAATGTTGTATTCTTTAAAAGATTGCTTAAAAATTGAATTTTTAAACTTATTTATTTATTAAAAAAAAAAATTAAAAAACTTTTATCAATAATTAAATATCAATAATTAATCTTAAAATGCAATTAATAACGATACTAACAATCATTTAGAAAATTTATAAGGTGGATAATATTTTTATTAAAAAAAAAGTTTGAAACGCGCGACGACGTTTATATTCATCGGCCAAAGTTGCGCGGCTATCTGTAACTTAGGTGTCGAAAATTTATCGTTGTCAAGAAGCGAAAAATAAAATAGATAACGATTTATAGAAGGTGAAGTACCGCCTTTCGCTTTGTCTCAGCGAATGCAGGAGTTGAATTACGAAATTTTTAAGACTCCGTGAAATGTATCGTGAAAAGGTGTAAGAACGACGCGCGTCTATATATACGAATATGCATGTATATGAATAAATATATAAAAGGAGCGCGAGGATGTAGGCGCAAGAGTTTCGATACGGTTGAAAGGAGTGGGAAAAGGCGAAAAGGAAGGATTAATGGCGCAAGCGGGACACCCGCGGCCCATAAATTGTCCGCGAGCAAGCGAGCGCGCGGAGCCAGCTATAGGCTCTCTCCACGGCCGGGAATTACCGGCTCGCACAACTTGCGAAATATGACGGTCTCATAAATCCGAGTCCGGCTCGCCCAGTCGCTATCGAGTGGTACCTCGTTGCCGCCCGTTTATATAGCCCTTGCTCATATAACGCATGCAGTAAACGCTATATGTGTGAGCGTCTGTGTACCTACATTTCTATAGGCGTATACGTGTATACGCGTGCACGAAGTTCCTTTGCCCGCTCGTTCCTTCCGTCCTTCCTTATTCGCTATTGCGCGGCCGCGCTATATTCGCGTGTGTATATATATAGTATACACGTGTGTGCGAGTGTATGCATAACCTCGTGTGCACCCGCATGTATCATCGCTATTACAGCTTATTAGATTGCAAAGTGCGGCCGCGCACGCGTCTATTCACGCGTGTATCCGTATTACTAATTTTAGTTGCTCGATGTATGTGTATTTTAAACTCTTTCTAACAGCTTGACTTTAAAGAATTCATGATTTTTTTCAAGAATTATCTTTTAATTTAATATTAAATAATAATTATTGTAGTAAATCATCTTGAACATTGATTATTGTATTATATTATTTTTAAAACTAAAGATATTTTAATGCTGTCATTAATTCTTTCGTGCATCGGATTCGTGATAGGAATCAAAAATTCTACATTTAAACACGATTTTAGAGTCTCTAATTACAAATCACGAATAAGATTTTTAAAATACAAAGTGGTGAATACATAATTACTGATAGAAAATCTAAAATTTATAGTTTTTTTTTTTTAATTTAATTTTAAAAATTACACAATGACATTAAAGTTCACCAAATTGATGTGTACCTATAATAAATTATACCAAAACCTGGTAACTCTAAAATTTTTAAACGTTTATGAATTTTTTTCTCGTAAACAATGTAACTAATTGAAAAATTACTATACGCAATATTTATTTAAAATTTGACTTTACGTTCAATAAAATTTTTTAATTCTCGAAAATTAAAATTTTTAGATTTTCTGTCTTCCATATTGTATTAGATTTTGACAATCTGACACCAGATTCATAAACAGCCATCTTATTGGAAACCATTTAAATTATTTTGATTTGAAATGTAGAATATTTTACTTACACATTCGCAATAAGTGTAAAGATGCGAAATTGAAAAATTCATTTCTTGTTGTTTTTTATCATAAAGTAAAAAATTTATCTGAAAAAATTGTCAATCAGTTAATATTTATTCTTTGAAATTTGTCATCATTTTCTTTTTTATTGAAACCAATAAAGAAGAGGTTATTTTTGAGTTAATGAATGTCTTTTACGACCAAATGCCAAATAATCCGGTATGATCTAGTGGCTAGGATACCTGGCTCTCACCCGGGAGGCTCGGGTTCGATACCGAAATTTTTTGCATTTTTTAATAAAATTTTTGTTTATTAACAAACATTGTTATTTTTTAATATTTATTAAAAAAAAAAAAAAAAAAAAAAAAAAAAAAAAATATATATATATATATATATATATATATATATATATTTATTCATCAATAATTTTGATTTTGTTACTCATTTTTGCTTATAATTTATATTTTACCCCGTGTCGTCCAAGAATCCGGTATGGTCTAGTGGCTAGGATACCTGGCTCTCACCCAGGAGGCTCGGGTTCGATTCCCGGTACCGGAATTTTTTGCTTTCTCTGACAAAATTTTCATTATTAACTACCGATAATATTTCTTAATGTGAGTTTTAAGTAGAAAATAATTTTTCATTCATAATTTTGTCGTTTACTACTCAAGTTTGATAATTATTCAGTAGCTAAAGTTAATAAATTTTATTATTGCTATAGATAAAAATTGAAACAAAAGTTAATTTAACAATATATTGATTGATTTTTAGATACTGTATATTCATAGACTGTTTTAATCGTCGCATATATATTTAAATCAAGGTTCATTTTTAAATCTTGAAATTCGAATTGTTTTTATATAAAAATTATAATTGAAACCAGCTTTATTTTAAAAAACAAAAATTATTTACATTGATATTAACTCGCGTAAATTAAATTTAATTCGAAGTTTAAACGTTAAGCGGATAAAATATAATATTTCCCATTATGATAATGAAGAAAAGAACCTCAATAATAATATTTCTAATCAAAATCGACATAAATTTTATTAAAGAATTTATCACACATTGAAACATGCATATATTATCTGTGTTTGCGCATTTTCAACAAATTACAACTTACTCAATAATAATGCTGAGTTATTTAAATAGCAAGAGGTAAAAGATTATGATCTGCGCAATAAATTGCGCGCATATTATAATTCTAATGCATTTCATAAGACTTTTAACTTTCAACGTAAATAAACATTCGAGTAGGAATTCCAAAGTAACGTGTAAATTGAAAAATAATAAAATATGTACTATACAGCGGGTAAGAGTAGTGATTAAAATAACGTACAGTTATTACAATAATCGTACATCAGCATCAATCGAACATTAACTCTTGCCAGAGTAGTAAATCCATTCGTTCTTTAAAGTAGCTTCGCGCGCTTATAAATACATAAGACGCTTATACATGTATGCGTATAAGTATTCACGGTTTGAGAGTAGGCGTAACATCGATCGAAGTTCAGAACGCGGTGTGATTACTGCAACTCGAGAATAACCAAAGATCGTCGGTAATTTTTCAATTTATCTCTCTTCGTTCTTTTTTTTTTTATTGCTCGCGCCTTTTTGTCCCCTTTCTTTTTGCCAGCCGTCGCGCGAAAACCCGTCCACTGGGTAAACTGACGGCATTGTAAACGATTATAGCCAGGAGGAGAGAAATCAGCGGTTTGATTTACAGGCCGACTCGTTCCCTCTCTTTTTCTCTCTCTCTCTCTCTCTCTCTCTCTGTCTGTCTTTCTTTCTTTGTAGCTTTTGCCGACACACGACGAAGCGCCGAACGCGTGCGGTTACGTAAAATTATTCACGCGTCTCGTGCGCTTATGCACGCGCCACTTAGGATGCTCATATTGCTCTCTCTTTCTCTCTCTCTCTCTCTCTCTTTCTCTCTAGTTCTCCTTAGTCGAAGACTTGGCTCTGGCCACATATTTATAGATTGGTCTCGATTCGAGACGGTATATATGCATGCATATATATATATATGTAAGAACGTTATATGTCGAGCGTGATTTAGGTTTATGGAAGATAACGCGACGAGAGAGATTTAAATACTTCGAACGGTCGAGTTGCAGGTGGATTAAGTGGGTCCCTGCGTACAACTCGTTACGCGGCCTAACGTCGAAATCGACTTTTTGTTTATATTAGAGTTTCGCGGTAAATTAATTTCGAGTTATGTGTTCGACAGACTTATTAACTTAAAAAAATATTGTCGAGTATTTTCTCGACGTGTACGCAGTTTACTGCGCAGTTTAATTATTTATGAATTATATATTAACTTGGTATTAGAAAGGTGCGGTTTTACAGAAAAATTGTCGATATGGATAAAATGTACTGCTTTTTGAAGTAACGTTAATAATATGTTTGAATTACCGTTTATAACAATACTGTTATGAAGTTGTACGTCGGTAACTTTACAACTTAAATAAAATTTTGAAAAATAATATTCGAAATGTTTACCAACAAAAAGAATATTAACTAATCAAGATTTATAATTTAATCATATAAAAAATAAATTAGCGTATTTTTTCAGTTTCTCTATTTTTTTAATCCTCTTTTAAGTATTTAATAGTTGATGGAGATTTTTTATACTTTCAAAGCTTAAAATAAAACTGACGAAAAGTTTTATCGATTGATAGTTTTTTATGGACATTGATGCAATCAATTATAATCATTGATTTAAAAAATAAGTGAATAATAAATTACATAATAAATAGCGAGTTTATATTTAGTTTTATCAAAATATTGATAGAGTAAGTCGCCTAAATTAAGACTAAATTTTATCAGAACAAACCATCCGTCATATTGACTGACTGTATCATTCATGCGGCGCGACTAAAGTTGTTGTCAGTAATTAACTTAAACATATCCCGGCGTATTATCAATGTGCGCTAAATTGAGTTGAATATTTAAATCGGAATAATAAATAAATATTCTCAATGATTAATTTGCTGATAATTTTAAATTGACTTATAAAGGTTGTGAAAAAGAAATACGTTAAGGTTTCACCGGATATTGATAATAATTCTTGTTTTCTAGACATGTATTAACGATGTAATACAACATTTCTCAAACTTTATAATTTTCTTAAATTGCGTAAGCTGCGTACGCTGGCTTTATTCATAAAAGTTTCTCTTAAATCAGACTACATTCCTTCAAATTTAATAAGCAGATTAAAAATTTTTAATAAAAAAAATTATTTATGTGCATAGAACAATATTTATTTTTGATTTTATTTTAACATTTAACTTATTCATTAGTCCACTATTTAAAAATAGTCAAAGAGTAAATTAAATATTGTAGGACGACTTTTATTAACTCACAATATAATACTACATTTAATGAAACGATATTTTCTAAAATTAAATATATTTATTCAAAATAAATAATGCATTAATTTTATTTTGTGGATTTATAATATGTCGTTGACGCGTAGATGTTTTCTGATAAAACTAGAACTACAATTGCAAAAAATTACGATGGCTTAAAAAAAAATATTAAATCATTTTATTACAATATTTATAAAATATTCACCTGTAAAATAATTCAAAATTTTCAGAGAATTGCAAATTATTTTTATATTTTGCATTCTAATGCAAAAAGTACAGGTATAATTTAAGTAAATTAAAAAGAAAATAATATTATCGCCAATAATCGCACTAAATAAAAGTGAAAAATGTCTAATACAATTAAATAAAACCTCAGAACAACCGCAACACTCAGAACACCAAAATGAAAGCCCAGCCCGGTTGATGCTTCTCGTGCAAATTCAGCACCGGCAGGAGCAAAACGGCACTCGGATGAACATTAGAAGCACGGAGTAACTCGACAGCCGGGTGATCGCTCGCTTCCGTCATTCGTCGTCTCAACCATATATTTATATATATATATATATATATATATATATATATATATATATATATATATATATACTCGTATATACACACACATATATATATACATTTATAGATATAGTCTCTATAAAGACCGGCAGGTCGGCGCGTGTAAGCACGCTCGGCCGTCAATTAGTGCCAAGTGAGTCGACGCGCGTACACACTTACGATACAGAATACGCGCTTGTGTAAGTGTGTATGTGTATATACGCGGCGGGAACTTTTTTGCGCCATTATCGGGAAAGAATTATGGCCGCTCGCGTGCCGTATATAGCGTGTCACGCCAGGCTGAGGCGCGCACTTGCACCGCAGTATGTCGGCTTGGGTATATATACGTATACATGCATATGTGTGTAACCAAAGAAGAGAGAGAGAGGGAGAGAGAGCCGACTCGTGTGTGCGTGCGTGTGCGCACAGGAACGCTCGAGGGCCGTTAAACGTTCTGCCGGTCGATTAGCGGCCGATTAGGGCTGTCGCGCGCCGGTCGTTAAGGAGATACGCGAGAGACTCGGTGCGCTCTAGGCTCATGTACGAATATAACGGGCTGGAAACGGCCGAGACTCTTTTTATGCGATACTTTACCTATATGTATTCGTACAAAGTATACATATATGTGTATACGTGTATGCGTAGCTTCCCTTAGATATTGGCATATTTTTCTCTTCGCGGCTGTGTGTACGTACGAGCGCATTCATTTATAATCGTACATAAATTTGGGCTTGACGGGCACAGGGCCACGAATGTATTTTATACTTCTTTAGAGCGCGATAAATTCGCAGAGTCTTATCGCGAAGGCTTGCGAATAATATATAGGTATATACGTGAGTGCGCGCGGAGCTGCGTATATGGATTACCGAGCGACGTACGCGGTATGGTATACACGCGGTCGGGACTCGTTTTATCGGATGGCTTTTTCGTAAATTAACGAGCGCGCGCTCCCGCTCAAGAGATCGGCATTGTGATCTTGATGCGCGTCGCGACAGTTAGAGGAGAGTTTTATTGATCGCTCGAGCTTGCCGATGGACATTTTTCTTGGAAGACTTGAGTGATCGCCTTGTAAAGCGTATAATTTGTTTTTCTGCGGTTATGTTACGTTACGCAAACTGTCTTGAAAAAATAAAATAAACGACAATGCTAGCTTATGATTTTTCTTATGGGTATAATTATTCTTCGAAAATTATTTCGGAATAACATTATTTGTGAACGAATTTGAATACTTCTGTTATAAATTATGTTGTGCATTTTTTTAATTTAATATTATGAAAATTTATAATATATATTTTCTTATCAATTATTTATATCATTCAAATAAATATTGAACAAAAATAATTTATCAAATTTATAATTAATATTATTTCATAAAAATAAAATCATTTAAATAAAAAAAAAAAAAAAAAAAAAATTAATAAAGGTCGATTTATTTTTTTAATTCACACATTCACGTGGCAAATTTAAGCGCGCAAATATTCGAATAATTTTGTACCTTCTATAATCGTAGATAACAAAATTTGTAAAAGTGAATGGTCGAATTAATATTCAATTTTAGTTTTGCTTTCAACGCATCGTAAAACTCATGTTAGTATTATCTCTTCGACAAAAATCAATATAGTCAACAATCGACCACCTCCGCAAGTTATTATATTATCATACGTAACGAACTCCCGTGTCCCGACCATTTGTTATACAGGACGTGGTTTGCACATCTGGTGTTGTATGCAAAAGATGTATGATGTCGATTTCGAGCGAGAAAATTAGCATTAAATTCAATGAGAACAAAAGGATACATACACAAACCGCAAATCGTTTCAATGCATATTCTGTTTAAATAATATTCGATTGGGATCGAAGTATTTTCAATCCTCGACGTAAAACGAGGAACGTTGTACATTCAATGCTTTTGTTCGTCTACCGTCTGTCTGTGTGTCTATCTATGATGTAGCTCTAAAATCGGTGGACCGATGTAGATTGGTTTGCTTTTTTTTTTTTTTTAAAATATGTTTTTTTGGAATTTTTAATTTTATTATATTACATTTTGTTGCTGAAATTTAGTACAGACAAACATGTAGTTTGTTTAATTTTTATTAATAATTGTTAATAAAATATTTTCAATTACGTTATTATTTTGTAGAGAAGTAAGATAAGAATGTGTTTAAATGAGCCAAGTATTCACCTCAATTAAAGAAAAAATCGATAATTTTTAATTTTAATCGTTGTTTGTGATTTTTTAAACGTAAATATTGTCACTTATGTAAAATTTTAAAGAACTGTGCAATTGTTATAATTCTTACATTTTATAACTAAGTACGTCGTTATCGAACATTATATTCTGACATGATTACATGTAAATTTATTTTATCTTTTCTATAAATTTAAAAAGAAATTATAAAAAATTGTTATAATATTAATAAATAAGCAGAGATAACTTCAAAAGATAAAAGCACAAGTTTTTAAGGCCATCGTGATTTAATCAATTATTTTTTAAAACTAAATGAATAAGTTATTCAAAAAAATTTTAAACAAAAATATTCACATTGTATATGAAACATAATATAGATAACAATTAAACTAACGATAATACTTTTCACTTATATAAGTATTATTTTTATGGAGCGATAAATAGCCTAAAGGGTGAAATTTTTTTGTCGACAATGGACTATTTGATATATAGCGTGCGATAATTTAAGACGATTACACTTAAATTTACCGTTTTTTCTTGTTTTTTTTTTTTTTTTTTTTTTTTCTTTCGTAACATAATTTTAACTCGTGTTCACGTTATATTAAAAAGTTGGAAATGAAGTGGACTTTCTATATACGATACTAAACATTTTCATGTGCTTAACCCTAACAGCACATATTGCAAACTAAACGCTAGGAGTAAGCGCGCGTCGAGCGCAGTAATGCTTGTAAACACGCGCGCTGAATTTTTCAACGAAAATAGAAAAGCCGCGGAAAACGTAAGGCCATAAGCCGTTATAACCGCCTTAGCGCAGCTGCGAGAGCTCGGCCGTACACTTACGTTCAATCATTCCTTCTCTTTCTCTTCCCCTTTCTCGCGTAACGCTAGTTCGCACGACACAGCTCAATTACCGCGAGGCGTATCGTAATTGCCGGCCGCGTATAATCGACGCCATTTTCATGGCGCTTAAATTACCGGTGTTCTTTCTCTCGACTCGCACGCAGCACGAGAAAATTGTTGTATACGCGAACGAGCAAGTGTGTGAGAGAGAGAGAGAGAGAGAAAGAGAGAGAGAGAGAAGCAGAGATATAGTTAGCGCATTACAATTTAACGCGGTGCGTTCTTTTGCAATATCTTGTCACCGATATATGCTACGCACATACGTGCGCGCGAGCAACGCTCGCAATTATGTTTATTAAAACTTCATAAGCGGTTTTACAATACTACATACACACGGTCTATTTTCCACTTTTCTCTTCGTCGCTCTTTCTCGCTCTTTTCATTCCAACTCGTTAAATCGAGTGCTCGTTGAAAGCTTTTTTTATTCTCTTCGTAGCTTTGCTCTTAATTAATATATGCGCGCGAGTCCGCGCACTTATCCACAGAGACGTCCATTATACGCACGAGTGTCATAAGTATCGCGCGTGAATATAATTTTTATGCGCGCGCTCGTCGTGCCAGCCGATCGTTAGCTTTTCCGACCTTCCGACTGGCTAATCGGTAGTTAATCAGCGCGCTAAGGAGGAACGAGTTTCGCTCGGAGCTATGCGGAGCTACTTAACGTTGATTAGAAATGCCAAGTTAGATTTTTAATTTGGTCGCTTGCTTTCGATGAAAAAAATTTGCTGATTTAATAATTTAAAATTTATGAGTAATTATATGTGCTTTAAAAACTTGGCTTGATATTTTGTGCGCCTTGAAGAATTCTAACGCAGTGATCGGAGCAGAGTATCTATTTTCCCATTACATATAATTATATATTGCTATTTGTTAATATCTGTTGCAAATTTTCAAGTAGCTGCCGATAACCAGTATTTATTTATTTATTTATTTTTTTTTTTCGAATCTAAATAAACCTTTGAGTATTTAATTTTAATAAATAAGAGTTTTTTATGATCCTATAAAGTTATTTTGCAAAAAATGTCATTCATTATTTACATCATATATTTCCGAAGTAAAATTTTCAACGACTAAATATTTTTGTCAACGACTGGATATATATATATATATATATATATAGAAAATAAACTCTATAAAATTATTTATAAATGTGCTTGAAAAATATAATTCACGTGAAATTAATAATTTTATATTATAATTTAAGTGAAAAATATTATTCATATAATTATTTAAAATTTCAACTTTAACGTTAAACTGCGTAATTTTAAAATTAAATAAATATGTTTTGAGTTTCAAGTAGCTCGAATTAACGAGAATGCAGTTAAAAAATTAACGACGAATTCAATTAAAATTTATACGTTAAATTTATATATAACGAATTTTGTTTTATTCTTTTTCATATAAGACAAATTAGTTACGAACAAATGGACAAATTTAATAAAAAATTAATTCAACAAAAATATATCCACAAAATCGTAAAGAGCCGAAGCGGCCATTAAACGTCTTTGCACAAAGTCACACGGCGTGCGGCATATTCCAGGAAAAGTAATTCGAGAAATCTCGCCAAAGGATTTCCAACTCTCGTTTGCCTCGTCTTTCGTATGCGCATCCTCAATTATATGCAAGTCCATCCGCATCATCTTGAGTTTGGTATTAATGTCACATCGCCGGGCTGATTAAGTCTCTCCGTATCCGCAATCCGCGAGAATTTACCGTCGCTCGGGCGCACTCGGCCGTATAACGCGCGCCTCGCTGGAAATCCGCACAGTAACGAGTAACAGTGTAGAGCATATATATACTAAGCCGAGTTACAGAGCAACGAAGAAACGACGCTGATCAAAGAGCCGCTCGCTTTTCTATCTCCCTCCCTCTCTCCCTCCATTTCTTTCTTTCTCTCTCTCTCTCTCTCTCTCTCTCTCTCTCTCTCTTTTATCCCAATAAAGCGCAGAAAAGCGTTTAATGTTCCGAGCGCACGCGATATGCGCTTCTCCTACACCGCGAAGCTTTCATTGGCTCGACTGATTTAGGTGGCTGTAAATGGAATTTACTGGACCGATCTGCATGCCTCGTCTGCGCTTTTAGCCCAGGTCTCCCCTAGGGATAAAGAGAGAAAGAGAGAGAGAGAGAGAGAGAGAGAGAGAGTACACACGAGCGAAAATAGACTCTGGTGTGTTGGCTGTCGGTTCTCTCGGTGCGGCAAGATAGCTTTGGCAGCTGACTGTCCGCGTCGTCTTGTACGACGATGTCGACGAACACGTCGACGACATGTAGATTTCGTCAGCGAGGCGATGAGCCAGCCAACCGCTCCGAGTATTACCGGACGCCGGCGATTAATCGACGCCTCGTTCGGTTGATGCAAGTGTATAACGCGAGTCCAAAGCCAACTGCTTCTGTCTCTACGAATTCGTCTTTGTCCCTAAAATTCTGAGCTATTAATTTCGCGACTTTGATGAGTGGTATTAATCGAGCGTATTTGTCGAGTTTATATAATGAGGATACTTCTTAATGCCGCGCACTTGAAAATATGAGATTTCTGACTTCTACATTTTCATTTTTCATATTTTATTGTAAATTCTAATGTTATTGTTACTATTAATTTTTTTAAACACATTTTTATAAAAACATCGACTTGTCTTACTCACGCATACTCTATTATTAAATTAACCTAACAGTATTATATACATTGATTGCTATATTAATTATGTGCTCTATATTATTACAAAATTCTGCTTGTAGAAATACAAAATTTATAAATACATAATACTATTATTACATTAGCAAAATACGAAGATTTACTTAAATTTTTTCTATCGTATTTTTTTAAATAGAAGAAATCGATTTCAAAACATATCCAATTGTATAGATTAATATTATCTTATTTCATTATATTATTACTATTATAAATTAATTTATTCAATACATGTTAAAATGTTATATGCTTAAATAAATAGATTTGATCTGTCATTACAAACTGTACTTGATAAACATCTTGCGAAATCGCAACAAAATAATTCACGTGTAAAAATAATTGATAATTAATTTTTTTATTTATAATTATGATTAAAGTTAATTTATTGGCTACATAAATAACAGGTTTATTTTTACAAAATTCATTAAAAGTTGGTTGTAAACTAGCACGAAAGCAATTAATTTCATATTTGAAAGTAAAACGTGTAATTGGTTTCGCTAATATTAATAAATTATAATATATATTAAATAAAAGTGAACAATGGAAATAAATAAATATGTAAATACAGCAAAATAAAAAAGAATTGCAAGTATCTCAAGTTTCTCTACAGTTATCGAGGAAAGTTTGCTCTTTCTACATCTTCGTCTATGGCATATCTCGTTTTACACATGAGAAATGTCGCGGACCGATTTCTTGCCAATATAACGTTCTTGTAAGTTTTGTGTCTACTTTGCCAACTTGACGGTTTTGCGGAAGAGCCCGTTAGCGAATGGTTATAAACGCGTGCTGCGCGCTTTTCGAGAGCGACGGCATTAAATCGACGCCGACGGTAATAAACAATTTTTAGCTCCGCCACTGTTATTAATGAGAAATTCGTGTATGGCTCTCTTGGCAACTAAATCAGGCGAATGGATATTTTAATTTTCAAAATAAACTTCGTTACGGCTGTTCTTGTTTTTTTCTTTTTTTTTGTCGTTTTTAACAAGTCCCAGCTTTTCTACTTTATATTTCATATTCGCAGTTAAAATTTAGTATTTAATTTACAAGCTTTTTATATATGAAAGGATATTTATCTTTCTTAACGTTCACTTACATTCAAACAAATAATCGAAACTCGAGATTAGAATTAAAAAATTCAATCTTACAATTTTATCTTAACGCGGCTAATATAAATTATTTGCTGTAACATTTATAAAATTTATGTAATATTTATTACACCAGTATTGGGAAAATAAAAATATTGTTAAACCTATAAATGCTACGAAATAAAAAGACAAGCCAACGGCTCATAATATCTCCGTTCAAATGGCGAGCGTTTAGAAATATTGCAGAAACTTAACGGTCGAATGTTAACGAACTTAGGGTATGTAGGAATTAAGAAAAGTACGTTATTAATTGTCAAACTAATGAGAAGAAGCAGCCATAAATAATTCGGGATGTAAACTGTCGTAGTATCGCAGCTGTATAAGATATTCTCCCAAACAAAATGATATTTCACAAGGGATTATTAATTGAAAATCCCTTCCCCGCTCATAATTCATACAATCACGCGACGCCTTTTCCGCGCGCATATAATTACCAAGAACTGACTAATAATCCGAGGCAGACCCGCGCGTTTCGGAGAAGCTAAACGCTTCGGCACCTTTGGCCTATTCTCATGCATACATATATGCACACACATGTATGCATATTACATACATATACAACGCCGTAGGCGCGACTTTCTCATTAAATAAATAACGGGTCGTAAAGCGCGCGCGTTTGTGTATGAAAGACGATTTCGCGCTAAAATCCTTTGGTTCGTGTAATGCGCCCATCGGGTCGTTACTTTTATCGCTCCTCAACACTCGTGTTTATCGAGATTGCGTTGCGCGCTCGGTGACGTGGAAGCCACCGGTTTATTATTATATTGTCGCTCCACAGCTGCACTTTCTTCGCAAATGTAATGCTCGCGCCTTGTATCGTATGCTCATCGCGAGCTGTAAATAACGTTTTATTGTCGTATCACGAAGATTTTTTTTTTTGATTAATAATTTACGAAAGATACACGAGAAGCAATTTTTTTTTTATTACATGTTTTTATTTTAATTATTAAATTTTTTAATATTACATTTTTAAATATATTATAATTTTTCGTTGTTTGGAAAAAAAAAAAAAAAGAAAACCATTTCAAATATTAATTGAATAAATGAATTTATTAAATATACTTTAAATTCACTGAATTACAAAAAATGCAAGCTGACATTCCTTTGAGACATCGAAGTCTAACAACGTAAAGAGAAAGCGTCGATGTTATCTGCAAAGATTAAAAGAAAACATTTGCCTTGAGCATTTTATAACTTTACGATGAAAAACATTGCTGGACAATAAAAAATATACTATATTTTAAATTAATTTTTTAATACTTTTTCTCTGATGAAATATACAATTTTTTTAAGATGTCAAAATTATTATGAAAAAAACTAGTGTTTAATTTTCTAGAGTATAATTTTCATTCAACAATTATCGTCTTTAAATAAAAATTTTAAATAAATTACAGTATTCTGCAGCTAAATTCACTCATTTTTAAGCAATTGAAATTTTGTTTTCAATGCATACTTGAATTTTTCGTATTAAAATGTTAATATTAACATTTATTTTAAGTGATTCTTCTTCTGCGACTAATATTTTATATAACATTATGTAAAGTTTCTATCGGTACGTCATTTTTAATAACGAGGAATTCACGACATAAAGTATAGAAAAAATTTCTTTATCTTTGATAAAATTCCACCGACGATCACAAATAATCGCATTTAAAAACGTCCGCCTTTATTTTTTACCCGAAAAATGTAAAACTTTGCGGGCAACATTTCACACAACTATCGCATACATTGTCACGTGCGGAAAGTCCGACATCACACAGAGATTCGCCAAAAAAGAAGACGGACAAAAAAGGGGAAAGGAAGATAAAGCGTCCGGTGCCTTATTCGGCAGATCGTAATGGCTCCACATTTTAGATTTCGACTCTCATTTCGAAGGCGGAGGCAGTCACCAAATCGCGCGACGGAAAGGCTACGAGGGTGTATATACGTATATAACGCGTGGAGCTCGCGCGTTTTATTGCCGCGTTTGCATACGATTACGAGTCGATCGCCCATTCGGAAAAGGAATAGATACGAAGAGGAGGAGGAGAAGAAAAGGAAAGCCGTAAATTCCGGGTGTCGAGCTTTCCTCCTCTTCGTCTTGAGCGTCGATTTCGAGGCTCTCTGCCAAGGATATTTGCTCTTCTCTTCCTTCTCCTCCTCCTCCTCCTCCTCCTCCTCCTCCTCTTTCTCCTCCTTCTCCTCCTCCTCCGTTTCTTTTTTCGCGAAAAATGCCACTCACCTTTTACACTTGGCCCGTGCGTTCGATCCACCGGCTGTAAGCCGTACTGCCAGTAGGCAGCTCTAAAGAAAGGAAAAAGAAGGGGGGAAATTTGGAGAGAAAAAAAAATGGGCGAGCGAGAGATAGCAGGCATATAATTTGGGCGATAAATTTTTTTCCTCAGCGAGTGATTTCGCCTGCGCGTATACATGCATTCGTATGCGCATGTGTGCGTACGGTTACAAATAACCGGCTTTTTCGGGATCCCTGACATTTACGTGTTAATTTTTATACGCGGACCTTCGCATTATTATCGCGAATGAGTTTAATAAAGGCGTAAGTTTACAACGAGTCGGGAATTTTTATTAATACGACGAAATTGACTCGCCGCCCCGAAAGAAAGAAAGAGAGAGAGAGAAGGAGATTATATTGGCGATATTAAACGACGTATTTTATACTGGATAATGCGCATGGACGCGAAAAAATTGCCCGTAAGTTTCACCGTTGATTCCAGGTGCTTTAATCTACACTTGGAACGTAAGAGCGAGCATATTTTTTTAGATTATGGCTCGCGGTATTACTTAAGGTTAAATTATTTACGAAATTTTTCGATGGAAATTAATTTTATGTTGTGACGGTGCTTAAGCTACTTCGATTTATTATTCGACTTATCGATTTAAGAAGTCTGAGAACGAGCCCAGAACGAATAATCATTTCTTTTTCTGTTCGATTGATTTTAAAAATATTAAGTGATACACGCATATACCGGTAATTTGCATTTTTTTCTTTTAATTAAAAGCTACAAAAATCGATATGATTTCTTGATAATTTACAGGGCGATCATTTATTTTATTTATTAATTTTCTTTATTTCTTATATCACAATAATTTTCGACAAATTTCAGAGAAAGTTACTTCGAGAGAGAAATCCTGTTACTGGTTAATGCCTTTATTCTTTTATGTATGCTAATTTTAACTCTATAAACTTTTCATTTTAATAAGAGCGATTAAAGTTTAAGCCTGTGTTTAAAATGTAAACAGGTAAAAATTGTATACAATATTTTAGATAACATACTTGCAACCTTTGTGTACAAGATAGTGACAATCTTTTTTTTTAATAAGCCATCGATGCAATAAATTAATCGCAAGATAAAATTTTCTTTTTTCAAATAAAGATTATTTTCGGTTGTTCTATCTATGCATGACGGTGCGATCTTTCATAACACATATTCATCATTATTTATTCATAAACAGGTATAGATATTCAAACTATATGAACAATAGAGCCCACATTTTTTTAATTTTCCCGAGAATTTATCGAAAAACCCAGCCATAAATTATTACGAAAGAAGACTGGACGTCTCGCCGGCAGACCGGGCGTAAAAAGTAAACGAGCCAGCTGAAAAGCGTAAAAAAACGGAAAATCTATTAGTAAATCTGGCTAAATATGCATGAGGCTCGCCGTGGAGCACATTTTTCTTTGGCCGAGGCGATAATGTTGTCAAGATCAAGACAGCAGCGTTGGTAGTACCGAAGAAGGAAAAACGATGAAGCCAGAAAGATTAGGAGTGGCATACGAGTGCGGGCAGGTGACTACGCTTTGGGTCACGAACGTGAAAGATACCTCTTTTTGGTAATTATAGCATGAGAAGGATACTAAGAAAGAGGAAGAGAAAGAGAGAGAGAGAAAGAGAGAGAGAGAGAGAGAGAGAGAGAGAGACAGACAGACAGAGAGAGAAAGGAAAATGTATGAGAGAGGTACCCTACACATTTTCCTCCGGCGGGGTGAGAGATGCGCAACATATTGCCCCGTAGGCTGGCACGCTGTCGGAGCTCTTATCGACTCAGTCCAGACAGCCGGTAGAGCAAGAGAGCAAGAGAGCAAAAGAGCGAGAGAGAGAGAGAGAGAAACAGCACCGGAGAGAAGTCAGACAGATTTACGAGGACCGCTCTCGGATAGCGAATGATAAACGCGAGACGAGATAGCTTTATTTATTTGTGCGATGCCTGCCGGTGATGTGCCTTTCCTCCTTCTTCTCCGTTTATATATGTGCGCACGCGCGTTCACACATGTGTAGGCTCACACACGTATATGCATATACGTATATCGCTTCTTTCACGTATAAGCATATCGGTATGTGTGTGTGTGTGTATGTGTTCTTGGACTACCATCAGCACCGTGGCTCGAGCACTCGCCTTCTCATCTGTCTCGCTAATTTGATTTCCCTGACGCGGGTGGCAGCTCGGCCCTCGATTGCCTGGGCGCTTTACACGAAAGGCGAGGGCAATTATCATAAATTTCAAATTTCACGTAAGTTCTTTTTTTCTCTTTCTTTCTCTCTTCTCTCTCTCTCTCTCTCTCTTTCTCTCGTTTTCTCATCCGCGATCTAAATCGTACTCTCCTTTTGCTTTTGAGCTTCGCACGCAAGCGCTGAGCTCTGGACTTTGACTAATAGTATCGTTTCCGTGCGTGTCGGAATGATGAAAAATCGAAAGTGCGAATGGAAATGATTCAAGATGCTTTTTTATGAGCCGCTGCAGCTCTTGGTAATATTGGAGAAACGCGGAGGTTAAGAGTTTGACGAATGCTTTTTGGGGCCGCTAGTTGCATATTGTTTTTACCCCGGGAATTGTATTTTGATGAATAGCTGCGTGACGAAGAAAAATTGTTTGAATTTCATTTGAATGATGTTTAAACATATATATATGTATATTAAATTTTTAATTTATATTGATAATCAAAAAAATTGAAATTTTCATTGTAAAATTAAAAACATTTTTTTTTTTATTTCTTTCAAGTGAGTAAAACTTTAAGAAAAACTTATTTGTTAATCAGATAACAAATTCTTTATTTATAAAATCATAAAATAAAAATTAATAAAAATAAAGTAATTAAAATGTTTGCGTTGAATTTTTTAAATAATTTTGTATAAATTGTTACTCGACATTAATAATTTATATCGTGAGGAATTTCAAATCTTAAGTAAATTATTTAAATATTTTAATTAAAATTATGTAGTTATAAATAATAAATATAAAAATCTCGGCTTTTTAACACATTAGCTAGAAAGTTGTCCAAACATATTTAAAAGTATATATATTTTATATGTAACTTATCATATCATTAAAAATTTTTACATGCTCAAGGCTGAATTATTAATAATTGAATGTAACAATCTAAATAACATATGATAATAAAAACTCTATCTCTGGATATATTATATGAATTAAGTTCGATAGAGAAATTCTCGTGGACAAACGAAAAGATTAATAAAAATTTATCGGTACTTTGCAACTGACTTAAAGTGGAAAAATGTCCACGTCCAATTAAAAGGCTCAATTAACTTGTAATAAATCCATTATACGGTCAAGCGCCTCAATCTATCCTTATATTTGCTTTTTCTATTCATTACATGTACATATAAATCTATAAATTTATATAAAAATGGCAGAGAAGTACTACACCAAAGTTCTCGTAAAGCATACGATAAAAAACCTTCCTCTTCCTTTCCTTTAAAGTTTAACGTCTAGTTATTAATATGAAATTAACGCGTGTAAACGCGCGCGTGCAATCGAGCAACTAAAAAAAAAAAAAAAAAAAAAAAAAAAATAATAACAAAAAAGACCAAGCGCTTGCACAGCGAGACACACTTTATTACAATCGCTCCGGCGACGGCATAATCGGCGCGTATAGTATAGCATTCATACAGCGAGCTCGGTGGTTTATAAAGCAAATGAAACGCTACCCGCGTGCGCGCTTGCAGTTGCAAACGCAAGCGCTTGTAGATATGCGTGCGAGCGCGGCCTTTACGGTCGGCGGGAGTCAAAGGACTCGCAAAGCCGATATATATCGGCGACACAGGTAGAAAAAGAGAGGGGAGGAAGGAGAGAGATTGAATTGAAACGTCGCGGGGAATGGAGTGTCCGGGAGGCGATTAACTATCGGGCAAAAGCCGTGTATATTCGCCCAACGCGTTAATCTTCGCGCTCTTTGCGGAGGTAGTTTATACCGCAAACCGATCGGATTACCTTTGTCCACGGAAAAATGCTCTTTCGAAAGTCTTAGATCTTAGCACTTGAAATCCGAGCCGACGTTATATAGTTTATGATGTGATTTTAGCCGCATGCTTATTGTATATACACACATATGCTTTTACGACGAATTTTCTCTTTGCATAGTTACAGTAATCGTATATATATATATACATAAGTCGAAGGATTTTGTAACTGAATGTTTAGCCTGCGGCGCGCAAATTATTTGGTCGCGTTGAGGTATGAAGAGAAAATTTTCGATTTTTATAAGCGAGTCTTCATATACATGTTTAATTAGAATTTTTACAACGCGTGGAATGATCGTGCGGCGTGGTTTGAACTGTCTTGGTGAATAAGTTTCAGATAAAAATAGAAAGTATGTGGTAGAATGTACATAATATTTTTAAGCGGCAGAAATAACACCAATTATAATATCCATGTTAAATAAATAGTTCTTTTTTATTGCGAAGTAATTAAATATTTTCTTTTCAAAGGGATAACACATATTTTATTAATATATAAAATAATTATAATATTTTATTCTTGGTTTAAATTTTCTTCAACAACTCCATTAAGCAATAAGTTTCATTTTTTCACAATTGAGCAATTTATGTAGTAACAAAACAAGCATCTTTTTAACTCGTACATTAATGAATTTAATATTCATTGAAAGTTAAAAAAAATCAACTCATTCTGTACAAGAACGCGCTGAGATTAATAAATAAAAAAACAAAAAAAAACAAAGTTGTTAAAGAACGTTTTATCAACAAAGAAAACTGCCGATCAAATAAAATTTTCCCTCCCGTACATTACGAATGTTTACGATACAATAACAATTTTCTACATATTCGCTTATAAAGCCTCTATAGATACTCGGAGTTAATTGCACGCGTAAAACGAAAATTTATCCCCGAGTGCACGAGTTCGAGAATGAAGAGCGCGATTACAATGTAACATAAGCACGATATGCGCGCGCGAGCGCTCGTAGGTAGGTAACAACTTCCCCGATTTAACAACCGCGAAAATAATTTGTTGTACATTTCACCGGGGCCCATCTCGATCCTCGACTCGCGCTCGATATAAAGTACGAGCGGGCAGCTTCACTCGTGTAACGCGCTTAATTCTCTCCTGCCTCTTCATTTCGATCGTTCGCGCGAAGCGATTCTGCGTAAAACCATGAACGGTTCTTCTCTCTCCCTCTCTCTCTCTCTCTCTCTCTCTCTCTTCTCGTTCCCTTTCGTTAGTCCGTCTCATACTCTCTTTTTTAATGCAAATTGAATCTGATAGCCGGTACTTCGATTAACATAAAAATTGCCGCATTCGTGTAGTCTACACCCGTACACGGAATTGATGCAACTCGAGGTATGTATATATAGGCCGAAGCATGGAGCTATAAAGTACGCGCGCACACGCGAGAGAAAACGCATCGTTTCATCGCATTATATTTGGTAGCTCGTGCATCCAACCGCGAGAGAGTTGAGAGAGTGTGTGAGAGAGAGAGAGAGAGAGAGAAAGAGGGGGGGGGGGAACAGTTTCCGGCACTATACATGTGCGTCGGTCGAGCTCAGGATGCCGTATAATACCATTTTACGAGAGGTAATTCGAAGGAATGAAGAAGTGCCTCGATTCGCATCGAAGTAAATACCGTGCATTGCTTACACATATACTTACACACACTCGCACAGTCACACACATACATTTTCTGCGCGAATCCGAGTGCAAGGATCATCCGTGAAATGAGTCGCCGCATGCAGTAAGAGACCATTAAGAATATGTGTAGAGGTGCGCGCGCGACTGGTAATTGCGAGGAAGGGATATATTAACGCAATCCTTCGTTTAACATGAAATATCAATTTCATCCCTTCCTCCTTGTTATGCCTGCCGCTCGTGCATCTGGAGCGCACTTAAATTCTCTGAGAGCCTTTTGGATTTTCTTTTGCTTCTCTTGCGTTTCGAGCGCGAGCTTCGACGAGTTCCTTGTGTAAAATACCGCTCGGTTCTTTGTCAGCGCCGATCTTTACATGCACGCGTCGAGTTTGTATGTAGTCACGCTTGTTATTGTACAATCTCATATGCGATGCGGCATGCACAAGCGCCGCGCGCGAATTGCTATAAGCAGGAAAATGATGGATCGCGTTGCGGGGAGTTTTGAAGCATCGAGAATAAAATTAGCTGCTTGCGCGTTACGCGTGAAAAAAATTAATTTTCTCGAAATGATTTACATTTCAAATGTTTCTTAATTAAGATGAAAATGTAATTTTACCGATATCAAAGGTATAATAAAGATAATTTATATGGTACTTGTAGTGTTTAATGATACCTATTACTAAAAAAATAGGCGTTGCATTTTAAAGTTTATTTCATTAATTATTTATTTTGAAAAATCAGAGCTCATTTATATACATATATGGAATAATTTACAAATATTTACACGTATATAGAATAGAAAAATTCAGGATAAAAATGATTTTAAAATTATAACAAGTATTATTTGAATTGTACGTTGAAAATAAATCGTATATGATACTTTAAAAAAAATGTATAAATACGTATTATATTTATTTATCTGCAAAATAAATACAATCTCTTTAATTTATTGTACCGGTATTAAAATTTTTATTTTCCTAGGTTATAAAAATATTATGTATAACAATAATGATATTTAATAAATGTTTCGTTATTAAGTTAAAATAATTTATAAAGCTTACGGAAAAATGAAAAAAGAAACAAAATAAACTTGCGAACACAATAAACGGGGTAGAAACAAGGACATTATAAGACAGAGAAGGGAAAAAAAATACGAAAAGGTCGTAATAGAAAAACGGAAAAAGAAGACAAGAAAAAGGGAAGGGGAAATTTGAGATTATTACTGCGGTCAAAACTCACACAAATACACGAACACAGAGTACACGCATTCGTCGTAACATTCGTGCGCACGTTGCGGTTCGAACCGCCAAGGTAATAATGGTAATGCTAACGATAATGACAACGATAAAGCGAAAAACGTTTCTCGAAATTTCCGGGCTTCGCACATACTCTACCCACGGGGCAAAAGTGCTGCGACGCATCCGCGTGCGCGCGTGTATGCATTTAAGCGAATATAAGCAACCCCAACCGCGTATAAATAAAATACGTATACAAATTTGATTCGAATGTTACACGCACGATATTCTCCTTCGTACACATATATAATTCCCTTCGCTCTCGCGTATCCGCGCGACGAAAAAGAAAAATAATATCGAGCCGTAATGCGACCTCGTTACATCGGCTCATAAATTATTCTTTAATTAAACGAGAAATGTATTTTTACGAGAGCGCGATTCGTGTTTCTTTGCCCTAGCCAATTGACTTGAATTACTGCCTCGTTTTCCCAATACCGCCAAAACTTAAACGTTTATACAATATGTCGCGTGCAATTAAATTAACCGAATGTTTAATTTTTATTGGATAAGTAAGGACTTACAAGAGGGATGTAGAAATTCGAAAATTTATAAAATTGTAAGAAATGTTCTCACCTGAGATATTGCAGCTTATTTCAGGATGGTGTGAAATTTCATCATTCTGCTGATACGTAATTGTTTATAGAATGGTAAAAACGAAATTTTATTCTGATTTGATTGGAAGCTTTTTACATATAATCGGTAATTATTAAGATTTCATATGTGCTTAATTTAAATATAAATAATTTGTATAAAAATAATTGCATAAATTATACCTACAGTTATGAAAATGTTTTTTATTTTCGTACTTATTTTAGTAAAATTCCATACTACGATATTATATTTTTTATCTCGAGTACTTTCTCAATATTACGTAAATATATATAAATTGAAAGTTCTTATTCAAAAGGCACTGAGTAACCTACATAAATAATTTTAAAAAGAAAGTATATTTTTGGATTTTATCAGTTATAAATTAAAACTTTTTTTTTTTTTTTTTCAAAAAGTCATGCAAATTTTATTTTAATACATTAAGATTGAAATATTAAATAATGTATAGTCACATTTTACTCTATAGATAAAATTAATAATAAAAAAATTAAAAATTACGTAGAGATTATATTATATGAATATGATTGTTGAATAAAATATAAATATTAGGTTATACATCCAGTGATAAACGGATTTCCGTCGTAAATTAGAAATTAAAGAATAAAAGTTTCATTCTGCTTACGTTTAACGTAATCGATTGAAATTTAAAAATAGCTTTGTAAAAGAAAATAAATTAGGTTACATCACATAAAATACGTCAGAGATGTTTACTTATAAATGTTAAAAAAGTTAGCAAACTATTTTTTAAATAACGACCTTTAAAATTTATAGTAATTATTTCATTATAAATAAAAATTCTTTTAAAATATATGAGTGATAATATTTTTAGTTTTAGTGTCAATCGCAAAAAAATTTTCTCAATTTAATTCGTTATTTGAAAGCTTATCCGTGTATGCTGCATTAGGTGTCCAAAATATAAATATAACACAAACACGTAAATTTCGCAAAGTTAAAATTAAAATATAACTTTGTTCTAAGAAAATGTTTAAAATTTTTTTTAGTTGATTGAGAATACATTATTAACGCTACATTGTTATCTGCTTCGATTTATTTTAGAGCAGGTTGGACTTGGAAATGTTTGAAGCTTTAAAACTTTAACGAGTTGAATTATTTATTTAACTGCAAACTACGGTATCTGATTCGATTTGAAAATACACTTTATTGAAAGCAAAGGAGCATTAAAAGGTAATTTACAATGCAAGCGAAAAGTAAGTCGACACGATAACCAATTTTTCTTTGTACAAAAGCCATGGTTACTTTGTTGCCAAGAAATATATAACCGTTTGGTCGATTTTAACGCAACCGTAAAAATGCATTTTAAAAGAAAAATTTCGTGAATCGCGGCAGTAAAAATTTCACGGAAAACTCAGGCTATCAATTTTCCTCGCAAATAACTTTTCCATTCAGCCGACGTCCACCTTCACAATACTTATTTACTCTCCGGGGGCCATTCAATAAAAGCGATTTCGAGTTTCTTATATACGATTTTACGAGCGCCACAAATTACGTGCAGCCGCGGAAACCAAACGAAACAAATCCAAAAACGCTCGCCAGGCGGCAGATGCGCAAAGAAGAAGAGCATAAAAAGCGAAAAAAAAGAGAATCATCGTATAGGTTAATGCATCGTCACGCTCGAGCACGTATATATATATATATATATATATATATATATATATATATATATATTCACAAGTATACACACGCGCGCGCGCTTATTTCAAAGGACCTGCGCGTGTGTCCAAGGTGCGTTCGTGCACCGTTAAAGGCAAATGTTCGCCAGCTCGTAAAGAGCAGCTTCTATATAGCGGCCAAAGGTAAAGAAAGTCATTGGCGACACAAAGCGGCATTTATCGGGAAAGAAAGGAGTCAAAAGAGACAGAGAGAAAAAAGAGAAATTGTCCCCTTCTCGCGAGCACCGGCCCTGGAGGGCATTGTTCGTCCTTTCTTAAGGTATATATCTCTTCTCTTCATCTATCTCGTTTAACATCGTTTTCTCTCTCTCTTTTTTTTTTTTTTTTTTAAATATATAAACCAAAATCGAGAAGAGTAAGAGAAAGAGAGATAGAGGGAAGAGAGCTACGTATACACACGCAGACGTGATCTTTTGCACGCTCAGAACCGTTCAATGAGTAATGGGCTTCGATCCGAGAAGGGTCGGTCTGTAGAATACGAATAAATAGAACTCTATACATATATTTTACGTATGTGTGAGTGTTGTATACCCAGTAAGATGGAAAGCCAAGTTTCCGAAATACATGTATAGGCGAAAGAGAGAGAGAGAGAGAGAGAGAGAGAGCAGAGACTACCCGCCGCGAGGCTTGACAGCGGCCTGAAAAGATAGCGGCACGTTCGACACTAAGTACCCGGGATTACGTCACCTTACGTTCTACTCTGTGGATGTACGCGTACCGCGGAGCAAGAGAGAGAGAGAGAGAGACGGAGAAAGAAAAAGATCTCTCTTGCTTCGAGGGTCGATAAAGGTGCTGGACACCCGTCGCGCACGTCCATGAAAGAAAAAAAAAAAGAGACAGAGGGAGAGAGTTCTTTTTTCCCTCTTCGTCGGGGGCGGACGCGCGCGTCCTCCTGTCACGAGTCTCTCGGCTCGCTCTTGATAAATGCGTTTTTTCGACGCGCGCTCACACCAAGCTCGCGCCGCTTATAATACAAGCTTGTCCTCCTCCTTTTCAGGACGTAAATTCGGACGAAAATACGCTCGTGGAATACTCAGCGAGATCTCGCAACGCACGGAGCTTTGTCGTAGAAAAAGAGGAGGAAGTCCCTTTTTAAGCGCGAACGCTTACGCCATGCCTTCTTTTTTGGACAACGTGAGTGCGCCTTCTCTTTTATATATAAGTTTGTAATGCTGCGGGGAAACGCGATCGGGGAAAAGCACCTACGTGGACACGACAGCGCTACAAAGCAGGTGACAAACGGAGCTATTGGATTTTCCTTCGACTATTCGGAGCTCCCCTAATGATCTTTCACGGTTTGACGTATGAGTGCAAAACGGAGTTTAAGTCTGCGTATCCGTGTATGTGAACGTATAAAGAACAGCAAAAGGAATGGAAGTTGTTTATATCAGAATGGAATTATTTGTCGTTCAATTTTTATGGTTGGATAGAAGTTTAATTTGTAACTGTTGCGGTTTAAGCACATTATTAACGGTGTCATACAAGTTAAATAAAATTTTTACATCTGTTTATGGATAAGAAGTTTATGGAATTCGAAGAAAAAAATACGCAATTATTATATGAATTTAAAAAGTTGATAATTGCGTTTGATTTTTAACAAAAAAATAAAATAATAAAATTAATGTTCGAGTTACTCAATTACCAAATTTTTTATAATAAAACAAATTAAGTGGACGTTATTCAATAAAAATATTTTAAATTATTTTAGTCTGACTGCATAACTCCTATTAATATATTATTTTCAAAATTAAAATAAGTATTTCATAAATTTTCATAATATTTCTTAAACAACCTCTTATATTTGTTTTGACAAAAAACTTAACTAAATGCAATGTCAATGATATCAATGACTTTTCAAATGAAAAATACGTAATAACTTTGCATACTTTGGAAAAGTCATAAATAAAGAAATATAGACAAGTATATTTTTAAGTATTAATTATTAGTGTAATTTATGTAAAAGCGCAAGCAAAACTCATAAGTTTTAAACTTTTATGTGACATTTAATAAATCGCGGTGGTAACTTTCCCTGTCATAATCGTGAATTAAACCTGTCACGTACTTATGCACCTAATGATAATGATCAGCTTTAATAGAACACGCAAAACACTATTTCACATAAATTAATATTGCGAGCACAAATCAACAAATTATTGCGTTACTCAATATGTAAATTAAACTTCACGACATGTAAATATATTTAATGTTTTTAATACGTATATCAGACCGTTCAATATAAATATTTTTAAAAATTTTATAATAAATTAAATATTCTTAAGATTTTATAACCGAGTTAACATTATTTCAACTATACATTTCAAACTATCGGTTTGATATTATTAAACTTTTCCTTCGAATAGGTTAAAAAGATGTCTCTTACAAAATCAAATATTCGCGTCGCGTCATTGTTTGCAAAGAAGCGAGTTTATAAGTTAAATCAGCATAACGACGAGGTGATGGTAGAAGATCAGCGGGCGCGCGAAAGACGTTGTTAAAGCTTTATCTATCGCGCGATTCACGCTTATTGTTTTGCGCGAGATCGATCGCACTCTTATGCATAAAAATGTTTAGAGATCTGTCGCGATGCTTTTTAAAGAGCGACAAGGATTTTTCTCGGCTTATCTTCCATGAATCGTGACAGCGAGGAGAGCCTCTCGTAGGATATGTGTTTGTATAATTGACAAGTCTCCGTTTTCTTACGTCGCGCGACGATCTATTGACTCGGGCGAGCTTGTAACTTTTATTGCGAAACGAGAATAAAGCGAAGCGTGGGCTTTGTTGTTACTTGCTAAAGTTTAGATTGATTGTTAGATGGCATATATGTGGGTTACCTAATTAAGATAAGGCTATCGTTAACTTCAAACGTAGCATTAAATTTAACTTGTGAATACGTTGAGCTCGATTTGCATATCTTGATTCGTAAATATTTATTATTTCGTTGAGTTTATTATTTTAATTTTATTTCGTATATTTATCGTATAATCAGAAAATTAATTTAATTCGAAAAAGACTTTTTTATGTCCAAATGTTTTTCAACGATTAATGACTGTTTTCAAACGAAACTAAAAAGTATGATAACAAAACGATATGTTTAATTAATTTCAATATTACTTTTAATCTTAAAGAAAAATCATAAATTCATTCGATTATACAAATCAAGTCGCAACGGCGTTTCACTCTCTTATCGCCTAACGTCAGCGATAGTTAACTCGGCTCTCTCGGCATTATTTAAGCCATTAAAAACAGCGACGTTTATCGAACAAATCATTGTTTACCCAAGCGTCTCTCCAACACCTCGACACAATGCAATCCCCCATCCCGCATCCTTAACTCAGAAACAGCTATCTGTTCGCGTCTTATTCGCGCCCGTAGGCCGGGAACAGACGCAGCCAATAAACATCGTTAGCACCAAGGCATCAACGTTGAGCGGTTGTTGCGATGCCGAGAAACGATGCGCGGCGTGGGTCATTTCAACAATGCAACGACCGAGCCGCGCGCGAGTAGGTGTACGTTGAATTGTTCGCTGGATGATGTATATCGCCGACTAAGAGATACAAGAGACGATGGGGAGGGAGGGAGCGCGAGAGAGAAAAGATCGCGCGGGTTTTTGCCAGGGAGACTCGCGGCATTAGCCTACTTTGCTCCGCTTCACAATGGCTGTGTGGATGAATTTTTTTGAAAGGAGCTTTCCGTAGTTAGTCGTCGGACATGAAACGAGATAGAAAGAGAGCGATTACACACACCGTATGCCTCGCTGCTACCGCGCCGGCGTTGTGCCGTAAACAAAAGCATAAAATTAACCGTGAATGCGCGAGCGCGCGCGCGTTCATATGACGAGACACACTTATGCGTATTATACGATGGGATGTCAACACTATATTAATCTTCTACCTCATTTCCTTAATTTGGATTTTGATGGCGCATATATGCTCGCATTACGATGAAATATTAAACAAGAGAGCAGCGGTATCCGGTATATCAGCCGCTCGATTCATTAATATACATAAAGCTTTTAATGAAACATCTTAAAAATGAAAGGCGTTCTTCGTTATTAATGTCTTTTGGGTATTTTAAGATGTTTATCTCTCTACCGGAGAATATTGTAATTGCATCTTGTTAAGTGAGGTAAACAATTTTAATACTAGTTGTTTCATTTTTTAATAAGAAGAAAATTTTTTAATAATTTTTTGAAAAAAAGTTCATATTTTTAAAGCTACAATATAACTCAAGGTAACATAAAGTTACAAATTATCACTCGGTCTGTTTCATATTTTCAATAAGAAAATGAAGTTTTTAATTATTTTTAAAGAAGCTAAGGTATTTCTGTTAATGAACGAAAAAAAAAACATGTTAAAGTTTTTATAGTCGTTTTTATCGTCATGCCTGATACGAAAACACTACATCAACTCTGAAATTTCTAGCTGAAAAATAGCATTTGCTTCCCTTTTTAAAATTGGAAAAAAAGCATGAGTAATCCACATAAAACTAAAAAGAATTTTTTCTCGTTTAAAAAGCCGAGACCGTGAAACAACTGTCTCGGTAACGTGCCTTATCGTTACAGATAGCCATTAACGTCTTTGCCGTCGAGTGCATCGGTGTTCGGTGAAAATCGGTGCATCGGCGACAGAGTCAGCGAGACGAGTGCACACATCGCAGTCGTCGCCAGATATATCCCTGGAAAGAGAGCTGAAACATACGTGGGACGTCGTCGTCGTCGTCGTCGTTGTCTGGACACCGAGACAGAGATAGAGAGAGAGAGAGAGAGAGAGAGATATCGGTACTTCGTTTTTTCTATCTTATTTTCTTTCTCTCTCAGCATTTCCGTCCGTCCGATGCGCGTTACAGGAGCGATGCGACGTGTCTCGTGTCGACCGTCGGCTGACAGCTCGTATCTACATTCTGCCCGCGAGAATCTTTATAAGCGCTCGTAGTGGGCGACTGACGTCGATGACTGGCGGGCATGACGCCGAGTTTGCTCGCTCGCTAGTTCTCTCTTTCTCTCTCTCTCTCTCTCTCTCTCTTTCTCTTTTTCTCTCTTTCTCCTGTCTGTCTGTTAAAACGCGCGAGTCCGGCGCGAGTAAGAGGGATAGACATGCGGAGGTACATTGATATGCAAATCTCCGTGCCTCGTTACCCACCGACACGTGCAAAAGGCCAGACTTTGTTTCTGACTTTCTGCCGCGTATTGGTATACTACTCCATTTGTGTAATCTACGTTCCTATATGCGCATCTACATTTAATTCCTTCTTCCTTATGCTCGCAAAATAATCTCGAATGCTTGATAAATAATTAAACGAGGGACGGTAAAAGAGATTCCGGTATAGATTTTACTGTCCGCGTGTGTTATTTTGAGATTGCCATGAGTTACTCGTATATAGTTACGTTGAGAAATTTTTATGTGTTATTCTAAGTTTTTGCGTGCTTTTCAATGCTCAAAATTTGCAACAAATATGTATTTATAAATTTATTAATTTTATGTTGCTATTCGTACATTTATATTTTTAATATCATTTTGTGTTAAAAATATAAAAACAATAAAATGTTGTTTGTAAATTTGTAATATCAATTACATTTGAAACATTTCAAAACCTTGAAAAATTTATTTCGTTTTTTAAAGAAAATTACATCACAAGTTTTTCAATAATAAATATCAAATTGCTTCTACATAAAACACATTGTGCTTGCAAATTTAAATTCCATTACTTGCAATAATGTCAAATACAAATATCGGTATCAAAACATTTCGATGAATAAGTTTTATTATTCTCAGCAAATGTCGTAGAGAAGTTGATCAACTATTCATTACCTTTGTTCACTGATGCGATTATTTTTGTATTAAAGAATTTATAATACTAAATTATAATTAACAATAATTGATAAACAGTAATAATGACAATAATTAAAGCATTTATCAAAATAATTATATCAAGGATCTCGTAAATATAACATGTTTATGTTTCACGAAGTTACTGCTAATTTAGCAACGCTATCATTTGCAAGAAAAGCAATTCAACGGTATCGGTATCTCTCTCGTATGAAACTGCTGCACGACAAGAAAGAATTTAAATTAAAAATAAAAAGTAAAAAAAGAAAGCGCAAGAAATAACAGTACTTTAATATTCAGAGCATCTTATTACGTTAAATAACACTAATTTCAATTTAACGAAGAACGGAAGAGGCACAGGGGGATACACATAGTGATTTAGATTAATACAGATTGCGGACAAACAAGCGAATTCTCACGCATGACGAGACATCGGAAACCGGATGGTGGCGATCGTTCAAACGCTAAACCACAACGTCGCCTCGTGTTATTACACAACGTTAAATGGTTCTGTCGCAAATTCAAGCTTAATTGCACGAACGATTAACGTCTCGTCGTTGGTACAACGTTTACACACATGCACAAGCTATCTTCTTCCAGCTGTGAGTTGTGCGAAAATAAGACAAAACGTGTACCGTAGGGACAGATTGGAAACGCCTTTTTCGGTGTCCTCTCGTACGCTCTTGACTCGCTTCCCTTTTCGCTCGGCTCGTCTTTCTGTACTTTTCAATAGCTACCAGATGCTCATTCTCTTTCTTCCTCTCTTTTTTTCTCTCTCGCGATACTCTTTATTATTCGACGACGAATATGGATCGGAATTTCGACTTCTACGTGTATATAGAAGTCCTCGTTGAATGAAATCCTCTAAAGTGGCTCGCTTTTAAATGCGCGTTCCCTTTGGAAGAAGTATTTGGTTACTGTATTAATCTCGTGTCGAGCTATTTATTAGGAAAAAAACAGCTTGTGCACATTCTTAATAATAGAGAACGGTACATTTTATATTTTATTAAATAAATGTCTATTGTCATTGTTAAAATTTTATTATCGAATACACTACATTATACGCGATATGAATTTTGGATATATTAAAAAAAAAAAAAAATATATCTATATTAGATAACCTTATTTTTAAGTTACCATTGTAAGATATCTTTATTTCAATAGACTCCAGGTATCTTGCCATGTTTAATTTATTATATACATGTGAAACAAGTATTCGATAAAATTTTATAAAATCAACTTTTAGAGGCAATCGTACGATTTTAAAGGAACAGAAACATAATTTAGGATAACAAGAACGATTCCATAATTTTCATCGAGATCAGCATTACAAGCGCATGCAAAAATATTTGGCGTGTAAAGCTCGAACGAAGTAGATACTAAAGGATTATTTCGACGACAATTCACAAGTCTGAAAGCGACTTTGTCCCAACTCATTGAAAGTCTTTCCTCGGCACGAGGAGTCCTCGCGCTTCTCGATGTCCTATACACTCGTATACGATTTAATTTGTCAGCAACGACATTCGACGCCCTCGACAAATACACATACTTTATTCGCGAAAATCCATCTCTTTGAACGCTCGCGCACGTTCGTATATATACATACATAAGAAGACGGATCCAATGTGTAAAGTTTCGAAGAAAGGAAATCGGATATTTTGATGGGATAGTGCACGCGCGCGCGCTGCGACGTAACTCGCAACCGATTCTCGGATACGATCTCTTTTGATGTCGCGAGGAAGGGAGAACATCTCCGACTTCTACTCCGCGTATAATGCAGTCGTCAATGGCAAGTTGGCTTCGAATTTCGCGAGATGCGCGTACACATACAGCGGTATAGAATGTATATACACACACGCAGATGCAATATCTTTCGTCTACGTATATACATTTCGTCTCTCTTTTGTAACTTTGGCGCGCGCGTGGATAAGTAGAAGAAGAAACGCGCCGAGTTTTACTCACACACACACATATATATATATATACGTGTGTGCTCAAGAGTTGAAAGCGAGTGGTGTATTACGATGCGGCATGAGCTTTTGCGTAATTCAACCCTTCAATAGCACCGGGTGTAAGCGAAGTGATACTCTGTGCTTCTCTTTGAGGATACGTTGACGGCTAACGAGAACCCGATGTATATGCACTAGCGTGTGAAATACTTTTAATTTTTTTTAAATGTTTCCTTTTTATTTATTTGCTTAAATATATTTTATATAATACGATATTGAATACAATAACTCAACGATTGCTTAAAAGTAAATTTTTTAACCCTTTTTATATTTCACCAACTTTTTGATGTCAAATTTGTAGCATGAATTAAAAATAAATATACTCGTATGACCGTAAACTAATTTTAAATAGCGTTGATAAATATAATTGAAATAACGATTGATTTAAATACATTACATACGTGCATTGACGAAATACTAATCGATCTTCTTAGACTTACTCGCATCGATTCTTAAATTTTAAAGTAGATTGAAAAAATATATGAAATAAAATACTAAATATGGATACCGCGTCTTTAAAACTATAAACGATTTGATCAATGTACGCATTTAAATAAAAAACAAACTACGATTTAAATGAGAAACCAACTCTTTTCAGTACGCGTATATTTACATCGGAGGTGTTTTTTCCATCATACGATAAAGTTAAAGCAATTTTAAATTCGAAAGAGAAAAAGCCCATACATTGAGGTACAAGTGACAACTTACACCTGACCCATCAAGCACACGTGTAGCCAACAATATGATCATCGGTATAAGGCCCCAAGAAATATTTTCATCACGTTCTCATGCCAGGCAATACACATCTCCTCATCAATATTAAAGAGCGTCTCCCGCTCGCTCGCCTGCGCGATTCCATTAGAATTTCTCACGATAAGCAAAGAGAACAACAACGGCAGCAGCAGCAGCAGCAGCAGCAACAGGAGCAGTAACAGCGGTGTAACAACCATTCGTATAAATTATTTCATCGAGTTTCAGCGGGCACTCGCTAGACTTCCTTATTCAAATCGACGAAACGCAGCAGCTCCCTCCACACATCCAACTAAATACGCTCTCTTTCTCATTCCCTTAAACGTCTCGTTCTTACTAGTCAAGCGACTTATACTATACTCGGTGAGATTCCCTCTTGCGGGCATTAAACGTTCGCTGCTTAGGCGACGCGCCGACGATTACACCGCGCGAACAGAAATACGCGAGAGCCGCGCGGTGGATACATTATGCAGAAGGTATTGTGCCGAGGCGCACCTCGCGCCGGTACTGCATACAATGCGCCGATATATACCCGATACCTCTGCGCAACCCGCGCGAGATACATTCTATTGTTGTATTTCGAAATAAGCTATACGGCTCTCGGCATTATACGGATACATATATCTATACGCAAGTGTGTATCTTTCTTTCAAACTCGGTAATGTAAGGGTATTATGGTACGAGTATATATGTGTAAGACGTCATTTTGAGTTGGGAATTAAAGGGCCACATGTGTTACTAACCGCGTTTCTATTACCTTCTTTTACCTTCTTTGCTAATCAAAGATTTATTTGTTACGAGCGAGGTTAAGACTGAGAAAGAAAATTGTATGCTTGATGCATTCAGCTTTCTTGAGATGGATATATTTTTATTATTCATTTAATAATTTAGGAACTTGCATGAATGAGTCGAATCTAGTTTATTGAATGTTAAATTATTTTCAAATAATAAAAGAATCTTTGTTATTAATAATTTTGCACATAATTTTTAGTTATAAGAGTAACCGATAATTTAAATTATGAATAGAGTATTTTTATTTGTTAATCCATTTTTTAATCAAATTGACTATATGTATATGACTATAAGAGTAAAAATGTGAGTAAAAATGTTAATTTTATCAGCAACTTGATATTATTAAAAAAGCCAAAGTCTTGAATTCTTCGAACTCTTTTTATTCTTAAAATTCGTGAGTCTATTTCTTAAACATTTGTAGCCTCGATATCGTCAATGTAAATCAACCAAGTCCAATTCAATTTAACACCGTGAATTCGAGATAGTAAAACGAGAAGCTGTCAAGCCTCATCAAATATTTCAATAAAAATAAACAAAATATATCCAGTCGATGGAATATTAAATGCGTTTTATCTTTTTTTTTTAAAATCATCAAATTTTACCTGTTAAAAAGGTCCAATTAATACTAAAATGCCGAAATAAATTTTACGCTAAAATACACACGCTTATAACCCGGCAAAATCGTTAATTTCGTCATCTACTCAATCGCTTCTCTTCCACGTTGTAGAAAAAATATCAACGTGACCAGAATCAAATAAGCATTAATCAAAAATTCGAGCGCTTACCATAATTCTCTCGAATTTCAGACGAACATTTCTAGCCTTAGTAGATGAACTTACGTGCGGTCGTTTCAGCAGAAGCAAAGTGACCAATGACGAAGGGGCGCCCCGGTCGACCACATCGGGCAACTCGAGCGTAACAGCGCGGGGAATTAAAGGCTTGACGCTCGGCGCGCCGTCGAGAATAAAAGTCTCTCGCTCTCTTTTTCTCGTGTCTCTCTTTTGCGTTCGCGCGCGACAAAAAGAGGCGCGACGAGAATGACAGGCCAAGCGGCAAAAAATAAAGGAGCCAGAGAGAAAGAGAAAGAGAAAGACAGAGAGAGAGAGAGAGAGGGGGGGGGTGGAAGGGAGGGAAGGAGATGGGATAAATCCGTGGTGTATTCTCGTTGCGGCTGATGCTGGTGTGCTGCTCTTCCGCCAGCTGGCTTCCGTCACTCAAGCGGTCGCCTTTGATCCTCTCGCGTGTCTACGGCACACTTAAGCCCATTCGTCCGCTCGACTTGACTTGTGTCTTTTTAAGCTCCTCTGTCTCCCATGTAACTTGTCGTCTCCGCAGTCTCTTTCTTTTTCTCGCTGACTATGCTTTAAAGCCGTTGGTGTAAAGGAGCACGAATGTGTGTATATATGTGTGTGCATGTGGGTCTGAAATTGATACACGAAAAATTTTTCAAAGATGCTTAAGCCACCGGAGCTGCTTTCAAGGACTGATAGATACCAAAATTTTGGGTGGTTGACTCTTTGCAAAGGAGCGGTTCAAAGATTCCGGAAGGCATAAATAATCGTTTGGGTATGCACCGTCGAGAGACACTTGATCATTTTTTGAAGAACGTACTTGTTTACTAAATTACATACTTGTTTACATGTACAAAGTCTGGCGGAAAAAATTTATTTGAATTAATTTTTTATTTAAAGTTAATTTTTTTACGAACATAATTTCTCTTTCGAAAAATGGATATTTTAAATATAGTTTAAAAAGTTCATTTTACAAATAATCAAAATATATAAAAAATTTTTTTTTAAACATGTGATGCAAATTATTTATATTAACAATAATTGCTTTTAAATTAAAAAAAAAATTAAAACACGTTTAATTTACACGATTAGATTAAAAATAATAGCATTATAATCAACAAAATTTGTTTAGTTAATAAAAAAAAAAAAAAAAAAAAAAAAAATGTATGTATATAAATTTTACGATCTTATATACTTTTATAATTGAAATATTTTTCTATTATTTGGTTATTGTCATGATGTGTAATCAATTAAAATTCAACAAAAAGAAAAAGTCACGTTAAAGAAAAGCTTACTTTTCAATAAATATTCAACAAATTCACATTATCCTTTGAACAAAGAAATACCCAACAAAACGAAATAATAAATCTCAAGTATGGCGAATTCAAAGATCCTTTATGTAAACGCGCACACGGGCACACTTTGTACATACGTGCGTGTTTGCGCGCATGGACATAGAAAGCAGCATAACGAGAAAAATGTTCGAGCAAGAAGCAGGAAATATAAAAGGAAACGCATAAAAGAAAGAAAGAAAGAAAACACGCATAGACTTGGGAATTTGCAAACCATTAAAGAAAAAGTTTTCCATTTTCAAAGAAAGCCACCTCTCTTTTTTCCTCTCTCTCTCTCTCTCTCTCTCTCTCTCTCTCTCTCTCTCTCTCTCTCTCTCTCTCTCTTTCTTTCATACTATACACTCGAAGATGAAAGCCACCAGCATGCTTGTCGGCGCGCGTATTGTGCTCGCGGTATGCGAAAAGTGCTAGGTAAAATCCAATTTGTAGGTTGTTTGTCCGGCGGTATCGCTCCCTCGAGAGCCATTCGCACGGCTTCTGCGCACTCACACGCATATCCGCATACTTATACATATATATGCATACATATGTACACACGTACGCGCGCATAATACGAGCGAATTCGATGCCGCTTTTGAGAAGAGTCTCTCTCCCTCTTTTTTTACCGGTGCTGCGACACGAGCTTTCAACACCGCGAATAGAAGTGCTAAGTACTTTTCGACGAGCGATAATCCCCGAAGGGCCTCGAGCCTTTTTATCCCCATCGTCGCCATTCACGACGCGCAAAGCCGGACGTGAAGGGCAGTCCTCGGAGAAAAGAAAGCAAAGCGAACGAATAAGTCGCGCGCACGAGAGTATAGAGCCGGAAGGAGCCGATGGGAAAAAGAAGAAGTTTCGCGCTCGCGCGAGAGTCCTTTGTAAAGAGAAAGAAAGGGAGAGTAGCTGATGGTATTACGAGTGTCTAGTATACAAAAGATATACGAATATAATATTCGATGGCGTCCGACCGAGTCGTCACCGGTGGACCACCAGCAGTAGTTTGTTCACGTGCTGGTGTATCGGAAGCCTTTATATTGTACATATAGACGAGCGCACAGCCTTGGAAGCAAAGCGGCGACTCACCTGACAGCCCTACGGACGGACGGACTAAGCCGTCGGAGACCGACGGTTCGCTTGTGCCGGGGATATGCGTAGGGGATCACGTGGCTCTCTATTTCCTGGCGTTAAACTAAGTGCGCTCCTGCAATTGTAAAGTCGCGGACGTTTTTCGCGATCCTTTTTATCCATTTATAAAAGGGGTGAAAGGCTATTACCGCGAGCGTTGCTGTGCAAACGATGGTCAACAAAGTGTACGCCAACCTAAATGCCATTGCTTTTTTCTTAAGGTACTTTTTCGTTACCTTGTTTTTAATTATGTTGATGGCTTTTGTTGATATTTTCATTGTTTTATGGATTGGTGATATCAAACAAATTTTTGCAGCGAATATTTCACGAATACTGGCGTTATACTCAGTATTAGACATTTTTAATTATTTAAAAAAAAATTTTAAAAAATATTACTTTCTCCCTTTATATTCAAGTAAATAATAGAATAAATTATGTGGCTCAAATTAGTCGTATTATTAATTGGTATTCAGTACGTTTATCATAAAAAAAAATATTTGTTTTATTTTAAAATTTTTATAAGTATAAAAAAAAAAAAAAATAAAAATAAAAAAAAAAAAAGAAAACAAGAATCATCATCATCGTGAAAGCTCTCTCGTAATAACAAAGTGAAGGTAAGAAAGGGTCAATAGTAAAAATCGGCCATTTGCTAGGCAACTCGAGAGTATAACAAATTAATTAACGCCCGCACAAAAGTGGTGCTATTAACAAAGAAAACACGTCACTCTCAGAATAATGAAAGCTGTCCATTCTCCTGAACGTACATCCGTTCATCTTTCTCCTTCGGACTCTGAGAGCTGTTCAAATCCGCTTTCAAGCCGGATGACGATCGGATAAGTCTCCTCTTTCTCTCTCTCTTGCACACGAGTACTTGGTGGTCAGCCTCTCCCAGCGTGTCAAGAGAGAAGACAGGCGGAGAAGCAGCGGCGACGGCCGGAGCCCGAGGCGGCGGTAAGAGCTCGTAATCCCTCCTCGACGAGGCTCAGCCGCGATTTGTTTGGCTGTCGTTAGCGTCGCCGGCCGCAGCTAATCACCCGGCATTGTCCGGTAATGGATCTCCGTTATATATCGTACCAAGAGCTCGCTCCGTTCCGCCTATATATACACCGCTGATTGACAGCCGATTCTTTGAAGATGCGTGTTGCGAGTATTATATGTATACGTGCGCACGCGTACAATCTTATAAACTGCGCTTTGGCTGAAAGACAGGAAGCTCTTTGGAGATGGAAACGTATGGCGATGAAGAAAATAAGAAGAAAGCTTTTTCTTTGTTTCATTTTTCATGGATTCCATTATATTGAAAGCGCGTAGTAGAGAATAGTATCGGTAAAGTTATAATTTTTTGAGATGCGCTTATTTGATTATTAGTGGTTTTGGGGAAACTTTTGAATTGAGATTTAAAACTTTTAGAAAATATTTAAGATTAATATTTAAGTTGGAATAAAATTGTATAAGAGTTGCAGTTATAAATACCAGTCTATTATTCTTCATAATTGTCGGTGTTAATGCGCATAAGACTTACTTCGATACAATTGTAAAATTTATGTCAAAGTTTATTATTTTATTCACATTTTTGCACATTGCACAAGATAATTAACGAAAAATTATTAAATATTATTTATTGCCCAATATAATTAATATTTTATCTATATGAAATGTATAAAGTATAAAAATGTTTTAACTATTATGGTTTTTTATAGTTATCTTATTTTGAAAATTGTATGTAGATATATAAATACAAAAAAAAAAAATATTAAACGACGTTTTATAAACTTATTAATTCAAGTTTATTTATTTAAATCGTAATCGTATGTACACTTAATAACTTAAATCTTGATTTAATTTTCACCAACTCATTCCCTAATGCAACATTATTTTATAAATATCTTAAAGGAATAACCTAAAGATAAATAGATATGTAGATTCAAAGCAAGCTCATCTTACAAATTCAACTTTTAATACATCCCAATAAGTAATACATCAAAGTACCTACAAACCATAGTAAGATAAGATTTTATCCGAACGTCAAAGAAAGAGAGCGAGAGAGAAAGCCATTCAGGCTCCAGCTTCATTCGCGTCGCGGAGAAAGAATTTATGGATCGGATAAAGAAATCTCATAGGAAGCCCCTTTTTAATCTCCGCGATCGGGTCGACGTAGGCTGCAGCGGCAGCAGCAGTCACCGGGCGGGCGAGTAGGACGTTGGAAATAAAAAAGAAAGGAAAGAAGAAGGTCGTCGAGTGTCGTCGCCGTCGTTCTAAAACCAGGATTGTGTTATACGACTCAAAGGCACAGCCTGCACGTAATTCAGTCGGCAGGATTCTACGGGGACATCGAAAAGACGATTCTTCGAGTTGTACGCGTAAATGCGTACACGCGCGATGTTTTATTGCTGCGTCGCGGAGACTAGCTCGAGATCGCCTTTTTCATTGCTTCGCTGACGAAGGAACACATGCTTTTAGTAAATATATATATATATATATATATATATATATATATATATATATATATATATATATATATATACACATATGTTTTATGTATATATACATATACAAACATACACAGCAGTTGGCTGCGACGCTTCACACGTGCGCGAGCATAAATTGTCACTCGTGGCGAAAGGATAGACGAAGTAGGTTGGTGTTAAGTCAGCTAGATTTTCATAAGACAGTTTTCAACATTTTTTCTCTAAATCTGACACGCCTTGAGTAGATGAAATCAAGCTGTTAGTTCGATATGTTTTTATACAGCGAGTGGAATAGTGATATTTTAGAAAATGTATAAAAGTACACGTGAATATTAAGAAACAGAAATAATTCATTCGGATTTTTCGTGCTAAAGCTTTTCTATGTTATTCAATTAGTAAGACTATTCTCTGACCGTTATAAAATTTTTTGAAATATAATAGCTTGAAAAAAAAGAATACTATGTAAAGATGTTTTAAAATAACATAGGCTATTCGATATTTTTAGCTGAACTAAAACTTACAAAGCTTCCGTCGAAAACTAAAGCTAACTTAATTAAACGAATATTTAATTTAGTATAAAGGATATATATATATATATATATATATATATATTAGTATTTCAAAATAAAATAAACATTATTTAAAGGTTAACGGCAATTTTATAAGAAAAAAACTAAAAATATTATAAAATAAATTTTTATAATTATCTAATAAACTATTTTTTCCTTAGCATCAAACAATCTAACGTCAAGATTGCAACTACGACAAAATTATAACACAATGTGTCTTATAAACTTTTATTCCCAATCGTAAAATGCACAAACACCGAGCGAAAAAATTTGCAGAAGGAAGAAGGAGACTCGTTTCTTCCGCGCGGTTCATTTATCGCTGGCGGCGGCTTTGCGAAAAAGAGAAGGCATTCCGCATTTGGTTTCCTTCGCGATGCGCTCGGCCAGATATCATTTTATTGTATATCTATGTGCGGACGGCAATTTATCAAGCCGTCTGCGCGCGCGAGCATTTATACTCTAGTTTCTCGTTTGTACAATGTATGCGTCGCATATATACTCCTTTACTTTATTCTGCTCTCGCGGGAATTTATTTTCTTATTTATTTCCTAGAGCGAGGCTTTTCGGAAGGGGATAAGAAAAATAAAAGAAAAACGCGAGTCTTGAGCCTCGACGGCCAATATTGATATTAACGAGGTGGAACCGCGTGGGTTGGACGGCTCTCTCTCTCTCTCTCTCCTTCTCTCTTTTCTTTTTCCGCCAGCGCTGACGCTATTTGTGCGCCGTACGTGCGTAATAGCCGCGCTGAGTTATTAACGCCGTATGCCGAAAGATTTGTTGGGTAAGGCGAGAATCTCGTTATAGTGATTTTCAACGGACTCCAAGTGATTGCGTGGATGTGATATCAAGCCGGAGCTTATTTTTAGATTGAAAATTTATTTGTTGACTATTATTTTCAAAATAAACATTAAAAATTGATTACATTGCACGAATTTTAATGCTTAATTTTTGTTGAAAAATTTATCAAGAAATTAACATGCCGACCTTACGTTTTTATTTTTTAATTTCGGTTGAAACAACGCCTTAACGATTTATTATTTGTTATAACATTAAACTTAATTCCTATGAGAGTTTTCAGAACATTAATCTTGACATTTAGATCGTAATAATATAGTTAACAGGTATAAAAAGTAAAACGCTGCCAAGATCTAAGTGATTAATGAATTTACATAAAAGGTCCGAACGTAACTCAATCTGCATGTCTATCTCGAACCTAAAGTTTATAATTCCGTGTTGCGCAATTCAAGGATTCATTATTGAATTTTTTCATTATAATATCCATATTACTTCTGCTTAAAAATTCTTGCATGTTTATTCACACATTATCATTTAAATGATATGCTTAAGCAACTGAGTTTTTACCAAATCCAATTATTTAATAGTTTTCATAAAGAAAAAAAAACATAATCGTTTATTTCTTTTATCAAACTCTAACTTCTCATTACACGCAACTCTGTTTAAAGCGTATAAAATTATACGCATTTAAAATGTTTTTCGCGTACGATTGTTTTTTCTCCTCTATGAATAAGCCGTTAAAATAAAAAAAAATATACAACTTAATTACAGAGAGAAGCAGATAGAAAGAAAGAGAACCGGCACTAAAATTCGAGACACCGCCGCGTTTTAAACATCTGCAGCATAAAATGGAAGAAGCAGCGTAAAACGGCGGTGTACCTAATGAAGTTGTCATTAACTTTTACCTCTTTATTTTTTCATACGCAACGGCTTTTTAGATATATATATACGTAAGCGAGCGTAAATATAAACGTGCGTTATTAAACTCCTGCACCGCACGAAATTATATTCCGGCATTCCGTCTTAATTATCGCCTAGCGAATCTTAATAGAGAAAAGAATGCCGCACTCATTTCCGGTGCTTTCGTCTTCCACTTGTTCCTCTCTTAAATTTTTTTTTTTTTTTTTCTTTATGTACATAATTCTCTCTGTCTTTCCCTTTCGTCCTCGTGGGGCAAACGAACGCATCCGTTTCTCCGGCTTCCTTTGCGCGAAGCGCCAACTACAACACGCGACATTTTTCGCATTTCTCGCGAGCTCGCGCGCCACGGTGCACTCCGAATGTCGGTTAGATCGCGAAGCGACTCTTTAACGCTCCGGTATGCGTAATGTACGACCCAAGACAATGACTGTATATGTATACAGTAGTCGGCAAGCAGAAGATGGAAAAATACCCGAGTATATATAATATATATATATATATATAGTTGTGCTTAACGACGATCCGTTCCTTCATACCAAATTGTGCTTTGCTTCCTGTAGAATGTTTCTTACGCTTTTGTACGCTTTGTATTTTGATTGATGTGGAATTGTTTTCGTTCTATGGTTATTAATTCTTTTGTAATTAGAAATAGCTGTTAAAGGCATTTTTTAAGATAAATTAGGACATTTTTTAGTGCATCGAAATAAACTTTTTAATGATATTTTAAAATTGTCAATTAATGGTATCATATGCAGTAAATATAGAGTTACTTAAAGTATAAAGAATATAATTTAACATGTTTAAGAACGTGAAATTCGTTTTCGCGGTGATGTAATATGATTATTATGGTTTTGATTTTTCTTTGTCTATTTAAGTCACTAATAAATTGTGTATATCACAATTAGATTACACATAAATCATTTACTTTTTTGTATAACTGGATAAAATTTTAAAAGTTCACGAACTTGTAGAAAAGTATAGATTTTTTAATAAATTATAGTTTGCCATTACACAGTAATGTTATTGGTATTAAAATAATCTAAGTAGTGTAGATCCGGCATACGAATAGTAATGATATTCTTTGATTTATATCTACGTTATTAAAATAAGTTTGAAGTATTTTTTATTTTTGTTTCAAATACTTATCTAACTTTAAAATGTACTTTTTTTAAATTATTTCATATTTTATATAATAATTTAATTACAAATGATGTAATTATTTTAAATCAGAAAATATTTTCGTATTTTATTATTAATTTCTTTATTCCATACTTTTTTTTCGTGTATTCCACTTGACTAATCAGCAACCTTTTCTCTTTCATACTTTTTTTTTCATGAACCCTAAGCGCTTTTTTATACTCGACCAACAATCCCCAACTTTCGAACTTACAACGAATCAGCGACAACTTTTCTCTTCTTTTCATTTAAGTTGCGTAGGAGATAACCGCTCAACGATTGTGTGCCATGAGGGGAAGAGCGATTTGCTATTCCCGTTGCGTGAATATCACGCGTGCATATATATGTGTATACATGCTATATATACGCGGGAGCTGTTAACGAGCGATGTGGGAAAAAGAGCTGCTTTTCGAGTTTTGATCACCGAGCCGTTGAAATATATCGCGCGGAAGTATATCGTTCTCCGATGAAAAAGTTCTCGTTAGATATATATATATATATATATATATATATATATATATATATATATATATAAATTGCGCATACAGGCGCGGCTGCGCGTAACGCGTCTCAGTTATTATTACTTCCTTCATCTTGTTAACTATCGCTCGTTAACTCTCGGACAGCGGGAGCCGCTTCCTCGCGAAAAAAAAACTTTGCAAATTGATCTCGTCACAATTGTTGGGGATAAAGAGAAAAATTACCGCGTTTTCTGTACTCGCTCGTCTCGTACGGCTTTCTCTCTAATTAATTTTCACCGCGAGGCGTGTTCGTGTAACTCAAGAATTTATGAATGATTTTATATTTTGTTCGGTAACTTTTTTCTACTCCGCCAATGTGTTTTTGTAAGCCTGCTATGAAGTATGTGCAAATAGGTATCATACAGCTTATGCAATTTCTTTATTATAAACGTATTGCGCTTTCAATAGCGTCATAAATTTTAATCGTAACGTAATAAATCAAACAGGTTGTTGTTGTTGTTGCCCATATACTCCGCAAAGCTAATATACAGCGAAATTGAATTAAATAGCATTGATTGTAAACAGAGATTTGGCTTATAATTCGCAATGAGATAGGTGAGAGAATGCTCGTTAAAGCATTGTTTATTTCAGCGATGGTGTTGTTACGACACAAGTGTAATCGAGCTATCTTCTTTTTTTTTTAAAGATTTTTTTTTAACACGATGCTAAAACACGACGGCAAAAACATCTTAATTGCAGTCTAATTTATTAAACTAAGAGGTAGATAAAATTTTAGTTTTTTGTACCGATTTACGCTCTTGTTATCTTTATGAATGTTTGCATTGAATTTCAAAATGAATTGAATTTCCGTCGAAATTCTTACATATAGATGCAGCTATTCGAGTTCAATATTTAATGCACTTATCATACTCGTTATGTTTTCGTTCGAATAAAAAACGCAATTCGAAATAGAAAAAATTTTTTTACCGATACCGATGTGAAAATGAATTTCGTTTAATTAAAAATCAGTACAGTATCAATTCAAAATGAGCATTTCACCATAAGAACACGAAAAACACAACGTTAGCGCGTCAAAGTAAAATTATAAAAAACTCGAACGTATACTTCAAATCGTTACGTGTGCACGTACAAACATCAACGGCGCCAACGATGCCAAAGAACAAGGGGGTACTCGTATACGCACGCTGGAAAGGCGAGAAAAAAATTGCGATACAAAAGGAGGCGCAGACGCGGAGAGAGAGAAAAAAGGTAGAGAGAGAGAGAGAGAGAAATCCTTTAGCACACCGGTATCGTGAAAGAGCGCAGCGAACGCGCGCGCGCGCTCGTTCGTAATTAAAGTGACGGCCCGTTGCTCGTGAGCGCACGCGGACATATCGGGCTAATAAATTCGCGCGCTGCGGGCGAATAAAAGGAGAGAGTTGTAACTTTATCGGGGTAATTGCACCAACCACGCCTCGCGCGCCCTAAGCCCTCGTACAGTCTACCCTCCTCCTTTCTCGGCTCTCTTTGCGGTTAGCCTTCACCTCTTTCTCCTCCTACTCTTTCACCTTCGTCGCTGCACTCTCGCCTCTGCTCTGTCTTTATCTTTCGAGCTCCTTCGGGGCTGGTGGCGCAGTTAATACACCCGCGCAAGTTGCTCGGCTCGACAACCCTTTCGCTTTAGCTGGAAACACCCATTGCTTTTCAGCTTTACGGTATGGATAATGGGGGAAAGCTTCTGAATTATCCTTGCCCTGACATTAATATTGGATGTATCTCGAGGGGTGATTGTTAAATTTATTATGTGCTTAATATTTTATAACATTTTTTATTTAAATATTTTTACATTTTTAATAATTTACACCTTTGATGTTTCGCAGCAAATTAAAGTGAATTTTTTTTGTAATCTTATTGCTTATTTGAAGTATAATATTATAACTAAAATAGATTATCTAAATTTTTTTAAAACTTTTGACAATAAAGCGAATAAAATGGATTTTAACAGCAATTTTATTACTCAAGTTGTAAATATTTTTTACATTACGACATTTGAGAAAAAAAAAAACAATTATTTTGAAACGATACGCATAACGATAGAAGAAATAATTTGAATAAAAAAAATGTTCTCGTCAAAAGAGGCTTTCTTGTTTCAAATGCGTCAGTTTTCTTAATTCAAGAAATAAACTATTGTTTGAAGCTAAAAATGTTCAATTCAAGAATATAACTCTTCAGCAAAGCTTTTTTGTTTCTGAGTATTTTATACTTTTAAACCAAGATAAATAAATGTTTGTCTGAAAAAATCTACTCTAAGTTTAAGAGCCGGACATTTTTGTTCAAGAGAAGATAAGTCAAATAGAGTTAATTTTTTTTTGCTTTTTAATAAATTTAATTTTTTATAATTTCTATTTTAATAAAATTTTAATAAAAAAATACTTTAATTTCAACAATTTAATAAATTATATATTAAATGAACAAATTATTTAGTAGTACGGCAAATCATATTCGTATATAACTTTTTTTATACAATTCTCATGTAGAAAAAGAAAACGTGTAGCCACCTAGCGGTGATATTTCAAAGTAAAAATATGAAAACAAAGCAAAAATTTTTGAGGCAAGAAAAACATTTTTCTTTAAAATGACTTGGTTCAAAATTATTTTTCTTTCATCAAATTAATTCTTCTAACAGTGTACAATTAACTGTATAAAGACGAGAATAAAAATTTTAAATTTGAAAATAAATAATTTTTTAACCATTTTAATTCTTAAAGTCGCACATTTCTCATTTTCGAACATCACAATACTATATTGACTCACAATGAATTGTCTTGGTGCGTTTCAGTAAATGAAGTCTGTACGTTTATCGTATGATCGACTTATTCCGCTGTTGGCTCATAGTTTCGCGATAGCTATAAGAGCAAACAATTAACAGACAACACGTACACGCAATTCAAATGTCGGACTGACGGAACATACATTTCACTTGACTTGTCATAGCAATGTCAAAGTTAGCGGAAATTTTGGATGAGTTAGTAAGCGCATAAGCATAGAATCGATTCAGTCATGTGTACGAGTACAAGCTACGGAATTGCATATACGGAAACATTTCAACCGTATACTCTAATTATAATTTCGAGTATAAATCACGCAAATTTTGAAAAGCAAAGTATCATGTGAAATAAGTTAGTTTCTATTGTATTTGTATCAACTGTTTAATTCATAGAACGATATGTGATCAGCACCTGTTTTTAATCAAGTTACAAAATCTTGTTTGAAAAATTAATCACTTGTATTGAGTAAAACAAGTTACTTTTTCTGATTAACGTAATCGAATCATGCTTTTGATATTTAAAATTCTTTTTTAATACTATTTAAATGTAAAACATTGACAAGTAGAATATATATGTTAACGCTAATTATAAATAATATTAGTATAAACAAAGACGAAATCTATAAATAAATAATGTTATTGTATTAATAATTGCATTTAACAAAAAAAAAAAAAAAAAAAAAACTTTCCTCATCTAAAACAACGTGGACGCACATAAATATGTATCGAAAATCATTGAACTCACACAAACACACTCACACATGTAGGTACACCAGCATAGGCATAAAGCAACCGGTTTTGCCTCTTTGGCGTACAAAGATGGCTGCGGCCACCTTTTGCCCGAAGCTCGCCGCGGCAACGCACGGGCTGTCTCGCAAACTCGCGAAAGAAAGGAGGATGGGTCAGGCCCTCTTTAGCTTACGCGCGTCCACCGCGGGAGTAGTAAGGGCCGTCGCCGACGCCGCCGCCGCGAGCGAGCGAAACTTCGCACAGGGTGGGCAAATCAGCTGCGTCATAACTCACCTGGAAGCGGACACTCGACGCTTGTTCGGTATACGCGTCATTTATGTGCGCATCGCATGTGCGTGTAGGTTGCACGCATTGCGCTCGTGTGTATACCAGTGCATTCGCTTGTAAATGTCGGCGTAAAAAAAAAAAAAAAATATTTTTACAGGCGGCTGCTTTCACTCGTCCGCAACATTTTCTTATTCTTCGCCGCTAGACGCGCGCATTTCTTAGCCGAGCGGTTGCGTAATTTGCATCGACGATCATTAATCAAGCGCGCACGTTAGAGTGTAATTTGAATAAATTTGCACCAACGACTCGGCATCGCGAGAACGAAAGAGAGAGAGAGAGAGAGAGAGAGAGGAAGCGAAAAGAGAAATTTTTGCGGAGATTGGCTGATATCAAGTGCGAGGGGGATAGAAGGGAGAAGAAATATGGGCAATTTTATACGGTTGGAATTGCAATAATTTACCGGAGGCTTAGCTATATTACCGCGTATAATGACGATAAAATAGGTAATGTGTAAGCAGAGTGCCAATATGACGTTTTTATCGGTGGGTTATCTCTACGCTAACCGTGTAATGTCGAAGGTAAGATGCCCGATGATTGCGGTGAAAGCTGGTTTAATGTTATTAATTTAATTGGCTGCAAGAGATAAATTTTAAATACGAATCGACACTATTTTTGCGAAAGACTTGTATCTTGCTGCCATTAATCGCATGGTATTAAAAATTTTACGAAGAAAAAGTAAATTGTAAAAACAAGTAAATTTAAATTTTTAGATAGGAATTAATTTGAGTTTTTATTTTCTTTTATAAGAGAAATTATGTAAAATAAAGTGTATACATGTGTTACCTTTGCTTGAATAAAATCGATTATTTAAAACTTTGACTAAACTTTTTATTAATAATTGATTTTGCGCGAAAGAAAATTTCCCAAGTAAAAAATAAATTCGTGTTATTTTGTGATCATTGCACCTTTTACGATCCAACATTTTGCACAAACATTAATCGAAATTATAAGATACAAAGTAATAATCAAATTAATAGAATAACAGTACTGCGATCGAGATAAAATTATATACTTGAATCTTCAACTATGTACCTATACCGCATATTTTCTTAATATTACGAAATAACTGTAATTGTGTTTCGATAATCAGTCACGTTCGACTTGAACCATGAAAAAATGAAAATAATATGCATACAGTTTTCTAATATTCACTTTTATAAAAGTTACGAGTAGAAAATCGAATTTAGTTAAAAAAACTGTATTTAACTCATTGCATGCATAAGTAAACTGGAGCTTATTTATATCATGTGATTATTCGTTAGAAGTTTAAATTATCGTCACTTATATCACGATTTTGTTAAATACTAGAACAAAGAAGTTATAATAAATTTTAAGTATTGATGAGCAGAATAATTTTATGCTAAAATATCGATCTTTATTTCGTCGATAAAAGATCATTTGCGTAAATGATTCAACTAATTGTTATTCACCGAAGCTGTTGTTATATACATATAATGCACAAGCAATCTGAATATTCGATTTGAATAAATATTTATAATAGTTAAATATTTATAGGATTGACAAACTTGCTGCTTAAGATTGTTTAAAAATGAAAAGCTTTACATTTATATTTCGATTTGTGCTTTGATCTTGTGTTTCTTTTCGCATTTATGAATAATATTATCAAATTAGTGCGAGCGTAAAGCAATATTGAACAAAAACATTTATACAATTGAATATTTCCGCAGGTCAGATTATGATTTGCATAATTAACGATTTAAAATGCATATCAACTAAAATACGACTTTAAATTTTTTACACTGAAACAAAGATCGTTTTAATTTCACATGATTGCACGTCCATTTGTTATAATATTTTTTTTCTTATTTGATTTAAATTTATATTATTCATGAAAATTAACAATTTCATTCGGCATTTGTAAATGAAGTATTATCTAGAATTCCTTTATATAGTAAGAAAAATCAAAAAGTCTTGAGCAGACTTGTGTTTCTTTCGTTCGGCAAGTGAATATATCACTCTAAAAACTTCGATGCGCGCTCGTCGATCGTCATTCTTTTTGTCATCCTCGCATAGAATATGTAGCTATAAACTCAAGCGCATCATTTTTATGCCACCGTATACCACAAAACCGTAAACTTTTCTCGTTGCGCACGTACTATATATATACTTCCAATAGTTAACCTTATCACACCGTAAAATAATTCGCGCTCAATGTATAAAAGCGCACAACCATTCCGATATCCATCCGATATGCCGACGTATACGTTTAAACTCGCTCGAAAAAAAAAATCCCTCTCACGTGTCTCTCGTGCGATGAGACACCCGAGATGAAGTACCTCGATACTTAGCTTGCAGTCGTGTGTTTATGTGAATCTGTGTTCTCTCTCTCTCTCTCGCTTACGTGTACACGAACACGGTGTACACATTTTCACGAGCGCGCGTAACGAGGCCATTCGGCTATAAGGCAACATAGATCACGTTCGCAGTTTATGGTCCGACGCGCTCTACCGCCAGAGTCAGAGAATTGCCAAGAGTAGAGTGAGATGGACGCGGTTATATATCGTCTCTCTTTCTCTCTCTCTTTCTCTCAAGAAATGCTAGCGCTTGCACGTAATATAGGTGTGTGTGTGTGTATACACGGAGAAAGAGAGATACGCCGTCGTGGGGCGTTATGGCTCTTCCTGGCTCGTAACCCGCGCTCATAAAGCTACTACGGCGTTAAAATATCACCCTGGCATCGCCCTCCTCTACCTTCTCGTCGTCGTTGGCGTCGTCGGATTCATCCGGACCGCCTACGCCTGTTCGGCTCTGTGCAAGAGATCGCGCGCGCGCTTGCGCGTGTGTGTGTGTGTGTGTGCATGCGAGAGAGTTTCCTTCTCTATCTTAACGGCGTTACTGCGATTTATTAACGACTCCTTGCCGATAAATCAGTTTGTATACACAGCGACGATTGGTTATCTCTCTCTCTCTCTCTCTCTCTTTCTCTCCCTCGCTTACTTCACTCGTCTTTCGACTGCGCGTTAGCAAGGTGAGAGTCGTCGCTATGTTGTTTCCAAGTTCGTAATTTGATTGTTGAAAAGTCTCAGAGTTGCTGAGATCGTTTTTCTCGGGTCTGGTAGAAATCTGAAGGAGAACATCGTTTATGCAGTCGCGAGTCAAGGATCCTTGCCAAAATACTTTTGTCGCTAGAGGAGGCCACTTTACCGGGAAACTAAAGTGTCCGGGGATAAGTTGCTAGCTCACGGTTTTTTATCACTCTTTCGGGAAAATTTTGTTTTCTTGTCCTGGCACTGTTTTCTTAGCGAATAAATGGAATTGGTTAAATGGTTTTCGATCCCATGGCGGTTATTTACTTCTGGCCCCGTATCGCGATAAAGTTTACTGGAAAGCGGACATTATGAATGTGTGCGTTAATAAATGTTACTATACTCACCAGGCAAATTTACCTAAAGAGGAATATGGATATTACTCGCAATATTGTAAATTTTTACAAGCCTGTGATAAAATAAAATATCCATCGTATTTCATATTTGCTATTTGTAATATTTAAGAATAAATAAATTAAAAAAAGTCTTTTTAAAATTAATTATGTCAACAACATTACGTTACGTACTAAATTTTTCTAAAACTATAACTATTCACATTCAAGTAAAAGTTATTTTCACATTATTTATCTAAGAAATATATTAATGCCTTTTTCAAACGTCATAAAAAAAATTTTCCTCTGTGTTATCATAAATCAAGCAAAGTAATATATAAACGCTTCGAAATTGGCTTACTTCCCAAACATTCGATAAAAATATAGGAGCATATCGTTATAAGGATCGATATATAAAAAAGGCCACAATCGTCATGCATCTACGTGTACGGTAGGCTGACTCGACGATAAAAATTCATTTTTTAACTCATCTTGATAATATTTTCCTTTTGAAAATCGCTTCCGATTATCAGGAGCGCGCATCGGTCAATCAAAATTGACGTGAATACAGTAGGTTATTAGAATGATAGATGTGCTTCGCCTTTTTTTTTTTTTTTTTTTAAGTCATTTGGTTATATTGGTCCTTCGAGTAATGCCTTATCCTCCGTTTCTTTTTAAATCATCTCTTGCTCGCGCGGAATTTACATTAATGTATTCCCGCAGCCGACTTTTTAAAATGGTGGCAATAATAGGGAGCATTTAAAAAGACACGTCAGCCGCTCAGATAATTCATCATCGATGTCCGACACGTGCAAGTTAGTAGCAGAGATGCTGCCGGATGACATATCTTTGACAGCTCGTATCGCTTTCCAGACATCTTGCTCGCTTCTATATGTATATCGTTTCTTTGTAATTCTCAGATTAATAAAGTGTATAAGTGATCGATCGATGGAATAAGAGGTACATTAATTAGCTACTAGTAGCAATCTATATTTCTTCGGGGGGAATTTCACATTTCAATCTTTTATTTTACATACTATGTTTGACTTATCTGTTTTATCTAAAAATATTTCAATAAATAATTTAAACATTTTAGATTAAAGGAGTCAGCATAAAATATAATTTGTACTAAAAATAAAAACGCTATGAAAATTTTATTTCAAACACATTTTTTAGCTGTATAAATATCATTTCTTCAAATCGATTACAAAAGTAATAAAGCTTAATCGTTAAAGACTATCTAAGAAAATTTATATTTTTTTATTAATATTTAGTCAAATATACTTGAGAAATTATTCCTCGATATGTGTATTAAAATTCTGTAACATATTTTACATATCCAATAAAATATAGAATAATCTTTAAATTATAACGAATTTATGAACTTGATATATATATATGTATATCGGTCGGCATCTAACATTTTTTTAGATCGAAATATTTTTGAAAAATTGTTTGCAAAACTTTTTATGATTATGACTATGTAAAATAAAAAAAATTTATTGCTTACTTTCATTAAAAAAATTTATAGAAAATGTTACTTATTTGCAAAATTTAAAAATACGTTTCACAAATTAAAATGAAAATATCACTGTTGCTTAAAAGAATTATTCGACAGCTATATAACCGTACTCTTCAATTATACATATGACGAAATCGCTAATATTGGTAATCGATAAAATTAGTCAAACTATTTCTCGCGCGTTTTGCAACAACTTACAGCAAAAAATAATTTGAATTTACAAGAACAAGAAGAAGGTAATCGCTGACAGGATCACCTTAATAACAAACCATTAAATTACAAAGCCGTGCACACGCCCCGGTGCATTAGCGCCGCGAGTGCTGCACCGGGAATGGTATTATTATCTCGTGATTCATTGCGCGCATTCATATAAATTTTCGGCTTCGTTCATACACATATATAATATATATATATATATATATACACATTTGCGTATATAATAAAACGATAGGCGACGGAGCTCTCGTCCAACGATTTCGTATATATATATATATATATATATATATATGCAAACATGTATATATATATACATGTGTATATAAATGTATGGAAGCTGAGAATCACGCGGGATATTGATTAATGTGCGATATGTAGCGTTCCTCCCTTCCCGAGGCTTCAAGAATGGGATTTTCAAGCAGCCGGCTCCGGAGAACGCGTACGGTGACTGAATTATTTATAAAGTCTTCATTCGAGGCGACGGGGACGAACCGCTCGAAATCTTTCTCTTTGTCTCTCGCAAAAGTGAAAAGGAAAGTTCAGAGGCGAGCGAAGGAGGAGGGAAGAAAGAGAGAGAGAGAGAGAGGGAGAGAGAGATAGTGAGAGAAAGAGGGAGAGAGAGAGAGAGAAATAATATAAGATGATCGTATAAGAGGATTTGATTTAGGCCTCGTTCTTTTTATACAAAACACGCGCCGCATTGTAAATCATTGCACTGTGTGTTTATTCTTATATATACGCACAGTTATGTATTATGTATGCCAGCATTGTTTCAAATGAGAATTATGCATATCAACGCTGAACGATGAATAATATATTTTGATAAAACTTTGCGTGCTCGCCTCTGAAATTTATCTTGCGAATGAAGAGAGATTTGAAATAGAGAGTATTTTTTATGATCGCAATTTTTAAAAGTAAGAATTTCAATATCATACGTCAAAAATATGCCATTCTTAACAAATTCAATGTATGTAAGTTTACTTTTTATTACCAAATGAATATTGTGCATCATAAACATTGCGATGAACATCTTGCTATCATTATAATTTAGAAATTTGTCCAATAATAGATAAATGTGAGAAACTATTACATTACATTGCATTAAAATGACTTGCGAAGATCAAATTCGTACGCGCAACAAATAGCCGATCAAAAATTTATGAGAAGCGTACGCGACAACGATCACAAATATTTGGTAAAGCCGAATGAAAGAAGAAGAGAGAAAGAGACGACTGGTATCCCAAGATTTAGCGATAATGTGCCGAAACGATGTGCGACGTTACGACGTGTAAAAATTATTTCATTGCTCCGTCGTACACATCGTTTTCCCGAACTGAATACAAAAACCAAAAGAATAGTCAGAGAGAGAGAGAGAGAGAGAGAGAGAAAGTGAGAGAGAGAATGAAGGAGAAGAGAAAATAATTCCTAACGACCATGACTGAGTAAAAGAACGAAAGAAGAGTGCGCCCGTATATCTATGTAGATGTATATACGTATATGCGCAACAAAAAGGCTATTCGGACTTATTGTCGCGACGCTTTTACGCTCGTATGATGTCGACAAAGCGTCGTGTTAGGGGATTGAATTTAAGGGTGTCGTACGTTTTGCGTCTTCTCATCCTCCCTTTTACTCTCTCAAAAGTATTTCGTGTATATATATATATAAAAGTATATGAAAACGAAACGCATATCATCGAAAGAGAGAAAAGGAGAGAAAGAGTAGAATGCGACGATTCGGTTTGCGCCGCGTGCGATAATATTACCTACGTCGTTTCTTCCCAACATATATCTACACACGCGTGCACACGTATTTGCCACTCGACGTCTCTGCTGATGTTGAGATCGTCTCTCCCTCTCTCGCGTATCTTTCTCTGGCTCTATTGGTGTGCCGGAAGGTGGGTTCCTCCACTTATTCCATATGCCACTATCTCTGCGCGCGCGTATGAGTTTGCCAGCTCGCCCATGGACTCGGAAGCGACCGTAAATTAGGTTTTACGAGAAAGATAAAATGCGCGTTATTATCTAAACGGCTGTGCCGTCTCACGCGGAGATCGCCGTTCTTTCTCTGTCTCTCTTCCCGTTTCGCATATCCCCTCCCCCCTCTCCCTCACTCTCTATTTCTCTTCTCTCTATTTTCTCTCGTTCTCTTACTTTCGGCTCTTCTTTGCATTGCCTTTCTGCGTCTCTTCTGCAATTTCTGCTCCCTTTCTCTCTTTCTCTCTTATTTAACTACTCATATCCGCTGTCCTTTATCATTTATAATTCTTTAGAAAATTGGAAATTTTCAAGTTTTCTCGTTCTAAAGAATAAATTTCCATTTTGCCCTATTTTATTATTATATCATATAAATTTAATAAAGCTTATAAAGATTTTTAGTGTTTCTAGATTAATAGTATTTGCGATAGATCGTTAAAAAAATATAATTCGAAAATTTACTTTTATTTTTCACAAACTAAATTAATTCTTTATTGTATTATAATTAATTACGATTATTTGTTAAATTGAACTGTAAAAGATAAAATTATGTTAATAACATTGTTGATATAAAACACTTATATAAAATAGATCAATGATATCGTAAAATGAAAGTAAACTATATCTTTAAATTATCATTATCTATCGAAAATTTGTAGGACAAGAAAAGGCACTAGCCTATACCACTTGAAATTCTTGAAAGTGAGTCAGAGTTTGAAAATTTATTGTGGCAAATGACTGACACTGATTTTTAGTCCTTCGAAAAAGCAAAGTCCTTAAAAAGTTCTTAATTTATTCGAAATCCCAAAGTCCATATCTTATCATTCTAAATATTTTCATAGGTTTTTTAAAATGATTTTTTATCTTAATAGAGTGAATATCGCAAACGAATTTAAAAAAATATACTGACATCATCCGATGAATCGACGTTTAAAATTTCAACTCAGGAAAAAATAATAATAAAAAATACAATGTATTCTACATTTTCTTCCACATCATTAGCTCTAATTTCGCTTTCCTTCCATCACTCCAGCAACTCGTAGAATTTACATGTCGGAACATTTAGGCCGTGCAAGCGCATTAGTCGGTGAATATCTATATCGCGCGACTTTGCTCAACCTCCACAAATATGGGCAGAGAGACAGCTTTAAGGGAGAGTAAGCACGCTAGCAAAGATCTAAACGCCTGTCTCGTTTATATCAGCAAGATAGAGAGAGAGAGAGAGAGAGAGAGAGAGAGAGAGAGAGAAAGAGAGAGCGAGTGCGTCGAGAATTGCTACCGCTGTCTTTACTGTTATTGCGCTCCTGCCGGATATTGATTCTCTCGAAGATTTCATATTGCCACGAAGCGAGAGATCGAGTCATTAAATGGATTGCATAAATCACCCAAGTTGCGAGGCGGCAGTCAAGACAAGCTCGAAGATTAGAGTGTATCTCGCGAGCCTTATGGGCTTTCGGTTATAATCTTTGACTGCGCGCGCAAAGATTAAGCCTTGCCGCGCCAGACTATTTACGCCTTTCTAAAATAGGTTACTTTTAAGACTTATTTTATTTATACCTATACATATATACTATATGTACATACATATACGCTCGCGGTTAAGCTCGTTTTTATATCATGCACAACTTGACGTTTTTTATTTTTCTTTTAGTTGACAGCTGGCGTACGTGCGCGCTGTCGGCGTTGTTTTATCGTTATTCGCACTCGCGCGTTTATTTATGAATATACATACGCACACTCGCTTGCATTTCATAAGTGCGAGCTTTATCTTACGTCGAGCGCTAATATTAAATTTTTCGTGCAATTAATCGATAGCTTGAAATTGTTAGTTTTTAAGACTGGCAAATGGGGCTTAGAAAATTGTGTAACGAATATAAATTACGGGTAAACTGGCAATTTATCATGATAATAAATAATGTTAAATATATACTTAATTGTGCTTTTTAAAATACAAGGCGTACTGCTCGTAAAGATGATATTTTTTTGTATTAATGCGTTTAAATTTTGTTGCGATGTCGGGAGTGATTAAATTAAATAATGTTTGATTGAATTTGTCAAAAGTTTAATCTTTGCAAGACCAGTATTTACTAAGGATTATAAAGCACATGGTTCAAGTATTACGTAAAGACTTTTTTCTTTTTAATGAAATTTATTATTTCCTATCGAAGAATAAAGTATACATGAAATGTATCATGAAAATTGAACGTGACAAGTTTTAAATTTAACTAGATCGAAATTTTAATCCCTTAATTATATTAGCGTACAATGTAAAAATTAAACAATAATTATAGTTTGTCAAAATCAATTTGCTTATTATTATGTATTCAATTTTAATATCAGAACACCATTGCAATGATAGATAAAATTAATAATATTCATATCATTAAATTTCACAAGATTTTTTTTTTAATCGAAGAGAAAAAATTATTAAATTTCGTTTATAAATATTTAAAATCGTAAAATTTTATTTTTTTTTTTTTATGGAATCAATAATTTGAAATGCAATTTTATTCGATTATCTTACTATCGCTAATTTAATTATAATTCTAATTTTTTTATAAATTTACCATTTAGTAAAGCAAAGTTTTTGCTCGTTAAAATTCTTCTTTAACAGCGTTGAATAAAAATAGTGTCAAAAGTATCATAAAATATCGAAACCGCATTCTCCACTCTCGGTATATATATATATATATACACCTACTTGTACCAGTCGAATACCTCGCTTGGTTATCTTCCAGCCGGTCGACCGATCACCGATGACCGATCGACCTATCATCAAGGCGACTTTCCCGTCATCGAGGCTTCCTCGCATCCATCTTTCGCGTCTCGTTCCCAATATCGGCGCAGTGTAACGCGGGCGCGTCGTTACCGCACAGAAGCGCGCGGCTCGTTCTTATGGGCGATTTCCAAGTAAGTCGGGAGGGCGTCTGTGATGTATCGCCTCGTTAATGTTTCGCTTCATCAGACGTTATGACCGAACATCTTTTACTTCGCCACGCCGTGGGTAATTTCGCGCGTTTGCCAACCCTTTTTATGCTGCTGCATTATATACGTATCGCATTTCGCAGTAAAAGTGTGAAGCTGCCGATGTTCTTCTTATCCCGATAGCGTCGGTGAGTCGGACTTTTTTTTTTTTTTTTTTTTGTCATACGGTGTTAAAAAGATTAAATGCCTTGAAAAATTCCACTTTTTGCAACGGTTGAAAATCGTTTTCATAGAATACTGTTTTTAAATAAATTGATGTCAATTATCACTTCTGAAAATTGACTTTTTATCTAATTAAAAAATGTTGTTAGCATTCCTAGTATTCTGTTAGGATTATAAAGATTTTATAATTATTTTGAACTTTTCAAATAGAAAATCGTTTATGACGATACAAACTGGAAACATAAATAGTGTTTCTCGAAACTATTTATTTTTTATACTTGAGTAATGATCATCGAGTAATAAATAACAGATCGTTAATATCTTTATTTTAATATATTACACGACGTATCTTTCAAATGATCTATTTTAATATTCTACTCGAACGTAAAATAAAATTACCAAAGCAACGAGAAAAAATATATCAATCTTATTAACACATAATATCTCCAATATTCTCTAAAAAAAAAAACAAAAAAAAAACAAAAATTCTCTCTTTCTACCGACATTCAATTTTCTCGGCATTCAACAAAGCACACGAAGGCCCCGGCGCTTATTAACCCCATTAAGGATCGCGATTAATCTTCCTTCTTCCAACGATAAGCCGGAATCGTTCAAAGAAACATCATCGTCACCGAGAAACGATACCTCTCCAACGCATACATACATATAGCATTCCGTAGAAGCTGCAGGCAAACTCGGCTCGTATACGATCGGCTCGTCTCTCTCGTACGGCGATTTAGCATCGTTAACGCGCCGACGGCGTCGCCTAATCTTATTCTATGGGCCGTAAAAATGATAATGAATACCCGGTAACGAATATAGTCGGTTTCCATATCATTATGGGAATGGCCAGTGTGCATGCATGTATACTATATACGCATGTGTGTGTGTGTGTGTGTACGTCTGCGGATGTTTATATACGTATGGTGCGCGCAGCTCGTTTCAGGACGGAGCCGCGCCAGGGCCGTATATCTTAATATACAGCTCGAGCTCGCCGAGACGCTATACATGTTAACCGGCCCCTCGTAAACTGTAATGGGCATGTCGGAAATTTATTCTCCTCGCGTGACAAAGTGAGAACGGTCATTTTCTAGCCGAGCAGTCATCGCCGATTCTAAAAGCCTCCCCCCCCCCCCACCTTCTCCACCCTTCGTTCTTCTACTCTCGCTGTTTTGTCTCCTATCTTTCGCGAGCGTTTGCGGATGCGCGTGTGTGGATTCTTACGAACGAGGTGCAGTATTTAAGTGTATATGCTTACCTGTGCGAGGATATCGTCCTGCCAGCAAAAGGATGCGATGTGCGGTCGCCGATAAACGTACTCGTGCTAAAGTATATTTTACACACTCGTATATACGTATATAGTCGCGACGTTTTGTGTGTAGCGTTAGAACCACTGAAATATTGTTTCGCGTTTATTTGCCCGGTTCGAAGATCAAATTTCGCAAGCTTTTTTATGCTTCTTACGATGCGATCGTTTCTGTGCAAAGGCGTACGCTTATTTTTATGTGTGAAAAAAGTTATTAATTACCAAGCCTTTTTTTATAAATTACTCGAGATATTTTATCTCGATTTATTGGCATCATTTTGTCAATATGTAACATGAAACCTCCCCTTTTACATCAAATACATTTATTTTTGTCGTTAAAAAATATTTTTCCACGATCAAATTTTAAATAATACTATTTAAATTTTTTTAATTGGTATTATAAATTTCTTTACTTCACAGAGCTCTCATTGTTATAAACGATTTATAATTAAAATATATGATTAATTAATTTTTATGAAAAAAATTATTGAGATAATTTTAACTGTTCAAATAAATAATTTTCAACCGAGTCTCGTTAAAACTATTTTGTAACTTTATAGCTTCGTAAAAAGCAATGTTTTATCGAAATCGTTAAAAAAATTTCGCCTAGATAACGCTAAACTCGCAAAAGTCTCGTTTAAAACTTATGTAAAATAAACTCGCAACGTGTTCTCGCACAAAATTATTACGTCAAATGATATTAATGCATAATAAATATCTTGCCCCTTTGGAATTTTAATACAATCTTCCCTTATAATACGTTAAGTATAACGTGCTACCGATAGCCGACGTTAAGTATAACGTGCCAATGATAAGCAGGTGTGCGCGCACGGCACAACACGCACGCGCGCGTGCGCGTGTGTACGTGAGTATAACGCACGGTAGTCAAATGGTCGATATGCACTTTGCGAAACGAGCTGGAAACAAGTTTTCTTATACTAAATACAGAGGAGAAAAAGTTTATGAAAGAGATGAGAGAGAGAGAGAGAGAATAACGATTTTCACGGTGAAAAATATCGATTTAAGTGTACTACACCGAGCAAGCGTCTATCAATCATCGAAAGAACGTTAAACGGAAATTAAGGTTATGCGATCACGCATAACACAGATGGAAACGAGATCTCGCTTTAAGTGCTCATGGACCTCAAGCCATACGTTATCCCGCCGACAACGTAACGAGTCGGGTGAAATAAGAATTAAAAGAAGTGCGCGCACGCCTCTAATGCTGGTACACGCATTTTACGTTATCTCTTAGCGGCAGAGCTTTGAATTCTCTCATCCGATCTCGTTCGGTTCTCTCTCTCTCTCTCTCTCTCTTTCTCTCTTTCTCTCTCTCTCTCTTTCCTTTTGTACATCATCGGTTACACGGTGAGATTGTAAGGTAGCTTTTTATGCTCTTCATAGAAAGCGCGGACTTTTATTCGCGACGTAACGCAATACTATCCTCGTAAAGTATCCGTTCTGCGTTTTATTGCGAGAGTATACGAGTCGTACGTATGCCGAGTCTACGCGCATCAACGATGAAGTTTCCGATATTTTTGTTAAATTTATCGACGCGACTCTTCACTTTAACAAGAACGACTTGAACGACGTCCGTAATTCGTTTTGATCTCGCGATAAATTATACTTTCACGCGTGCTTGTATACGTATGTCTTTCTGTAAAAATTTTTTGCTTACGCTGTCTATTAAAAAAGAGTTATGGGCGATTGTATGTTATTTTAATTGAAATTTTCATTCTGCAATGTACGAGTTTTTTTAAATTAGCAAAAAAATTAGTAATCGAGTGAATTTTGCAAAACTTATTACATTGAATTTATACTTTGAATTAAGTGCTGATATATTAATATCTTATAAAAGTGTCGCTGGGGAAGTGATATCAAAAATCGTGCTAAAAGTAAATTATTATCGCAATAATCAATAAAATAAATCATTGGAAAGTTAGGTTAAAAAAAAAAAAAAAAAAAAAAAAAAAAAAAAATGCGTTTAACAAGTTTTGCGAAAAAGAGCGAATCGATAGCAACGGAGTGTAGATTAAACGATATTCTAATTGCAGGCATATTTACGATGCAGTTTTCGATTTATGGAATTCCATTAAATATATCGTATGCGTAAGACCATCATAAATTATAACTTTGATATCGGGTATTTTTCATTCGTTGGTTGTGCTACAAATCGTTATTCCAGGCGGCAAATAATTATTTTAATGAAACGGTCGAAATTTATAATAGAGTTAATGTTATATAAAATATTTTATATTTGAATAAAATTAATTAACATTAATTTGCGTATAGATCTTTGAAAATTTAAATATTTTAAAGATACATTAAATATTGTTCATTATAATCAATTTATTGAATGTCATTAAAATTATATTTATGGTATTTGTCAAATGTAAATTAAAATCGAATGCAGTTTTTTTATCTAATTTTGACGTTTATCTTGAAGAGATAAAATATTTAATTTTGATTACGAAACATTTGGTAGAATATAAATTTTTTAAATCTTGTGAATAAAAGTCAATCCAAAGCCAATGTTAAAATTGCAACAAAAGCTTCCTCGTATATAAATTACAAGTGCACAAACACGTCCCACGGCAGCCTACGCGAATAAAACACTCGCGAGCTGTACGACGTCGCATAAACTGGTGCTCCGGGTTATATATCCGTGGGTCTCAGTAAGTCAATCGGTATCTTGACGACACGTCGCCGATAACGGTAAACAGGATCATTACTTTCAGCGATGCGATACATAAGGTAAAGTCGCTCGCGCGCGCTTGCACACAATATGCGGGCCATAAATATTTCACGATACGGGACAGACTTCGCTTTTTGCTTAAGTTCTCGTTTGAGAATACGGATACACCATCTCTTAGACAAGTTCAACCCTCGCGTCAACTTTATATGAAAAGTTTTGCTCAAACGAAATGTTTATTTTCTTTTTGAATAGCTTACGAATTTTTTACGACTGTTATATATATATATATATATATATATATATATATATATATATATCTGCTTTAACGTACAAGGCGCGTTCGTCTAACTGTGCTTCGATCGATCGACGGGGGTTGCGATTAATTTGAATGCTTCAAGTGTTTAACGATAGCGGTAAACGACGGTGTAAATTTAATCGAAGAAACTCGAAAGTTGAGGTTAATGTGTGAAATAAAGCGGCCGGGTAAGTTGGTTTTAACGTATTTTTTTATTTTTTGTAATTTTCAAGTTTATTTTTGAATATTATCTCTAGCTTGGGCCATTTATGTTTTTTGATGGCTGTGAAGTTTGCGTATCAAAGTATTATCAGAAAACCAAAATTAAACGAAACGAAAGAAAGTAAAGAACAAAATAAATTAATTTTGTAATTATATTACATTATTAAATAACTTTTTCATAAAAAGAAACCAAACTATCAACTCAAAGGTATCATTCCAACTATTTAACATATGCCAACAGGTTTCTTTTTTCAATAAAATAAAATACGTCGATTTAAATACATTTTAAAATTTATTCCTTGTTATACTATTATCCAGTGACTATTAGAAAATACTCAAGCTCAACTGATTTATAATGTATCATGCATCCACTTACTGATTTATAAATATAAGATTGACTTTTGATTAATATCAAGGTGACTGGATTAGCGTAACAGATTTGTGCATTTACGAGGCACTAATCTGACAGGCTACTGGCAATTTGTATATGCAGAATTTTAAAATATTACTGGTATAAGTTTTTTAACTATATGTTCAAGAGCCTTCTTAACTTTTATTTTATTCATTTAGACTTTTCATTCATCAAATACCATGTAAATCATATGAATCTATAAAACTATTCGAAATTCAATGATAGAAAAAACAATATTTATTATTTTATTTCTCGCTTTGCATTATTTTTCGTATCGGCACCAGATTTTAATAAGTGTCTTTGTCCTCATTTTTACCGGTGATATTTGTTAGCGTTGGCGAAAAGCGCGAAAATTTTTTTTTTATTTCACGTGTTCGCGTAAAATTTATTTACCAGGTAAAGTTTATCCGATTGGGCGGAAACGTCATCGGTGAACGTGCAGTATAACAGTTTTTTTTTTTTTTTTTTATTCATCGATGTGGAATGGAAATCGTTAACCGTTGATTGTAATATCAAATTCTATATACGAGCATTTCCACTCGATCAATCATTCATAGCGGATTGACTATAAATAAAAGTTGAATAAATTTTCCAGCTTTCGAGTGCCATGTTTCTATAAAAAAAAAAAAAAAAAAAAAAAAAAAAATAATGTCAATGCAGAAAAAATCGACACTAACGAACAATAATCGGATAAATCTCGTTTTGTTTATCCTATACTGACGTTAAAATTTTAGGATAGATTAAATTTTTAGATTTTGAAATTTATTGAGTTTGACTTATACAAATGTATTTTTTCAGTGATAATTTTTTAAATAAAATAACAACTTAATGATTTGATAACATTAAATTTACTTTCTATTCTTTGAGAATTAAAATTGTTTACACTAAATTTAGAAATAATTTTTATATTATCTTTAAAAACACTGTTATAGCATAATTTGAGTAATGCTATTTTAAAAAATTGTTTTATTTTACACTACAATTCTTCAAAATAAAAACTTAAATTTATCTTTAAAAATAATTTATCGTTGAAAAAAAAGCTGGCAAAAAATTTTAAAGCAACTATAAAAGTTTAAAAATAAAGTAAATAAATAAATAAAAAAAAAAAAAAAAGAGATAAAGTACAATTTATTGGTAGGTCAAAATTGTAAATAATTTGAGGCCATTCATTCTTAAGTTTTATAGTTTAACATGACAATAAAAGGCCGAAGAGCGAAGAAATTTAAAGGTGGACATTTGTCATTGACGCGCATCGATTTGAACTGCTAATGAGCCGTAAGAATCGAGAGACTGGAAGATTTATAGCCAAGATAAAGTCTTGTCGACTGGCTACGAATGTTTTAGCGCTGAGTAGATCAGAATGTGGATTCGAAATTGATATAACCGCTGTGAAAGTAACTGTTAATTTTTTATTCTTTCTTCCCGATACAAAGTTTGATTAGAGCCCGTAAAGAATGGGTCATAAGATTCTTGTTAGCGATATAAAGTTTCAAACAGTAGGCACGACAGATAAAATAAGTGGTACAAGTCAACCTTAAATAATAATGATTTCAACATTATCCAATCGTCGCGTTTACCGGTTTAACTTTTAAATTAATGTTTTAAGAAAGATTTAAACTGAAATATAATGTATCAACTTATACAATATATGTATATTGCACGGTAAAGTAAAAAAACTAATCAATACTACACAGTAAGGCGAGTCATCGATACACTGTCAATAATAATATATCGATAGCACATTTATATGTAAATTATATCATACTGCATATATTTTATGATACAATCGTTATAGAATATACATATGAGTAATCTTTGCATCGATTTCTCTTACAATAATCAATAAAAAATGTTAATTTTTTTATAAGGTGCAAATGATTGACTCGTAAAAGTTGGTTATTGATTTTGATTTAAAAAAAGTCTTCAAGTAATAAACTTTACAGTCTACAATGAAATAAAAAAAGATTTTTATGTAAGTTATTAAGAAATTTTTTTATTTAACTATGAAAAATTAAATTTCCTTACGACAATTCTCCAGGCTTATTATTGTTAACTATCATGTTATAAAATGCCCCGCGGTTTAACCCACGTATAATAAGTATTTATTATATGCATACAAAACTGTACCATCTATCACAATACGAAATATACGTCATTTCTTTACTTCGTTGTAATAAAGAAAAAACTGGCCAAGAGCGGGTCTGACCACGTGCAAGAGGGTTCCGAATTCATATCGCAGGGAAAAATGGTCTTTTTAATAAATTAAATAAAAAATCAAAGTACATAAATAAAACAAATTGTATTCTTGTTAAAAGTTAAATTAATCTCGTCGAACAGTTGTTTGCTCCATTTCGCATTAAAAGTCATAAGTGGCGCTAATCTTGAAAGTTAACAGTTTTACTAATAAAATAATTTAGTTGAAGATATCTCTTTCATTTATTTATAGAATTCCGTCCAACTAATTTTGTTTCAATGTATTTAATGAACTTTATAAACTGTATTTTTTTAAATTTTTTCTAAGCATACTTCGGAAAATACAGAGAGAGGTATACTTTGTAACTGACTTTGAAAGCGTACAATTTAGTATCGAAGCGGTTAAATAAAAAATAATATAAGAAACTTCAACTTGTTTTTAGAAGACCTATCTAATAATATCCCTTATAAGGGGGGAGGGGGTGCGAAGAAAAAAAAATTTTCATCTCAATTTTACAAGTATGAAAAGCCCATCTAATAAATGCAAAAAAAAATATTCCACCCTAAAAAGGAGATGATAATTTTTGATCGGTTAGAATATTTCCAACTATTGTTTCATGCACAATAAAAATTATTTTTTTTAACAAGCTTTAGATACACATATGCGCATATTTATATTTCACCATTTAGAGAAACCTGAAGCCTCTCGGTCACAAAGGTGCCTCTTAAGATAGAACATATAAGCCACAAGTAACAGCTCCGTCGTTCTATACGCGCGTCTGCACGCACACGTGGATATACAATTTATACGGTTCTTCAACAGTCTTCGCCCCTTACTATCTTAGGCAGCGCGTTGACATTAGCCATCAGCTTATATTAAGATGGCGAACAGGTAAAGGACGAGAGCGAAGAAGTTACCCGACGCGACAACGAGCCTTAAGCACCGCTGCCGGTAAATTGACGCGAGAAGAGAGGAGAACGAAAGAGAGAGGAGAGAGAGAGAGAGAGCGTCTGAGTGATGCAAAGCCTGTTTTCCCTGTCGTCGGTTATTAACGTAGACCCGGCCACCGAGCTCACCGAGACTTTGACAAACGGATATCGGCTTTCTTATAACAGAACTGCGTACAACTTGACAGTCGTGTATGCTCCTTGTGTTATTTTCGTTTCCATGCCGCTTACGTACTATGGTATATACGCATAAGACGAGAGATTGAAATGGCTGTGGGAAACCGTAATAAGATTACGCGATCGGCAATACTAGTTTTGCAAAAAGTTTCGGCTGCTTGATCGTTTGAGCTAATTCGGAGAAAATTTTGTGGGGAAAATTTTTGTTGCTGGAATTTTACTTTCATAAATTTAAGCTTTTTTATTTACTGACTTTATTTATGTTTTTTTTTCTCTAATTAAAGAGTCTTTGATTTCAGAAAAAATTGAAAATAGTATAATTTCAAATAATTATATAAAAATATTGTTTTTGTAAAATCGATAGATTCGAACGTCTTAGAAAAATAAAATTCTGTAGAGATTTGATCTCAAATTTATATTCAATTTTTATTTTAAAAATCTCGAGATTTACTATGAAAATGTGTAGGCTCGAGAAATTTATCATTGTTTATTGAAATTTAGCCTGAGCATATGCGTTGTAAAAATTATTCGGAAAGAAATTTCCATGTTTCGAAAGTATTTTTGTCAATTCTTAATGGTACCCGAAATAATAATTGGCAAACAATTAATTTTCAAATTTTACTTTATAAAATACTCGGTAATGATAAGTGGGGATAATCTCTAGTGCGATGTTTCAACGAAGCAATGTTCGTTTGTTCCAAAGCCGATAAAGAGCAACACCTTTATAAGACAAATCCACCAGAAAAATCCAAAAAAGGTAGGCGTTCGCAATCCTCTATGTCCTCTCGTGTCAAGCCGGATAACCCCTGGCGCGTCTCATTAAGCATATCTCAGTCGTGGTCTTTTCCCAAGAGAAAGAGGGAGTGGATGAGTGCTTGTCAAGACTCCCTTTTCTTCCTTGATGCACGTCATCATGCGTATCCCATTATAATCAGTGTGATGGGCGGTTGTAGCTATTATAGTCTTAGATCCGCAAGTGTAACCAGGTGCCAGGGCACGAACGCGGAAATTTGCATGGGACATGAAACGTTAGATATATCCGCCTGCTTGCTTACCCCGCCTACGTGTCTTGCTATGCAACTCCCACAGTAACGAGCGCTCGTCGATTTTACGCGGTCCATTCACTCGCGCTCGATGACTAATGACCGACTCTCTTTCTCTCTCTCTTTCTCTCTCTCTCTCTCTCTTTTCGCACGCATATTCTCCCTACTGGTTGCCGGAGAGACAACAATGACTTTTGTTGCGCGGCAAGTCAGCCGCGTTAACCAAATGGACGTTATTAGTGGACGCTTGTGTGACTAATTCCGTTAATTTCTTCCGAATTTCCAAGGCGTGGTCAAACGGGCTCGTAAATTTTCCCGTCTAAAAGCAGACAATGGACGATCGTTATTACTATCCGATTCCAAAAGTCGAGCCGCTCACGAACTGGGCTAATTTATGACCTCTTATAATGCGCCGGATATGTTCTCGTTGGTCCCATCAGCGCGAGCGACACTTTGCCGGGTTAAGTAATTCGTGTTTCACGAAGGACGAAGTTTGCCCGTAAAAATCTTTTACCTCATATTTGCCTGAATCGTGAATTTAAAAAAATTGAAAAACGTTGCTATGACTTCGATTAATTTTGGAGAATGAGATATTATAAAACATTATGACTATCATTTTTCATAAAGTATGAAAACTATTGTACAAAAAGAAAATATTTTATTAAATGTTTTCTAATTAAAAACAAATATTTTTGCTATAAAAAATTATTTCGTCAAGTTTCAAATTCTCTGGCTATTCTTAAATATTTGTTTTAACGATTAAAATAATATGTTACTTCTGTATTTAGATAATCATGATCAAAAGTAATATACATTATGTGTATTATTGGTGAGAAAAAGTTGCAAATAGTGTTTTATTATCATCCAAAAAAAAATTTTTTTTTCTAAACAATGAAAGTAACGGTCCATTAAACAAAATTTCATTGGAAAGAATTTTGTATTTTTAGATTCGTAATTGTAACCAAATAGTCACATAAATTCGGTGCGCGAACCTATGAGTTCAGTCGCAGCATCCTACACGAGCATGTAACATGTCAACGGCAATGGCGCACTGCTATGTCCGTCTTTATAAGTACACCCATAGAATTCAAGCTATGTCGTGCTTTCGCGCGTTCACAATGCGCCGGAATGACGTACGATAATGTCGTGCTTCCCGTCCGCGTGCAACCCGAGAAAAAAAGTGAGAGAGCGAACGGAGTCAGCGAGATAGCGGCGCAATCTTACCACCGACTATACACACCTCTTCCTCGAGTTACGTACGGCAGATACGGCAGAGGGTCACGAGTTAGCCAGCCTCGCCGGAAATGAATGTCTGTGTAAAGAAGTTGGCAAGTTCGCCGGATGCGACATCAAGATGCGCCGGTACTAATACGCCGAGCGAAAAGAAGAAGCTCGTGCTAGGAAAGAAGTTCCCTGCTGCACGGGTGTACGCGACTCCGACTCGTCGTTCCTTTGTGTTTGTGTGCACCGAGACCTATCAAAAGAGACCTCGTCGTTCTTATCTGCACTTATACGCTTTCTTTCGCTCGCTAGGGCGTAAGCGTTACCACTGGCCGAGTCGCGCGTGCTCCCTGGGTATATCCAATAAAGAAAAGTTATTTCCTTACGAGGGAGCGCGTTATCGCTCCGGGTTGCTTCGTTCTCGCTATCTTTTTTCCGCGCGCCCGCCTATATCTGCACGATGTACGGAGCCGTTTTCACGGGTTTTATGCGAGTCTACACCGCGACATTGCAATGCTTATACGTGTCTATGTATGTATGGAGAGGTTTTTTTTGGCGCTTCGGGTGTACCAACGCTACGAAAAGAAGGATAAAATGGGACGTCGAGGATATATTCTTATAACGGCGTCGTTACTCTTGAAATATTGTACGTCGCGAGCCACTTATATGCGTTATTTGCTACATATTCGTTTTTAGAATCACCGCCCAGCATGACCTTTCTTTTATAGGCAATTGAAGATGTGCGAGTTTACCTTTTCGTTTGTAGAAATTTCGATTATTTGTTTATCTTTTTGCTTTTTATGAGTTGGCAAATATATCTTTTGATTGTGTTTTATTTTATAAAAAACAAAACCTTTCATTATTCCGATCAATGAAATAATTGTTTTAAAATTAGAAAAAAATAAAATAATATTAAAATAAATTATGTAACATAAATGAGCACAGCGAAAGTAATTAAAACATCACCGTGAGAAAAAAAAGCTAAAATCCTCGGTAATTTTGGTTCAACTATAAATGTTAACATCGCATTTCACAGTTGGCACAAATATCCGCTTATACGCTAGTATATGTATGTTATACGACTCAACGAGGAGTGAAAACTTAACTCGAAAAACAGGCCCCTAAATTCCGCAACCCTGGCGCGTTAGCACTTAGGGAAAAGAATAAGCATCTCTTTGCTACGCGAAGGAAAAGCGTACACAACCGTTTTACTTACGCGCGCGCACTTGCACATCGAGAGTAAGTTTTACCCCACGTATAAAGCGACATCGTCTCCTTTTCTTTTCTCCCTCTCCCCTTCCATTCTTAGCCTCCTCTGCGTTCTTCCTATCTTTATGAGCTTCCACGCAGCTAAAACCAGTGACCATGTATTTTCGCGCTTCTTAATGTCGGCTCTTTTGTTCTCTCCCCATGACAATTTCGCCGTATAACGTATGAAGTTTGTTGTCTTCCACAGAGAGAGAAAGAGAGAGAGGGGGGGGGGAGGGGCCGGGTCTCCTCGCCCTCACATTGTCGCTATTATGCTTCTGTGTAGTTGGCCGCAGGCTGTCGTCGTATCCACCTCCTCCTCCTCTTTCTTCTTCTTATTCGCTTCTGCGCTTCTTGCAGGGTCTGTTCTCGACTCCTTTTACCGGTGGTCCTTTATTTTTGGTCGAGGCTCCCCACGAAAGTTCGCGAGGGTCCGACGCGACAACTGCGCAACTATGATATCTGCGTATGTGTATGTTAACTGTGCGGTCGTAATCGAAAATATGAAAGTAAATATATATTTAAGAAATTAAAATAACATTTATTTATATTTGCTGTTAATAGAATTATACAAATAAATTTGCATTAAACTACATTGTTGTTCGATATAATTGTTTGATTTTGTTCTCAAATTTACATTTAAAGCAATTATACTAATGAATAAGATAATATTATTTCTATTTAATAAGGACTTTTAAATTTCAAAACTATTATCTGAATTAATATCATTATCCATATTGAACTTTTTTCATTTAAGTCGAATCATTTTGAATACCTTTAAATTTCCAATTGCCATGTAAAATGTAAAAAACATTTCATTAAAACGTTGGGTTAAAAAAAAAGTAAACCCCATACGAACGGCAACGTTATGCTCAATTACAGTTACCAATTAATTTAAAAAATTAAATTTTTCTTTTAAAGCAATTGCTTTTATCGGCGTCGTACGAGCTTTACAATATATTTACAAGTAAGTATAAACCTACGGATAATACTGCAAAGTGCGAAAAGAGAGGGCGCGTACTCCCACGAGATCGATCCGTTCTCTCGTAACTTTTGGATTGGATTTTTAGGTCGACGTGTATGTGTGTGTGTGTGTTGGTATGTATGCGCAAGGAAGTGAGACGACGAAATAAGGAGCGGAAAGACTCGCGCGCGTACACACACACACACACACACATATATATATATATATATATATGTGTATACAGACATACGCGCGCATACGCGTTCAACGTATAGAAAGAGGATGCGATCTCGGCTGATCACGGCGAGATCTGGACGTTTGCCCGATTTCGGTCTAGAGAAGATGAGTTTTTCGGTTTCTTTCCGGCTACTTGAATACCAACGCGCGCCATCGTATAGGATAAAGAGAGAAAGAAAGGGACAGAGAGGTAGAGAGAAAGAGAAATCGAGAATGCTCTCTCGGCCGATTACCATTTTAGCCTCGAAAGACGAACGGATATTACGCGGTTTTTCCTGATAAAGCGTGATTTAGCGAGCGATAATCTTTAGCTCTTCTCTTTCATTGCCCTGCTTTTATGCCTTTGAATGCGAATGGGATATGCCAGTTTTTTCTCTCCCTTTATCCTCTCTCTTTCTATGTCTCTCTTTTCCTCGACGCTTTTCGGACTTTTCGCATAATGACTTACAAAACCCTGTTTTACGTTTATGTGAATATCTTTGTATAGGCGTACATATCTATATGTATATAGTGAAGAGGGAAAACAAGAAAGAACGAGAGTTTTTACTAATGTATTGCATCCAAGGTTTTGCTTGTATGAAACTTAAAAATACAATATGAAATACCAAAGAATCCCTTATACTTGCTATTGCTAAAAGATTGATTTTAGTTATTTTAAATATTATTTGTACTTTTCTAAATATTGTTTGTAGAATTGATTCAAAAATCAATTCTTTACCAAATTGAAATAATATTTAGGACAATATCTTAATAAATCCGTAGTTTTCCAATGACGTCAATGATATCAATTATAAATTTTTATATTATATATTAATTACATTGTTCTTTATTTCATAAAAACAATATGCAATATCTCATCGTTTTTAATTTTCATATATTCAATAATGTAAATTATAAGTATGTAATTATTAAAATATATTTTAACCACTACAAATAAAATACGCAACATAACAAACTTTAATGTAATATTTCCAAATATATTGTAATATCAAAAAATTAAATATTAATGCAATTGAAATTCTCAATTGTAAGTTTCATCTTCTATCTTTCAGAATGTCTACAATTTTTATTTAACACTAGAATTACCAAGCGTTATTTATTATTTATAATATCATTATTCAACAATTCATTGAAGAGATAGATTTAGAAAATGTCAAAAACAATATTATCAAGAAATATTAAAGGAAATTTATGGAAAATATCTAAAAAATTAAAGCGACTAGTCTATTTGACTAGTCGCTAGTTCTAGTGTTAAACAACAAAAAAACTTAGATTTGCGAAAATACACGTGTTTTTTTCACCTTCAGACAAAAATTGCCAACTAAAAAAGAAAAAAGAGGCAAGCGAACGATCAGTGCAGAATACACACACACACACACAAACATATACGATAAACGGTAGCTGTGAGAGCAAACGCGTAAAGTGGCCGGAATCGCACTCGTAAAAGCTGTCGGCTCGAAAGAGTAAGCTTGTCCACCACCTGTCCAAACGCGGCTCTCTTTCTCTCCTTCTTTCATATTGTTGGATATACAATGCACGCGACACACATACACACACACACACACGCTAAGTTTGGCCGCTATCGTGTGCGGCCGCGTCGTGTAAACGCCTGTTATGTGAGCCACACTGTACAAAGAGTTGCCGACGTCGTTCTTTCTTTCTCTCTCGGCACATACAAGCACACATGTATACACCGATTTACCTTGCTGTTGCTTTCCGGTCGCACCTATATTTATATATATATATATATATGTATACCATCCGGTTTTGTTGTTCGTTCGCTGTTACTTCTTTCTGCGGTCCTTCTTTATGCATATTCAAACGAAAATATTTATTTTTAATGGTTGCTTGGTTTGGAAAATGATTGACGGGTGTTTGTGTGCGAATTTTAAATACCGAACTGTTTTCATAAGAAAATTTCGGGACATTGCGTGTTCTATAGAAGATTATGAAAGATAAATTTTGTGGATTAAAAGAGTTCGAGGTTTGAGAAATTTCGAAAACAAATATTTGCTTGGCACCAGAATTCGTATTCGAGATTTCAAAACTGTACTAATAGAGATTACACGTATAGCTAATTCTTTATACTCTGAAGCTAGAACTAACCAATAATTAAAATTTTAATTTAAACATGTTATAAATGTGTGTTAAATAAATAATTTTTTTTCTGCAACAAATTTATATAGTAGATTAATAAAAGTTAATATCCGAGGTTAATCTAAAATAATTTTTTTTTTTTTTTTTTTTAACAAATTATATAGTGATTTTAAATGCTTCTCTGAATAGAAATTGGATGAATAATCAATAGTAAGAAGATTAATATAGTTTATAAATTAGCAAAATTCTTTCAATAATATTGTCACTATTTAAAGATTTAATTTTTATATTTTTATTCAATTATTATTTACGCGTCTCGGCCGTTCACAAATTTACCATGCGACTCAAACTTCTTAATATTCTTTCCATGTCAAATATTCAAAACGAGAAAATTGTAACGTTTCGTTGTCAATAAATTGCACTGGTTTTCCAACTTTAAACACCAACCTCTATAATTATTACAAAAACAAAAAAAAAAAATAAAAGAAACATCGATCAAGCCCTTCATAATAAACGCTTCGTTCAAAAGCATCACCGGTATGCTAGGTTGACTTTTAAAGTCAACCGCTTCCTACGTAAATGCACGCCTTCTAAACTCTATTTCCTTCATACTACGCAACCCACACACACACACACACACACATACACACTCTCTTTCTCTCTTTCTCATCGTACTCTATAGCCCCGTTTTATTCTCTCTTAAACCGACTACAATTCCACGTGTATATATGTGTACACGTACGCGTGTACATTCACATGTGCGTGTATTTGTTAATATACTCTCTCCTCCCCCTCTCTCTCTCTCGCTCTCTCTTTCTTTCTCTCGGCATTGTGCGGCTTCTGTACAAACATGTCAACTTGTCGGGACGCTGTCAGTCCAGGGAGCGGGCAGCGGCAGTCGCAGCTAAAGAGAGAAGAGCGCCCGGACGACCGGTCACTGGGCGCGCGTACTATGTGTTCCATGTGTCACGACATACCGCCTATTTAGCCTTCCATCAGCCACGTCCTTTTTATGCCACTCAGGTGACACGCGCTCGGCCGACGCCGCCGCCGCCGCCGCTGCCGTCGTCGCCGCGCCACTCGCGCCGTGCTTGTCTACCTTTCTCTCTCTTTCTCTCTCAAGCTCTCTATGTGTGTACGCTGCACGGAAATGGGTTTTCGACACTTGCCTTTCTCTCTCTTTCTCGTGTCGCTGAGCGAGCATTATTCTTCCGGCGCTGGCACTTTTTCACCGAAACCTATATGTATATTTTTTTATTTGCTATTTTTTCCTCTGGCAGTGCTGCTCCTTTTCGCGCTGATAATAATGAGTGAAGCCGAGTGATTTGAAATTGAGATGCGCGTCCCGACAAAAATGGATTTTACGTGCTCTGTTTAGATTGCTTTTGTCTCGTTCCACTATCGAGCGAGCGAGGGATTATAATGCAATTATATATCGGTGCGGTTCTTGCGTCTTTTATCGCATGCCTCGCTAAAAGCCTCATCGGGAATTCAAGCGCGCCTAAATTACTCGGCTGAATTTCGCGTCACGTTCGCCTGCTCAAAGAGTTATAAATATTGCATACGGTCGTGTACGTATTGAAGCCGACCGCGGCAGCTTTACGCGACGTCATACATTCGTTGGACTTTGGTAAGTATTTTTATTTCGGCGGGTTTATGTGCTTTGAAATTAATTTCAATTAGTAAGTTATACGCATATATTTGGGTGAGTGAAAAATGATCGAAAGGTGTCAATATTGCTATAACAAGTTAACAAAGTGAATAACCTATCGAACATAATTACGTTATCGAATATCGAAATCAAACTTGAATTAAAGTTTAGCGTCGATAATAATGAACGTGTCACTCTCAGAAACAATAATTGGAACGCTGGGCTAATTAGTTTCGATCAATCACCGATGTGTGTCTGATATCAATGTCTATTTAAAATGTTATTACTATGCGATTTTTTATTACTTATTTCATTAAATGTTGATACTTTAAGAAATTATTCGACTTATCAAACGAAATATTTTCTGACATAAAAATTAAATTTGTTCATTCTATACATAAAAGTAAAAATTAATTATCGGTAAATTATAATATGGCCAAAAAAAAAAAAAAAAAAAAAAAAAAATTTACATCTTACCTACCTATTATTCATTGCTTTAACGCGCGATAAAAAGCATTGATTAATTTCGTAATAACTCCACCGTCTACTCCCATTACGCGGTCATTTTTAGCAAGTTTAACAAAATCCTTTAAAAATCTCAGTTGTAGTAAACTTTCCGAGCGGACAGGAGCATCAGTGCACGTCTTTCTGAATTCACGTCGAGCGCGCGAAAGCGCCACATGTTTCTCGTCTATGCATACAGCGTACGGTGCAACTGGCGACCGAAGTGACGGGCGGTCACAAAAGAAGCGAGGAGAAATAAAAATGAAAAACAAAAGAAGAAAGGAAGAAAAAAAAACGAGAAACCTCCAATCTCCGGTGGACATACAGAGAGGCGTGCGCGGCATAAATAATGATGTCTTCTTCTAGTTTCTATTCAAGTGTCAAGAGTACTCAAGCGTATACGTGTAAGAGTGTGTAACGTAACGCATATAAAGGGGATATATCGAAGAGAATCGTTTCGCGCGCGGACCTTACGCTTGCACATACATATACATACACATAAATTTATAAGTGTGTGTGTGTCTGTGTGTGCGCGCGCGCGCGCGCGTCAAGGGAGCCGACTGGCTGACAAAGCCCCGTACGCACGGTCCACGTCATATTTCATAACGCGCAACGAGATTAGGTCGCATTGTGACGGACGTCTCCCGGCTTCATTTACATGCTAATCTCTCTTACGCGGACTGCGCCTCCGAAATGCACCGCAACTTCAGACGTCGGATTCGCTAGCATCTATGCAATGACGTATGTGTGCGCGTACACTAACATCACGTATACTCTTCTTTTTTTTTTTCCTTCCGGATTCGTTTCTGAAAAGAGTTGCACGCGAGACAGCCTTCTTTTTTTGTTAACCTTTAAGTACGGCGTAGAGATAAAGCTTTCAGGAATTTTTTTCCGTTTGTTTTTTTCTTTCTCGTTTTTTTTTTTTTTTCTTTTTTTTTGTGCCGTTCGTAAAGCTATTGCATTTCGTGAAATCGGACTTTTATTGAGAAATAATGAAGTTTGTTTAAAGAGGTTTAAAAGTGATAAGCGTTGCCTTGGCGGCAATCGTTAAAAAGTTGTCCTTTTTTTTTTGTTTCGAGCTATTATAAATCACTGTTCATTTTGACATGAAATATTTTTGAAATTAAAGTTGCAAATATTAAAAAAAATTAAGAAGCAAGGCTACTTAGTGTTTAAATTAAAATTAATTACCAATTTAATGTAACGTGAACCATTAACTGATTACTATAAAGTAATTTTTATACGATGAATCAATCAACGCTATTAACTTACTTTATCTAAATTGATAAAAACATTTCTATATTATCAAAAATTTTACAAACAAGTTATCTGTAAAACGTGAATAAATGATTAAGTTATGTTTATAAAATTAAAATAACTTATGATTTTGATTGCTTATATATGTATAACTTAAAAATTTAAATTAAAAATCAATAGTGATAATGTCATTTAGAATTTGATTAATTTACTAACGCAGTTTAAATTTTAGTCTGATAATTTATTAATCTAATCATAAAAAATAGCTATACATTTGTGTTTAATATTATATTTTGGATCTATTTTAGAATAGCATTTTGCCTTTTTCTACTCAATAGACGGTAATATTTATGAGTTATTTATTTAGTGCTATTTTTTAATACCTGTAATATTTTTCTAATATTTTTTGAATCGATATGATTGAATAATGTGAATAAAAAAAAAAAAATAATTTAATTATTCATAGACAAAGATCGAACTGATATCACGTTGGTGATATTTACATTGCAGATAACAAATTTGGACGCAGGACACCAGGTCAAACAAGCTTGTAAAAGCGGCTGGATTAGATTTTCAAACAGCAGCTGTTAAAGCAACTGCAATCTGTATACAACGAATACCAGCGTCATTGCATTACTAGGCTATTTATTTTTAAAATAATTCCTTAACAAACAACATTATTGACGAAAACTATTGGATGATCTTGTGCTTTTTGGGTGAGTAAAGTTTTGTGAACTACAAAAGCATTTGCTAATTTACATTTAAATTGATTAAAAATATCAAACTAAATTTTTAGAAGTAGATTTATATGCAAATAGATAATAATTAAAAATACTCAAAGTCATAGAAAATATTGGAAACCGAATCCTTTATTAAATGTTTCGACTGTCTCATTAATCCGATACTTACTCATAGTCACAGCAGTAGCAGCAGTTTTGACTCAGCAGATTATTACTATCGAGTAGAATATTGATTGAGTACCCCCTTAAGTAGGGAGAAAGGAAGAGCGAGAGAGTGAGTACTCGCTCTTAACAATTATGTTCAGCCACCATCAATCGGATTCTCAATGCGCCGAGTGACAAGCCGCGACAGCTCGACGGATACGACGCGTACGGGAGCCTTGGCGCGTAGAGTATACATATGCGCGAAGGGGCGTGAGTCTTTGTAACTGTGCGTGTACATCAACGCACATACACGCACATACACACACAGACATAAACGAGCGTATGTACGAGCGTATGTACGAGCGCGCAGGCAATAAGCGAATCTCGCGCGCTTGGACGCGTCCCAGGACGCGTTGGGCGGGCGTCCGACACACATAATAATGTAGACGCGCGAACGAGCGAGTGAGCGAACGCACGCGAAAGAGCACGTCAGAGGGAATTAGGCACGCCCTGCGCTACAGATTATGGGTGCGTTTGACGTTGACGTCCCGCTACCGGCTCAACTTACCCCTCTCTTTTTTTTACTCTCTCTCTCTCTCTCTCTCTCTCTGTCTCTCTCTTGCTCTCTTACGTGAGATGGATATACGCGCTTTGGTATCTATCTATCGTTCTGTCTTCAGTCGCTAGACGTGCTTTTATAGCTGCTGCTGCTGCTGTGTATCGTAAAATGGGCGACGATAAGATTAGTTTTTTCTTTTATTTTTCATCGATGGCAATAATAGTGACCACCCTTTCTTTTAAAATTCACTTTAGTACACAGTGATTTTATTATATCGCATCTGCATATCGAATATAATATATATTTTTAATTATACATTGGAACATTTATAATTTTCATAATGTTTTATATTAATATCATTATATAATAATTATTATCATTATATAATTTTATATTATATTATAATATCCGTTTCATTCAATGAAGTTTTCATTCGTTTAAGTTTCGTGAAAAAAGTAATTCACTAGCTCAATTAAAACAATGTATGTACCATAAAGATTTTATCAAAATGAAACCTGAAACTAGCTTACTTTTAATTTTTTTAAGCAAAGTTAAACTTTAATAATAACTATTGGTAAGTTTAATAGCTGTTTTTTCAATTAAAAATAAAATCAGTTGAATAGTAAAATTTCATTTCCAGAAGATAAAAATAATCATGTGATGTAATTATGCAAAAATAAATTAATAAGATGCAGTAATATAATTAACTCGATATTACAAAAGCATTAATATTACGATACGTTTAATATTGCAATTCATTATAATAAACTAATTCACGCGATTAGTTATTTAAACAATTTTAAATCAAGATATAATTCCAACAATTGTATTATTTCTTTAAATAAATCATAATCTACAATATTAAATTATCTAAAATGCATCACAATAATTCGTAATTGAAAATTATTCCTTCGTCACAAGCCAGGTGCAGCCAAGGGATGAACTGTTAGTGTATCAGCTCGGCCGTGCAGTCGCTTCATCGTATGCGCATATACATCCAGCGGTTAATCTCTCCGCGGACATCTATAGAGTGGCACGACCACCCGAGAGTAAGAGAGCGAGAGAGAGAGAGAGAGAGAACTGGGAGAGAGAGGCAGCATTCAGTACCATGGGTGGAACATATCGGCAGCCAGAGGCACATATCGCGTCACGATATGCATGCATTATATCCGAAAGCGCATGCGTATACGCTAAGGTGCGCCCAATGTAGCAACGAATTTGCGGAATGGGAAACCCCCGAGCGCGATTTGGCATTCTATATACTTAGCTCGACGGCCGTCGAGATTATGGTTTGCTTATAATGGATGTAATCTCTGCGATTGAAGATTTTCATGAAAGTTTTCGAGTTACAAATGTCTTGTAATGCCTTTTTTTAATATTTTTATTTCACATTTTCCCTTGAAAATGATTACTCAATAATAACAAATTTTATTAACTTTTGCTTTTATTTTTATTTGATAATTTTTTCATTTTAAAAAAAAAAATAAAAAAAATTTCTTATAAAAAAAATGTTATAAAAACTTATTGGAAATATAAACTAGTGTAGGTGGAAAATAAAGTTATCGAAATTCCGATAATAAAGAAACACATTTGGTAAAAAGTTTTAACAATATCCTGCATTAAAGTCATAAAAAAATGAAAAAACCATTCAATAACCAACGATACAAAACTCTCTGCAACTTTCCACGCGCGTACGTGTTCAAGCCACTCAAAATGAAAAATTGATGAGCTTACGATAGGACAGCGGTTGGTCATCAATCTTTTATACCGATCGATTGCTTAAAGTCGCGTCTCTCCCATATACACACCCTCATGTGCATGTGTATGTATATATACACTCTCACCAATGTGTGTAAGCGTGTATATATATATATATATATATATATATATATATATATATATATATATATATATAGAGAGAGAGAGAGAGAGAGAGAGAGCAGCAGCGTTCGATACTTATCGGACTTCTTCATAACGCTGTCGCGCAAACTTCATCCACCGTATTCCATTCTTCCGTTTTCTTTTCCTCGCTCCTTTTTTCTTTATGACCATAAGTAGCGAGTATAGAAAGAACCTCGGAGGAAGGAATTATTATCCTTAGGCAGAAGTCGCGGCGGGCTCCGCGCTACCTACCGTGTTTCTTGATTACTATCGGCGCAGCTGCGCCCACAATTTGTGTTTCCCGTCAAGCGTGCGTAAGAGAGCCGTCCGTCAACGTCGTGCCCATATAACGACGCCGAGCGCTGCTGTAACATTTGAAGGAGAAAGAGAGAAAGAGAGAGAGACAGAGAGAGAGAGGAAGAGAACCGCTCGCTCGTGCATAAGTGCGAGAAGCAAAGAGACAAGCCGACGGAGAAGAAAGAGCGACACCATCAACCCGTAGCCAAGAATATATACTCTGGACGAAAGAGAAAGAGAGACGACTTGAGTAGGCAGTTATTGGCGTATGTATATACGTATACATATATATGTATATATATAAACACGCGATGCAGTCAGCAACCCCGCTGGCGGTTGCGAAGGACTTAACGAGATGCGAAACTTGACACTGAATGAAAGGTTGATCGGTAGGTAGAAGAAAACGAAAGAACAAGAGAAAGATACGGACAGGAGGAAAGACCCATGGAACGACGGTGTACTACACGTTTGACATAAAGGTTACATGTATACAAGCTTACTTCATAAGTATGCCTTATAGCTAGATTTGTATATGTGTACGAAGAAGAGGAGGGCGAGAGAAAGCTCGCATGTATATACGAGATCCTTAAAGTGTGTAAATTCGAGCGAAGCGCTATTTTACACGCCGCGTCACTCGTGGCATTTTAAAGAAATTCTTTGTCAGATTGAGTTAACGCTTTAATCAAAGTTTTCAGTGACTTGTGAAGCGGTATTATACATGTATATATATGTATATGTGCGCGCGCACAACGCGAGCCACCACTGACAGCTAGAAAATTAAAATATTCGTAAAGTCTTATATTCGTCTACTTGATTATATTATAGCGTAACTTTCATGTAGAAAGAAAGCGCTGTAACGGTTTATTCACCGAATGACGTGTGCCTGCCAACGGTTGCTGAAATTACAAAATTTTCAAATTAACGGCAAGCGCGCTGTTGTATTTAAAACGTATAATTTTGAGACAACGCTGATAAACATGTGCGTGACTCTTGTCTATTCGGTATAATTAAAATATCGCGAATATTTAATTAATATATCACCTGCGTTTTTTAATGTTATTTTTCATTTTTTTTTACCTTGAGAATGGATGCAGATAATCAGACACCTATAAATATTTAATAAATATTTTTATTTGCTTAATAAATTATTAATTAAAAAAATAAAATAACAAGAAAATTGTCTCTTGTATAAAAAAATAATTTTATAGAAAGTTCTTTAAACAATGATTCTAACATAAGATTGTATTAAATTTTATGTATAGATTCTCTAAATTAAAGAATATTTTCAAAATACTAATTTATATAAAAGTCATTTATTAAATGTATATATTTTTGTTACTAAGCACATTGTAATCTGAAGAAGATGATGTGTTATTAGCGCATGATTTTAGCTATTATTTTCTCTTTATAACAAAAGTTCATGTCGTCTTTGTGCAATTCAAGTATAAAACTCCTTTATTTGAACATCTGTTAAAGAAAAATATACAATTGTTCGTTTATAATGTAGACATTGGCTTATGCCATGTTATTTTACCCTTCTTTTCATCTTGTTAATATTACTATCACTTTAGTAGGACATGATTACGTCTATCTTTTGTGTGTGTACAAATCAAATATTTGAATAAAAACCTTTATTTACTCTAAGAATTTAATCGCAAGTAATAAACGCTAATATATAATAAACATCATTGTGTACTTTTGATTCTATTTTTTTATGAATATTTTGATTAAATCGATTACTGTGCTTATGAAAAAATCGTATATCCATTTAACCGCGTTGAAATTTTCTCGATCTATTGTAAAGAAATAAAGCATCAGTTTATAATAAACTCTGTATAAACCGCAGTCATAATCTTACGCGCAGTTCTAGCTGTATGTAAACAGTGAATTTTCACTCACTTCAACAGCCAAAACCAAACGGTAGCGACTGGACAATGAAGGAAATTCTCTTCCGGTAAGCGTATATATATATATATATATATATATATATATATATATATATATATATATATATATATAGGTGCACACCGATACGGTAGCCGCGTCGAATTCTTTCTCAATACAATCTCTCACTCGAGGAAGCTCGCTCGCAGGTAACGCGATCTCAACCGGCAGCCTAAATAAACCTTCTTGAATAAATATACACGAGCCTATTCGAGCGGACGCGTCGAGATCCCGCGTGTTTGTCTAGCTGTCGTGTCCGAGTACGTATGGGCTGCTGGCCTCGCTTTTCACTTTGTCCCTTATTCGCTTTTTCTTTCTTTCTATTATTCGTTCGAGTCTACGACTGTGTCTTTCATTCTCATTTACTTGCGGTTGGAATGGATATCGAATTGGCTCGCCTACAAAATGCAAATGCGAGCCATTATTTACCTGCGGTGATGATCCTACCCTACATAGACATCGAAATAATAACATTGCAATATTATGTTTTGTTCATCGTTGGTTTCAAAAGCATTTTTCAGACGAACAGGGATAAAAATTTTGTTGTTCGAAATATTGGAAATGACTTTGAGCCTTCGATTCTTTGAAATTTTTAAATGACTGAGAAGCCTATAGTTATGGAAAATAGTGATGAATCGATCTTATTGATCTGCATAATGCGGTGGTTCGACGTTTGTTGTAAGGATGATGTTTCCGTCGATCTAGGCTTTTCGTTAATAAAGGAATTTCGAATACGATATTCAATCCTTTCTTATTCACAGGATTTATAAAATATTAATCATGTTAAAGTTTGTACAACAAGGGCATATGTTTTTATGAAAATAGAAAATTTTCAAACATAACAAAAAGTATGGTAAATGTATCTATAGTTAAGAAATGTTAATAACTCAACTAAATTTGATAATCGTGATATTTCTATCAGTCTTGTGCACAGAAATAACCCACATATAAATAAGAAAAGAATTTTTCTGTAAAATACTGCTACGTTTTTAAGGTATTTACGATCCCAAAATTAGAACTGTAAAACTACGATAATCCGCGTCACTTGATACGTCGTTTGATTTTCAATTACAGCTCAGTGGTTTGCAGCTAGGAAGTGCAAACGAGAAAGAGAAAGACGGGGGAATAGAAGCAGAACAAGAAGCGAGCGACAGAAAGCCGATCATTATTCGACCGCCAACGGATTTCTCTTAAAACAATAATTGACAGCAGTTATAGACGAGAAGTCTTACCCTTCCCCAGCTTTCTCTCTCTCTCTCTCTCTCTCTCTCTTCTTCTCCTCGTCCAGCCGTTAATTTATCCCGTAAAGGACAATCGTTCTAACTCAATTTGGCTGCTGCACCATCCGATGTCTTCATTATCGCGTTTCGATTGAACGTCGCGGTGTCGGTATAGCGTCACCGACAACTACGACGACGGCGGCGGCGGCGATTTCCTCGTCTCTGAAAAGCATCTCGAAAGAGAAGAAGGAGAAAATCGAGATGGAGCTGCCAGGATGTATGTGAAAACGAGGTCGGATGAAAATCCCGAGCTTTCAGTCGCGCCCGCGTGCGCGCCAACGAACGAGACACGAATAGAGAAAGAGAAAGAGAGAGAGAGAGAGAGAGGGAGAGAGAGAGAGAGATTGAAAGCCCGACTGGAAAATTGACAGCCGCCATCTGTCTTGCCGTCTAGCGTTTCTCGACATTCGCGTTCTCTTTCTCTTTCTCTCTTTCGCTTAGACAGCCTGTCTACCTGTCAGCATGACACCACTCTTACTCTCTCTCTCTCTCTCTCTTTCTCTTTCTCTCTTCTGCGCGCCGCCCTCTTTATTATACATTCAATTATTAGGCGCTGCGCATGACAAGCGCTATTGCATATTTATATCTGCCGAGGGAATAACACGGGAAGGGAATCAGCAAGTTGCGAGAAGAGCGAAAGAGATAGAGAAAAAATGAGAGAAAGAGAGGGGGAAAGACTGAGAGAAAGAAAAAAAATGAAGCAAAAGACAGCACGCGTTAACGGGCGCGAGTTAAGAGAGCCGAAGCTCATTTTTTCTTTCAAATTAAAAACACGTCAAAATCTCTTTGGCCCTTGAGTTATAAGAAAAAGAGCGCGAGAGAAAGAAAAAGAGAAAAAGAGGAAGAGAGAGAGAGAGAGAGAGAGAGAGTGAGTAAGAAAGAGCTGGCGAGTAAAATGCATTAACCACATTTTATTTGTGCGATTTTGTGAGAGGTAAACTTCGAATTGAAATGTTCGGATGATAGCGTTCTATTGTCGCTATGAAATTTTGTTATTTTTATTCAACTTCTACTGGTAATTACTAATATAATATTACAATATGTATATTTTCAAATTTAAATAATCATTTTCGAAACATTGTATAATGAAAATATGCCTTATTCCCATTATATTCAAAATATATTCAAAATATTTAAAGTTGTGAAAGTAAGACGACTTTACGTATGTCTAGTCAAGTTAAATTATTTAAAAATTTTTTATTCAATATTTTTTCAAAAATTTTAATAAACATATTGCTGTAACAGATGTTTTATAAGAGTAATGAGGAATTCAATATTTTTAATCAAAAAGTAGAATTTATTTTGTTGTCGATTTTTATGAATTTCATTGATTTGTAAACAAGGAAATTCAGCAGCGAAATATTCTATGTAGAAAAGCAGTTCGGCACATGACATTTGAAAGCTTTCTATCCACATTTATATCGCATTACAATACGGATCCTACATTACAGCACATATTTCTATTGGAAAACAAAACACTCCACAATAGCTATCGTTTTTCTCATTAGTACTAAAATATAAAGTTTCGCCATGATACACAAATACCATATGTTTCTTACAAAGGAAACTAGCCACTTGGCCGATAGCCCGAACAGAGGGAAAAGAGAGAAGAATAAAAAGAAGAATAGAAATCGAAAGAGCAATAGCCTCTCTTTCACCCGCTGTTTTTCATCAAAATTGCGCATTCTGCATACATATATACCATATATACTCCGCGGATCTCGGATGTATTAAGCGGATTAGTTTACACACACGCGCCGAGGCACGCGCGTGCGACTAAAAGGCGTCGTTTTTCAAAAGGCCCGGAATCGGAGAAAAAAGATCAGCCCGCACGGAGCCTGAGCACACCTCTGTATCAAGGATATCGCGTATCAAAGAAGCTACCGCACGCGCTTATATAACTCATGCGCGCGAGGGAAACAGCCTGCATCGGGATTCCTTTTCCTCTTTTCGTTGCAGCGTCGGCTGGCGCTGGATCTCCGTGGGCGGTTTATAATCCGAAGGCATCCTACGCGTATAGGTATAGTATATTCGTAACGCAGACGTCGCTCTTGCTCTCTCTCTTTCTCTCTCTCTCTCTCTGTCTGTCTTTCTCTCTTTCTCGCAGTTAATGCTCTTGCTCTTTTTGACGTCTGCTGCTCCATTGTATCTGGACTCGAAAGCGTACGCACGCCCGTCAATGTCGGAAGCTGTTAATACGCTGGACAAGTGACGGGCCACTTGGCTTTTGTATTGGCTAAGATGTTGTTCGTCAAAATAAGCCCGGAATTATTTATTCAGTGCAAATATTTATCGGAATAAGCGTCAAAAATATTATCCTTTTCGTTCTATTCTTTTTAAAAGATTGAAGGGAATGAATGTGCGATTTATGAATTCAAAAACCAGAGTTACATATTGTATGTACACTTCGTAAATTGTTTAGATTAAAAATACCGAACGAGAGAAAACTTAAGGCTTAAATATTTTCATGGCATCTATTTTTACTATCTATTCTTAATACGTATATTGAATAATAAATGTAAATTATTTCAGAAAGTAAATCAGTTTGTTAATTTATTCCAACGAGCATTAACGCACTGAAATATTTAAATAAAATAGTTATCCATAAGTACAGGAATACTGTATTATTTAATAGAAACAATTTTACTTTTGGCAGTCTTACATTTACTAATGCATTCGAGATTGTATTTTTCACAGTTTAATTTCTGAACATTCTCGATCACATTATTTGCTCGATATCGAATTCAAATGTTAATTAAATATTTTATTTCTTTCAAAAATTTGTGTGTCTTCGAATAACTTATTTAAAAATAAAGTTTGATTAAATTTCTTAAAAAAGCCTTTTTATTTTATGGTTGAACAAATTTAATTATTTTATCGTATAAATTTTATCGGCTGTGTGCTGTAAATAATCTATATATTATCGAAGCGAAATCAGAGGTAAACGATTCGTTGATTTCATTAATAAAAGTAGCATCAAGAAATTTGCGATTGAAATCGTTTAAAATATTTATACGCCATTTGCATGCATCTAAATTTTATTTTAACGATTGCGCAACGCCCATTATTTTTATTACATAAATAAATAACCGAGCGCGCGCAATCATGCAAATCGTGTAATAATATCCATTACGATTCATCTTAGAAACGTACGCAAGCGTTTCGTCCATAATTCACGCATCAAATAGCGGCAATTAATTTTTATTAAATTAAAGGCGTATAATGCAATCAGCGACGTTCGACACGTGTTTCAATCTCACCTTTTCTCACTCCCATTTTCTTTCTCCCCGTATTATTTTTTTTTCCCCTTCCTCTCATATTCTCTCTATACCTCTTTTTTTCGGTACGTCTCGGTTCGCGGTATTCATAATCAGCCATAAATTTCGCCTCGGCGCTCGGATAAGCACGACGAGAGCGCGCTTCGACTAAAAAGCCGAGTATTTCTCAAGGGTTTTATATCGCGATGTAACAAAATATCAAGCCGTCGGCGCGCGCATTGTACGCTGATCTATCTTTCTTCCTTCTCTTTTTCTCCCTTGCTGGAAGTAAGTTTAACTCTTGCCGCACACGCGCATATTGTCAAACGCGTATATCTACACGCATTTATCTACCTACGCGAGTTGTACGCAAGCGAGCATTCGAGTTTACACATAGGCCCGTAGAGAGTGCAAACTCTCTTTCTCTCTCTCTCTCTATCTATCCATCTCTCTCTAACTGTTTCTCTTTTCGATCCGTCGACGCGCTCGAGATTAATGGCACACCTGCACGAGGGCGCGAACACGGTGAAGCCGCGAGGAAGAAAGCGAGACGCCGGTATTCGCTACGGGGAGAAAGACAGAAGAGTTGGGAAAAGTCCATATTTTGCGGTGGATAGGTTCCACCGCGTTCTCTTTCTGTCTTTCTTTCTCTCGCTCTCTTCCTTTCTCCTTTTATCTTACTCTCTTTCTCTCGGCATGTAAATAGGAAAGCAGGGCGTATAAGGTGACGAATAAATCAACGCCGCACGCAAGGACAGGACACGCTGGTAAGATATACAGACCCACAAAAGGCAAAGGAATTGCGCGCTCATCTGGTAAAATATACATTGTGCCTTGAAAAATTGCTCGGCTTTCAATTCCTTCTTTTCTTTTCCTCTATATTTTTCTTTCTTTCTTTTTTATTTTTATCTCTTCGCTCCTTCTTCTTCCTTACACCGCTTCTCTTTTGCCTTATCGAAAACGAGATTTCCGCGTTCCCCGTATATACGCATACGCGCTTTTCGTTATTGAGAAATACTGCCGCAAGCTAATGCAGACAAAAATAAAAATTTTTTTTGTGCGCACTAGGAAATTCAATTAGGTAATATTTGCACGATTATTTATCGTACATCATAAAATTAATCAATTTATTTTTTATTTCAGACAATGGAAAATAAATTTCAATAAATTTTTGTTAAAGCTTAAAAGAAAAAAAATACAAACGTCGATCTATCGTTGATAGTAATGTTGATGTAAAGTCAAAAATTTATAAATAAATCTTAACGAAGTAATGTTCTCTTCGAAATTTAATACACTATGATATTCGTAGTTTAAAGACAAAAAAAGTCGCTCTAATATCTAACGAAAAAAAAAATAAATAAATAAATAAAGTATTTACTCTCTTAAGAATTCAAAAGCTCCAAATATTTCGGAAATACTCCCGCAGTTATCCCATGTCGCCGCCCATGCACACAGACACTTAAACGCAGTAACGAAAGGAGGAGGGGGTAGAGTAAGCGAGAGTGTGAGCGCGCACGTGAGGCGCGATATATTATACCCGGCAGGCAGGTATAATATAGCGGCGGTGCTCGACGGCGCGCATATAACCGCGCGCGCACCGGGCCATGATTGATGACAAGTCTTTCGCCATGTTATGAATATAATATCGATCAATCACGCTATTTACCGGACGAATGCATAGGCCCACTCTATCATTCCCCCGCAGCGTCGGCGGTATATATACAAAGTAGATTCGTCTATATACATATTTGCACCCTCCCCCCCCCCCTTTCCCAAACTATCGCGCACACGCATACGGCGTCTATCTCTCCTTTTCTCCATCGAGACTTTTTTTCTTCCGATCCATTTTTCACGGTACGCACGATGTACGTCCTTACCCTCAACGGTGCACCCGCCCTTCGTTCTTTTTCTTTCTGCTTCTCTTTATTTCTTCGCTGTACCTACAGGCTTGTCTTTTCTTCGTCGCGTTTCGCGCGACTTCCGTCTTCGTGGCTCAATAGTTCTGTCTTCTTTGAAGGGTTTCTGTGCAGCGATGAACGACGCCCCCCGCGGCTGATGATGCATGATCTACTTGCCTCTTGACGGCTCTCTCCTTCTCTCTCTCTTTTTTTTTTTTTTTTTGAGAGATGGATTTGAGATTTGAACTGATTTTATAACGACGTCACGGTAATTTTTCTTCGTCCTCGCACACTGAATGAAGAATAATGACGAGTGCGATATTTCTTTTACTTTTATTCTCTTAGTTTATGACGTTCAGCTGTTCTATTGTAGCTTTAATCAGCTGTTTCAAGGATTTGCTGAATTGATGTTTTTTATAGTATCGATTGTAAAATATGATTTTGTTATCTGAGTTGGATCAAGCTTCTCCAAATCTTTTTAAATACGATTCAAAAAAAATTTTAAAAAGTATCATCACTACGTTTTGCTATGAATTTTAATTATTTTTACTAACAAAGGTAAAAAATAAAGAATAAATTAAAATAAACAGAATTTATATTGTTTAAGAAAAAAATTAAAAAAGAGAGAATTAAAAAAAGTATGATATTAAAATCATAATAAGTAATTAAATTATGTCTAAGAAATTCAATTTTCAATCTAAATTATGAAAGCTATCAAAATATTTACTTAATTAATTTGACACCAATCGCCATAACTATAAGCACTTTCCTCTAACAATCAAAACTTTTCCGTCGCTCATTATATTAAGAATAAAGCATTCGCTAATTAAGACTTCTCTCTCTCTCTCTCTCTCTCACTTTCTCTACTCAAAAAACAGATCGAATCAAATTCTAAATATATATTTACGAAGTCGATGTTAAAGAGCCTCTTCTCCTCGCTCTTAATTTTTGGCTCCGAATATACATGTACATTAAGAAAAGAAGAAAAAGAAAACGGCAAAAGAGGTCTCGTAGGAACCCGGTGAGATAAACGACGCTCAATAATAAACGCCGACTCGTTAAAGTCCACTGATAACGGGACGATTATTCCGTACACTTCGAGCACGCCTCGTTTCGCCTCGAGTGCTTTTTAAGACTCCTTCCTCGCTTGCTTCGCCGCTCTTCTCGTTCGGCCCCGATGACGTCCGCGCCGTCTCCTCGGAACTAAATTCCAAAGAGGAGGCGTGGCTGCCAAGCGCGTTAACGACTCGCGCGCTCCTTTCGTATCCTCCTACCTCTTCTTCTTCTTCTTCGTCTTCTTCTTCTTCTTCATCGTCTCTTTCTTCGTTTTCTTTTCCTCCGTGTCTGTGTACGTCCGCGTGCCCTGCTCGGTTCGTCATGCCTTTGGACATAACTTGACGTCTCGAGGTGATTCTCGCTTTCGTACAACCTCGCTCCGAGACGCCGAAGGAAAACAGAGGAGACGGCCGCGTCGGGGAAAAACGAATGTCAGAGATAATGGTGCTCCTCGTCATTCTTTATCTTTCTCTTTACCAATGTTGACTGCGAGTAGAAGAAAAACGAAAAGAAAAAGAGGGAGACGGAGAGAGAGAGAGAGAGAGAGAGAGAGAACGCATAATTGCAGTGTTTATTTTTGGGCCGATTCGAAACAATTCTTCACTGACAAACTGTTTCCGAGCAAAAGAGAGAAACAGATAGAAAGATTAATCGCACCTCCCGCACCAATTAGGTACTCATAAACATTCTTCAGTTGATCTCGAAGATTTATTTTCCTACCGGTTCATAAATTTTTTATCTCGCAAATCATTTTAACAACTTTAAAGTTCTTTTTTTTAATATTTAAATGTTCGTTTTTTAATATCAAATATAAAAGTTTAAAAATAAATGATACATTACCATTAAACTTATTCGACTTTGTGTCGAAAAATATAATAATGTTCGAAAATGATTCTTGATAACTATATTTTAATATCGAAAAAATATATTATACCAAAGATAAGATTGCATCCAGTATACTTATCTGATGTATTAAAAAAATTTCATAAATTATGCTTCCATGGTGTGAGATCATATTTTTTAAAAATTATTTTTAAATTTCATCGAAAAAATATAGCTTTATCGGTGCCAACTCATCTGTAACTACTGAAAGCTTTTAAATGCAATTATTATTTATCGATATTTTATAATTTAATAGTAAACTATCAAATTGGATTTATAGAATAATTATCGTCATTGAAATTTGCAAAAAATATGTCGTTTTCATATATCGTTGATAAAAAAGTTTTTTAAATTATTATCTTAATTTTTTAAAATTTATATTTATATTTCTTTCCTCATATAAATTTTGAAATGTTTTAAATCGTACATCGATAACACATCAATGCAAATGATCATGTATCTTAAATCGTAAAAGCAGAAAGGGTAATAATTTTAGTACTCGAACAACCCGTTATCGGCCACGGCAGTCTTGCAAAAGTTATAAACATAGAAATCCGGCAATAAAGATCCCTTAACAACGGCGACGCCGTTCATTATAGCCGCGCGCGCGCGCTTTTATATATATATATATATATATACCACTGAAAGACCGCATGATTTACACTTCGGTTTTGAAAAAGATGCTGTTATTGTCAGAGCCGAGATAAATGCTCGCATAAAGCATCGCCGCTACTGTAATGCCCCCCGAGGGAATTTGTAGGCCCTTTCAAGAACTACCAGCGCAGGACTTTTATCTCCGAACAATCGTATCCCCCCCTATCACCCTTCCCTTTTCTTCTACCTCCTCTCGTACTCTCTTGAAATGAGAGATGGCGGAAGGTAGAAGCGGACGATCTTGCGGCAGATCTCGTCGCCGAGTAGTTACCAACGCCGCGGCGAACGCGCGCGTATATTACAGCCCTTGAGACACATGCATACGTTTACAAACTCGTGTACGCGCTTACCCACACCGTTTATATAAAAGAGAGAACCATTTCACCGAAGACTGCTTCCTGTCCCCGCGACGTTTCTCTTCTTTCTCGAGGTTCGAGGCTGCCGCTGCAGAAGCGCGCTATCGCCGCTCGACGAGCAAAAATGAGAGAGAAAGAAAGTTTATGTATTTTTTGGCCAACGAAAGGTCGTTAAAAATCCGTTAGATACGGCCGTCAGATAGGTGCGGCTGTATAACGCGCTTACAAACGGACACATACATACCGCAGAGGCTCGCGTGAAAGAACGAGAATAAAGAAAGAGAGAGAAGGAGAGAAAGAAGTTCGAGGCTCCTGAGCTCCTTTGTGCGTGATTTGAATGAAATCGGAGGGCTAATCTCTGATCAGTGTCGAGAGCGTAACGCGATCCGACACGACGTGACGTGATCCAAACTTGATACAACCTCAAGTGGAACTAAAAGAAAGAGCAAGAGAGTTCCATACATGTACACTGTGCAGCATGCATTTGCACACAAATAGATACACAACACACACACACCTCGATGTATTGCGGTCGAGTTATTGCTGCCGCCGCCGCTGTTGCGTTGACGCTTATGCGGAGAGACTGGTGCTTCCGCGGATTTGCGTCCGAAGATGTGAGCACAAGTTCCGATAATATAGGCTCCCGCGCGCTCCAATGACTACAGGATTAGTATATATATAAAAGTGCCGATCACACCTGTGACTCTATCGCTATGACGATCTCCCGTCTCGTTTTCTTTATTCGCTCGCGTGTGTGCGTCTATCCGCTCGCTTATCGCATTGCCGAGCGCGACATTCTCCAGATCGCAATCGTTATAAATAATGCCGTATAATTGTAGATGTTTCTCTCGATCCGTGAACGTTTGATGTTACGGGTTGAAACATCTTGCATTAATAATCTTATAATTTATTTTGCTAAAGTAACTTTTTAAGATATTTAAAATAATATTTTCAAATAGTTGATTATTATGAGATTTATAAGAAAAATTTTACTTGCATTCATTTATGTAAAATACCCAAAACACTTTGGTTTTATCATAATATTAAAAATCATTTGAGGGTAAAAAATATTTGATAATTTTTATGGATGGAGAACTCACTATCATGATAACCACTTTGCAAGGATTTTATGCAATAAAATACTGCTTTGAAAATTGACTTGTATAATAGTAGATGACATGCGAAATGTGACTGATTTTCGATGCCTAAGCTACAAAGTGATATTATTGCACAGTTTGCATATGACGAATAATATATGATTTAACGATGTATATTTAACAGCACTTATCAGTAAAAGCATGATTAAAATTAAATTTTAATCGATGCTATTAGGACCTTGAACAAGTTCTCACTGTTTTTTTTTTTTTTTTTTTTTTTTTTTTACAAAATATAAGCTTTATTTAAAATATAAGGTACAAAAATATTTGAGTCAAAGTATTGCCCATCACTAGAGACCACTTTCTCCCATCTTTCTGGCAGTATATGAATTCCGCGTCGGAAAAACGATATGTCTTTTGAGACTATCTGAAAATCGATTCATTCTTTAGTATTTTCGTAAGAATGGAAGCGCTGATCAGCCAGACCATGTGCCATCGAACGGAATAGGTGAAAATCGGTAGGGGCTATGTCAGGTGAATATGGCGGATGGGGTAGAACTTTCCATTAAAGCGTTTCCAGGTAGGTTTTCACTCGTTTTGCAACATGAGGCCGAGCGTTGTCATGCAAAAAAATCACTTTGTCGTGTCTCTGCTCATATAGCGGCCGTTTTTCTTTTAGGGCTCGACTCAAACGCATCAATTGTAGTCGATAGCTATCTCCCGTAATAATCTCATTCGGTTTGAGCAGTTCATAATAAATGACACCCTGCTGATCCCACTAAATGCAGAGAAGAAGCTTCGAACCATGAATATTTGGTTTTGCAGACGATGTTGATGCATGGCTGGCCTTACCCCACGATTTTCTATGCTTTAGATTATCGTAGTGTATCCACTTATCATCGCCAGTCACGATACTCGTACGGTGCAAAAAACCTTTTTTTTGTCTGCCGTTGAAGCAGTAGTTCACACGTTAGAAAACGCCGTTTGACGTCTCTCGGCTTCAATTCATACGGCACCCAATGTCCTTGCTTCTGGATTATTTCTAACACTTTTAAACGTTTTGAAACTGTTGACTCATCTACTTGTAATATTTTTCCAAGTTCTGCTAGCTTCTGACATCGGTCTTGATCAAGTGATTCCTCCAATTCTTTGTCTTAAAATTTTTTCAGTGCGCCAGAATGTTCTTTATCCTCAAGTTCAAAATCATTATTTTTGAAGCGTCAAAACTAGTCTCAGCATGTCGTATCCAATAGAGCATTTTCACTGTAAGTCTCAACAAGAATTCTGTGTGCTTCAGCTGTAGATTTCTTTTGAATAAAATAGTGAAATAAAATTCCCCGCAAATACATTATATTTGGCACAAAAATAGACATTTTCAAAACCAATAAAAAATTACTTTGGTTACACGAAAGTGAACTATCACACACTAAAATTTAAGGTTAGATACAGTACTTTCTTGCAGGTGCGTCACCATTCGAAATTCCATGCACGGAGTACTGCTACTGCAATCTTTGAAGAAACAGCGAGAACTTATTCAAGGTCCTAAATTTTTACTTATTATAATGATACTAATTGAATTATAACAAGTACGTATGACACAACATTTTTAATTTCTCAAATAAAAATTACTTTCATCTTAATCCTTTGTCACAAATTAATTTTTACAAAAAAATTTTTTTGAATTGTATTTTTTTAGTTAATATAGAGTTAAAATGTAACATAATTTTTTTTCTGATGGATAATAAAAAATATATATGGTGTATCATACTTGATACATGATGAGCAATTGAAAAAAAATATGTAATCTCGCATACTACAGCAAAGAACACATGTATCAAACATGATACAAGATGAATCAAAAGTTTAATGTAGTATTTATATGTATTATACTACACTAAACTAGAAAAATTTATTCAACAATTACATTCTGTACTCCATTGTATAAAATGTCATCACTGTGAGAATCTTACAAATGAAAGCAAAATCTTGATAATGAGCATGAAAAAGAACCGTTAAAATTAATAAGCATGCTTGTGAACAATTCATTTCATATAGTGGATTCGAAACTGGATGATTGGTAGCTAATAACTACAACCAGTACACATATATGTATACGCAAGTACCAGCTTTCACACAATCGTGCAAAGAATAACACACAAGAGAAGAAAGAGAGACGTATCGCGCGAGAGGACAAAAAAGCAATCCGACAAAGCCAAACGCCGAGGCCCGCAACAGGCATTGTTCGAGCAGCGTCAAGAGTCGCGCCGTAGCAGCTTACTGTATATATATAAATCCTTGGATGCATACGAGCTCGATTATACTATACGAGTTACTCGACGCGTATGTGCACAAAATACACGCGTATACATACGTATACACATACACACGTACACGAGGAGCAAAAGCTTATGCATACACGCGTAATACCCCACACACAAGATTCAATGGGCTTGTGCCGCTGCTATATCGCAAGTGCTCCTCTCGTCCGGGTAGTCGTCGTCATTGTGACACACCGAGTAGCGTTAGCTAGCCTATAGCCCTCCTAAATGAACCAGTTGTCGACGAGCTGCCCGCGTAACAGCTGCTCGAGCCGTGTAACCCACATACATCACCGCGCGTCATTGTACGCGCCCTGCCAACACTGAGAGAAAGAGAAAGAGAGATAGACTTGCTAACTATTATATTCCGAGGTGCAGGTATATTATATGTATGGCGATGCATCTTCTCTCTCTCTCTCTCGCTCTCTCTCTCTCTCTCTCTCTCTCTCTCTTCCTCTTTACTTGCACACCGTATACTTTCATCCTTTTTTTTATGCTCGAAGGGACTTGTGCGAGGAGAGGAGTCGTATACATACGAGTATATATACATATATACACAGTGGACATATGTCAAGCGACGTGAAGAGGCTGACGTACGGTGTAGAAAGACTCCGGAGAAGTCGATTTTCTTTCATTCTCTTCCTATTCTACGATGTCGCGGTGTATTCTTTGTTATTACGGACGTTGGGATGCCCGATTGTGAACTCGGAGACCCGATGATTATGGAAGTAAATTGGTATTGAATTGAGAGGGTAGCATTTTATGTTATGTGGTAGCGTTAAATCTTTTGTCAAGTCTACTTTGTGAGTATTCTTTAAACTCTTTGACAAATGAATTTTGGTACTGTCAATTATGACTATTGATTTAATTCGTTAAATAACTTCTTGGTTTGATTTTTAATATTTTTAATAAATTTTTTCTCATAAGTAAAAATATTCGATGTTAAACATAAATAACATTAAATAAAAAAATATCTATTTGAATAAACTTTAAGCTTTAAGCTTTTTAAACGCAATAAAATTATCAAAGTAGTCTTAAAAATATATTTCATTAATTAAAAGACAAAACGTGTGTATGATAATAAAGATGTGAGAAATCTTATGTTCAACACAAAAATAATATTTTTAGCAATCAATGACTATGAGCGACCAGAATTATTTTATGATTGAAAAAGTTGATTTCTACAAACTTCACCTCAAATCAAATGTAAATTTTTAATATTCTCGGCACTTGAGTTTTCTTTCTTATGCGAAAACTTACGCAGTAGATAGATAGATAGAAAGAGAGAGAGAGAGAGAGAGAGAGAGAGAGCAATGTACATATGCCAGTTTACGGAAAGAAGGCAAGAGCACGCGAGCGTCTTCCCGATGGGAGACTTTGAAAGTCAAACTCGATTTTGCAGACATCATTCTTTCAGGTAGTTAGAAAACTTCGCCACGAGCATATGCGAATAGAATGATCCACGTCCGGATGAGCGTCGCTCGCTCCCGCCGCTTATTTTACTATTCTCGCTGTGTCGTCGCGCGAGAGTGAATTTTATTCTCACGCGATATCAATGTATTCCGACATGAGGTGAAAGTGAAAAATTACACCGGGATGATAGGGTTATTCTTTCGCTATTGAAATATTTGAAAAAAAGAAGAGAGAAAGAGAAACAGCGGTCGAAAAGAATGTGACGCTGGTGTACAGATGGATCGTGTAAAGATCTTTGGTATTGTTACCGTCTAATAGAGTATGTCGATTATTGCTGACGATAATAGTATGGAATATCGTGAGAATGTATCGAACAATTTTCTGTGTAAGAAGATGGAATTGCATGCTTTGGCAATGATTCTTAAAATTATTAGTTAAGAATAATATCGACCTTTGCTCGTAAATAATTATTCATTATAATAGTGTTATTATGGATATTCAAATCATATGGTTAGTATTTATGATAATTACCGTAGTCAGATAAAGATCAATTATTAAGAAAAACGCTACTTGCGAATGAATAAAAATTTATGCTTTCGCATGTATATTTGAGTATAAAAAATTATCATAAAAACAGTGTTTATTCGTTACTTATAATTCTGAAATAGAAATACAATAATAGAATATAAAAAATTTATTCGAATTCATTTATTGTCATAACTACGAAAAATATAAAAAAATTTCAATTTAAATTTAATGTAGTAGTTTAAAAATAAAAAATGAAAACGATAATTAAAACTCAAAAATTTTGTCATTAAAAAAGAGTTTATTTATTAACTAGTTGCGCTAGAGCAATATACATCGCATAAATTGGTAAAGAATAAAAATAAAAGGCGATGTTAGACGAGGAAGATAGTGAGAATCAAAAGAGGTCGTACGCGAAGACGAAGTAAAGATACCCGCGGTGTACATTATATGCACTTTCCACGAGCCCGAGGTTTGCGGCACGAAACACGACACTCAATTAACTTTATCGCGAGAGACCCTCCGTGCTTCTCTCTCCCTCTCTCTTTATCTTACTTTACGAGAATTTTCCCGATCGATTGTAATTTTGATTGTCGATAATCCGACAGCCTTCGTAGTCGTCGCTGCGGCGAGACACGCCGGAGGAAAATTGTACGGGCCATCGAGGGTTTAAACCATTTCTTCGACGCGCTCGTGTAAGCGCGCGAACGTAAACGTTCTCCCTTGATATGTCTCGTTGGAGTGTTTGATCGTATAGATGGTAGAGATCGGACGCAACGACCGTAGTCTTTTTGCGTTTCGTGCGGCGTGGCGGCGTGGCGGCGGCGGTGGCGGCTCACTCGACTCGAGTCCAGGATATACGATCTACTTGGACCTACGTACACGTTGGCTCGTTTGCTTCGTAGGTAAAAGTGTCAAAATTAACAACCGAATGGGTTTCGTTTAATGGGCTTGTACCGTTATTTCGTCGCTACTAAGAACTGGTTGCTAAAACGACTACGATTTTCTGGCAAGGTTCGGTGTTATTTATGCCGCGCTATCTCCCTTTACGTGACTCGAAATTTTAAACGTAGTTTTACTAATTTTGAAACTGTTTGATAAGTGTCTAGCGAATAAAATATTTTAATCGGACCTCAATTTCTTGCCAAAGTAATTTATGGCATTGCTGCTTTTGAAATTTTATCCTGGTGTCGTTTTAATAAAGAGATCATTGTAGTTGGACATGTTTGCTAATGTATGTACAAAGTGAAAAGTCGAAACGTGTATTCTAAGATTATCTTTATTCTATAAATTTGTACAATAGATACGCTATAGGAAAGATTATAAATTATTGTAGATGTTTTGAACCTTTTTTTTTTTTTCAACAAATTAAAAAAGAATTTTTATTACAGTTTCAAAATACTTATTTAATTTGAAAAAACTTTTTATATGATCATTTATTTTACTTTTGATTAAAATAAAAATATAATTTATTTTTTTTTTTAAAGAAAATATTAAAATTATATTTATAATTAGTAAAAAATTACTGATTAAACGGAATAAAATATTTTTACAGAGCTAAACACAAAAGCTACATTATACTTTAGCGATTACAAAGTCTTGGCAATTTCCATATACACTTATATTTTTTCCTCGTTTTCCACCCAAGAAAAGTGAATACAAATTTCTGTAATAATAATCTCTGCCGAGGCCACAGAAAAACCAGAGCGGGATATCCTTTCTGTCTCGGAGCGGTGCTTCGCAAAAGAGAAAATCCGTAAAGACACTCGCGCGGACACGCGGAGCTTTTAAAGGATCTCTCATATTCACCTCGTAAAAGAAGAAGGTACAAACTCGCACACATGTGCACTTACACGTACGCGTACAATGGTTTTAGCTGTAGCGAAGCGAGTGTGCTTCTACCTTTTCGTAATCCTCGCGAATCCTGACCGGCCGTATGTAAGGATTACCGCGTGCGCCTCCTAAACACACACACACACACACACACACACACACACGTGCGCGCGCGCGCGCGCACACACATCCACATATCCACACATGCACATAAACTCACGTAGGTAGTCTCTCTTTCTCTTCTCCTGCGAGGTCTAAAGCCGCGAACCATTAGCTGCTGGGAATATGGTCAGCGCACAGGAAGGTAACAGTCGGTGAGACTGGCTTCTCCTCGCGTTAACTGCGGACAACGTGAGCGCGCGCACGCGAGCATCCAAGCTTAAAGCGTTATCGGACACAGAGTGTAAGAGAGAGAGAGAGAGAGAGAGAGAGAGAGAGAGAGAGAGAGAGGGACAGAAGGATGAGGAGAAACGAAGAATGAGAGTTAAGCCACCTTGCACTTTCTGGTTTACTCGATGATCCTACCGGCGTTGCGATGGACCTGCTCGGGGCGTAGTTTATACGCAATGATGCCCTTAGGGTATTTACGTAGACGGAACTGCTTAGGTGTTTGGATTTAATTTTGGGGCTAAGGCTCGTAAAATTCACACGATGCAATTTTTTTCGTGAAAAAAGATTTGTTAAATATGCGGAATTTTTTATTATAAATTAAAACAAGTGTTGGTTTCTAATTCTATAAAAAAAAAAAAATTAATAGAAATTAAAAAGTTAAAAAGAAATTTTAATTCCTGATAATTACCACGTGTTTCACTATATCGAAACGTTACTACACAAAAAAAATTAATATTACAATGTGCACATATTATTGATGAACTATAATATTTTTACAAAGAATTTTTGCAATGATACACAGTAAATTAAATAATACTATCATTCAATAAATACCTATAAAATTCTGCTATAAAAGAAAATTAAAAATTATTGGTTTTGATAACTATTTTTACTACAACGATGTAGTAAAATTTATTACATTTAAATTTGTATAAAGATAGTAAAATTTATTTCACAATTTCTTACATTAAATTGTAATACTTCTTAACTGTAGAAATTATTTGACATTTAATATTATAATATCGTTTTTAGAAGTTAATGATTCATTCATGCGCGGAGTTCACAGCCCGCATCGGTTTTTAAACCGATTCTCAGAATTTTTCGCGCCCGTGATTCCAAGAATTTCCGCGAAATTGTCGCTCATGTCCCTTTAAATTTTATTGAATGACTACTATTTTTATAAACTATTTCTTTATTTTAAAAATGAATTATTTTAATAATTTTCTAAACGCTTATATTAATAACAAAGCAAAATTCTTAAAAATATAAAATTAGAAATAATTAGAAAAAAACATCAAATATTTTATTAAAAAACATTTTATTTTATTTTATTTATTTATTATTTTTTTTTTTTTTTCATAATTCTTAAACATTAAATAGAACAATTGAGTCGAAAAAGTTCATGCACATATTTAGTCTGTGAAAAATTAGAGTTGTGCTCTTATTTTTATTATTTTAAAACAAATTTATTAGGTTAAGCATGAGGGCTAAGGGCAGACGAGTAAGTGCTTTGCATACAATTAATTATGTGGATTTTAGCATAAGCATTCATTAAATTAAAACTTAATTTTATTACAATTTCATTAAATTAAAATTGACCTTTTTTCTATCGTGTAATTAATCATTCTTCAAATCACGAAGAAACGTTGTTACGGAATTATTTTTGTTTTTTTTTGTTTTTTTTTTGTTTTTTTTTTTAATTCTTATTAAAATAAGCGATTCAAGTGTTAATACGATAATAAAAGATTTACGCGAAGAAATGAAATTCCAGATATACGCGTTCACCTTTTTCCCGCACCATCGTGATCCTTTGGCATTCTGTTAGTCGAAGACGTGTGACTTTATCCGCTTTTGCACGTAGCTATTGCGCGCGCCGCTTGCGTCGCGTTACTTTAATGTCCGTGAGCGCGAGTATTACCGATCCGACGATGCTTATCTTCATCGCAAAGTGCGATAACTGAAGGAAAAGAGATGCCTCGGCAAGATAAGACTTTACGTAATGGGTAAGATTTCGTTCTTATGGTTTGTGCGCTCATACCTCGGCTCGTTTTAAGAGTAAAGCTTTAAGAGGAATTAGAACTTTCGTTAAGAGTGAATTTTTTTTTTTTTTTGTAAAAATAACTTTGTCTTAAAATTACGTAAAAGTATTTTTTTTTTTTTTTGAAAAATAATTAAATATTCATGTGGTTAAAATGTATCGTTCAGAAAGTAAAGAACATTTTGGCATAACTAAATAAAAATGAAAGATATCAATACAAAACGTTATTTACAAATCTCGAAAACCTTAATCTACTTTTCAATGTAGTTTCAAGGTTATTCAGACACTTATTGTAATGTGAAGTGAGTTAAGTTTCTATGATTTTGTAAATAAAATTTTGAATTGATACCTTTGTTTTCATTTAGTTGTGCCAAAACGTTCTTTACTTTTTGGACAGCTATTATAATAAAATATAATATAAATATACATGTGTAGTTTTTTTATCTGGTATACATTCAATAAAATTGAAACTGTTACTCCTTACGATTTAAAATTAATTTTTAATAAGTTTTTAATTTAAAAAATGAAATTTCACAAATAGAACAGCGTTAAAAATAACAACGAACTAAGAGCCGCAACGCGTTAATTTGATTTCCATCGACCCGTTACATTTTTCGAGGGTCGAGCAAACGTTGAAAGCAAATGCAATTTCGGCGAGCGTTTCGTGTCTACACGGCAAAGGAGATGAACGAACAGTCGTAGAAAGGCGAGAAATAGGGAGAGAAATCGGGCAATTTATCAATCTACGAGAGCAAGAGAACGACTTTTGGCCAGGCGGATAATTTAAAAAGATTGATGCGAAGTCGACAAGCCTCAGTTTAGTGAGCAGAGAAAGAGAGAAAAAGAAGAAGTGGTGTTAGGTAGCACGAAGATAACAGTATTCTAGAAATAGACGCAGAAAATTTGAGCGACTGGTTATCAAGAGGCTTTGTCTATTCGCAGCTCAAAATCCCGTTGGATGATTATGTACTATATGGTATAGTTAATGAATGCGCCAATACTGTTGATGATGAAACGAGAAATTTTTTCTTCGAAGCGAGCGATTTAATTTTTTATGACTTAACCGCTTCTGTTTTAATAAATTTGATGAAAGATAGAAACCAGATTTAAAAAAAGAAGTTTTAATAATTAATTTCAAGCGCTGAAATTAATATGTATTGAAAAAATATGCCTTTTATGATTTAAGGTGTTGTAACTCTTAAGATATAATGCTAAAATTTAAAAAACAAAATATTTTTTAAAAATAATTTGATGTTATACAGATGCTTCATGAATTCTGATTAAAATCCATTAAATTAATAGTTATAAAGAAATAGAAATATTAAATATTATTATAACCTTCAAGATTTAATCGTTTCAATGACTTAGATTTGTCCAATTTAAAGTAAGTCATACATTGGTCATTTTTGTAATTATAAGATATTGATGCGATTAAAAGATAAAAAACACATTACAAATTTCAAAACGTCATGTTTTTTACATTTTTCTACTAATTGATTTATGAATCGCTGAATACTCTGATCGAAAACCTTTCGATGAGATTATAAGATGATTCGGTAGAAACTGGTTTCATCAAGTATATCGTATATCATAAATTTTCTTCCTATGATCGACGATGAAAGTTTATGATATATGAATAATATTTTTCAGAAACATTTTGGTAACACACAATAACATGTTAAATTACTCCAGGTGATTCATACGTATCGCAAATTTTATGCAGATCATGAGATATGGAAATTAAGACTTACATGTACTTTAATTTATGCGTGGAATTAAAGGTTAAAATAGTAAAGTAAAGTGTATATATATATATATATATATATATATATATATATATATATATATATATATATATATATATATATATATATATATATATATATGTATAAAACAACTCTTTAAATTAACATTTTTATTAATTTGAACTTGCAATAACTATCATCAATTGTTGAGATTTGAAATAGAATATAATTTGACTTGCAACATATTTTCTAGTTCAATTTATTTCTTGAAATAGAACAATAAACTTTTAACATGTAAAGATAAAAAGTTTAAAGCAGCACCGAAACAGTGCCAAAATCAGCGTTGAATCCCAAAAATAAAAAAAAACAAAAAAAAAAAATAAAATAAAATAAGCAAGCTGCTCTTTTTCTCGTTGGTCACAAGTCATGAAAGTCGAGGTCGAAGCCGTATATTATCGGAAGGGAATACGGACGAAGAAGGAGAAGAATAAGGCCCGAGGCGCCAGTGCATCACGACTATAGTCGGCGTGTTACACCTCGAACACGTTCAGGAAATTGGCCGCGATATCGACGCCAATTTATCGGTGTGCGCGTTCACGTGTAACCTGCTTCCTCTCCACGACGACGACGACGACGAGGACGACGACGGCGGCGACAGTTCTGCCGGTGCCGCGCGGCAATTCGACGACTACGACGTTGGCTCTACTCTGGCCGTATAAACGTTTTATATGTACGTATATATATACGTACGCATACGTTTGTACACACATACCCGTGTATATATACATTAGTCGTTCTCCTCTCGCTTACTTCCATCGTGCACTCGAGGAATTTGAATAATTTCGCCGTTTCCAGGCGGACTGCTATTATAGTCTGTGCGCGACGAGCGACGGCCGTCGTTGAGGTAATGGCGGCTACTTATGTATCTCGTGCGCCTCTCCTTTACGATACACACACGCACACGGGCGCATGCACAATGTCGAAAAGAAGGCCCTCGAGAGGTGTATACTAAATGGAGAGTGGTAAGTGAGCGGTAGCAAATAGCTTGGCTCCCTCTCTCTATCTCTCTCAATGGGTTATTGGTATTTTCGTTGAAGGTATTTATTGAGAGTTTACGGCTCAGTTTTTCAATTGTGGACTTACAAGATGATGAGGAAGGCACGAATTCCGAGGTTTAACAAATAGAAAATTAAAGCATGGTTTTACGTATAGCGCTCGTATTTTTTTTTTTTTTTTTTGTTAATTCGTAGATTACGAGATGGAGATGACGTCGGATAAAAATAAAGGAATGTTGCTATTGACGATTATTAAATGGTTAATGATAACATTGAGCCCGTTTATTTTACTGGAAGTGGAAGAACTTTTAACTAGCATTGTTATTGACAATAAAAGGGGTATAACAGCGGCCTGGACTAAATTTACAACTTGGCTGCTAAAAAAAAAATTTTATTTATATTCATCTTGTCAAATAAATATATTTTTTCATTTTTGTAAATCTGGTTATCAACTTTCGCGTCAATAACTTTTGTGTTATATTAAAAAAAAAAGCCACATAATTTATAACACACTTAAAAATACGATTTTAATATAGTTCAATGAAATATTATTTTAATTAAGCAATTTAATTTATTAAACTCTATATAATAACGAAAAGTTAAAAAAAAAATTTAATGGTATTCCACATTAAATTGTATTGGTGACAGTAAAATAGTAAAATAATTCGAATAAAGCTTAAGTACTTTCAATTAATTCGACGACTTGTTTAATTTTTATATGTGCTTAAATTTTTTATAAAAAACTGCTAATGAATCAAAGATCAACTTCAAGTGCAACATTGCATAATACATATATTTACGGTGAAACGTAATGAAAAACCAAATGGCAAAGGGAAATAAGGTAATTGCATATTCCAAACATATTGGTAAATTTGAGATATGATTTTTAAAAAAAATCAATTTAGAAAACGATAATTTTTTGATCTCGTGAGAGAGAGAGAGAAAGAGAGTAAATGACAAAGAGAGAAAAAAAGAAACAGAAGAAGAAAGAGAGAGAGAGAGAGAGAGAGAGAGAGAAAATCATAAATTTATCAGGTACTCCCAAGTGCCAGAAGCCGCAGGCAACTGCGACAGCAGACGTGGAAACTGTTATTTCGTTACGGCGAATTTACGTTGTGGATGCTGTGTGTGCTATCTAAACCGCGATAAGTTAAAAAATTTACGAGTCGAGCTGTAAATCATAACCGCGCGCGAAGCGGGTTCAACTGCAAGTTATATAGGCGCACGTACGCGCGTGCATATATGCGCTTTTCAAATTTTAACGCCGTGTGAGGGAGAAAGAGAGAGAGCAAAGGGAAAGGGGAAAGAGAGAAAGCAAATATTTTTCGTGCATCTGGGAACGTCCATGTATTAAGCAATAAAACAATGCGCGACTGCTGTTACGACTTCAATCATAGCCGGGAGGCTTTCGAAAAAAAGTCGCTATAGGTTTTTTTTATTTGTTTGCTCAAGAAGAACTACAAATACAGGAGAAATTTATTGAAGTTATCTTATTCTTATTTTGTAATAGAGTTGGAATAAACGGCGAATTTTCTTTTTTTAATATTTATTTTCGTGAACGGAAGCAAATATTGCCTCCAATCAAATAAAGTTACAATAACGTTTAGCTTTTACTTATCAAACAGCAAAATGTAAAAATAGTCTTTTTTATTTAATTTTTAATCGAAATGAATAATTGATATTACGTTTTAAAACTCAGTATTTTAATTTCAATCAATAGAAACATTAAAAATATGAAATATAAAAATATTTAAAAAATATTTTCTATACATTTAATATAGCAATTTAATTAATATCCATTTACTAGGTTGTTCAAAAAGTTTTGAAAGCGGAAATGAAGATACTTTTTTTTGTTGGTGAAATTACTTTTATTGCTCAGTATAATCTCCCATAAGTTCAATACACTTGGTCCAACGGTCTTCCAACTTGTTTATCCCATCATGGAAGTGACTTTCTGCAAGGCCTGCAAAATACTCCTCTACGACGGCTATAACCTCTTCGTTTGATGAAAAATGCTTCCCACGAAGGAATTTCTTGAGGTGTGGAAACAGCCAGAAGTCAGAGGGAGCTAAATCAGGCGAATAAGGTGGATGCTGCAACAATTCGTACTTTAATTCGGTTATTTTAGTGATGGTTTTTTGAGCTGTGTGAGCGGGTGCATTGTCTTGATGAAAAATGATTTTTTTCTTGTGCAAACCGGGTCTTTTTTCACTAATTTTTTCATCCAATTGATCCAAAAGGTTACAATAATATTCAGAATTTATTGTTTTGCCAGTTTGGAGATAATCCACCAACAAAATCCCTTTTGCATCCCAAAAAACTGACGCCAACACCTTCTTCGCCGATTTTTGGACACGAACTCGTTTCGGTGCCGAAGTGCCTGGTTGACACCACTCTTTAGCCTCTTGTTTTGATTCAGGGTCATGATGGTAGACCCAAGTCTCATCCATAGTGATAAATCGACGCAAAAAATCCTTTTTATCCTTTCGAAAACGCTTCAAATGTTGCTCAGAAAGTCGCATTCGAACGTGTTTTCGTTCCATTGTGAGCGAATGCGGCACCCATTGTGCACAGAGCTTTCTGAAACCCAAAACTTCATTTAAAATATGACTCACACTGCCTAATGAGATGTCTAGGGCCTCTGCTAAATCTCTCTCGGTCAATCGACGATTTTCCAAAACCATATCCTGTACTTTTGCTATGAATGCTGGTGTTGATGCACTTTTTGGACGTCCTGAGCGTGGATCGTCTTCAACGCTTTTTCGACTACGTCTAAACTCTAAAACCCATCGATACACAGTTGGAAATGAAGGAGCAGATTCCTTTAACACTTTCACCATTTTTGTATGAATTTCCGTTGCTGATAAACCTTCCAAAACAAAGAATTTTATCACTGCACGATATTCGGTTTTTTCCATTGTAAAAAAAATACACTGACACGTCAACTTCAAATGGCTTGTAAACAAACAATGAATTGACAGAGTGGAATAAAACTTTGGGTATGTTTATATGAAAGATAAAATATTAAAATGGCGTAAAAATTTTGGTTCTTCTACTGCTCTATAGATGTCGCTTTCAAAACTTTTTGAACAACCTAGTAAAAGACATATTTTTTTTATTATTTATTCAATTATTCTTTTTAATTTAAGATTTTTACTTAAATTTTCTATACCTTATCGTTTTTCGTTTATTCAGCAAAGAATAGATCCTGTTTATAGCATCGTATCGCATATAAAATTCAAAAACAAGAAAGAACTTAATCATATTGGATTTTTAATTACTTATTTTTTTATTTAAAAAAAGTGCTGCTTAATAAACTAAATAAAAAAAGTCGCTAATAATTGTAAATAAATGACTTATGAGGTAAATTGATAACGCAATCAATTTTACATTAAACAAAATAATAAGCTGCGATGTTAAGTGTTAATTTCCTGCCTTCAAGACAGACAGAAAAACGAAAATCAAAGAAAGTCTTGGCTGCGTATCCCATAAGCAAAAGAGAGAGCAAGAGAGAGAGAGAGAGAGAGAGAGAGAGAGAGAGAGAGAGAACATTCGTGTAGTATTCACTAAGGTAAAACGCAAAATCATAATGCTTGAAAAATATACAGTACTTGAGGCATTATAAAGGTTCGCTAACAACTGCTTACTTCTTCCCCTAAAAATTTTTTTAGCTCTGGAAAGAGGACGTGTTAAAAAGGAAGACGGTCTTTGCTCATCTTATCCCTCTTCCTTCTGCAATCCCGTTACCGCTCTTTGCATCCTTCTCTCCCTATTTCGTCCTATAATCTTTCTTTATTTTTCGCCCACTCTCTTTCCCTTTCTCACTTGCGTGTACTTTCTCTCTCTCTCTCTCTCTCTCACTCTATCTCAAGCGCACCCTCGTCGTCGTTATGCGGCCGCGGCGCGCCGTAATTTAGCCGCGAGCGTTTATGGCATTGTTGTGCGCGCGTGCGCGAGAGAGGTAGAGCGTTCGTTCGCCCGTCGTCTTATAAAACCAATTTCGCGGGTATTATGCAAGCTGTCAGTCCCATAGTTAAGTTATGGCTATGGCGTTGCTCGCAGCGCAAACATGCATTACCTTAGCGAACGCGACGCCTCGAGCGCGACTTCTTTTCCCCCTTCCCCCTTCTTCTTCCTCTTTTTCTTCTGCTTCTTCTACGTCGGCTTCGCTCCATCTCTTTACCCACTCGCGCCTCTCCTTATTCGCGTCCAGAAAATAACACGGCTGTGACTCGAGTACCATGGAAGCGACTTCTCATTTTAATTTCGAATTAATCGCTCGGGGATTCTTGGAAGTATTTTCCTTTATTCTTTGCGGCTTTTTATATTCATTTTCTCGTGACATGCTTTTATTCTTTTAAGGACGCTTCCGACGTGTGGTGTACTATTTTTTTTTTTTTTTTTTTTCTATTTAGAAAATTGAAAGTTGAAATTAATTAAAAAAAATTTATAACGGAGAATATTCTGTTTCAAATTTACAGAAGCATGAAAGTAAGTTTATCAATTTTTAAAAACTTCAAATTGTTCGATAGATATACAATATTTCTCTTTATCTTAACATGCATTTATGTTCCACACATTGTTTTTAATAAATTCTGTTCTCTTTTTGAGTATAAAAAATTTAAATAATTAAATTTATTTGAAAAAAATAACAAAATTTTGCTTTCTATGTACAATTTAAAAACGAAGCCTAATCTTTTTTTTTGTGTAAGAGTTATGAAAAAAAAATGTACATATGTCTTGAAGAGGGTCGAGTTTCATTAATATACTATCTATTTTAATTTTAAATCCACGGTAGTCACTTGAAATACGCACTTTGTATAATGTATAGAGGGAAGAAAAAAAGCGGGAGTTGGTCGTATAATATATAACGGAGGCTTAGTATTTTAAAATTTATCGTTACATGTAGACACTTGTCGCTTGAGATGAGGGCAGACTTAATTTTTATTAAAAGACATTATTCTTTATGCGCGTAATACTGATATAAAAGCCATATATTTTCAAGTTGATGTAAAAAAAATTCCGTCGTGATTGTACGCGATACTTTGAAAAGCTTATTACAAAGATAATTTAGCTTTAAACAGCTTATAATACTGGATATTATTTTACTCGGAATTGATTAACGTGAAAAAGAAAAATTGTTCAAGTAGAAATGGATCGGGATTGAATTTAAGATATTTGCAATTTCTTTAAATTCACGTTATTTGTTTCATTATTTTCGATTAAATTATTGTTATTTCTTATGCGTAGCTGTATTCAAAACGCAGTTTTATAATCTTAGATGGTGAAAAGTCACCAATTAACATATTTTTACCTTTTATCCATGCCACATTTTTACTATGGTACACGTTATTGGTGATCTACATTTTTTCGTTAATAAATATTACAATAGTCAATAGTAGTCTTATTTATGAATGAAGTTATAAAATAATATAATGAAACCAAATAAATAAGAGAATGTACAAGTTGTAGCAGCATATACGGATGTTGTAAAGTGAACAATGCCTTTATGTCTTAAACTTTTAAGGTTATAAGATAGAAAGCTTTAGAAATAAGCATTATAAAAATCTTCTGTGTCAACTAAATTAGCGGGTGTATGCAGATGTTTGTAATATTAGTAAGTACTTTTATTTTTATACAATCCATTAATGATAAATAATGTAATTCTTGAGATAATCAAAGATAAGAAAAAAAATATCTCTATCACTTTTCACTAATGTAAAACTTTCTCATTTTCCAAAACGCATATTGTTATTTCAGCGATCTCTTTTATGACTTTGAAAGCAAAGCAGCCGTGACGCTCTGGTTAAGTATGCGACGCGCGAATCTTGTACAGTAGCAAAGCTTGATTTAACAAACATGCAAGTCGCGGCGGCGATGTCAAAAGTTAATCTCATAAACTTTCTTTCTCTTTCTCTTTACAAATACTTCCAGTTGGTAGCGTGAAATAAAAAATAGACTTATAAATTTCACTTGCCATTAAAAAAGAAGCCCAGAGGGTTTCATAGGCCGTTGCGTTGCATTTCGATATAACACATCGTTCAATAAGTCCCGAGACTAACAACGAAAACAACATTTTTTTTCAAAAATCATTTTTATTCATCAATATAATCTCCTTTTAGAGTGATACAATCTTTCCAACGCCTTTCCAACATTTCTATACCATGTTTATAAAAGGATTTATCCTTTGCTTCAAAATAGGCTTCAGTTTCGGCAATGATCTCCTCATTCGAGCCAAATTTTTTTCCCTGGAGCAGTTTTTTGAGATCAGCAAAGAGCCAGTAGTCTCTGGGGGCTAAATCTGGCGAATGCGGGGGGTGAGGAAGCAAATCAAAGCCCAATTCGTTCAATTTTGCCATTGTTTTCATGGACTTGTGGCATGGTGCATTGTCTTGGTGAAAAAGGATTTTTTTCTTTTTCATGTGCGGTCGTTTTGCTGCGATCTCCTCCTTCAAACGTACCAACAAGTCAATATAATAATCACTGTTGATCGATTTACCTTTTTCCAGGTAGTCAATGAAAATCACGCCATGTGTATCCCAAAAAACAGACGCCAGCCCAAAAAACATGACTTTGCCAGCAGACTGCTGCGTTTTTGGACGCTTTGGGCGGCTTTCGCCAGCCATGCGCCACTCAGATGATTGCCGATTCGACTCCGGAGTGAAATGATGTATCCATGTTTCATCCATGGTCACGTATCCATCCGATCAGGAAATCCTTTTTATTGCGAGCAAATAGCGATAAACAGCTCTCTGAATCGTCGACTCGTTGCTGTTTTTGTTCCACTGAAAGCAATCGCGGCACCCACTTGGAAAAAACCTTTTTCATGCTCAATTTTTCATGAAGGATTGTAAATACGCTTCCAGATGATATCTGTGTTATTTCTGCAATCTCACGGACCTTCACTTTGCGATTTTTCATTACAATTTTTAACACTTCACTCACATTTTCCTGTATAACGGCTTCCAATGGCCTACCCGAACGTTCCGCATCGTTTGTGTCCGTACGACCACGTTTAAACTCAGCATACCAACGACAAATCGTTGGTTTGGATGGAGAGGGTAATGTTTTTCAAGCCATTGCTGGGCTTCTACGGTGTTCTTACCCATTAAAAAACAATGTTTTATCAACACGCGAAACTCGCTTTTTTCCATTTTTCAAACAAATTACAAAGTGACTTTACTCTAACCTCGATAACTCTGCTGTCTGTGATCTGATCGACGTGAAATTTTTACACGTTTCATGTAAAGGTTCGCACTCTATGGAAACGTGGCCAGTTTGGTACTACTAGCACCATCTCTGGGTTAGTCTCGGGACTTATTGAACGATGTGTTACATGTATACACATATATGTGTAAGCACGTGCCCACGTACAAAAACGTATTGCCACTCATCTAGTCTTTTCTAATGTGCGGGAGTTGTTGCTATTCCGAGGGATCGATACAAATCGGCTTTCCAAGAGAGCGAACCGGTTACTTGATCATCGATTCGAGGAACGGAGTGTTTGAGAGCCGCAGTTGTGAGCGGTTAACTCGGGTTTCCTCCCTCGCGGCTGAAAAAAATACTCGCACACACACACACACAAACGGCGACCGCGCGCCGACCGTTTGATCCATCGTGTGTGCTCTAATTACGCGATATATTTCATAAATTACTCGCTATAGACCAAAAGAAAAGGAAGGAAGGAGAAGGAGAGAGAGAGAGAGAGAGAGAGAGAGAGAACTGCCGACTGTTTTATGCGCGCTCGAGTGCCCGATAAATTTACCGTATGATAATTATGAGTCGGCACACATCGAAAGAGAGAGAGAGAGAGAGAGAGCGTGTGGATTAAATGATTTCTAGGAAGCGAGAATAGGCTTTCGTACGTAATGTGTGTGTGTATGTGTGTGTGTATTTATATGTATGTATAACGCCGCGTGCGCGCGAGGGATGATGGCGAGGTAATGATAGGAGTTAAGTGGCCACGTAAATATTGTAACGAAGGGGAGATGGAGTATGAGGATAGTATCAGGTGAGGGGTCACGAAGAATTTATGCTTTCCTTGAGATTTTTCGTCTTTGTAGATTGCTTACTTAGCCAAATGATTTACCGTTTTGAAGACTTAATTATTAAAGGCTGATGTACAGACGATACGCCGGGACATGATTTGTTTAACCGTTGCATAAAGTCACAATACTTTTTTTAACGTTTTTAGATGACTTAGTTATTTAATATTGTTAAATTTTTAAAGATTTCTTTCGATTTGGAATAAATTTATTTATCCGCAAAACAAATCTTAGTATGAAATAATTATTAAAACAAAATTATTTTAAGTCTTTTAAGTTATTGAATTTTGTTATTGCGACATATTTCAACATTTTTTAATTTTCTTCGTTCTAGAAAAAAAAAGTAGAGAAAAAAATGTACACCTGTACTACGTGAAAGCATGATTTATAAGATACCGAAAGAAATTGAAAAACGAATGAGTCTTATATCCTGATCTACAGCCATTTACTCTCCGGATAAAGCCAAATGAATCAGTTAAGCTCGGTTGCGGCGAGCGAACAGAGTGAGATACAGTCATCTATTCGCTACTTGTTGGATTACAGACGGTCAATTTCCCATAAAATCCGCTCGACACATTCGTGCGCCTCTTTCGCGTAACGTTCGACGATTCGCCTTTAACATCGATTCCACGCGGCGATGGCACGTGTGCGCTGCAACCTTCCAACTCCTTGCAATGAAAAAGAGGAAGGAAGAAAGAAAGAGTGAGAGAAAATGAAAGAAAGAAAAGAGATCGTACGAGCATGTGTGTGTGTGTGTGTGTGTGTGTGTGTCAGAGAATGGCCAAGGCAAGAAGTGCGCTTCAGCCTCTCCATATAAGAATATACGGGCGCTATATCCGGAATTTCATTCCAGGACGTTAAGACACTAGATTCTACTTTATCGGCCGGCGTAATGGTTATATAGCTGTTAAACTTGCCCCTTCATACAACTTTTCCAATCTTATCTTTGCTTAAGGGGCTCTTCGCTCTCTTTTTCCCTTTCCCTCTCCCCTCCTCTCTCTCTCTCTCTCTCTCTGTCTCTCTTTCTCTCTTTTCCTTTCTTTTTGCTGAGAAACAGCAGCGACAAAGAAGAAGTATCAGTGAAAGAGAAAGAAGAAAAATCCTCGCACGCTCGCGAGAACGTAAAAGAAAAGAGATCGGCTTAAAGGAAAAGAAGGAAAGACGAAAGGATTTAGTCGGACTAAACTGCACGCGAGTCTAGTCGTTCTACTCTTTCTCTCTTTTACTCAGGGAAAATGGAGGAAGACGAAGAGAAAGAGAGATTTGTAAAGGGCATCGGAGATCGCTGACTGCTGTAAAACGCTTTCCAGTTCTATCTCTCTCTCTCTCCTTCTCTCTTCTTATATTTTCATCTTTTTTTCTTAGCTCGCGCGCGTTATAAAAGTACGCGACGGGAAGAAGGGAGAGAAAGGGGGAAGAGGAAAAGAGAGTGACCACATCGATACGTGCTCGGCATTTACACAAGCTTAAGCGCCGGTATCGCAATCGCGAGAGCGCCTCCCTTTCGAGTGACCCTTCCTTCAGAGAGTTTGACCCCACGAGTATTCGTGTAGAAGAGCTTCGTAGATGAGATTGCAGCTGTTACAAACGCTACGATTCTCAATCGACATTGAAGCCGTGCGGAAAAATATCGACACTTCGCTCGGGAGAAGTCGTTTGCGAGATAGGAGCTTGTCTTGAAAGTTCGTTTTATTATTGCAATTCGCGCATGAACTGTTTAGATTGCGCTAAAAATTATTTTCATAATCGGCATACTCTAGAACGAAGTATGTTCGCATTAATGCCTCGATTCACATTGAATTTATTTGATGAAAAAACTTTTTTAAAAAGATTAAAAATCTTAACATGTACATAATTTAAACTAACATTTGAAAATACATCAAAATAGTACCGGTAAAAAAACGTATTGATTACTTTTCGATTGGGCAAAAGTCCTGGCAATTGTGTGTCCCAACAAGATAAAGGCAAACGACACTCGTTATCAATCCCATCGGGGGTTAGCGTACGAGTCCGCAAAGCCACCTGATAGAACATCTGGTGCGAGGTGCAGTCAACGGTAGTCTATAAAACAATGAACGTGCTCGCTCGCGATTCCATTGTTACAAAATGCAATCACTTCGGGCTGTAAGGATTTGGATCGTAGATTTTTATTGCGTTTAGTTTAATATTGACGATAAGTTTTTCTTTGTATACGCTGCTTTTAGTTTTCTTATCATTTTTTAAATTATACATCGATAATGTAGTTCAAATTGAATACATAAGCAACTTTTAAACCTTTTAAAATATTGCAATATAACTTGCCGAAAAAAAATCTTGTTTTAATACTGAATCGGTCAATTAATTTTTTTTTTATAAAAAAAAAAAAAAAAAAAAAATACCTATCTATTAATTTAACATCATCTCAATTAACTCAAATGTTTTACGTCGAAAATTTGCAAATTGGTTAATGTAAAAAAACCATACAAAAATAAATTTTATGTGAATCAAAGCGACTAAGATTATCGTGTGCCAAAGATATCCGAAGCAAAAAGCACGCGAATTTATCCGAGATTCAGTGGTGCGTTAATGGGGTGAAAATCACTTAGTCCTTCGTCATTGGGCTGAATGGCGCATTATTCAATTCGCGAGCTCCAAACCATAATAATAATATCATCCAGCGGCAGCAGCTCGGCATGGATGGATAGCGTAAAGTCGACACGAAGAGAAAAGCAAGAGAGGCAGAGACAAGAGAGAGAGAGAGAGAGGGAAAGAGGAGCTAGCTGACGTAGCGCAAAGATTTACGGTCACGGGTCGGAGCATACATCCTGTATGAATGGCGGACAGCTTGCAATAATTCAACTCTGCGGCCACACCTCGGGCACTTCCCGTCTAAAGGATCGCGCGCCGACGATGCCGGCGTCGTACGGCACGCGCGTGTGGATATACATGCGCATACACGAGAGTGCGATATATGTATGCGAAAGAGAGGCTAAGAGAGAAGATAGATAGAGAAAGAGAGAGAGAATAGCCACACGACGCTGTGCAGAGTCGACGAGTTTCCGGTGTAACTGCGTGCTCGACATCTCCTTTCTGATTTACTCTCTGACCGCCACTTACCCTTTGCCGATTCGTAATTCTCTTCCCTCTTTCCTCGAGATTTCTCCTTTCTTTTTCTCTTTCTCTCTCTCTCTCTCTCTCTCTCTCTATCTCTCTCTTTCTTTCTTTCTTTCTCCGACTCTATTTCGTTTTCCTTCCCTTTTACATTTCCTCTGGCGCAAGTTTCTCGTTCCGGCTTAGGAGATATGTACCTCGCTCTTTCATGTGATTAAATTATGAATAAAAGGTCTCTCTCCCTTTTTCTGTTTCTTTCTGTCTTGGATGCTGTATTCACTCTATGCTCGCGCGTTAATTGGAAGTGCTCGCGTAATTTGTTAAATCTCGGTGGACTCCGCGGATTGAATTAAAGCGTAATTGCTGTACTCTTTTTACTTTATGTTTGCTGTTGTACCTTACTATTAATTTACTTTTTCACTCTTATGTATCTTATATCGCTAAAAGACGCTAGAAATTTATGTTTACTCTTTATCTCTTGTTTATAAATTTTTGCGGTAGAAAAGATTATTGCATTTTCAAACAGACGTACATGTAACATTGGAACGTTTTTGAAGGTTTATAATGTTAAGCTATAAAGCGTTGCCGTTTACACGTAATTTATTTATCCACTGTTATTGGATTACAGTAGCACTGCTCATTGCAAATTTATATCTTTTCTAGACGCTTATAAAAAGAATCAATTGTTATTTTATATTTGAACAGTAAAGACGAGTTTAGTATGTTCGATGTAACGATATATCAGTCTGTTAAATTTCCGATGAATTTATATCGACCACTTTTTCAACTAACTGCGCGATCGTTTGTTTTATGAAAGACAAGAAATCCATTAAAAAGAAAACATAAAAAATATCGCGAAGCTCAGCTGCCCTAGGCAGACTCGCGTTTCGTGGAAAAGTGCGACAAAAGAGGACGTTATACGTGTAGGAGCAAATTTAGAGCAAGTAAAAGAGGGAGAAAGATAAAGAAAGAAAGCTAGCTGCTGGAAGAAAACGCAAGAAGAAGGAGGAGGTAGCGAAGAAGAGAAGTATTGCGTCGTGTGCGGGTGGACCAAAAGTATAAGGGCGAGGAGAGGCGAAGAGGTCGCTGATATATCGGTCGCACACATTGCACCGAATGGAACGCAATATGTCGGCCGAGAAAGGCAATAACCATTAGGTCCCGAGAAAACTGCCCCATTTCAAACGACACGAACGGTCGAATATCAGAAAATTTATATCTCGCGTTGAGAGGAGAGCGAGCGAGTTAGATTCAACGCTCGTTCCCGTACGCACACAAGTGCGCCCGACCGACGTTATAAACGCCCTCGGAGAAAAAAAAAAGAGTTTGTACACGATATCCCGGTTATGAACGTCTTTTGGTATGACTTTCGTCCATGGCCTTTGTGTAACTTCGTAAATTTTGTCCTCGAGGATCGCTCGTCCTCTTTACTGATAGATAAATCGTCTCGTCCTCTGGTGGCAAGGCTTTGAGAGAGAGAAAGAGAGAGCTTTTTCTTTATCTAAAAAAAAATTGAGTGCTTCGCAGACCCTGATAAATGTATGTCTATATTAAAAGCTTGTAAGTTGAATGTTGGACGTTTTCTGGTGCAGATTTTTTTTTATTTTTTTTCTACGCGAATGACTTTTCTTGAGTGTGTCTTATGAAATTGAAATATAAATTCTCTTAGTTACGAAAATACCTTTATCTGTTTATTTCTCATACTTTTATCGGATTTGATAAAGAAGGGTATGCTGAAATATTTAATTATGTCACTCAAAAGTGTAATTTTCAATTAAAAAATATTATATTATTTGGTAAGAAAATACAACCTTTATCTACATAAATTGTAAATACATTTTAAATAACATCATTAAATAAGATTGTATTAGGTTGCTGCAGATGAAATGGCCGATTTAGTAATACATTTTTAAACAGCTGTAACTTTTTATAAAGACAATTTATTTAATCAAAATAGGTACCAATAGATGCAACACACTTTTCCCAACGAGATACAAGTACATTTATTCCAGTTTTGTAGAAGTCCGAGTTTCTGGTTCGAAGAAACTCCTCGAAGGCATTTTTGACAGCAGCTTCATTATTGAATCTTTTTCCTGTCAAAAAGTGATTCAAATGTTTAAAGAAATGGTAATCTGTTGGTGAGAAGTCTGGTGAATATGGAGGGTGAGGAAGAGTCTCATAGTACAACTCGTTTAATTTTTGGACCGTTGTTCTCGATACATGAGGTCGTGCGTTATCATAAAGCAGTATCACTCCATCCCTTTTGACAAGCCTAGATCGTTGGACTATCAATTTCTGATGCATTTCATCCAGTTGAGCACAGTATTTCTCAGCATTGATGGTTTCGCCAGGTTGCAGGAACGAATAGTGGATAACTCTAGCTACAGACCACCAAACAGTTACCATTATTTTCTTTGGATGAAGGCTTGGTTTCGGCATGTGTTTTGGCGCTTCATCGGCATCTAGCAATTGGGCCGATCGATTGCGACGATTATCGTATAAAATCCACTTTTCATCGCAGGTCACAATTCGGTGCAAGAACGGTTCCTTTTTGTTGTGGGAGAGAAGAAAACTTGAAATCTCCATTCGACACGTCATGTTTTGCTCGGTAAGATCATGGATCGGAACCCATTTGTCAAGCTTATTCACTTTTCCAAGTTGTTGTAAGTGGCGGCAAACTGTCGAATTGTGAACGCCTAATTTCTCGGCAAGATCCCTTATGGTTTGGCGGGGGTCAGACTCCACTAATGCACACAGCTCGTCGTTATCGATCGATGGTCCTGGGTGTCCACCAAGGTCCATATTTCCAAGGTCCATATCTCCGGATCGAAATTTTTCGAACCACCGCCGAGTGGTTCGTTCGCTAACTGTATCAGGCCCAAATGCGCTGTTGATATTCCTCGTTGCTTCCGTTGCGTTGTGCTCTAATTTAAATTCGTATAGTAAAAGTAGCCGTTTTTGATTCACTTCCATGTTCACTTTCTCTTTTTGTTTTTACGATCACTATGAAGTGCAAAACAGAAATGACTCCATAAACCAAGGTAGCAGTATTTATACTTCAATATGTCATATCATTTGCGCCGCCTTGTGCCAACATAATACACTAAAATTGCAGCCAACTTTATGTCATTGCTAAATCGGCCATTTCATCTGCAGCAACCTAACATATAGATGTTTTCAATTTAGAAAAAAAAAAATTAATATATATTGAGTGCACAACTTTGCTTCCGCCGTTTTTTTCCGAAATTCGAGGCTTTATTGTAAAAAACTGGTTATACATTTATGATTCAAAGTATTGTCCATCGCTGGCCACAACTTTCTCCTATCTTTCGGGCAGCATACGAATTCCGTGTTGAAAAAACTGGTCATTTTTTGAATCGATCCACGAATCGATCCAATTTTTTACTTCTTCATAAGACCGGAAGTACTGGTCAGCCAGGCCGTGTGCCATTGATCGAAACAAGTGATAGTCCGAGGGAGCAACGTCTGGAGAATACGGCGGGTGGGGTAGGACTTCCCATTTCAAAGTTTCCAAGTATGTCTTGACCACTTTCGCAACATGGGGTCGAGCATTGTCATGCTGTAAAATCACTTTATCATGTCTCTCGTTGTATTGCGGCCGTTTGTCTTTCAATGCTCGTCTCTAACGCATCAATTGCGTTCGATAACGATCGCCTGTGATTGTTTCAGTCGGTTTTAACAACTCATAATACACTACGCCGAGCTGGTCCCACCAAATACTGAGCATGACCTTGGAACCGTGAATATTCGGTTTGGCCGTCGACGTGGAAGCATGGCTGGGATATCCCCATGATTTTCTGCGCTTGGGATTATCGTAGTGAACCCATTTTTCGTCCCCAGTCACAATGCGATGCAGAAATCCCTTCCGTCTTTGCCTTGCAAGCAGCTGTTCACAAACATTCATCCGTTCAACATCTCTCGGCTTCAACTCGTACGGCACCCAATTTCCTTGTTTCTGAATCATTCCCAAGACTCTCAGGCGTTTTGAAATGGCTTGTTGCGTTACTCCCAATGATCCTGCCAATTTTTGTTGCGTTTGACACGAGTCTTGATCAAGTAATGCCTTTAATTCTGCATCTTCGAAAACCTTCTTTCTTCCACCGCCATGCTGGTCTTCGACGTTAAAATCGCCGTTCTTGAAGCGTTGAAACCATTCTCGGCACGTTCTTTCGCTAATAGCGGCCTCACCATAGGTATTTGAGAGCATTCGATGAGCCTCAGTCGCAGATTTCTTCATATTAAAGCAGAAAATTAAAACCTCCCGCAAATGACGAGAATTTGGCTCGTAAGTTGACATGTTTAATCGAGAATAACTTTATGATGCAGACACAAATCGACTAATATTTTGATGGCGTTATGTTTACAAATACCTAAGCTTATTGTATGACATCTATGATCTATTTATTTCAACTACCACTTACCGCTACAGCCATCTATTGCAAAACGGCGGAAGTAAAGTTGTACACCCAATATTTTTAAAGAAATAAATATTTTATATTGAAAGATCTAAGTGAAAAATAATTCTTTCTACTTCTACTTTTATCTCTGATATAATTTAAAATAACAATGTACGAGTACTATTTAAAAGAATTATTTTCAATAATGTTTTCTAAAAAACAATTTATGATTCTTAATTTCGTAATACTTTAAAGACTCATTATATTTATATAACTAGCACAATAACACACCGTTAAAATTTGTAAAGAATAAATTTTCGCGCATGAACACAAGCTCTTAAACAAAGAACTGTAGAGTAAAATTGTTTCAACAACAACCAACCTTCTTAATTTTTCAAGCCGACATGTGGCTTTAAAAAATTTGCTTTACAAGGTGATTAGCCTTTAGCTCGGCAGAAAACTGCAATTTCCAAGCGACTTGCAATCCATATAACTAGGTATACGACGTCGTGAAACGTGCTGTTCTGTCGAAGGCTAAACGAGAAGCGAAGGTAAGAGAGGATAAGAGGTGGAGGAAGTGGGAGAGCTTCACCGCCAAGGAACTCCAAGAAGATTACAGGAAAATTAGAGGTTACGCTAAGAGACGAGAATCGAAGAAGTGGCGCGTCGGTATGTCGTAACCAGCCAAAGAAAAAGAGAGAGAGAGAGAGAAATAGTAAGAAGCGAGCAGAAATCGACGACGGAGATGGAGAAAGGAGAAAGAAGGAGAGAAGAGGCCGGTAGAAATTGCTTTTCCCCTATAAAGTGCCATTATCACGCACCATCTTGCTCGAATGGCTTCGTAAAACGGCAAAGCAGGAACTCTCGGGGTATTGCCGCGTGCGATCGGGCTTCTTTTCTATGTCCAGTCCATGCCGTCGTCTTGTGGTCAGTCGCGCACGCGTGCGCCCAGCGTCAGCTACGGTGAAAACTCTCGCCGATGCGATCGTGCGACAAAATTGTAACTTTCCTCTCGCTCTTCCTCCCTTCGCGCTTTTGCTCTTTTCGTAAGTCCTCCTTTTATTCGTTGGCCTGCTGGCCGTTATGTCTCGTTTCGTTATATACAGTTCGCATAGAGGCTGACCTTAACAGAAGCTCTTTTCGACGACGACCACGACACTGCTGCCGCTACTTTCATCCCTTTGCTTCTTCTTTTCCTCCCAACTCTCGCTATCTCTCTTCCTCTTCCTCTTCATTTTTACTTTCGCCGTTTTCGAGTAAGCGAGGAGAGGCCGCCAGTTGGTATATACGTGTATGTGGACGATATTGCTACTGCTGCTGTAAGGACATGTAATGGGACAACTCTGCCAAATGATGCCATTTATTTAATTTCTTGGAACGGTGATACGACTTTTCCCAAAGCAAAAGAAAGAGAGAGAGAGAGAGAGAGAGAGAGAGAGAGAGAGAGAGAGAGAGGGCGAAGGAGAAAGACAATTTTTCGCCGAAATATCGGATATACGCGTCGCTGCGCCTCCTTCTTTTAAAAGCGCCAATGCGACTGCCTGCTCTGTATGTTTTACGAGTGTACATGTGTGTATAAGTGCTTTTGCTCGGTTTCGTAAGGTCTAGCGGCTACTTGACTCACAATTTTCGAATACTTAGATCGAAAGAACTTTCTTGCTTTATTGCGCTTTATGATAACATCTTGCTACATTTTCAACCCTTTAAATCATGGCATAATTTGATCTTATGAAAGCACTCTTAAAATACATTAATAATAAAAATAATTTTTTACATCACTATGTTTATTTTGTAGAAAAAGATTAATTGGTTCTTTAATCATCCCAATGAGAAACGTTCAACTACAAAAGCCATTGTTCAACAATCTAACTTTTCATTAAACATAATTTTAAGTTTCGGACATTTAAGAATACATATTTATAAATGTGATATTTCCAATTGGTAAATGGATATTATCATAATAATAAATTACATTTAATTTAAAGATGCATAGAAAATATTCAAACGTTAATTTTTATGTATTTCAATGACTATCGTTCATAAAACACAAAAACTTCACTTTCACATTTGTATAAATAATAGATATACGTCATGTTTATGTTGTAAGTATAAATAAGCAAATTAATCGTCAACATTAACAAGCTTTTTGTGCCTCGAAGCGTGTCTAAGTCGACGCGTAAAGTTAATAACGCATCGCTAAAGTGATGTAAATCAAGCAGCGCAGTGAGAAAAATCTATTACGCATATATACATATATGTATATGTATATATATATATATATATATATATATATATATACGCACGTATACGACTACGTTTATCCCGTGACAAATCTAGCTAAAGGAATATTGCATAAACAGAACATAGCGAGGGGGACTTTGTATTTAGAACCCGCCAAAAAATATGGATTACATGGAACGAATTCGCCTAACCCAATTTCATCCAACAATAGGCGCCCTTCGATATCTTTCAAATCGGTAATTTATTGACCGAAGCAACATCTGCGGTATTTTTCCGTCTCTCTTTTTCTCCCTCTCTCTTTTTTTTATCTTTTTTATTGCAAAGCGATGGCTCATTCTCTCTCTATCTCTCTCATACATACACATAACGAGCGCATATTGAGAATCCGACGGTCGCGTTGATGCGTGGCGTCGTCCCTTTTCCTACACCGAATTCTGTATGAGTAATGAAGAGCTGACAAAGATGAAGTGTCCACCCTTATTCGCGTGTCACGAAGAACTTGTGAAGGATATATATATATATATATATATATATATATATATATATCGAGAGAGAGAGACGCATATTTGTCACTTTGTTCGCCGCGTCGCAGCTTCCAAGAATAATATCCTCATGTATCTCTATTGTGCCCGCAATATAAGTGTGTGTATGCATAACTGTATATATGTATATATCGTCCGTCTTAGGAAAAAAATGATTAATCTCACACGAGGGATGACAATGGCATCCGGGATTACAATATATTTTTTTAACAATATTTTATTCTGGATGCGGAACTTTGACTCTGTTAAAACGTAACGCGTGGATTCTACTAAGTAATTTATTCAAGTATTTTAAATCTTTTCGGTTACTATGTCGGTTATAAATTTTCACAATGTGTGTAATTTTTTTCAACCCTCATAACTGAATAGTAAAAAAATTTGCGACATAAATTTTATAAAATGTACCGTTTATTAGATAATACCTATACGATTATAAGCAATGTAATTTATAAGTAAAATGTATAAATAATTTTTTGTTCAAAAATATTGAAGTTCAAAAAAAAATTTATATTTTACTTAATTCTGACTAACATAAATATGGCTAATTAAAAATAGTATAATGCACAACATCAATCAATAAGTAATTGAACAAATTATATTACAATATCTTTAAGAAAAAAAATTTTTTATTAAAAGGAAAAAAAGAAAATTAAAATATGAGATAAAATTCCAACAAAATAATAAAATACACGCGATAAATTTAAGAACTCGAAAGCGCGATACAATCTTTATTCATGGCCGTTGAATCCGCCTCGTTGTGTATAACTCGAGGGAAAGCCCCCGACGTCACTCGACAGCAAAAGACGCGGCTGTCGTCGCGAAATCCAAAACCAGTCGTACGCCCTTCGTCGGTGTGCTTTAAAATTAAGCACTCAATCATCCGTGTCGCGCGCTTCGAAAAAAAAGGAACTCTATACAAACGAGACGCGCGAAAATAAGCGACTTTCGCGAAGCAACGGAGCCGCGATCATTTCTCGTTACGATGTCAAGGCATATCTATCTTTCCTCTCTCTCTCTCTCTCTCTTTCCCTCTCTCGTCCGCAAATCCATCAGCAAAGGATACGGCTGCCGATGCAAATTGCCAGGGCAGGCATATTGAGATACGTTCATTAGCGCGCATGATATTCACGTGCTCGCCACATGAGACGCATTAAATTCTCCCTCCTCCTCCTTCACCCTTTGAGGGAGAAGCGAATGTGTGCGCTGTATATATCAGATATACGGCTTGCGAGCGCTTCTGTGGCATATATAACACGCGTGTATACACACTCACGCACACACATACGTGCGCGCAGAGCCGGACGGTAGCGTTCAACGGGGTCCCATTGACGACGAGTGATGAAGGGTGATCCCCTGTGGCGGCGGTGGCGGTGTGCAGACCTGACGGATAGCATGTCGGAGCTCGTCACCGCGTTTATGCGTGTACGTGTGCGATATGCCACGCACGCACGCACACAAATAAGAGAGAGAGAGAGAGAGAGAGATAGAGAGAGAGAGAGAGGAAGAGAGAGTAGTCGAGAGTATGAGAATGTATATACCCCCTGGTATCCGGAACCCATAAACCAGTGGTCTTCAATTGACGCGCGAACGCAAGTACTTTCCAACGTTGCCGCGTGGAAAATGTCGTTAGCGTGATTTGTGGTTTTGCGTTCTGTACGCCGCGTGTGTGTTTGCGCAAAAGCTCGATGAAATAAAAAGGACGAATGTTTGCTCTCGCTCGTACGAGAGAGAGAGAGAGAGAGAGAGAGAGAATGCAGAAGTTGTCAGGTTCGATATGCTGTTTATTTGTTAAGTTTATGTGTGGGAGCTGTCGATGCTGACGTTGAGAAATATATTGCAATTGCTGTATCATTTTTTTTATCTAATGCTCGAGCTTGCTTGCAAACAAGATTACTGATAAATACCGAAGGTTAATGATTGATTTTTCTTGGAAGTATACATAAGAAAAAATATGTTTTAAAAGAGATAGTGGAAAAATGTTTTATTGTTGTAATAGAAAAGTCGTGAGAAATAACAAATAGCTGTTTATTTTAGAATGATTAAACGATGTTTGCTACGTTTTACTACAGTGATTTATGAAAATACAGAAAAATAAAATTTGCAACTATTTCAATTATATTTACTTTCAATATATCCGTAATCCGTAAATCAAATAAATACAACGAAACATTATGTTAAGTCGAGGGAAATATTATTTTTAGTAAGATTTTTTGCATCGATTTTGTAATAATTAAATATATAATTTTATATTTTAAAATAATAATACATTTTGAAATTTGCAAAAGATAATTATTCTTCTTTAAACTACTTAAAAAACGAAAGAGTTACTCAATTCATTTGTATATATTTCTTTTTTACGTTTGTTCGCGCATAACTTTTTTATTTATGAACTCATTTTGAAAATTCTTTTTGCATTGGAATAAATAAAGTTCTAAATTGACCTCATTTGAAATGAAAGAAAAAATGCTACCCTCAAGGTTAGACAAATAGACGATTAAATTTCAAATTGAACTTCAGTTTTAGTAACTTGATTTTTATCCTCTTCCGGTTTCATATTAAATCCAAAAATTATAATATTTACCGTTAAAAATTAAAAATTCAACTGATTTAGAGAAAAAAATTTGAAAATAGACTACAAAAAATTAATTTATATGAATAATTAAGCCATAAAGTTAAAAATAGTTTTAACTTGATTAGAATAAAAAGAAATGTATAAGGACAATATATGAAAAAAAATCATTGTTATTCAAATATTTACAATACTTAATAGATTATTTTTGAAATTACTACCAGCCAGGTCAAATAATAAAATGTTATTTAATAGGTATAAAGCAAAAATGTCATTTTTAATCCTCTATAGTTTAAGTGTACATATAGGTAATTTTTTTCAAATTGGTTTTTATTTTTTTGAAAATCTATTTTATTTTCAACTTTAAATAGGTTTAAACAGTTCCTATTTGTACAATTATTGTTTGCTACATAAATATTTATTGATTCGCGATTTCTAAACAAATCTCTACAACTATAGAAAAACGCTTGTAACCCATTCTTAAAATTAAATTTACGACACACGGCGATAAATTTTTGCGACACGAGGCGCATATCCATCACTCGGAAGGTCATAAGTCTCGCGCATTCGTATACACGGGCGCACAGACGTATATTCATTACTCATTCGTAACGTCGGGACGTGGAAAAGCCAAAACGGCGTCGCGGTGAGATTGGTGCAACAAAAGCTCGAGCAGCGGGATTCGCGCGCCACCTCGAAGGCACCATTAGTTGGAAGCACGCGTTATACAGAAACGCACTCATACACACACATACATACTCATGCAGACGTGTAAAGAGACGCACAGCGAATACGACACCCGCTGCGCTTCCCTCCCCTTCCCCCGCTCTACGAGATTTTAGATAGGGTTAATGATGTAGCGGTAGTCGCAGAACTCGACAATAAAAGGCGTTATTTACGCTTTACTTATGTGTATATACGTGTGTGCGATTAAACGCATAGTGAGAACGACGGAAGTCGTTATCTTATATCATTACTTTGTTGAAAGGTATCGAGCTACGCATTTTTTATTTACTTACCATCGCGCATTGAGAGATTGTTATGCTTTCATTAGAAATTGTTAAGCGAGGGGCGATTGGAATATTTTCGCGTATATTTAAATGCAGTTTAATTATTAAATATAAGGTATGATAATAAAAACTAATAATGATATTTTTATTATAACAATTTTTTAAATTCAATGGATAATGTTTATAATAAAAATGATAATAACGCTCCTCATTGTGAAGTTCAACCTTTGTCAACTTTTTTTCTTCTTTACTGATGCATGCACAATTAATCATATTATAAAAATCAAAATATCTAAACGTCTTAGCTGATTAAAATTTATGAAGTGTAAGAAATAAAACTACCGAGTTTGAAAACAAAAAAAATTAATCAGCTTGAACCAATCCTAAGTTTAATGTATGTAAATAGGATTATGTCAAGATATAATCCTGTTTACACTTTATAAACTATAATATATTAAAATAATTATTTAACATGAAGGTAAATGAATAATTCAGATTATAGACATTGTCTTTTGTTTGTTACTTTGTAAATCTAATTTTTTTTTTTAAATGTTACCGTTATCTAACAGTTATCATCGTTGTGTATTCAAAAGATAACAATTTTGTCATTAAGTACAAAATTAGCATAAGCAGCAAATTTTTTATAAAAATTTTAAATTGATGAGAAAACAAACTTCTAAATTACTCCATAAGTAAATTTGCTCGACGAAGCATCCTTCCGCTAATTCTTGACGTTCACAAACTGCCCTAATAACTGGACATTTCAATTACCGCCGATTTTCTCCAAATCCTTACCTACTCCTCGAATTATTAATCTTCTCTCCCTCTCGCTGTGCTTCTCGGGACTTTCATTAAATTGAGGTGAAAAACGTAGGGAATCAAATGAATTCTCGAGCGCACTCTCCATCTTACTCTCTTTCTATTTCTTTTTCTCGTACGATCGAACAAACTGGCCGCCCCCAATCAATCCGAAGCATCTGCGCCCTAACGATAGCAGCTCTGCCTCCCATTGTGGATTCATTAAGGAACGCGCCTCCGAGGTGATTGTTAACTACTGTCAAGAGAAAGCGAGAGAGAGAGAGAGAGAGAAAGAGAGAGCGCGAATGGTGGAAGCTCCTTAAACGAAGCTTTTCCAATCTCCGAGAGATTCCTTTTTCGCGGACGCGAGTAGAGACGCAGGAGTGTCGCTATTGGGACGACACGGAGGGCGTGAACGTGATTAACGCGGGCCTCTCAATCTTGGGCGCACTTGAGAATTCAGCTGGTGCTCACGCCCACATTTCTCTTCGATTCTTTTAATAAAGGTCCCAGGAGGCGGCGCGTAATGCACGGCTAACGAGCGATCTCTGCGAAAAAAGAGAGTTTGCTTCTTCCCTCTTCGACTGCCACTTTTCAAACGTGAAATTAGAGGTGAATATAAAAGAGAATACGAGAGAGAGAAAGAGAGAGAGAGAGAAAGAGAGAGAGATACAGAGAAAAAGAAACAAATAGTATTTATTCTCAAATAATCTTGAGTTCGTTGATGTACTTAAATGGAACTTTTTGAATGATGCGCTTGTTTTTCACTCTTATAGGATTAATCTTATAAAATCCTTTAAAAATTTTAATGGCCTTTAAACAGTGTTATTGTTTCTAGTAAAATTATTCATATTGTTTTTATTTTAATTATGAGTTTTCAATAAATGTTTCTGCTAAAATCTTATACAAAAACAATCACGAGTTTAATACTCTGAAAATGAAAATCTATATTGTGTCCTTTCTAATTTTATCTTCAATGAAATTAAATTATTTCTCATAAAATCTTATAGTTTAATACCCGAGCCTAGCTAACCCAGCTGCCAAGTATTACTTGCCATACTTGCACAAATATCTCGGAAGATAATTTAAAGTTAGGAAATATTATCCCTTATTCGACAAAAGACGCACTTAGCAGTAACTTTTATTCCGCTTACACACCGAGTTTAATAATAACCGCTCTGTGCAAGCACCAGTGGCTAAAGCTATACCATCCAAGCCCGTATACACGTTATATATATACGTATATGCGGAAAGAATATAAGGAGGCAAAGTCGCGCGGCGTCCGTTATGGACTTTATCTACTTGGGAAATCGGTCGAGGGGAAAACTGCCCCATCGTCGCTCGGTAAAGATAAAGACACGGCCCGAGGGAGCACTAAACAGAATTAGTGGTTGATTCCGTTTGAAAAGCGCCCGGGAAAGCGCTCGCTGCGAAAGTAACCATAAATTCCGTGGATACGTGACCTCCGTGAGTACTTCCGCAACTTTCTTCTTCTTCTTCCTCCTCCTCCTCCTCCTCCTCCTCCTCCAGGACTTTTACTTCTCTCGGCTCTTTTGCGCTTGTTCTTTTTTTTTTTTTATTTCTTCTTCTCATTCGCATTTTATCTCGGTGCGTTCTTTCGTTTGTAGACGATCGGCGCTCAGCGAAAGGTTAGCGTTGCGTCGTCGGCGGCGCACGGGGCATTATCTCGAATCCCTTATTTTCAGATTATAAGAGAGCGAAGGGGAAGTCGGCCTCGTCGTTGTCGTCGTCGGCGGGTTACGCGTGCCTTGAAATATTGCGGATTAATTTAATCTTGAATTTTCATAAATTCACGCGCGTCCACGAGATTGCGCGGCGATACTCGCGCGGATTCGAGAAAATAAAGATTTACGATTGCCCGCGAGATAAATATGTTTTACGAGTGGGACGCGTTAATTTTTGTCAAGGAATTATGTTTAATTAAAGTGATTTAACGACCTTATGCGATTTAATGATAAGCAAAGATTGATTAACGCGTATTAGTCGGTAAAAAATACAATGCCCGGCTTTTCTCTTTTTCAAATTTGAAATATTTAAGCTATAATTCTTATAAATAATAGCATTGAAGCTTTATCTCGATTGATTAAACTGAATATTATTTTTAAAAAATTTCAAATATAGAAATAAACCTAATAGATTAATTTGTTTCATAAATTTTCTTCATCTATAATGTGTATATTCTAATCGTCAATATATTTAGTATATTTATAAAGTCTGCTTATAAAGACATTAGAATATAATCAATTCAAAATAGACATGTTTTAATTTTCATATTTAATAAACTTGTACAGAGGTCGATAAAATTGTTATATCGGATATCCAAACAGTGGCAGTTGCATTCAAATTAAGACAATTTCAAATCTATATTTATGTATTCTTACTTGAATATAAAGTCAGCATTACAAACTATGCGCTTAGAGTCTCGATATATAGTCGCGAGCATGTCGCGTACATACAAACGTCGATATCAATGGTATTCACCGAGTGAACGGCTCGCGCAGTTTAATACAATCGTATAAGTATAGACAATCATTATAAACCACGTAATCCGCATGCAGACACGGGGCGATCGCGAGGGCATAATACCGCGTTATCTCTTCATCAAGATACGCGTCAATATATATATATAGTCAACCGTTTAAACAAAACGGTAACAACGGTCGCGTGTTTCTCTAAGTATGAAGAACGGCTCCTCCTTCTACCGCTTCGAGAGAGCGAGCAGAGCGGCATCGAGAGAAACAAGCGCGCGGGGAGCGAGTTGCGCATCGTTTGTATTCGCGCTCGTGAGCGTATATCGAAAGCGATTAAATTCGAAAGCGTATTTCCCAAGCGTGTTGTCGTCGCGTTCTACGTCGGCGCTCCAACGCCAGCAATTTGTGCGCCGCGTGCAGGCTCTCCGACGAATACTGGAGAAAGAGAGATAGAGCATTTCCCCAAGCGGCTGTTACCTGTTAACCGAAATTAATCCCCGCGAACAACTCACACGCCGCTACCAACGATGAGAGAGAGAGAGAGAGAGAGAGAGAAAGAGAGACAGACAGGCAAACAGAGAAAGAAAGAGAGTGAGAAAGAGGAAGCTTGAAGGAAGTTAACGTTGAAGAAGTGGTCGGAGGAGAAGAACGTTTCATAAGAGACAACGACCGCAAGCGGGCCGTGCAATCGGGCGATAAGGTGACTTCGTAAGGGTCGTCTTTTCTCTCTCTTGCTTGTGCGTACGCATAAGATAGTTGTGCTTGATAAAAATAGAGAGAGAGAGAGAGGGTGAGAGAGAGAGAGGGTGAGAGAGAGAGAGGGAGGGAAAGAGAGAGAGAGAGAGAGAGAGAGAGAGGGAGAGAGAGGCTCTTAAATGTGGAGTTTCGCGTCGTTTCTCCTATTTATGATAGCTTTTCCGCGAGCTCGCAATGGTGCAGCGAATCTTCTCGTTAAGAAGATGTTTAATTAGGATGAGGCAGGCCAAGAGACAGAGAGAGAAAGAGAGAGAGAGAGGAGAGAGAGTGCGATTTTAATTAGAATAAACAAGATTTACGGTGGTACTCGCTAAGATAACGTAATTGCGAATCTTAATTACGATTGAATTTATTGCTTTGCTGTGGCCAAGAAAGAAAAAGACGTTGCCTAAGAAGCTAAGTTAGCGGATGCGTATGAAAAAAATTATATTTTATGCAGTTTTCAAAATTTGCACAACACCATTAGAAAATAGAGCGAGGAAATAAAACTGTAACTTTCTTCTTATGATTTATAAGTACGAATTAAATGATAAATACTATCGAGACGCGTAAGAATCATATTTCATAATCCTCGTAAAGTCTGGTGTATATAAATTCTTACTCTATGATTTAAATGATATGTAAATCTTTTTCGTAGTATTTGTTCAATATAATTACTTTTCTGATAGTTCGATACTATAAATCAATACTTGAGAAAGCGTTTATATATTGAATAACTAAAGTTATGCTTTAGGCTTGTAAATTATTTGTTTCTTTTAAGTTCATTATATATTTTCAATAATTATAAGGACTTTGATAGCTGCTGGTATAATGTCATTTAAGATTAGTAAATTAATGATTATTAAAAATGTACATAGTACTCGTATAAAGTATCGAAAATTATTAAAAGAAAAATATTAAAAAGTTAAGAAATACTTAGATATTCAGATATTCAGTAGTTATAGAATTTGTATAAAAAAATACTTGATTTATTCTTATTTTACATTTTATTTATGCGATGGTTAAATCCATAAATACGAAATGAGTAGCCAGTGTAAAAATGGCTTTCCTCAATTATTCATTAATATTTTGGCTTATCGAATTTTGATTTTGTTTTTTACCAAAGCAAGTCCATTATCGTTACAAGCCTTAAGTTAATAAAAGGATCTACAGTGGTCACACAGTTTGGGAGTTTTTGTTTCCAGATTTTTATCGCTAATTGTATTTTCCTTGTACGAACGCTTGTAATATTTACGTGATATTTACTAAATAAAGTGTCCAATATTGTGAAAGTTCACAATAATAATAAATTTCCTTGTTTATCTGAAATTTTAGTAATGAAAGGTGTAAAAATATCGTTGCAATGTCTTAAAAAGAGTCTAATTTAACATGATTATTAACTTGAAAACCACACAAAAACAAATCTATTTAAATTTACCTATGTACTGCTGATAAAACGATAATATTAATAATTCTAGAACTAAATTATTAAATTCCAATATTGAAAAGTAAAACTGGATACCTTTTTTTTTTATTTATTCTTCATCTTTTCTTCTAAATAAAAGCCATCCTTAACAAGAATGCAATCAGAGCCAGACAACAATGCTAATGAAAATAAAAAAAAAAAGCACGAGCCACGAGTTTCTTTGTTCGTGCAGGATTATTATTCGTGCATTTTAGTGTGAAATTCACGTACATTACGGTTCTTCGGCTCCGTTCTTTTTTCGAACAAGCTCGGCTGTACGACTTTCTTCGGCGCCGATGGAATGCCGGACAAGAAAGCTATCTGTCGCGTCCCGCGTACGAAATATTTCGGTTTCTGGCTCGCTCATCTCGCTTCAACGGCGACGACTTAGCAGCTGTCCCTAATAAAAAAGCGAACGTTTTCTCCGCGCGAGATTATTCGTCGTTATTGTGGTTTGCGTGTTTCTCTTGTTGCCTTGTAATCTCCGTGCACTTCTAACTGTCGCTAATTGCGCCTTTCTCGATTCCTTTTTCCATTGTAAATTATTCCGACCCCTTCACGGTAAGAGCATTTTGTAATATCTTTTCAGCTAATTTCGTATAAATATTATTTTGTAATTGTAAAGCATCTTTTTAAGACTGCCTTATTCTACTTACCATAGTTTTTGTATTATCAAATGATACTTTGTGCGCTATCGTTTTATTTTTAACAATGTCATTTTCATCGATTAAATGTTTTTGCATATTCTATAATTCGAGTGTCATTATTTATGTTCTTAGCAGAAATACGATTTTGTTAAAATACCTTTCCAATTAATTTTTATTTGAAATATAGTAACCGATATTGATCGTTTTAAAGTGTAAAGAATCGTTGATAATACGGTTATAATTCTATATAAAGTAGTTTAAAAATATTGCTATTAGCTTTGAACATAAAAATGCATGTATAATGTTTTATAAATAATAAAGATTCAACAAAAAAAAGAATAAATGTCAATTACCAATATTTCGGTTAATATTCTAGTGTAACCATCGGCATTTTTCTTATGCCCTCGCATCTCCAGTTTCTCAAATCACTCGTCTCTCCACTTGCGTACAAAAGGCAATCTCATCGGATCCCTAAATTCGGAGAGGCGGTCGTGCACAAAGAGAGCGCAACAGCGACACGAACTCCGCGCGTGGAGAGCGCGCGGTCGCACTCGGCGAAATTAATCCATTCGGAGGGTTCGCGCGCTTGCCGCTCGTAAGCGATCCCAGCGGTGCGCCGTAAATCCTGATTAATTGCCGCGGCCACGGCAATCTCTCGTGAACATACATCGGCGACGTTCAAAAAACGTTTAAACTCCGCTGGATGCGAATCTCTCGCGAATCGGTGTACATCTCTATATGTGTATGCAATATTATACACGCGTGTGCGTATGTGCGCGTAAAAAGACAAACCGGTGCTTCTGCTACTATTGCCATATTTTGCGACACGGCGAATTATTTCGCGCAAGGGAAAAGAACAGCGGCGTTGTTGAGTTACTTTTTGCCGAAAGAGGAGGCGACGCGTTTGGACGTTTTTGCGTCGGCCGAAAAGGGACCTGCGTGACGAGATGCGCCAAACGCTTAATTACGGGACAGTCCTTGAAAATTAAGTTTCTCGCGCGTTCTCGGACGCGTCTTACTTTTTCTTTATTTTTTTTTTTTTTTTTTTTTTTTGTCATTTTGCGCTGCATTGTACAACGTTGCGTTTGCTTCGTCGAGAAATGCAGACGGTGTAGCGAATAAAAAAATATTTTTTGTTAGTGGAGAACGAAAAAAAAAGGTATTTACAAGAAATGCGATTTTGCAATATTTAATTGAAGTAGCCAAGTCAGAGGCGATAGTGTATAAAGAAATCATCCAACGCGTATATGTGAGAAAAATATTAAATTTTTTAGGAATTTCTATGTAAATTAATTATAAAAATAATTAGACGCTCCGATTAATATTACAAATATTCTGCATTTACTTTTCAATTAAATAATTATAATGAGAAATATGATTTTCAAAAAGCTAAGAATAATTGCAATCATTCACATTTTTCAAAGTTCTTAATTCAGTTACATCGTTGTAATTTATATCGTTGTGTTTTAATTGTATGTAATATAAATATTTATATTTTAATCTTTAATAATCAAACATTTTTTGCATTCTCAAGTTAATTTAATTCTTACATTATGATACATTTAAATCCCAATAGGTATTATTGCGTTAAATATATTGCAAAATATAATTTAAAATTTATTTTGATTGCTTTTAAATATATTATAACATAAAGTAAATTGGAATTGAAAATAATATCTTCACTTTAAAAGTTAATAAAACAATATTTCATTACGATAATCGCGCAACTTATAAATATTCAAGCAGGGGATCAACCTAGAAGATAACATTTATCGTCATTTCAATAAAATATTTGCATCTCAATATCAACTGTCTTATAAATTTAAGCGAGCATACTATTACGAGAATAGCAACAGCGGCACTTACTTGGCCAGATTTAAAATACGACTTATGACAGCTGTCGTTTAATACCAAAGGCGAGTGATAAAATTAATAACATTTATGCAACCGGACAGGCGAAATTCCACTGACGGAATGCTTAAGCTATTGCCTTTTAGATGCTGCTATGCATTATATGCAACTATCCCTTAAGATACGGGATTTATTTTTTATGCTAAAAAAAACATTACATTGAATCTCTGTACTTGTTTTGCCATGTGCCGATTGTAATATGACGGTTATTTGTGATTAATTAAATAAACAGCGATTATATTAAAATAAATTATAATAAATTAGGCATTTCTTTTAGAGAACGAAATCAAGTTCAAAAGTAATAATATTTTCACACTTTATATTATTTGAATGTATAATGAGAGTATTTTGAGTAATTATATTTATATAAAAAATATACTTTTTCGTTTAGGATTTCTATTAAAAATAGTAAAACCTTTTTTTTCAATAATCAATTTAAATAAATTATGAAGATTCAAATCTACTTCTTTCATTTGTTCTTACCAAACTTACAAAAATGAAAGAGCTTTCGGTGCGAGAGAGAGAGAGAGAGAGAGAGAGAGAGAGAGAGAGAAAAAGATTGCACAACTTCACGTAGCATCCATAAACCTAATCTTTTCGTGTCTCCAGTTTAGCCGGGCAATCAGTCAGTCGTTGCGCGCGTTTCCCGTTGATGCGCGCATTCATTTTGGCTCGTTTGCCCTCTCACGCCGCGCATTTCCGCGTGACGCGCGCGATATCAGTCTAATCATGCCCATTGCGTCGTTAATTTTATTTACGCGTTACTCGTCGCATGAGACCGCTTCTCCCTCTCCTCCCCCCCCCTCTCTCTCTCTCTTTGACTCACTGACTCTCGCGCTCGTCAAAACGACGTCGGCGTCGCATCGCGATTAATGAGCGACGGAGCCTCGTCGACGGCGTAAATTCACGTCGGACGTTCGCCGAGTGATTAATGCGACGCTCGTCGCTCGACGTGTCGGGACATCTGTGTTAATGGTGACGGATGGCCGTGGCTAATGGTGTCAGCATACACTATGCGCGAGACTTCTCGCGCGACTCCCTCTGTCTCTCTCTCTCTCTCTCTCTTTCTAACAGTAAAATGAAGAAAAGAGAGAGAGAGAGAGAGACAGAGTGAGAGGAACGTTGCAAGTTCGCCGGAGAGCGACTTTTCTGCGGCTGAGTGCGTATATAATGCGCCCCATTGTTCATGTCGGAACGCGGTGGACGTATATACGCGCGCTCGGTTAGATAATGTTTATTATAACGGTCAGCCGAGAGAGGCGTGATGAAATATGCGAATATGAAACGTTTCACCTTTCTCGCGGGGATTATTTCGGTTATCCTGCCGTCGCTTTTTTGACGACTCGAGTGTTTTATTAAGTGAAGGTCGTATTATTAGGTGCGTACGAGCAGTAACCCGGTGTAATTTTTTTAGAGATCTAACTATGTAAACTCGTTTTATTTTTCAGCTCTTTATTAACCGCATGAAAATTTATTTTACTTTAATAACGAAATAATAATATTGCTTATTTTATTATTTTAGGGTAGAGTTTACATTTGTATTTACTGATGAATAAAAATGAATACAATGACTCGGGCCATTTGTAAATTCTACTTTATTCAATAGCTATCTGTATCGCGTACAATGTAATCAACTCAACTCACGAAATTTCTTTCGCAACGCTAGTTTAATACAATGCGCCTTATTTAACAATAAATCACATCCGATAATCTCGTACAAAATTTCATGCACCGATCGCATGTACAAAAACTCGCGCTCCTTTGCATAATCTCAACCATCTACGTCGGAAAAAAAGCCAGCCATTCTTTAAGCAGCAACTCGATCGTGAAAGGGTCACTCGAGCGACACATCGTACCCCCTTTTTCTTCCCTCTTCGAACGAGTTTTCGCATCGCGGGTAAATTCGCGGCCGCGGCAGCGTTGTCTCGACGCTGAAAAAGACAACGAGCGAAAAGTATAAGCGCATGTATACATATATACGCGCAACTCGTGCCTCGGTTACTCACCGAAAGGGGAAGAGTAAAGAAGAAAAGAAGCAGTGGCGAAGCCAGGGCAGATATTGAGCTCTATATTTCCATAAGCTGATATTTACGCGGCAATATACGCGGTAGTGCCCGCTACTTTATGAGCCTCGTAAATATAGCGGCCCGCCGGGAATTGGCTGGTAAGGCGGCTCCGTTCTTCTAACCGGCAGGAGCCTTTATTCCTCCTTCGTCTCTCCTCGCGGTTTTTTCCCTCTATTTTTCCTCTCGCCTCCTTCTCTCCCCTTATTGCTCCTTCTTTTATTCTCCTAACTTTCCTCTTTCCTCCACGGTTATCGCAACGTATATACGTACGTGCCGTAGAATATTTCTATACGTGCGTGTACACACGTTGTTTCGGTGTATCTCTTATGTACATTCGACTCTATGTGTATCTTTATGTGTCTATACTCGTACGTATACATGTACACAATATGTATATGCGCGCATTTTTCCCTTCATATTCTTACGATCGAACGTTCTTTATCTTTATATCCTCTCTTATTCCATGCCGGCTGACTTTCTCTTTATCTACGACAAATCGCCATCCCATTCGCATCACGCATTATATTCGTACGTCTCGAAGTATTTCGATAACTTTTCTCCTTCTTAGCATGCGTATATACACGTGTGTATATACAGATAGTGGACGCATCTCGCGCACTTTGTGCGCCTTACTCCTTTCCCCGGCAGCGCATAAATCGCCGGCAATTGTGAATAACGCGCGATGTGTGCTGATCCCCGGGCGCATAGAAAGAACGTGGAAAGAGACACCCGCACCCTCCGGCACCTGACTAGATGGAGAAATCTTTTAGGAGAGCTCATCTCTCTTCGCTATATAGAGACCCAATCTCTTTCTCGCTCTTTGCCAAGCGAACGCTGCCGGTCTGATTTATCGGCACTGCGGTAAAGATTCGGTCAAGGGGGATATTTATAGCTGTTATTTCACGCGGCTGCTTTCAGCGTTTTCTCGATTAACGGGGCTTTTCGGGAACTCTTTCGGGAACTCTTTCGGGCTGTCGACAAGCGCGCGCGAGCAACGCGCGAAAAGTAATTTGTGTGGTTTATACCACTTTTTCACTCGAGAAGAAGGGAAACTCGGGGAATACCTTCGACGACGATTTATCGCTCGCTTTACTAAATAAACGTGTTTCCTGCTTTTTTCTCTTTCATTTTTTTTCTTTTTATTTGGTTATTTTATTTTATTTTATTTTTTTTTTGTTCCCACGTAAGTTTGGAAAAAAGCGCAAATTTGATTAATCATTTATGCGGCGAGTTACGCGCATTATCGCAAAATAAAAATATTTACGGATATCAAAGTATGTATCGTCGAGATTTTGAAATTCTAGCTGTTGCAAAATACCCGATAAATTATTCTTATTTTTAAAATTATTTTAGTTTGCATTAACGGAAGTTGTCCATGATCATGATTTTTACTGTCAATCACATTTTTTTTAAAGGTCTTAATTATTCTGTCAATAAACGACGTTATTGAAAGAGAATCAAATAAAATTCTAATATAAAATCCAGGAAATGAAATCTTCATTAAATTTTTTTTTTCTGTGATCCTTCATTCGTAGATAATTAAAACCGTATTTCATTTTGCAAAAAAAAAGTCATTATATTTTCCTTAATAAATTATTACGCGTTTGCTTGGTTAAATGCTATATATTACTATTGAAAATTTTAAATTCATAAAAAATGAAAAATTGCACAGTCTCGCGAACAAAAATTATTCACTTGAAATATTAAAATTGATAACTGAAAACAATAAATTATAAATTTGAAATTTTATTAACTCTGAAATTTAAAAGCGAATTAAAAATTTACCATTCTATTTATGCAATATAATAATTATTGTAAAATTCATCAACCTCTTAAACTCAAATTTATTCAAGTTTAAATTATATTCATAATTGCTCGATCGTTGACTCGAATAAAAAGAGACGACAACCGATATATCGAGTAACGTCGTAAATTTACAATTACTTTCAAAATTTTCAAAATTCACATCATTCGCTAACCTTTACGCACACCTATCAACGTCCAAAAGTTAAAGAGCGAAGAAAAAAAAGATGAAATAAATCCAGCTTAAATTGATATATAATTAAGCAAAAGCGCTTCAATAATTGGACGTGAGAGAGATCCCGTTGACTCGCGCGCGGTTTGATCGGTCGTCCATCTTGTGATTATCCTTTACGAAAGGAGAGAAGGAAGAAGAGAGAGAGAGAGAGAGAGAGAGAGAACTCGAAGGTACCTTACTCGATTTGGCAGCCGCGATGATGGATGAAGGTATCCTTCGATCGATATTCCTCTTGGCGTGTCGCGACGCCGAGGAGTCACTTTATCATCCGCATCCGCGGATCGTTCATCATTCGCAATCACTTTCTTACGGGCGATCGGCCCAATCTCCCTTTCTCTCTTTCTCTCTCTCTCTCTCTCTCTTTCTCTGGCTTCATCTCTCTTTTGCTTGTATGCATCATACATATAGCCTTCGCAAGACTCGATCGCTCGTTTCGCTCTTGTAATCTAAGGAGAATGACGGACGCGTAATTGATCGATATGATCGAGTGTATCAATGTTTGTTCGTATAATTACTAGCAGTAATCTACGTTAAGAATGCGCTCACTTGTATATAGTACGCATACAAGCACGAAAAAGCGAGAGCGCGCGCGCGTTTAATCCTATGCGGTTATGAGAAAATTCTCGGGTACGCGTATATGTGTGTGTGTGTGTGAGTGTGTGTGTGTGTGCGTGTGTACGTGTGTGTATATATAAGATACGGTTACACGGTAATAATGTAAAGTGAAGATTGAGTCATTTCTTTTTTGCTTCTTTATTGAGTGTCATTATCTGCACGAAGGAAATACGACGCTGTATATAATAAATATCACTCGGAGTTGTTATTAAGTTTTAATGCTTTGGATAAATTTATGGTCTGTGTGCGAGCTCCTGCTGCAAGAAAGAAATGAGATATGCGTTTCAGTATAAACGTAATCGTGCGGTAACATAAGAAAATTATCGCGCGCATTCCTTTTATATACATGCTAAGGTAAAAAAGTTTTAGATGTATACAAAAAGGCTTTAGATATGTACAACGTGAGGAAAAATTGAATGAAGAAAGTGAATGTGTTTTGTTTGTAGATAGGCGAGTTTGACAGCTTATTAATTAAAATTTTTAACAGATTTGCGATACGCGTTGAAATTAAATATTTACATAAATATCAAATGCGTCTTATCGAAAGACGTATTATAATTCAACTTTAATTTCAATAACTGATAAATATTTATGTTAAGGATAATGAAAACGATTTGAGAATTTTTGCACAATTTTTGATCGAATATTTACAACGACAATTTAAATTTTTATTTTGTTTCATTTCATGAGAAAATAGTTTCATCCTCGTATCGATACCAAATTACTTTTTTTAAATTTTCATCTTCCGATAAAAAGCCTTCCTCTCAATTTTTCTCTCAAAATTTACGAGAGGCGTCCTGCCTCTTTCGACGACAGCGTCTCCCTCCCAACTCTTTTCGGGAGCATATCGGTGCAACTTTTGATAGGAACCCGCGTTATTTACATTCCGCGTCTCTTGTTTTTCATACCGAGTACATGCATATGTTATATGTATACATCGCCGCGTGAATACCCGGCCCATTATATTTATATTCATAACCCAACGGAGAAGAAGAGGAGGAAGGAAAGAAAAGGACAAAGGAAGGAAGGGTGAGAGAAGAGAGAACGCGTCGTGGTTTTTAGAAGCTTAGGGCCGAGAGAGCGAGAGAGAGAGAGAAAGAGAGAGAGAAAGAGAGAGAGAGAGAGAGAGAGAGAGAGAGAGAATAAAATATCTCGAGCACCGAGCGACTCTTCATATTGTTTGCCTCCCGCCTCGTGCACCTTCTGTATCGAGGAATCTAAAACTTTTTAAAATGAGCCGACCGACCAAATTTACTGGAGTTTATTCTTTTGGACCGGCGGATATTTACGGCCTCGAAATTGTAAAATATTGTATTTTATCTTCGGGCTCTCGCGAGGTATATAAAATACTGGATTAAATGTGTGTTGAGGGAAGAGCGCGCGCGGCTCGAGCGAAGGAACGCTTTCATGTCTCGTGGCGCTTTCTCAACGATTTTCCATTAATTTTAGCGACGTTATTTATGTGCCGAATTCAACGTTGTGTGGGAAACATTTTTTAACATATTGCAACTTTATCCTTTGATTTCCGGATAAAAATTTACCGTTGAGAACTAACGAACGTTGCATCGATTATTTATTTTTTTTCTTTCTATGATTAAGATGTACAAACATTTTACTTTATTTATTATACCCACGATTCTCATAATAAAGTTATTAATATTATTCATCAAATTCTTTTGAAATTGATTTAGTTGTCGAGATTTTGTTTTCGTTAAAATTAATTTAATGGCAGTTATCTATCTTGTTAAATAAGTTATTGAGAAGATAGGATAATAATAATTATTAGTAAATTAAATGTTAATCATAAGTTAATTAAATTACAAGAAAATCAAATTTCCAATAAGTTGATATTTACAAAAAATCACATAACGTTGATAATATAATATAATCCTTTATATATAGTATACATACATAATTAAAATGTGGTTTATATGTATAATAAAAATATATATAATATAAGTAATTTATTAAAAAATATTAGGTTAAATATTAAAAATTGTTCATTTTGAAAAAGATATCACGCTAATGTTTAATTTTCGATTAATTGATAAAAAATTTATCAAAGTAAAAAAATCGACCATCACCATCGAGATATCAATATTTATATACAATTTTAATAGAAAGTTCGGAAAAAAAATTTTTTGCATTATTTTTTGAAAAAGTTGCTAAAGTAGAGAATTACCCAATTTTTTATTGATTAGAAAAATGTTTTCTTTTTCTTTTTTTAAAGATAGTACTTGCTTGATTTTTACAAGCAAACAACTGAGAGAGAAATAAAATTTTCACGAGGAAAAATAACGTAAATGTTACTGTAAAGAAATTGACTAAAATTAAAGTTATAAATTGAAACGACAAATTACACAACGAGAATTTAAGCAAAGGACTTTTATCACTATTTTGGTAAAAGTCCAATTCGAAGAGCGCAAGGTTAACGCTGCAAATGAAATAATCCGACGCAGCCGAGGTGACGCTGTTAACCACCCGCGAGCAACGAAGCGGGCTTGTTAACAATCTTATTTCGGTAATGGGGGTCGAAGTAAATGCGTTTAACCCGAGCACCGCTGAGACCCGTAAGTCTATGTTCAAGACAGCAAAACCCGAGAGCGAGCGAGAAAACGCGAAGGCAAGGAGAGAAAGCAACGAATGAGAGACGGAGAGAAAGAGAGAGAGAGAGAGAGAAAGAGAGAGAGAGAGAGCTTTCGCGACAGGAAAACCGAGAGACGAGAGGAAGGAGGGATGTAAATGAAGCGACTCATTAACATCGTAGCTTCAGGCTTGAGCGCCGGTAACGACTGCTCTTAATGCTCAAACTATTAACGCCCTCGCCAAATTAGAATAGATACGCGCTGAAAATATTCTTATATATACATTGCACCACCACTAACGTAGCGGCGTTGCTGCTACTGCTGCTTTCATAATATCCCCGTTCTTAAGGGCGACGTTTAGCTGACTTTACGAGTAGATAATTCTTTTGAAATTAAGTGCCATGCCCTCGTCTTTCTTTTTTTCTTTTGTTTTAAGCTAAAGTGAATATTATGGACACGGATATTAGTTTTTTGTTTTCATAATGCATAGCAAGGAAAATATTAGTTATTTAGATAGTGACTGCGTGTATGAAACGTCGATAAATAGAATTTTAGACGTAAAATAAGTGATTTAATGGCTTCAATAAAATGGACAGACGAAAGTTGGATTAATTTTCTGTAATTATATCATTCAGAAATTTCGATAAATTATTATATAACATAAAATATATAAGTATTTTAATAATTTATTTACTTGAATAAACTAGATAATTACATTTTTGATAAGTTGAAACATTTAAATGTATTGAATATGAAAGACGAAAATATTTTTTACCAAAATAATTTTATTTTAACATTTAATCAATTTTAATGTCTTTATAATAATTTACGGCAATTAATTTATATTTTGTCAGCTTTCTAATAGCCTATGATTGTGTAATAACTTTTTCTACGAATATTTTTCCCTCGCTATTATAAATTTTAATAGCGTACCTTCCATTAATTTTGTGATCATTATTTTCGGCGCTTTCATCCATTTCAATAAATCACCTTTTAGATATTTTCTAGCAAACGGACAATTTTTTAAAATATTTATCGAGCCGCGTCGATCAATTTCTCACATTAAATCTATTGAATTTAATAACATCGTATTTCGTTATTATTTGTCTTGCTTTCCACGTCTTCTCATTCTCTCTCTCTCTCTATCTCTCTCTCTCTCTCTTTCTCTCTTTTATTCTCTCATTTTTTCCTCCTCTTCTGTTTGATTTTTATGAGTGTGGTGGTTGAAAGGCGAGATATTTTACGAACTGCCATACGTTAGAAATTTTATGTTATACTTACAACAATAGTAGTAGTCCCCCTTTCACCCTGAAACTTCTCTCGTAAACAATTTTATTAAGAAAACCAATGAAAGAGTCTGTCGGCCGTGAATTATAGTAACACTTCCATTATGTGCGTTGAAACAACATTTTTATATTTAACGGGCTATAATTCTACATTCATTGAATATCTAAATCACTTTCTTGGTATCGATGAAAGTTTTCTTTTTCCGCCCGTTCACTTTTAAATTATTTTCTACGTTTCTCATTTTGAAATATTTTACAACTTCATGTGCGTAACTTATTGAACCAAAAAAGAAAAAAAAAATAATTTAGCTTTCTTTAATTACATCAAAATTTTTGTTATTAATAATCTTATAATTATTCGTATTATTTATTAGCATACACCGATACTTAGATACAATATTTTGCAAACGTTGTTCGACACATTTTTTAAATCGTATATTTTACCTACTCACTTATGGTATAAAAATACATGAATTTGAACGACCAGTTTGCTTACACAAAGCGCAACGGAAATCCAATCGACGAGAATAAACGTTCGCGGTAGCATGAGCTTTGGAAGGGATGAAGTTAAGTACCTCGCCATAAACTCAATTATATACGTCGGTATACGTGTGAGAATATTTTCTTAATACTGAAGTGGTACAAGGAATCTCGTTTCCGCATAGACGAGCCTTGCGTATTGGAATTCGTTAGTGCGAGCATTCGATATATGTATATATATATATATAAATGGGTATTCGACGATCGTCAATGCATCGTCGGCTCGTTTATCAAGCTTGAGAGGTCTCGAACTCCTCGCTCTCTCACTTTCTCTCTTCTTGTCTTCTTTTCGGCCCATTAGCCGTTACAATTCGGCGCATTAATTTTCTTCCGACACGGCGGTTGTGGAGTCATGTTTGCCATTAGTTCACCGCCACTTAGCTGTCTCACTCGCTCGCGCTCTCTCGCTCTTTTCTTCGCTTCCTTTCGTTCTTATTCGACCGTCACGGCAGGCAAAAATGCGATGTACTTTACGGTCCCAAAAGCATATATAAAATGTGTATATTTGAGCGGGAGGTAATAATTTTTCAGAAGTGAGAAAAAAAAGCCGCAGCTGCTGGTAGTAATTTCGGTATGTTTTCAAACGACCGACGATAAACTGTCACGTAGGCGCGTTCCCTCTTTCTCTTTATTTCTCACTCACTCACTCTCTCTCTCTCTCTCTCTCTCTCTCTCATTTTCTCTCGTTAAAAGATGACGGACAATTTTTACTTTATACAAATACCAGTACAGTGTATAAGAAAATGAAAAAATGACGTTCTAGTCCGTTGTTTTTTCAGTATCTATATTATTTCAAGGTGTAAAAGAGTCAGAAATTTATTATAATTATATTAATAATTCATTGTATTTAGAAATTTTATATTTATGTAAATAGTTAAAAAGTGAATAATATTAATAATATTATAGCTTGATGATGATTGAAGAAAAAAATTATTTTTGATAAATATTATTAATTTTAGAATGATTTTCACTATTATTTTTTAACTAAGAAACAAAAGCTGAAATTATTGATAAAAATTTTGTATTGTATAGCATGAAAAATATTATTTTTTTATTGAAGAATCAAAATACTAACACATTCATTTGATTCAAGGTCTTTTGTTTTTCTTATACTTGTAATATATTCGTTTTAATATAAAAATAAACATGAATTTAAATAAAAAATGATATTTTTTTTACTACAAAGTATGGATTTTTAAGATATAAACAATGCAATATTTTGAGCAAATTTATTTCATGCTAACATTAGAATTAACCGCCATATTGAATTGGTTTTCTTCGAAATATCTCATTCACTTTGCGTTCGTTCCACATTGTCCAAGAATACAGTTGCAATCGTAGATCACGTTAAATCCATCGGCAGATTGTGTAAAGCAACAACTCGCTTACTATAATTATAACTACATAACAATTCTATTATTAACCTGGCACTCGCATTTCTCGCTTCCTTCTTTCCCTCTTTCTTTCTCTCTCTCTCTCTCTCTCTCTCTCTCTCTCTGTCAAACTTTACACTCTCGTTTACTTTGCTTTAACGCTTTGCCTCGTCTAAATTACCAGTATTATTCTCTCTCTGTTTCTCGCACAGGATGTACAAAGAAATACTGTTGCAATTTCTCGGACGGTTGACGCTTTCTCGCGGACCGCACGTGCGTGTACGTGTTTGCACACGCACGCGTCATAATTTCCGCGGATGCAAAGGAGAAAGAACTGAGGCAACAGATGCGCTATTTCATAAAGCGAGTCTCGATTCTTTCCTTTCTCTTACACACCCTTCACTTGCTTTATCTTTCTTTTGCATTCGCTCGAAAATCCTCGAAACTCCATGAAGCTGAGGGGAAGCAAGAGCGAGGACTGTATTAAATTCAAACGGAGTACGAAAAAGCGAGAGAGGCTCGCGACTGTCGATTATATGCTCTGTCCGTGTGCGTAGCGAAAGACGGTTTTAGCAGGCCGTGAATGCAGCGGTGCATCGCCTAATTAACGACAGAAGGGGAGAGAAGGAGAAAGAGAGAGAGAGAGAGAAAGGGAGTCGAGCTATTTTCAGCACGAAACGTAGATCGCGCATATATACTTGTAAGCCGTACCGAGCGTTGCGAGCGAAATCGCGCGCGAAATAACGACCGCCGGCCGTGCGGGACAAAATACGACGGCGGTTCCGCGGATAACGTCTCGTCATGCCTTTTGGCACTTGCGCGCATTTGTTCGAGTGACAAAAACGATCTCCTTTCATTTTTCACTTGCAGCGCGAAGAATCGTTTCCTTTGCTCGATGTGTGAACGAGTTTTCAGTTTTACTTTGTTCGTTGTAAGCTTTTAATGCGTAGAAAAAATTATCGAACAGTATTTTAAAAGATGTAAAAACAGGGTTTTTCAATCATAATTATTTAATATGATAAATAATTATGTGCTATCAGGCAGAATAATGTTTAATTTTGTATGACAAGTTTTTTATGAAAATAGTTTAAAGGATTTAATTTTAAACTTGAAATTTGCATTTCGAATTTAAAAAGAAATTTTATCAACGATGCATATCAAATAAGTTACGTTTTAGAGGGAAAAAATTCAATAATCAAAGCAGTAAAGAATTGATTTCATGATGAAAAATTTGTATCGATCATTTAAAAATTGATTTATTATAAATAAATATTTTATTCTCTTGTTTATCGTAATTCTTCTTTTCGTATAATAAATGAAAAACTAAAAGAAGATAAAAAAAAAAAAAAAAAAAAAAAAAAAAAAAGAATCAAAAGAAAAGCTCGAATATGCGAGATGATAAAAACGTCCGCGAGTAAAAGTGAAATAACGAGGCCGTCATTTCGGTAGAATAGGGTAATTCCTTTCGAGAGATTAGAGTTTATAGAAGCTCGTTTGCCCGGCGCGTCGCGCATTCGTTCTCGAGTCGGGCAACCTCGACCGCGTCGGATCTCCTAGCAGTTTCCACTCGATTCGGGCATACTACTCGGTAGAATGCATACAGATGAGCCCGATTACGGGGAGGGGAGGGGCGGCATCTCGCGCAATCCCAACTCCCGTAACAACCCGTCCTCCCCTTTCTAGCCCCCGATCATTTGCCACTGACATCCGCAGCCCATTTACTTGCAAATCCCTCGGGCATTCGCTGGCGCGCGCGACGAAACCTTTCGTTACCTTTGCACGCGGTGCCACTGCTACTACTCCCGCTATACTCGACTCGTTACCTAGAGAGTATACGCTCCGCCGGCTTATGGATTATGCTTTGTGCGACTGATGCGAGGTACTGTGTCTTCTTGGCTGCGCGCGTTGATAAAGTAAGCGGATAAGTGCGCGCTACACGTATACTGATTTAATTTACGGCTTTTCTTCCACGGTCGTAAGTTACACATTACAATTCTTATTTACTGACTTTTTTTTATTTGCCATTTAACGCTGGTAAAATTCATCATTCCATATCGAAATTTTCTTGTTGTGTGCTTATATTTATGGAATTTGAATTTATCTTTTATTAAAAAATTGTGGTCAAACTTATTTATAAAATATTAATTTTAGATTAAAATTTTTAATATTTAACGCCGTCATAATGAAGAAATTTTAGAATAAGACGACTAAAGTAAATCAAATGAAGATTTGAGCAACAAATCTTTAAACATTTAACGCTAATATGCATACCGAAAATAAACCTTCATTACCGAGAAAAAGATACAATTTGCTGCATAAACTTCCGCAATGAATGTGTCTCACAAATTCTCCAGACGGTACGCATCAAGAATCGAGAAGTGGTCATACCCCATTAACGCTCGGATCGTTCGCGATCCTTAGCTGGGCGCATTAACTCGAGCATTTTCCCCAAATAAACACAGCACTTGACGCTATATACGCGCACGTTACTTTAGACAGCTTAAACATCCGTACACTTATGTATATACTCTATCTCTCTCTTTCGTTTAAGCTCATCCCAAGTGTATTTTCGGGTCTCGCTGCTCGCTCTCTTTCTGTCTCTCTCTCTCTCTCTCTCTCTCTCTCTTTCTTAAGAAGAGTGAGTACCGCGCGCGTGCGTCGCTAAGCCTCCATAGAGACTGTTTGTTGCGGCCCAAAAATAGGCCTCACTCCGCACTTACTTCATCACTCTCTTTCGAGAAGACGGCGAAGGCAGTCGATGAATGCGACGTCGACGACAGTAAGCTGCCGTCGTCGGCGACGAACGGGAACGAGATAGAGAGAGAGAGAGGGGGATAGAGAGAGAGAGAGAGCGAAAACTTGTCTCCGCGAACGAACGAGTTAAATCCCTCGGTGGAATAAGGTGTACGTATGGAACTGGTGCAATAGTTTGGACGATCCTCCTAGATTAACCTTCGCTAAGGTCGTGGGGATTGTCGGTCAATTTTGTTTTTCTTTCGAATTTCGACGGTGCATGAATCTTCGTCGGATCGTTTGGATTCGAGACAGCGAATCTCTCTGCCAAATTCGACGTTCTCTTAATGGTCTTACTTTATAATGTCGTTTGTAATGAATCCTCTTAATAGCCAACCGTGTGCGGGGCATTAATCTTTATCTCGGTGGAGACGTTTTTAACGGCGTTGAAAATGATTAAAATACATTGGCTTCGTTTATTTTAATAGATCATTATAGCTGTGCAATCGTTCGGGATATTTTCTGTCGAGTTATAATTTCAAATTATTTGTTTGAATGAATCGTGCCAGTTTGTTTAAAATATTGTTTTGCACAAAATGAATTTTACCGAGTACAACATAATATCTACATATTATTTCTTCTTTCTGTTTATTTTCAAATAAATTAATTCTAAAAATTTTTTTAAAAATAAAAAAAAAAAGAACTTTGTATTCTAAGAAATTATTTTTAAAATAGCACCTTCTTGTTCTATAAAGAAAATTAAATGTTTTTGTATATCTGCAGATGACAAGAAAATAGTTCATATAATTTAATACTTCTTAGTAAATTATTGAATACCTTAAGTGAATTTCTATTACAGAAATTTTCAATCAAAGATACTTTTTAAGTATTTAACAAAATTTTTTAAAAATATTTTAATCATTTTTATAATAATTCAAACGATATTTAAAGTTGATTATTTCATTTTTAATTATAATCTAGTTCTTAAGTTGAACTATTTTTAAGATAATTTAAAACTACAAAGAATTTCACCGTAGCATAACCGATGTCGTCAACCGAAATCAATTGTCGACATTTCTGTCACCATCTAAAATAACCGTGTCTCATTTCACAAAGTAAACACGCTCGTATATTTTCAAAATTTTTCAACACGCGTATATATTTATATATAGAATTACGAGCATCTAGATAACAACTACGACGTTAGTTTTCTCGTATTAAATCCGACAATGCATCTTTCCCCCCAATAATACAAAATGCGAGACAAAAATCTCGCTCAACAAAATACGCAGTTTTCCACTCGACTTACCACCCGGCAACACATTATTTAACCGTCTCTCTTGCGACAATCAGCCGCGAAATAATAAAGTTTGACAAGTTTACCGTGCCACTGTTATGTACCCACCGCCTTGTCTCGCTCTTTCTCTCGTTTATATATAAACCTACGCGTGCACATTACACCGCCAAGACAGAGCTGGCGCGACAAACGAGTTACGATCTTCGAGGACATTGGATTATGTGTACTTCAACGGAGAATATATATATATGTACGTAGAAGAAGCCTCGCTCTCGCTGCCGTCGTTGCTGCTTTTACCCCCCGTTGGAATTGCGAGACAAGCCGCGTGACTGTGCACGGCAGGTGCGCGCGCGCGCGACTATCTCGACGGTCTCGGATGGGAATTATGCTCATGACTCGTTGACGCTTTTGTCATCGTTTCTGTGCTTCGGCGCTTCCGAGTGTGAAGACTTGTGCATTTTCTTCCCCTCCCCCGTTCTATGCATACATTTCTTATATACACTTTACAAAATCTCGTGCGTACACAGAAGTGACTTTTGAATAATTTGTATCGAGTGAGCAATTTAAAAATTTTTAAAATTGTGCGATATAATCAATTCTCACGCAATATATTTTAAAAGACTATAATATAATATAAAAATATTTTAAAATAAAGTTTGTTGTAAATACTGTTTGTAAATTAAAATGAATATAAAATAAATGATGATCCAAGATATTAATAAATACGGATTATGTATTACGTTGTAAATAATTTTTATTTCATTGCAGATTAGAAGAATAAATATATATGTCGAAGTTATCAATTACTCCACTCAATAATATAAATCTTCTCATTAAAAATTGATAGCGTTGATTCATAATTATCAAATGGTTATAAAATTAGCATAAAAAATACGTTTACGTTATGGTTGGCGGCATTTTTTTTTAGTTCAGAATTCCGCTTCTCTAAGCTAAATAATTGTTCTGTTTACATTTGTCCATAAAATGATCGTATATCTTGCGAAAACGTATTAATTATAATTTTTTTTTTCCAATCTGGTATTAAAGAGGTTGTAAATTGTCGAACAAAAAATATTAAAATCAGATAAAATTACTCAATCACGGCGATTAAACTATAGCCATTACAGAGGATATATCATTTGCATTTAAAGGAAAAAAACTTTATATATTTTTTTGATTTGTGTTTACTTTATTGAATAATTTATTTTATAACTGCTGTTAAATTATGTTCAATAATTATCATATATTAATTTATCATTTCAAAACAACGAAAAAAAAAATTTCTGCGCAAATAATAAAGGTCATCAAAATAACAAGAAAAAAAAGAGGAAAAATAAATAGGGCTGAAATCGAATGTAATTTTAGTTTTAACTCTACAAGATTTTATTTTTTCAAATAAAAATATCTTGTAATACTTATCTATTGATACAGTTCTAGTGGGCCAAAATGTATGATAATGATGAATTTAATCTATGTTACATAAAAATTCTTTTTTTTCTTAATCTTTAGGAAAAAAAAAAAAAAAAAATGATTAAGAAATCGTGATTAACTCATCAATACAATTAGGTGACTTTTTTAAAAAATTTAGAAATGTTATTAACTTTTTATCTCCCTTAAAATTTTCTTTCAATCGTATTAAATTTAAAATCAACACGAAATGTGGAACCATTAAAAATCCCTTAGCGCTGCAAACATACTTTGACAACTTACAAAAACCGCTACAACGAGCGACATCGCGCACGCGGCTATTTAACCCAAGCTGTCACGCTCAGAAAACTCGCGCCACCGCCGTTGGCACTTCCCTCGACACCCGTCACAGCATTTCTAGCCAAGGGTTAGGTGAACACGATTTCGCTTCAGCGGCGACGCGACGTCTAGTCATGGCGCGAAGCGAAAAGTAGTTGCTTTGCGATAACCAAGATGAAAAAGAGAAGGAGAAGGAGGTATCAGCGTCGACAGCCACGACGCGCGCGCCGGTAACTTTGCCGCTCTGCGGTACTGCTTCAACTCTTTCCCTTTGCATGATATTCTCCGATGACGTAAAATTGTTCACCCACGCGTCATCTTCTTGCCGCACGATGTAAACGCGCCCGCGAAATGAATTTTGTAGGTTTTAAGGATCGTTTTTTTTGCTTGTGAATAGATTATGTTTGTTTGTTAGAAAAATTTAAAATCGTTTTTAATGTTTATTTTTTGAGGGGACGCTAATGTGTAAGTCACTAAAAATCTTTATTTTTTTTAACATATCGTGATGTTGTTAATAAAAAAAAAATACCTTAGTCGGAGAAAAAAATTAATTTTAGTCATACGTTTAATCAATTCGTCGAGAAACTGCTTATTAATATATTTCTTTGTAAGAAAGTTGATTTTTATTTTTAATTATTGTAAAAAAGAATTAGCAAATTATTCATCTGTCACAATAAATAATTTAATTACATTTTGATACAGAATAAATATAAATTCCAAGCTAAAAACATAATTATCATAAAAAGGATTATTTATAAACAAAAATTATACGAGTACACAGACAGGTTTAATCATTGAAATAAGCAATGACACAATATAAAAAAGTAATGATGAATCCCAGTAAAATATTAGGATGCTGTAGATGAAATGGCCGATTTAGTAATAAATTTTTAAACAGCTGTAACTTTTTATAAAGACAATTTATTTAATCAAAATAGGTACCAATAGATGCAATACACTTTTCCCAACGAGATACAAGTACATTTATTCCAGTTTTGTAGAAGTTCGAGTTTCTGGTTCAAAGAAACTCCTCGAAGGCATTTTTGACAGCAGCTTCATTATTAAATCTTTTTCCTGTCAAAAAGTGATCCAAATGTTTAAAGGAATGGTAATCTGTTGGTGAGAGGTCTGGTGAATATGGAGGGTCAGGAAGAGTCTCATAGCACAACTCGTTTAATTTTTGGACCGTTGTTCTCGATACATGAGGTCGTGCGTTATCATGAAGCAGTATCACTCCATCCCTGTTGACAAGCCTAGGTCGTTGGGCTATCAATTTCTGATGCATTTCATCCAGTTGAGCACAGTATTTCTCAGCATTGATGGTTTCGCCAGGTTACAGGAACGAATAGTGGATAACTCCAGCTACAGACCACCAAACAGTTACCATTATTTTCTTTGGATGAAGGCTTGGTTTCGGCATGTGTCTTGGCGCTTCATCGGCATCTAGCCATTGGGCCGATCGATTGCGACGATTATCGTATAAAATCCACTTTTCATCGCAGGTCACAATTCGGTGCAAGAACGGTTCCTTTTTGTTGCGGGAGAGAAGAGAACTTGAAATCTCCATTCGACACGTCATGTTTTGCTCGGTAAAATCATGGATCGGAACCCATTTGTCAAGCTTTTTCACTTTTCCAAGTTGTTGTAAGTGGCGGCAAACTGTCGAATTGTGAACGCCTAATTTCTCGGCAAGATCCCTTATGGTTTGGCGGGGGCCAGACTCCACTAATGCACACAGCTCGTCGTTATCGATCGATGGTCCTGGATGTCCACCAAGGTCCATATTTCCAAGGTCCATATCTCCGGATCGAAATTTTTCGAACCACCGCCAAGTGGTTCGAAAACGCTAACTGTATCAGGCCCAAATGCACTGTTGATATTCCTCGTTGCTTCCGTTGCGTTGTGCTCTAATTTAAATTCGTATAGTAAAAGTAGCCGTTTTTGATTCACTTCCATGTTCACTTACTCTTTTGGTTTTTACGATCACTATGAAGTGCAAAACAGAAATGTTCTTGCAAAACAGAAATGACTCCATAAACCAAGGTAGCAGTATTTATACTTCAATATGTCATATTATTTGCGCCGCCTTGTGCCAACATAATAGACTAAAATTGCAGCCAACTTTATGTCATTGCTAAATCGGCCATTTCATCTGCAGCAACCTAATAATTACTTAATAATCGGGTTTTAATGAGAAAATTTTCAGTTTTTATTCAAAAATTCAGGAGATTACTTTTTTTATGTAAACTGGTCGCGGCAATAAATGGCGGATGTTGTTCATTAATACTTCGTTTAAGAACGAACTAGAGATTGATAAATTATTATTGAAATGTCAGCAACGTTTCACAAGCACCTGTTTTTGTTAGTTCTTGCACAAACTCATTGGTAGTTGAAAAAAAAAAATTTATTCACGGTGTACACTTATAGTATTTTAAATTCAAAGTATGATCAATCTTTATAATTATCTTTTTTAAGCAATTTTAAGATAAATTATTCTTAGAACTATGCAATTATTATGCGATTCGATAAGTCTCTCCAACGTAATAACTCAAAACATTACCCTTTGGGTCATACGCGTACTAAAATAAACATAGGAAGGCCAATCGAATATGAATAACAGCAAACGTCGTTTTCTCCGTTGGCTGCAACTCTTCAGAAAGTACGAGTAAATTTCATGGGAATAATATATATAATATTATATCACAGGCTTTTAAATGGGCTCCGATCGATGTCATTAATTGTGCGCGACGTTCGATAAATAAGCGGTTCGTTTACAACGACACGATGGCAGCGACTACGGCAGCAGCGAAGCATGAATCATTCTTCCTTCGAACAACCAATGGTGGCTTTACGCGCATATCGGCATGACTTCTTAATACAGCATTTAATCGCAACGTTAAGTTAAAGGCACAGCTTGTCGGATTTCGTAACGTACATTTAATCGCTATCGAAATAACGATTCAATAAGCTAATTAAAAATGTTATGGTTTATTGCAACTCTCTGTTGAATTACGTATGACAAGCAGCTATTTCCCTTTGTTTTTTTTTTTTTGTTTTATTTCGTGCTATTGCATCGTAAATAAGAAAGAAAATCGGTGGATTTTAATAAATGTATTCATTAAGGCAAATATACTTTGTGCATGCAGTTAATTTTTAGCGAGAGCGGATACATACGTAAAAAGAGTACCTTTGATAAAATCGAAATGCTTTATTGTTATTAAACAATGAATAATCTATTATACTCGTTAATTGTCATAATTTATGTGGTTATTTTGATTACAATATGCTAATAAATATTCGCCCAAGCGAGATACTCTTTATCTTAAATGTATAAATCTTTCCACAACCTTATATTAATATATGTATTCTGTTATTTTATTTATACGTTTACTCTTGCACTCTCAGAATTATTATATATTAATCTCTCACTGTTTAAGTTTATTTTAAAATACGTCATCGGATGTATAGTTAATATGCAGAAATCATAAGTAATAATTGTACAATTTCGAATGAAAAATTACCAATAAATGCTAATTTATGAAAATTAAATATTCAATTTTAACAGAAATAACATTGTAAAATTAAAATTTCAAATAAACTTTTAAAATTTTTTAAACTAAGAGGTAAAAATATTTTATTTATATATTGATATTTTTTAAAGACAAATTTACATTTTGAGTTGTTTTTATATAAAAAATTTGAAAAGAAAAGTATAAATTTATGAGAATGAAAGAGTATGAAATTTTGAATATATAGTAAAATATCAAATTAAACATAACGTGTACATGGGATGTTTTAAAGCTGTCTTAGTAAATTTCTGAGTCGTTTTATTATTATTATTTTTTTTTTTTTTTTTTGAAAATTAGTCAACTTTTAATTTATATTAAAAGAAGTATTTAGGCCGAGTATTAGCTCAAAATATTAATTTTGCATATATTTAAAAAAAAAAGAGTAAAATTTTTAAAGTGCTATATCTCAGAAATTAATTATTGAAATGGCATAATTTTTTTTGTTTTTCAATTTTCCCGATAATATTGAACTTTTAAAATAAATATTATTTAATACAAAATTTTATAATAAAAAAAATTATAACAATTTTTTATAAACAAATTAACTTTTTTAATTGAGAGTCTGGTTCGATTATTGATTTTTTCATGCCAAAAACTTTAAAATAAAATATTTAACATCTTTCGTTTGATTTCATTAAATAAAATATTTGCAATTAATTATAGAAAAAAATTACAGCATTTTGAAGTTGATGCTCTGCACTTTTCGCCGTACTTTGCCTTTTATACACGCTACATTATTCGGCGACTGCATAAACGAAGTGCTTTATTATATTCTTTCAATTTCTTCCAAATTTCGAATCATTTTGGTTTTTACTTTCGTGAAATCAAAAGGTAGGTGTTAAGATTCAATTGAAGATTCAATAAAAGATTGGAAATAAAGAATTCTTAGAGCAAGCCTAAGAATAAAACAAATTTTAATTTATTTAAGATATATTCAAAAGCGGTAACTTATTTACAGGATATTTTTCAAAACATGGCTTTTTTATACAAATTTTTAAGCTTGATCGTACGTCAAAAATTGCGTCATTTTGGAACTTAATGGGATATTGTAGAATGTTTATTAGCAGAAGCGTACATTTATTACTCTAAGTCAGATGTTTTTTTTAAAACTATTTAAAAAGTATATTATTTTTTTTTACACGTCACCACGTGTTATTCGATTAATAGCGTTACTTTTGAGATGTGATATTGCACCTACATTATTTTCTAAAATATCGTCGTATTTTAATAAAAACAAATCTCATTTTTCAAAGCTATAAATCAAAAAAGTATTACACGCCAAAATTTTCAAGCGATCAAAATCTTGGGAAAGCCACGCGGGTCAATTTTTCACTCCCATTCCCTTTCGTTCGAATAAAGAAACAAATCAAACGATCTCGCCCAGGAACGCATCCGGACCGCCAAGCTCTCGCTCTCTTTAAATAAATAACGGTATTATGCAAATGGCCAATTTGTCTGGAGGACGGACAGCAGCAGCGGCAACGTTGCCGGCTGCCATCGACGCAGCCGTCGCTGCATTTTAAATATAAAACGAAATTACAAACGTAACGCTCGGCCATCAATTAAGGGCGAGAGCGAGCGAGTTGACGCTCGCGCATTCGTAATGAGCGAATTGGTGATCCATGCTTGTACGCTTCAATATGCGAGAGTGAAAGACAGAGGCAGAGAAAGAGAGAACGAGAAAGAGAGACAAAGAGAGAGCTAAAAGCTCCAAGCGGATCGTTCATATTAATCGGATGCAACAGCAAGATAGATTTGCACGGTCTTGTCAGCACGGCCTCGAAGAGAAACCACGAAGTGGCTATCCTCATTAAAATGAGCGAGAGTGAGAGAAAGAGAGAGAGAGAGAAAGAGAAGAATCGTTGTCGCGATTATGTTGGTCGTTTCTTCGCCGGCGTCGCCTTTGGCGTCATATCATTACCGGTACTGTTGTATGTGTAAGAAAAACCGCGATAAAGTATATGTGCAACAGATGGATCCTACCTATACATGTATAGGTATATGCGTACGATTGAGCATGTTTTTCGCGTTGACTAATGAATTTTAAACGGCGCTTTAAATCACTGGTGAGTTATCGCGCAACTTTCGCAAATCGCCGAACGAGCCTCTCGTGTCTTCGGGTGCGAGAATTTTTCTTAATTTGCTCCGAGGAAAATGTTCAGTTGTTTGTTTATTACCAAGAGTCTTATCTTTTAACAAGAATTTGCAGGTTGTGCAAAGCGTTTTTATTGCAGAATGCGAATTATATAACAGATAGATAATGTATTATTTTGTTGCGCGCCAAATCATAAATATTATCAATTTTTTAATGTAATAATATATTTCATAAGAATAACATCAATTGTAAAATTTATAAAATATATCACCTTATCCACACAAAATAGATTTATAAAATATATGAAACAATTGGATGTTAAATGACATATCATTTTTATTAAAAATACCAACACCATATAGAAAACATATTACCAAATGCCATCATGATGCAGTTGAATAATGAGATTCTTATAACATACGAGGTCTGGCTATTAAATAACGAGACTGCGCGCCTAGAGGGCGCCGTAGAGGGGTGGGGAAAAAAACGAGTAGTGCGTTGGGTATCTAGATATCTTGTCTATGCACGTACCAAAACACGTTCTCGTCACTATTATTGTATTTGTGCAGTAGCGGTTTGAAACGAACGTGTTTTTTTCTCGTGCCGAAAACCATGTGTGACGAAAAACAAGAGCAACGTATCAATCTCAAATTTCTCGTTAAATTGAAAAAAACTCCGACTGAGTGCTGTAAATTGTTGCAAGAGGCCTATGGGGACAATTCTCTATCTCGTGCGCATGTTTTTGAGTGGTGTAAGCGCTTCAGTGAGGGCCGAGTAAGCACTGAATATGACCAACGCTCAGGTCGCCCTGTCACTGTTTCAACTCCGGAAACAGTGACCAAAATCAACCAAATTGTGCGTGCAGATCGTCGAATGAGCATCCGGATGATTGCCGAGGCTGTAAACGCCGATAAAGAAACGGTTAGACAAATTTTACACGAGGAATTACACATGAAAAGTCTGTGCGAAGTTGGTGCCAAAAAACCTGACTCCTGACCAAAAGCTCTTGCGTCAACAGGACTGCTCAGATTTCCTTGAAAGGTTAAAAAAAGATTCCGGACTGATGAAAAACATTATTACTTGCGACGAAACGTGGATTTTTCAATACGATGTTGAAAAAAAGCGGCAATCGATGCATTGGAAGACGCCTAAATCGCCCAGAATCAAAAAAGCAAGGATGTCCAAATCAAAATTCAAGGCAATGTTGATCGTTTTTTTCGACATTAACGGTATCGTGATGACTGAATGGGTTCCAGACGGTCAGACTGTCAACCAGACTTACTATTTGTTAGTTTTGGCAACACTGCGAGAACGAGTTCATAAGAAACGGCCCGAGTTGTGGAAGAACAACTCGTGGATTTTGCACCAGGACAACGCACCTGCCCATAACGCGCTATCTGTGAAGCAGTATTTGGCCGGTAAGCGCACTCCAGTGCTCGAACACGCGCCGTACTCGCCAGATTTGGCACCATGCGACTTTTTTTTGTTTCCGAAGATAAAATCTACTTTGAAAGGGACCCGATTTAAGTCGATGGAAACGGTAAAGCAAAAAACGGCAGAGCTTCTAAAGGCCCTCACCAAAGAAGACTTCCAGCACTGCTTCGATCAATGGAAAAAACGTATGGAAAGGTGTGTGGCGAGGGAAGGGAAGTATATTGAAGGGGAGCATTTGAATGTAGAATAATTTTTATAATAAAACCCTTTTTCGTAACCAGTCTCGTTATTTAATAGCCAGACCTCGTACTCTTAGATTGGATATTGAAAAATGTACAAAGTATGCTGTGGTTGATTATAACCATTCTCTTAAATGTTTATCAATTCATTTTTAAGCTTCATTTTTTTTTTGTATTCATTTCAATCATTTGGACTTTTGTGGTCCATTGTGATATTATCTTTCTACTTATTATTTTTAAATTACTACTTCTTTACAGAAACCTAGAAGCTGCCCACAACGTATGTGAATCTTGTCGCCGAATTGGATGGATAATACATCTCTTTAAACTGCTTTCTTCTTAATAAGAGTAACGGGGCCATTTAAGGCATTTGTAAACGCATAGGTAAGTGTTTCTTAACGTTATACCTTGAGTATTCTACTAGCTATTGGAGGTACAAACTAGTTCGGTCTGTTTTCAAAAGATGGCTCTGGCTATTATGAATATTTAATAGTAACAGCTGAAGTCGATAGTTTCAGAGAGGTTAGACATCTGTCAATAATATTAAGTTTATATCGCTTTGAGTTTCATAAAAAAATCTTGTTTTCAAATGTGTTAAATATGTCCAATTGTGTTAACTAAACAGCATTTTCGGGAGGTTTTAATTTTCTGTTTTAATTCGAAGAAAAGTGCAGCTGAAGCGCATCGAATGCTTGTGGAAGTTTATGGTGACAATGCTCCAACTGATAAATCTATGTAACTGATGATAAATCTTGTAGGAAATGGTTTCGACGTTTCAAGAATGGAGATTTCAGCCTTGAAGACAAGCCTCGCTCTGGACAGCCAAAAAAATTCAAAGACAAAAAGTTGGAGGCATTACTCGATGAAGATCCGAGTCAAACGCAAGAGGAGCTTGCAGAATCATTGGAAGTGAATCAACAAGCAGTTTCTGTACGATTCAAATCCATGAAAATGATTCAAAAGCAAGGCAATTGGGTGCCTTATGAACTTAAACCGAGAGACATTGACAGGTGATTTTTCTGTTGCGAGCAGTTGATTCAAAGTCAACAAAAAAAGGGTTTTTTACATAGAATTGTTACTGGGGATAAAAAATGGATATTCTATGATAACCCCAAGAAGAAAACATACTACGCTATGCCCAGACAATCGTTGCCATCGACCTCAACATCAACACCAAAGCCGAATATTCATGGTTCGAAGATCATGTTGTGTATCTGGTGGGACCAAAAGGGTGTTGTGTACTATGAGCTGCTACAATCTGGCGATACCATAACGGCCGATCGGTAAAGGCTGCAATTGATTCGTTTGAGCCGTGCATTACGAGAAAAACGACCGGAATACAAGTAAAGACATGAAAAAGTTATTTCTCTGCATGACAACGCTCGGCCTCATGTCGCAAAAGTCGTGAAAAAATATTTGGAAACGCTCAAGTGGGATATTTTGCCGCACCCGCCGTATTCTCCGGACATCGCTCCTTCTGATTACTGATTGTTCTGAGGGATGCAGCACGATCTGGCAGGTCATCGGTTCACTTCTTTCGCAGAAATCGAAAATTGGCTCCTAACTTGGATCACCTCAAAAGACGAGACATTTTTTTGAGATAGAATTCGAAAATTGCCTGAGAGGTGGGAAAAAGTAGTAACTAGCGATGAACGATACTTTGATTAATCTTTTATTTCTTTTTATTTTGAAATAAATGCATTTTTGACCACAAAAAAACGGACCAAATTAATTTGTACTCCCAATATATATGTATATATTTCTATATAAAACTAACTTATACATATGTATATTTCTTAACCTTATACCTTGAGTATTCTACTAGCTCCATCTTGGTAGAGTAGTATCTTAGTCAGTCGCATTCTGAAATAATTCAAATCACTAATCGAAAGGGATTTTTTCGCTATTTTGGATTGGTTTAATCCATATTTATTGTTACCTTGACCAAACGTCTCTTTTATTCGCCCTTAACTAAGTATCTGGTTTTATTTTCAGGTGTACCAATCTTTAACCCATTTTCTGATTTTCTTTTTTGTCAAATTTAATGAGAAATCCAGAAATTGCAGACTTTGTTTTTGCCAACCAGTTGGTGGTTTCTTACTCTATCATACTAATTCTGAGGAGCAAAGGAGATACGCTGCTATATAAAATACACACGCAAGAATAGCCATGACTTCTGCTTCTAATATCATTAAGCGAAATAAATAAGCTATGACCCCCGTTTTTCTCTATATTTATTTTTCTAAAAAAAATATTCTCACTGACGTAAGGTACTGAAAATAATAATCATGAACCAAAAGTCCTGTAATATTCTCAATTAGGGAGTACTTGATGCGATACCATTAGAGGTTTTGTTGATTCTACAATAGTTATCAATTCTCCAATAGCTCCAACTTTCACTTGAGAGCATTTATTCCGTCAATCCATGGCCATGGTTCATAAAAAGGACTTTTAACTTACTTCTGAACCGATTCACTAATTACAATTATTGTTGAATCAGCTGTAAATAAGAAAAGTCCACGCGCATGGTCTTAAATACCAGGGGCCAAAAAATTAATTTGCATTCCACGAATAATTAGAAAATTATAAACCGCTAATAAATCGATTGAAGTAGTGCTTTTTTGTTTATGTGCTCGGAGCTAAATTTTAGAATGATTTTAATTTGAAATTTAACAACGATTCAAAATTATTCTTTTATTTTAAATGCATTTAAAATACAAATGAAGTATTAAACAGCTAGTATAACTATAAATAACTGCGTCAACGACATTCAAATAAAATGTGGCTAATTAGAAATTGAAAGCTACCTTCCCTGCTGAAAGCGATGTATCCACAAGATCTTTTCACAAATCGTTAACGTCAATATGTACACTCCTTCTCGACACCAGACGAGCAAAAAACTGAGTCGTACTCTAACATGTGTCGCTACGGAGCAGGAAAAGCCCTCACTTAAGGGCCGGAAAATTAATAGCGAGCTCGCAACGAATCTCGGACTCTTTCTCTCCGGTGGTTGTGAAAACGGTGGTAGCTCTGCCGTTACTGGTGGTTGTTCGTTGCGTGGAAAAAGCACGTTCGTGAAAGTGAAAGAGCAAAAAAGAGATGAAGAGCGTGAAAGAGCATTCGCTTAACGGCTGACGCTTGAAATCCGCAAGCCGAAGAAAAGACGGAAGGAAGGAAGGAAGTAAAGAAAAAGAGAAAATACGCGGGAAAGAGAAAGAGAAAAAGAGAAAGAGAAACGGAGTAGTAGCAAGACAGGAAGGAAGATGACTGCTTGGCTGAGTAATGGATCAATTTATTTGCCGACTTTCTCCTTCTCTCTGTCTCTCTCTCTCTCTCTCTCTCTCTCTCTCTCTCTCTCTCTCTCTCTTTCTATTGTGGGTGTGTGTACATATAGGTGTATCCGAGAAGAAATGTGTGCAAAGCCTCCCTTGGTGTCGGGTAGAAGGATGTGCTGTGGGATACGGGCTGCAGCGACGATTTCTCTGTTACCCTACTCTCTCGCTTTACCTTCTTTGCTCTTTGCGTGGAAAGAAGAAAACCGAACAGAGTGAGAGTAGGAATGAAAGAGTAAGAGGAAAAGAGAGAGAAAGATATATCTTTTTTCGCTCCTTCGCGAAAGATCGTATTTATTTCCGCGGCGCACGCGGAATGGATGGCGTCCAAGTGATCTATGTCTCGGCGCGCAGACACATCTCATTTACTCTCCGAAGCATAATTCCTTAACACTTTTTCGGAAAAAGCGCTCGTATATCTTGGTTACGCGCACCCCAAGCTCGTACGTCAGCCTCTCCTCTATTCTCTTTCTCTATTCCGTTTTCAAGAAGAAGGATGTAGAGGTATATACTGGAAGCGAAAGAAGAAAGCGCGACTTTCCGGAACGTCGTAAATGTCGCGCGTGTAAGTAGAGGAAGAATGAAAGAACAAGTCGTATTTCGCGAATTTCCGCTTGAGTGTATATTCTTTTTCAAAGATAGGTATCATTAATTATTAATGCTTTTTTGATCATTTTGACACTTCAACTGTATACTCTTCTATTTTCATAGGTGTTTCGTATAATATCCACTGTAGAAAGTAAATAGAGTAGAATGAATAATATTAATAAAATTGGCAACAAGACTTGTTAAGCCTTTCCAAAGTAATAAACATTTATAAATTTAATTAAAAGTGCACAAAAGATTTATTTTTCATCTAATAAATATATTAAGGATTATATTCTTATAAATTTTATCTACAATCTGAATTGCGCGATCTAAAAGTCTTAAAACTGCCGGTACTAAAATCTTAGTAATTACCCAGTAGGAAGTTGTCATAAAAAACATCTGAAGAATTATGGCTTTCCGACGAAATAAATTAAATTTAATGCTCATTATGAAACCAACTCAAAGCTAAATTAGTCGCAAGATAAAAAAAAAATGCAAAAAAATAAAAAACCAAAATAAGTCAGAAACAAAAACCATCGACGGCAACTTATCGGGCAATTTAATATACGCTCGATAAATTTTCGATCGTATTCTCATCGCCTCGAAGCCTTAAAGTTAATAGATACGTTATATAGAAGCGCGGCGGGGCAGAATTAACGACATTATCGTAATAACGGGTGGGCAATAAAAGACCCAGCACTCGAATAAATGTCTGGCGCTGAAATTTACACTGCGCGCGCCGTAATAAAGGAGGCTCCGGATTCCGTATAATTTGCGTATTGTCGACGCAAGAGAGAGAGAGAGAGAGAGAGAGAGAAAGAGAGAGGGAGAGAGAAAAAGAGAGCATGAGAATGCGGAAAGATAAGAAAGAAGAAAGTATCGCGAGTTTCTCTGGTCGTAAGACATGAGTATCCTAGAGAGCGCTCGAATATTATCGACACAGTAGCAACGGCTTATAAATGACAACAAATTACATCATTAGGTAAAGACTGTTTAAGGAATGGCGATTGTGTTATGCGGATAATATATTAGTAACGGCTTGTTGTTTTGTTAAAAAGTTGGATACTCTTACTTTTAGTTTGATGCGTGCAATTTTACACGAGATTCGTTGATTTAGCAAGAATATATTGGCGTTATTTGAAAACTTTAGCGTTATTTGCAAATTTTATCCATTAAAAATTAAAAAAATTTCATTTATAGAAAACAAATCGTGAATAGAAAATAGTTAAAAACTTACCTTACATTTATTTTAGTAATTTTGATGGACTTTGATTTTCACGAGTATAAAAAAAATTGTCTCTAAAAATTATGGTGTATCGTTAAAATCAATATTCAATTATACATTACAATGCAAATAAGATATTTAGCATCTTTTTATAATTTTTGTATTTTTTATAATTAATTTATATTAAGAAAGTTTAATTTTTATCCTTTCTATTATAATAATACTTTCTTACCAAAAAAAACCTATTTACGGGACTAAATAAAAAATAGCCTCGAGCATTAAGGTTCAAGTAGGCCACAAATAGTCTGATTAAAAGCTTGAGAACCGAAACCGAACGAAAAGTATCATAACCATTATTTCGAGTTTGCCCGTTCACCCTTCTTCATGAGTATACTCATGAATGCATGAGACATTTACAAAAGAGAGGAAAAGAGAGAGAGAGAGAGAGAGAGAGAGAGAGAAAAGAAAAGAATGAATTTAACTTGGTAAAAAGAAAAAAAACAAGAGTGACATTCGAGACTGCACTTACACGCCCATACACGCAACGGGGGACGTCGAGAAAAATCAATGCGACCGTGACTTTTGCACCCTCGAGAAATCCGACGCCGATAGCGCCGCACGACGCGAGACTTTTTCTCCCTTTCTCGCTTACTCTCTTGGTTAACGCGAAGAGAGAAAGAGACGAATAGGGCGGGCCAACTACGACTACACTACTAGCGCAGCGGCAGCAGTTCACCGGAGCAATTTGTTGAGCGAGCGATCGCGCGCACGAGAAGCGCTGCCGTGCCGCGCGCGATTTATGTGGGCTTTGGCTCTCTCTCTCTCTCTCCCTCTTTCGTCCATAATTCGGATTAACACCGTTTCCCCGTGTATCGACACGTAAATCCTCCCGGTGAGACGGCAAGTAAAGGGCTGACGGTAGGGGGGGGGGGAGAAAGCGATAAATTTTTACGTCGCTTCGTATCAGCTACGGGGTAAGAGAAAGAGAGCTGTCTCTTTCTTAACGTTCGAGGGAGATCGAGGAGCACTTCTATTGAAACTGTTGCCTCGACAGGGAAATAAATATTTCGCTATTTTATGAGATAGGCTTCGCCGTATATCAACGAAAAATGTCTTCGACGACGATTATTGCACGTGGTTTCTACAAAGCCGCACCAATCGATCTTTCAATACGGACAGCTCTATACATCGTAATGAAATTTTAATGTGATTATAAAATGAAATATTATAAGTACATGTGGTATATTATAAGTGTAATGTATCTTTTTAATCGTTAGTTGATAAATAAAAAAAAAAAATTGAATTCTTCACAATATCAATTATATTATGACCAAAATTTTTCATTTCTTTTCATTTTTAAAATAACAATAAATTTAATATATTTATCAATTACGTACAATTAAGTTAATCCTGAAATAATTAAATAGTATTTTTATTCATTAATTTCCTTCAGTGCAAGTGTACATTTTTAACGTCCAGAGTTTATTTTATCGTGAAAGAGATATCTCAAAATGATATAAATATTTTTGCAAAGTGTAACTACTTATTAAGCTATAAATTAAGATATAAAATTAATTAAACATGCGAAGCGTAAGTATTTAGTGAAAGTGAATTTTTTAACGGTTTTTTTTTAAAATTAGTACTAGCCATTCATGCTCATTATAAATAGCATGTCTATTTTTTTTAGTATGCATTAATTAACATTACATAACATATGCAATTGAGGGTATTAAAATTATGCTCCAAAAGCTCATTTAAAATTTTTCAAACCAGTATTATTTCACGAGCATAAAAATTTTTAAATTCTACAAAACTATATGCAATTTTAAATTCTATCATCAATTCAAACGTCTCGTGTATTTTAAGAAAATTTACAAAATTGTATATTTCAACTAAAAATTGCATTATCTGCAGTGATAAAAAAAAAGAGAACTCGTCATAAAAAATACTCGCTCTTCATTCGTTTATAAAACCTCTAAAATGCAAATAGGCCGTTCGTAATAAGTTGAGAAACACACACCACTGGCGGTGGCTCAGCGATTCAGAGAATATTCGAAAAATGCATTAAAGTCACATCTATACACTTACACAAGCTGAAAGTAGGAGAGCGAAAGAGAGAGAGAGAGAGAGAGAGAGACGTTTGCACGGCAGTCGCTGGAAGGCGGGCAACGAGCGAGTACAGAGGGGCTCCCTTTCTCTCGCGGCCGACGCGCGCCCATAAATCACGCGGATTTACGATCTTAGTTAAAAAGGGTAACGCAATATTTATAGTCATCTCGCGCGCAGTTACATATAACAAATTGAACTTTTATACAAACGAGCTAACGCGCGCGCTAGCTCGGGCCTCTCTCTTTCTCCGGTACACCCTGAGGTATAAACTTACACTCGTGCATGTAACAGAGATAGAGAGAGAGAGAGCTAACTCACGCTATGCGCACACGGCAGATTTTAATTATCGATATCGATTTATTGCCAATACATATTAATGCCAGTACCTGCCAGTGTGCTACCTACCTCTATCTTGTTGGCTTTTTTATCCCTGCCTCCCTCTCTTTCTTCTCCCCCCCTCTCTCTCTCTCTCTCGCTCTTTCGCGCTCGCTAACGGTGTTTATTCATATTGATGGAACTGGATTGAAACATAAACCGGATATGCAAACAGCTGCCAAGCGATGTTGCGCTGCAGCAATGCGAATCCTGCGAGTGTATTTGACACGCTTGTTCTCGAGTGTTAAATAATTTGATTGGGAGTAAAAAACAAGAGAGAGAGAGAGAGAGACAGAGAAAGAGAGAAAGAGAGAGAGAGATAGAAAAAGAGAGGAATGCTTCTGTTGTCGATAAACTAATGTTACAAATTTTTAATTGAATTATAGGCTATTTGCAAATGCACTGTACTCGCGTGGGCAAGCTTCACGCGTGTATACGACTGATATTCCAGTTTGGAGAAACGAACACTAACGAACAAAATTAGTTCAATGAACAGGTAAATGTTGCCAATGAATAACGAGTTGAGATAATGCTTTTCGTATTACTCGAGGAAGATTTTGATCGTAAAAATGTTTTTATCTAAATTAATGGCATTAAATTAAGATAGAAAATTTATTTTAAATCACGATTCAATACTATTTCAATAAACTATTTTCTTATTTTATTGAAAACTATACTATTCATCATTTTATATAACAATTAATTAATATTATATATAAAAAAATAATATTTATTTATTCATTAAAAAAGCATCTAAAAAAATAAATATGGAATGAAAATAAATATACAATGGTAGTCAGCGTAAAAAACACTTTTTTATATGCAGTTGTAAAGAAAATGAGAAAAACTTTATATGATTGACACATTCTTCAATATAATAAGTATAAAAGCGGACATTTTCTACATTGTCCAATGTTGTTTTTCCTAATTCGGGTATTATACGAGTATACTGTTGTACATTTTGCCATAAATCTGATCTCTGATATATTTTAAGATTTATTCTTTGATTTTGTAATAATAAAAAACATTTTTATCAACAATTTTTGCAGTTGCATATGTTTAAATCCAAAATTCATTTTAGATCTAATTTATATTTGTTAAAATTTACAACAAGCTGATAAAAAGCTTGAAAATTTCAGCTTGAAGCAACGATAGCCGCTATTATGAAATACAACGTCAGTAAAATTAAGCGGGCTTTAAACGCGTGTATACCGCAAAAATTTGCCGATGGTTGATGTTGAAAAAAAAGCGCGCGTTCCAAGTGGATATTTTTTATATATTCCCATCCCCTTTTTTCCGATAACTCAATATCGTTCCCTCTTATGCGTCGCTGAATTTTCCAACGCCAGTGCTACAGAAAAATAGTAAAAACGCGATTATCAAATTATTTTTACCTCTTCATGTGTCTCTTCCCTTTCCTCTCTCTCTTTGTCTCTCTCTCTCTCTCTCTCTCTCTCTCTCTCTTGCTATCGCTCTTTTTTTTCATCTCTCTCTTTCACTTTTCGCCTGTCCGCCTGGCTGAAGGCCGAGTTCGCACAGCGACGAGTATCGCACCTCTTGTACAAGTGACGCGAGAAAGAGAGGAAGAGAGAAGAAGGTGAGATATAGCATAGAGCACGAGAAAGAGAGAGAGAGAGAGAGAGAGAGAGAGAGAGAGAGAGAGAGACCGAGTATGGGATGAAATGTGCGGGTGAACGAACAAGAGAGCGAGAGAATGAGAACGAGCGAGCGAGTGAATGACAGACAGACAGCAAGCAGACAGGAGACTGACAGCGTGGCGGCTGCCTGACAGCTTGGCGCTCTACGCGCACCGCTTGTACGTAACATCGAGTAATACCGGCTACTGTAACGTGTTGATCCTCGTCCCGTTCGTCAACAAAAAGCGATCAAACCTCGGTCGCTCGTTCCCTTGCACCGCTTCCTTTTTTTTCCTTCCTCTTCATTCTCTCTCTCTCTCTTTTTTGCTTTGCGTCAAGTTCCTCTTGAGTTTTTTTCTTTTTTTTTCGTTTTTTTCTGCTTATTTCGTTGAGCAGGTAAATTGCCGGGAGAGAAGAAGGAATGATTAAATTATTACTAGGCTGTATGTTAAAGATGAAAGATTTTACTGCGACTAATTTTGACTGACGTTTACATGTTTGCGCGGAAAGTGGGATATAATTTTAAAAAATACGGGAAGTGCCTTGATCGATGATTACATATGGGTTCAACTTAAATTAGACTTGTTTGAATATAGTTTTGTCGATGAAATGATAATTTGTGGATTTTACCTTTTCCTTTTTTTTTCAAACGATTGCAATATTACATTTGAAAATTAACAAACAAATGTTGCTGTCGTTGAAAGACTTTTGTAAAGAAAAAACATTGCTTTACTGAAAAAATAAAAATTCAGTAGGCAATATAAACTTAATTAAAACGAAGAAGACGATTTTTATCAACAAAATTGGTGCAAAAATTTATAATTCAAGTTTTGAATTTTTCCTCGTTAATAGCCTCGTAATACATTTGCGTCGTGAAAAAGCCGAGCAACGAGAGCACAGAGGACCAACTGTCGTAAAGTAGTAGCATCGGATATATATATATATATAAAGGTGTGCGCGTGTATAGTAGTATGTATATATATATACACACTCTTGCGAGTTTTGTCGGCTTTTCCCTCTCTTTCTCGTTCCCTCGCCTATCCTTCTCCTTCTCCTTTTCTTTAGCTCTCTTTTTCCGCCTCTAAAAAGAGAAAGAGAGACGACGACGACCGCAGCCCGGGGTTACCATTATGTCTACAGGCCTTGAATTAAAATGCCATATAATGACACAGCTAGGCAGCCTGTATAATTTATGTCCATAAAAATAAAATCATAATTACAGAGGTGCCCCGCACTGCGAAAAGGGCGGTAATAACACGGCTACGCGCGAGTTACCTCTCGCCGAGCACTCGCTCGTTTTTGCCTTTTCTCTCTCCCACTCTCCCTCTCTCTCTCTCTCTTTCTCTCTCTCTTATTCTCTCTAGCTTTCGTGCTCGTTGTCGGTGTTGTTGGCTTTTTTAGCGCGGTGTTGCGTGTTGCTGCCGTTGTTTTCTTTCTCCTTGGCGCTCTTTTTCGGCTTGTATATTTATTATTGGCCATTCACGGCTTCTCTTTCAATCTTCATATCTCCCTCTCACTCGCTCTCTCTCTCTCTCTCATAAGCGACGGTGCGTATACATAAATGCTCGCGAAATGGATATTTCGCTCGAGTCGATGGACCGATGATATACCGTTTGGCATATGGATATGATTGACGTCGATCAGTTGGAGAGTTAATACTTGGGGAATATATAATAGCCTATGCAGTATCGCATTTTGTTTCGTACGTCCTCCTGTCAAACGATGATTTTCGAAACTGAAAGGTACAGACGTGTATTATTAATGGCTAAAGTACTTGCATAAGTGTATATGTAAAGCAATGACGGGACCTGGCAATCTTTTTGATTGAAATTTTCAATCCAACGAAAAACAAATGTTTTGTCCATATTTTTGGTTTTTAATTTTTAAATTCCAATTTCATCGATAGCTGGTTCTTCATTTACTTAGATAAGTTGAATTGTTTGTATTTATTTGCATCGAGAGTTTAAAAAAATTACAACGATCTACTACTATTATTTAAAGATTCGTTAATATTTTGTTTATATTTATAAAATTTTATACACTGTTTACAATATTTTTTATGTAGCGTTATAAAAACTCAAATTATAATTTTAAGGTTTAAGAAATGTGAGAGAAATAAGTATGGAGTTAATTGCCCATAAAATGGTAGCTAAAATTACTGGGTGAAGAAACCTAATTTGGTGATAGTGACGAGGAAAAAGAAGTGAAATCGCTTGATAATCATTATACTCAAGGTGTTTCCTTTAAAGGCGAAGAATAATAATGACTTGAATAAATTTTATGAGCTTATTTGTATTTTTTTCCCGGTAGAAGTTGTATCAAGATAATACCACGTTAAGATTTATGATACTCGGAGTATAAAATATATGTAAAATACGTAATCAAACTTTTCTAATCCGTTAAATTTATTGAAAAATTTGAACCGAGAAAGAAATTGGTATTTGTATAAACTCATGCAACTAAATAACAATGATAAAAATTTTATTTGCAAAAATTACCATTGGTGTAGTTTTTAATTAAATTAAAAATGTAAATTCTATAAAGTATTAATTAGCCAAGCTTTATATAAAGTTAAAGGTAAATTATAAGGCAATTAAATATTTTTTTTTAGCATGTAATGAATTAACTTGTTAAACAAGGCATTAAAGTATAAAGGTAAATAATTTAAAAGTGTTTGTAATTAAAGCGTTGATTTGTGTCTACATGTTAATTTAATACAGGCAAAATATAAATGCGATCCCAACAGCATAACTTCTGTTTTTAGGAACGAGAAGCATAAATAACCACTGATTTATGTAATTTATTTCGCTTGCGGGACGACGATAGAGGAAGAGTAAAAGAAAAAGAGTTTCTCTCTATCTTTCTCTCTTTACGATGACACATCGTACATCGCTTGGTTTCTCTCTCTCTCTCTCTCTCTCTCTCTCTCTCTCTCGCCTCCTTGAAAACTTTAGAAACGATGAAGAACCAGACATTTACTCACATGTATTCACATGCATAAGCTTATATGCCGTGCATTGAAAAGTTGAAAAACCCATATGCGGCGATCGTAAGATGAGTCGATTGAAACCGGACATCTATTAGCGTAGCGATATATTCCTCGTTTTATTGAGCGAATAAATTTTCTCGTCGTCTCTTTCCCTCTTTCTCATTCTCTCTCTCTCTCTCTCTCTCTTCGTCTCGCGCCGCATATTCTGACACCCATCGAATAAATTACGCTATGCACGAAATGAAATAAATGCAAATTTATCTTGTTCGGCCATCTCGTCGGACGTCTCAATCTCCCTGATAAATCTCGGTGATCAAACGCGGCTACTCTATCCAGTCTCCGGAGACGCGCAACGTATCAATTATAAAGGAAGCGAAAAACGAGACGGAAGATGAGAGAAAGAGAGAAAAAGAGGAGACGGCACGATAAACGGCTACAGCTATACGAGTATACGCAAAACGTCGCGAAGAAATGAAAAAAATAAGTAATAAAGAAGGAGACAAAGTTAGAAGAAGCAAAGTTGATGATCAACGTCCCTCGCGCGCGCTCGCGCGAGCTCACCGCTCAGAGAAATCGTCGGGAGGGCCCTTAAACGCGAACGGAAAGGCGATGCGAGATCGCGTTGATGAATGTCCCCATTACACGAACACCGCTAGTTACTCCGCGGAGATAAACCGCGTTCATTATTCACTCGCGCTTGGCGTGACCTTATTCTCCTTCTCTCTTACTCGTATGCTTTACATATACATACATATACATACGCGCGCGTGTCTGTGTCTGGGTGTATGTGAGAGAGAGAGAGAGAGCGAGAGAGAGAGCAAGAGGGAGAGAAAGAAAGAGCCGCCGCCGTCACGGCGCGTATAAGCCGCGCGCGCACTCGTGCTCGCCTATTAAACTAATGCAAATTAATATCGGTCTCTTTCATCTGCTCTAAACCTTCTCTACCATCTTTTTCTCGGTATCTCTCGCCAGCTTGTGCACTTATTAGTAACCGGGCGACTAAATTGCAAAACTACCTCACGGCGAGCTGAATAAACGCGATATTCAATGGCTTCCATCCTTGTTTCTCACTGTACTCGCGGGAGCGTTTCCTCTTCCATCGATTCTTATCTTCGAGAAGTTGATAGTTTACCGTCCGTTCTCGCTACTTCTTACGCGTATACGTGTAAGGTAAGTAGTCATGTTAGTAGAAATGCGCGAGAAAATTCATAGCGCGGGAAAAGAGCGAGTTGATAATTGTACGCACGGGTGGAGGGAAGCGGCGGTAAGAAAATTATCGCGTGAGCAACTCTTGCGGTTCTCTCGTTGCTGAAGAAGATCCTAATCTTCATTATGAATAACAAATGTAATGACTATTTGCGTGCTGAGATACCGTCTAATTTTACCGTAGGCATGACGTCGCGATTCTGATTTATTATAATTGTTTTTTAAAAGCGATCGAGCCTCGAGGACTCGACTCGTTTGGATTATAGCAACGGTCTAGTGATTCATGAACAATTTTCTGTGGCTGTTGAAGAAAATTTGCTGGAAAAAGCTTACCAGTGATTAATTTAATTTTGACTTACACGTTTGTAATTGAACATTTTTGTAAATGTGTTTGTACGCCGTTACCTTTATGAGTAAATCGATAAGTATTTTATTATTTTTCCATGTAAGTGTTTTAAATTAAAAAATAAAATATTATTTATTTAATTAATTTATTTAATTAAATTAAATTATCAGTGAGCATACACCCAAACTGAATAAATCAAAATACATTTATGGTCTACTAACATAAACATTATTTTGAATAAACAAAAATCTGCAGTAATGTCATATGTCCAAGGAGTATATTGTAAGAATTAATTAATTTTGTTAATAATTTACCATTCATCGAAAATTCAACGTGAAATAATTTAAAGTATTCTTATAATTTACTTAAAGCTCAAATCGTAATGTTTGTATATGCCTGCTTATAAATTTTTTTTAGAACGACAATATTTATACATCGAATCTTAAAAGGTATCGATATTAAACGTAATTTAATATAATAATAAATATAGTAAGTGTGTTGAGTACGAACATATAATTATTAAAGCTTATTATAAATTTAAAAGACTCAGCTATAATTAAAATAATGTAGAGATCTGTAGTTTTAAATAAAGCTATAGATGAATAATGTAGTTTGGAATATATCTGAACAATATTCTAATATTGTTGGAAACGTATTCGATATCATTAAAAATTTAGAACTACAATTTATCAAAATTATTATGAGGTGTATTATTATTAAAATTATTATTAGATACATTATAGTATATCGAAGAAAATCGACTGTTTTTAGAGATTCAAATATTACACATTAAAAAATTTATATATTTAAGCCAACAGTTCAAATATTTTTATCCAACGCATAAAATTTTTAATTTTAACTTTATTCAATTTTGTAAAAATTTTATACATTTTTGAAATGACAAAAAATTGTAATCTTGAATTTTTAAATTACGGATGTACGTAGGAATAAGATACCAAATCCATTGTAAATAAAATGACCACGGTAATAAAAGTCAAACATTAAACGTTCGTACAAAACAAAGTGCAAGCGATTAAAAATCATTTCCTATCGCGAGCATCAAAATAAATCTACTATAAAACATTTACTATCCCGTGCGTTGTTATCCAATTCAAATTCGCATCCGTTTGTTCAGTCAACTCGAAAATAGTACTCATGAACGCGAAACCCATTCCGAACGAGCGAAAGCGTTTTCGGCGTTATTCGCATATATATATATATATATATATATATATATATATATATCGACGCTCTCCGCGGTCCAGCCAAGCGAGTAATTGAGAGAGCGTGGGTGCCTTATAAGACAGGTTGGGCGACAACAACGCCACGCACCTGATTCGGGCGCGCAAGAGCCGGGCAAGTTTCGCGCCGCCACGCGATAGCCATTGTGCCACTCGCACGTTCGACCGAACGGATCGAAAGTAATGTCCTATTGTTTATCGGTTACAATGATACAACATTCGTTGTCCTTCTCCTCCTCTCTCTCTCTCTCTCTCTCTCTCTCTCTCTCTTTCTGTCTCGCACACATTTCAAGATCATGAAGGCGCGGGTGTATACGTATACGCGCACGCATAGGTATAGACAAACACGCGCTTACACGCCACGGAATTTTTCGATTTGCTGGATCGTATAATTTTAAATATTATCATTCTTTAATTTATCGTTGTTGCAACAAAGGCAAATATACGTATAGCCACGTGTGATTTAAAAAGGCAACTCGTGCGAGCGCTGAGGACGTGCGCGCGAGTGATTTATACCGAGATGATTTATCGAGGGAAATATGTGACGGGTAAATTTATTACTAGATAAGTTAGCTAAGTTATTAAAGATTGTTAGATATAACATTGTAAAATACAATCATTGGTAATGAATACAATTGAATATTATTCACTTTGTAATAATAAGTGAACGTTACATAACGTTTCGTATCTTGCCGTATGGCAATGTTCAAAATTAATTTTACAATGTGTGAACATTTTTTATTTTATAATTAACTTTCTAGTCATTTATAACTCACTTCGCTGATCCAAATAATATTTAATGAGCTAAAATACATTATCGATGCTTGAGCAATTGAAATGTACTTTAGTTTAATATTTTATAATGTAGAAAAAATGCAACGGAGTGCATTTGAAATTTATTTTGATATTTATTAATTATTATGTTATTTGAGAAATAAAAATTTTTCCATATAAATAAACAATTATGATTAAAATTTTATTGTATTATTTGACATTTTAATAATTTTATGAACAGTTATTAAATGCGGATGCAATAGAAATAAAAAAACAAGTTCTTTCTCGAATTAAATTGACTAAATTTACGTATCTCCATCCATATTAGCATCGAAGACACCTTTACAAGATGAACTATCCTTCGCCTCCCCTTAGTCTTCGAAGAGCGTCAGGATGTAGACGGCTCGCGCGTTCGCGCTCACCGAAGTAATATAATATCTCGCGCGCAGCTCGCGCGCAACGAATACAAAAATGAACGCTATTACATGTAATTGTGATCTATAACCGTCATAAACTATCGCGATGACGTATACAAAGGGGCGCGCGAGCTTATATATGTATATATACATATACATATACATATATACGTTCGCATAGTGCTCGAAGCATCGTAAATCTCGGAACCGCTCTTTCTCCTCTCCATTTCTCTGCCCCTACGATTTTTCCAGAATCACCCCATATATGCGCGTCGCCGTTTCCTTTTCCCTTACCCTCTGTCTCTCGTAGCGCGCGTGAAATATTTACGCGCATAATCGGCCCATTTATACCAAGAAAGAAAAAGAGAGAGAAAAGAGAAAGAGAAAGGGATTGCTTACGCCACATCATATACATGCTTATAATACATCAAAAATTTTCGAATATATATATATATATATATATATATATATATATATATATATATATATATAAATATGTGTGTGTGTGTGTGTTTATGTGTGTATGTACACGGTTTCGGATGAGCGGTAAGCGTGAAAATTTATTTCGCATCCAACGAAGGCAAACGAACGTCGTCGAGTGCCGCACACTTTTCACGCTTCCTTTATAGAGACACGCCGTGTTTTATATAGGAGACGTGCACGCCCATGTTATAATGGATTGTGCATTTATGCCATGTCCGATTTGATGCATTGCGCTTTTTCTTCTTCTTTCTAAAGCGACATTGTGATCCGACATTGCGCAGGAAAAGTTGAATAGGAAATTTTCCGCTCTAAGTACTTGAAAAATGTTGCCTAATTTTTGAATGTCCCTTTTTTTACTTGTAGATTTTTTATATGTTTGTACATAAAGTAAGCGATGTTTTCAATTATCTTATTGTAAGCGCTTTTCAGAAAGATTCTTCGAGTAATATAACGCTTATTTAGACCATATAATTTCATTTTTTGTCGATATTTGTGATATAATTTACATAAAAAATCACACCATCTTATTTAAATTTCATTGCGTAATACAGCAACCTTAAAGATTGCTCTTTGTATTTTAATATATTTCAGTGCTATAAGCGTAAAAAGTGTTGAAAATAGGAATATATTCAATAAAGATCGGTTACCTTACTAGTATTTTATGAAAGATTTAGAATTATTTAGAAATTATAGATAATTTTATCAAATCATTTTTATTTTATAACAATATAATATATTTATATGTTTTTTATATTCAAGCTAATAAATTTTTAAAAATCGTGTATTTATTGGTATAAAACAATGCAATATTTTACATAAATAATTAACCAATTTGCATATGACAAAAAGTCTTATTAGATAATAGTTCAGTTCTATACCAAATCTAAATTTGGGTTTACATAAATATATTTGATCACACAAATTTCAAACCGATATATGTGATATAGCTACGTCCCGCGTGAAATCACACGCGCAGTCCGTATGCCAGAGGGTCTGCTCCCTTCTCCCTTTCCCTTTAGTTCCTGTACCACTTCACGCAAACGCGTTTCCCCCTCTCCCCTCCGCTCCTCTAAGCTCTATGTTGACGTTACGTTCCGCATAAAATCATCGTTGTTACATGCTCTATACTTTATGTGTATATGTATGTATATATATATATATATATATATGTGCGCACGTATCGATGATGGATGATCCCGAACAGGGTAGGGAAAGGAGACGTATTGTCCCTGACGGCGAGTTTATTTTACGGGCCGTGTGTGTTCGCTTTCATCGATTATAACGACGCCTTGATTAATCGACTGCGGATGTTTACAAGCGGCTCTTGGTTATATGCCACCACCGCCGCTCCAGTCGCCGCTGTTATACCGCTGTAACATGAATTATTGGCGTCATTATGAACTCTCGGTGAGCGTATATATATATAATATATATATATACACACACACGTACGCGTTTACTATTGCGAAATGACTTCGGGGCGCGATGAAAATTGCCACGGCGAAAAATCGCATTACGCGTAATTAAGCGCGGGTTTTCTCGTTTGTTTCATACCGCGTCCAATGCTTTTGCATTATTATTGAATCGCGTGTGCGACATGGGCTACTACTTAGTATATCTCTAATGGTTTTTGTTACCAACTAGATAATCGATCAAAGTTGTCGCTTCCTCGTCATTTGTCTTTTTTTGTCCAATAATTTGTAGATATGGCGATACGTGGCGCGCTTGAGAAATTTTAATCAGATATTCATAATTCTTTTATGTTTGAATAAAATAAAGAATATATGTGTACCTACTAATGCCGTATAAAGAAATTTTTTAAAAATTACTTTCTAAAATTATACTTAACCGATAAAATCTGATGAAATTTATAGATGTTTTGTTGTCCAAAATAATGTAAATAAATATTAATTTTTTAAGCAATTGCTAGCGTTAAAATTACAACGGCGACTGTACACGTCGTCATAATCGACTATGAAAATCTTAGCTACCGTAGGCCACTCCTCGTTTATCATAAAAGTCAAAATGTCAGAGGTGTCATTCAGACATTTCCCTAACTAACTCCAAGGATCTTAATACATCTCGATCTTAATACATTCACGTAGCGATAGCTTTAAAACTTTCATAAAATATGACGTGCGCTGCATAGGAGACATATCGCCAGTCAGATCGCGGAGATAAGACGAAAAGGGGTATTAACGATTGACTCGTACTCGGTCGAAGCATCTCTCTAGCGCGATTCTATCTCCAGCTACTCATAACTCTTCGTAGAGAAGGTATAACGTATATCTCAGCAATTTATCAGCGCCGAGTATTTGCAGCATATAGAAGGCCCGAAGGACATCGGGCTTTCGCATTACCAAAGGGTTGCGCACGCGCGCGCGCGAGCGTCTCTTCGCAGCTTCTTTTATTTTTCAAAATTGATGTTACCATAACAACGCGACGGTGGCGCAATAACAAGCATCGCCTCGGTTATTCATCTCGAGCGCGTGTGGCGGCAGCGCCGAGTGCATTAATCAGTTGAGAGAAGCGCAGGGAGTCCTGCCACTACCGCCCCGAGCACGAAGCAAAATACAAATGATATTTTATAGCGTCATAAATCCAACGGGGAAGCGACTGTCGCCGTTTTACGCGAGCTGAAACGGCGCACGCGTATGTGTGCGCGAGGCACTTTCGCGTCGGTTGAGAATTTCCTCTGTGTGGAAGGGTTGCAGTTTCCGTTAACGACCAAGTGCACCGAGATATTAAATATATTTCGCGCGCGAGATACGGCAGTTGGCGCCATCTTTGGACGAGTGGGCCAAGCTCTACGTCGGTTCTTGGTTTCAATTGTAAACTCGCTAAATATCGTCAGGGTCTACTATCGAGCAACGAAAAAATAACGAAAATAAATTGTTTTTAAATAATAGTTTCAAGTTAATAGAGATGATGAATATTTTAGGTATTGAAAAATATTATGTCCTTGATATTTATTAATACTTTAAATTGGTTGTTTTTGATATAAAAACCCTTAATAAGTATAGTATTATTTGAGCTATTCGTTTATATCAAAATGACATTAGTCAATTAGCGTCATATGATCGAGTTAATATTTGATTGAATTATAATTCTGATTATAAATTGAAATTTGAATAGTAAAATATCATTTTCTTATATTCTTTGTCATTGACAGCCTATCAATAGTTCATTATAAAAAGATGATTAGTATCCATTAAATTAAATAATTTAAGTATGAAATTCTTGCAACTACATTTGAAATATTATTTTTCGCACTTATGCTGATGTCGATGACTTATACTAAGCTAACTTTGTTAATTATTGTATTTTTTACATAAAATTGCATCTGAATTTAATCAAACATATCCACCTTAACTTTTTTTTTATTATTTAGCTCGCAAAAATTATTTTACAGCAAACAAAAAATTTATAATTTATTAATTACAAAGTATTAAGTCATCCAAAACATTAAACGTATCCTTTTGAGCTGTCATACAGTTCGCTTATAAACTTTAATTCAAGGAAGCAAAAATTATTTCCCAGTTCTTTTGCATCTTTTAAATTCTATCTTATGTTGATAAAGCGAATTTAATTAAAATCAAGAGAAGACAATTGCCCGACGAGTTAACGCACAAGGAAAACGTTCGCTTACTGATACGTCGGAACTTTTCAGCGTAATAATCAGGGTAAATTGGAGAGCTCATATAGTATGCGAGGCAAAGACGAGCAACGAGAATGAAAAAGGGATAGAGCTAACGTTTGAAATTAGCCGTTCAGACGGACACCTGGCTTGGACATCAAATAAGATCGGTTAGCGAGAGAACGAGCGAATAGTTCACGGATATAATATGTCCCGAGGGGGTTACCTTCGCTTTGCTACGTAGTCACGATAGCAACTTTGAAATCAGTATCAGGCGATTAATAATACTCGGGCGATTCGCTGAAAAGGCGCCGCCGGAAGCGCCGGATTCGTGTAAGCCGAACGGGCGTGGGTGGAAAAACGAAGGAAGAAAGAAAGAAAGAAAGAAAGAAAGAAAGAAAGAAAGAGAGAGAGAGAGAAAGAGAGAAAGAGGGAGAGGAAGGGAGAAAGGTAGAGAACGAGTGCGATTATAAAAGGAGGAAGAAATTGCAAGAGCGGGATGGATCGTTGGGCGCTCGAGTGCGTAGGCGGATTAAAGTTGACGCTTTAGACAGCTTTGGACACGTACAAAGTAGACCTATTTACTTGTCAAAAGTGTCTTCTGTGTTTAAACTGGCGCACCTTATCATTATTATTTTCTTTAACATTTTTATTATTTTTTCTTTCTTTAATTGTTTTCAATAAAATCTTAAAACTTCTATAATTATAAATATGTTGTTTCAATCAATTTCTCATACTCAGTATATATTAAAAATAATTTTACAATTACAAACATAGTTAATTTGAAAACGAATAGTTTCAAAAATAGTTTTGAAACTTAATATTTAGAATATTTCGTGGAAAAATATCCGGTAACATCAAATTTGTTAATTTAACACTTGTACTATCATGGGGATCATCGGTGATCGGCATGCGTTAAATAATTCATTCTAAATTCTTTGTAGTGATTTTTCCAAGTGTTATTTTATTTATAATTACTAATAAATTCATGTTTATTATAAATGTATAATTTTTTTTCTAAGTGGCTATTTCGAAATAATTATCTATTAGCATAATAATTGTCTTTTTTTTTTTAATAACTATTATTTTATAATAATTATCAAAGGAGTTAAAGGAATACAAGGGTATCGAGTAAAACGAAAGATAACCTTTACCATTTTCTAATAAAATAACATATTACATAACTCCTTGTATGTACACCGAATGTACAACGTGATGAAAAGGAGAGAGAAAGAGAGAGAGAGAGAGCCGTCGGGATATACGTGTCGTAAACCAAGGGCTCTATGAAGAGAGAAAAAAAGCATAAGGAGAGAGAAACGAAAATGAGAGAAAGAGAGAGAGGGAGGGAGAGAGAGAGAGAGAAAGAGAGAGAAGGAGAAAAAGAGGCAAGCAGACCAGGCGGTCGAAAGAAGGAACTTATGGAGCATGCCGCAGTAAAGAGGAGATAAAGAAAGAGAGACGTTAAACTCGCCGGAGGCTGTGCCGAGAGATGAAGGCCGTGTTTGCTGTCAGTAAAAACTTCGTGGAAGCCGAGATGACGACGGCCGACGGATCTTTTACGAATAATCACTCCCTCTCCCTCTCATTCTCCTTCCCCTCTCTCTCTCTCTCTCTCTCTCTTTTCATAGCACTGCCGACGAGTCATTTACTTTTGATAAAGCCAATTAATTTACTACGTGATTCCATAATTTACGTAATAAGGGAAGAAAGAAAGAGAGGTAGTACTTCGTTAAAGCGCATAACTAATGGCATCCTGCCGTATACTTTCGGATATGCGTGCGCGCGAGAGATGTTTAATTATGCCCGCTTTTAACTTTTTTTTTATTTCATTTTGAATCACCTTTAAGTGAGCATTTACGACGATCGTATTTTTAATACATGTAAAAAATTTTTAATGATATTGGTGGTTTTATTAATATTGAGAGAATTTTAAATAATGGGGATAAAATAAGTTCGTTTTGAATTTATAAGTAGATCGTATCCGAGTTATGTACGACAATAATTTCTGAAATAAAATATTTTGATGTTATACGTCGGAAATAAAATACATTTGCTTTGTAAAATATATATGCTTCGTACACATTACTATATTCATGAAAGATTTGCTGTAAGATTACATTAAAAAAGTAAAATAAATACGTGTAATATATTGAATTATTACTTATTTTTTATCATATTACATAGTATATTACTTATTTTTATATCATTTTAATAATTCAACGAAATTATCTCTAAAAATTTTAATTACATCGTAATTTTAAATCTTTAATAAAACAGCTTTACGTATAAGAATTTTTCAAATACTTAGTTATTAAAAAATAAATATTACGCGACGCAAGAAGGAAGTAACGATTACGTGTACGCGTTCCTCGGCCTAAATCTAATAATTCTTAAAAGGGCAAACCGGTGCTACACGAGAAGTTATACATATAATACGTCTAAAATCGCGTTCGCGCATACGGTCTCTCTTTCTCGTTCTGCCGCTTACCCCCTGTACACGTACACATTTACAGTACACGAGCCATTGAGTTTAGCTCATACTCCGTGCGACATATATCTTCTATCTCTCTCTCTCTCTCTCTCTCTCTCTCTCGCACCGTCGTCGGAAATACGTATTTCAAGTGAAATCGGAAACGCGTCATGCGTCGCTGAAAAGTCGCGCCGCCGCGACCGTAGCTACACTCTCCGTTCGCTCGCGCTCGCGCGCATGCGTCCGACGTGATTTATGACGGATGTAAATAGCTAAATGAAAGGTTTATTGGCTAAAAAAGGCCGCTCTTGTCGACTCACCAACGTTCGATGTCTGTGCGCGTATATATATATATATATATATATACATATATATTCTCAAGCCTTTTACGTATATACCCACACGCACACACGTATGTACGATCAACTCTCTCTCTTTCTGCTGGCTTCCAGCGGCGTTAAAGATTTACGATAATGGCGAAGATACGGGGCCCCTCGGCTGATTTATTGGCGCGATTGGAGAGAGAGAGAGAGAGAGAGAGAAAACGTTGCGCGAACCAAAGCCTCGTTAGTTAGCCGTTCGCTTTCTGGCTTCGTTGGCTAGCTGCTCTGGCGGTAGTGGTGGTGGTAGTCGATATGGACGTCAGCCGCAATTCGTTTCGTAGCCTAATTATAAAGAGCGCCACGGACTTGCAAAATTGCGCCTTTAAGCGAGGCGGTTTTGCTTTCGAAGGCTGTCGAAGAGATGTCGGTTATCTTTGATTTTATAAATTAACCAAAAAAAAGACTAGCTCACTTTGACGTGATTATAAATTGATTGTCTATCTGATGAAAATATTATCGTTTTGGAAACGTTGAAATAGAGATTTTTATTCTCTTCGAGTGGAGGCAAATGATTTTTTTAACATAGCTTCATAATTCAAAAAATAGTTGAAAAAAAAATTGTTTAAATAATTACTTTCTATTTTCGTTTTATTTTTATATTATTTATAATACGAGTATTATCTTAACGTACTTTTTACTAAAAATAAATTTCAAGTATACGCACACAATATCAAAGATTTATAATTTGTGCGCGCGACGCGTTATCTTCGCATGCGTAATCTGCATTATAAAATCGTAAATCGTCTCGGCTTCTATAAATAAGAAAATGGTATTAAACCTGACAACCTAGTTCCAAAAACTGAGTTACTAATAAATTATGCTTATTAAAAATGTCAAGAAGAACGAGGAAACGGCCCATTCGTGGGCTTGCAAGAATAAAGAAGAAAGAGAAAGAGAGAGAGAGAGAGCGAGAAAGAAATGAGGCATTAAATTTTCCTGAATATTTCATTTTAAATGCAATTCTTGTATAGCAGAGGCTCGTGAGACGCGAACGATAAAACTTAAAATATCCGTTTTCTCTTGGGAATTTATACGGGTGATCGATCGCATTAATTGTTTCCAAGTTATAACACTTAAAAAATTTGTAAGCTTTACAGGAAATACAAAAATAGGGTACATTCGCGAATTCGACGAGCATCGAGATTGGCGTACAGTTTTTCAGGACGTATCCGGGTTGGCAGTCTTAAGCATATTTATTAAAAAATGAGAGCCGCTTAAAATTATACAGCGTCGACGAGGATGACGACGAATCTGATGCTTATAGTACACACGGGAGAGATTCGACTCACCGCCGCTCAAGCTTTAATAAATGATGTAGATGTGTGCGTGCGCGGTTGATTTATGCACCGGAATAGCGAGATATTGCACAGCTGATAGCGAAGGTAACAGCAGCCCTACGACTTCCAAGCCACTTTCAACGCGCATGTATACACACACACACACACACACTCATAAATGTATACATATACACGCATACGTATACGCAACAGCACCTTCGCGCGCATAGTCGTTAAATTCAATGGCGCGTGCACTGAATCAAATGTTGTTTAGCGATGAGCTTTGCGCGCGAGTCTCGCGCCTATACGCGCATGCATATTGAAGCGACGTCGCGGTACTTCGTAGACCCGTCCGCGTGTTTACCAACAATCTACCGACGGGATCTTCACTAAAAGATGAATGTACACGTGTACGTAAGCAAAAGGGTGAACGCACTAATTGATGCGATTAGATCGTCTATTAAAGTGCGGAATGTTCCGTCGACTCGGTATATTAAGTTTGTTAATTAAATGCTTTGACTCGCATCAAGAAGCGAAACGAGAAATGTTCGTTTAATTTTAATAAATAAACCTTTAAGTCGGAACTAGGAGGAATTTTTATGAATAATAATTATTTCTTGTTGCGTGCTTTTTTTATTTTCAAAATTGAAAATTATTATGTCAGACATCTTTCGATTTGAAATTTTACGAAGAAAAAAATGTAATTAAGAGGTTTTAAGAAATAATATTTTCTTAATTTATAAGCACATTTTGAATAATCAAACGTTTTTAAAATAAATTCAATATGCATTAGAACTTTGAATTTAAATTCAATCTACTTGATAATTACAAAAAGCATTCAATTATTCATTTAAACTATATTTTTTTACTTATTGTTGTTTTCAACTACGAACATTACTCTTCAATTCTTTAATGTATCGCAACAAGAGATTCACAATTAAAATTCTATGCGGGCTTCGTATTAAAATCTTGATTTGCCTTTCATACAATGAGATTCTTATTAAATAAATGTATGTGAGAAATAAAAATTATAATCTACGAGTTAGTTTAACGATGAATGCTATTTATCGACTATGATTAACAAAATTTAATTTGCAAATTCATACACTGCATTCACATTTTTTTTTGTAAACGACATAATAACGTCACATATATGTTATTGACGATCATGAATAGTAATCGAAGTTAACACTTTAATTGTGTTGCAAAAAGTTGCGGTCAGTTATTGAAATGTGAATTTTTTATTTAATTTTCAAATCTGATGTTTTATTATTAAATTTTTTATTTCAATAAAATCGACATACTTTTCAAACTAGACTTAGTCAGCTTATTTTTAATAATTTCAAAATATTTTTACTACTTGTGTATTTAAAATATAATAATGTATCTAAAAAAATAAATTAAATTTATTTTAACTCTAACCGCAAGGTATCTTTCCTTGCCTTTATTTAAAAAAATCTTTTTGTGTATAGATCGAGTCATCGTTATTATTTCAAAGCTTACTTTATGAGAAATATCGAGTGCAAAATGATATCACTGTACGTACCGTAGCGTTAATTTCATAAATCATTCTCCGAGAGAGATTAATTATTGCCGGCGGCGTTTTAATGACGCGCTTACACATCACGCAGGAAATGGCGAACCTTTTTCGCTTGCATGAGGAAAAAAAAATAATAATTTTACAGCGACGCTTATCGCAACCGTCTTCTAATCCAAACTATACGACACGATATAAATCCGCAAGACAAGAACGAAACATCTTTGTACATGGGAAGAAGAGAAAGAAAGAGAGAAAGAGAGAGAGGAGAGAGAATCGCGAAGCGCATTATCGTTGCAAGATACGCAATTGCGCGTTATAAATGTAAGCTTGCCCTTAGTCATGTTAATAAAGCAATTATTTTTATTGATAGGCAGTAATAACATAAATTAACCCGTTGCAAAGCCAATGTGTGCACGGTTGGATAATTGGAACCTTATAAATATGGAAAAAGCCAGAGGGCCGCGCGCGACGCCGTCATTAATATTAACGCTATGTTAATCTGCATGTTAATCGAGCTCGACTCGCTCGCGCGCCGCGGACTCTCTTGACTCGCGCCCGAGCGAGCGAATCTATACCTCAACGGTTGAACGTTTTGCGCGAGAGAGAGAGAGAGAGAGAGAGAACGCGTATCACATTGCTCCCTTCCAACTATATATATATATATGTATATATTCACTTTTGAATTTCGTCATTTTTCTTATAAACCGATTTATTTATGAGATACTGCTTTCACGCCGGCCTTACGATGATTATCGCGATGAGTGAAATAAGTATTATAAAATTTATAACCACAATAAATTTTGTCAAAAAGGAAAATTTGAAACATTAATGGAACGTTATAAAATATATTTCAATGAATTATTTATCGTAAGCGAAATATATAACTTTTTTATTTTTATTACGAATAACTTTATATTATAATTATCAAAATTTGCAAGAAAATAAAGGTTTTATTTTTTCAAGTAGTCATATAGTTTTGTACTTCTTTGTAAATAATTTTCTTCTAAATTAATATTTTTTATTTAAAATTTTTTTTAATAACTTGGTCATAAAAAAACTTAATTTTTTCAACAAGTACACATAGAACAGAGTACAGTAGCGTCCTCTGTGTAAAAAGACGTCAGGGTGGATCGGTGTATTATATTGGATGTATCACAAACCAGTAACTTTATTTTATATCTTACCGACTATTGGTATACTACTCATTTCTATCAAACTGCACATCTACACGATCATAGTACACCTGTATCACAAAAGGTGGCAATGTAGAAATGTTTATGTTCAAAAAAAGCCTTTTTTTGTTAATAATTATGAAAATATTAAATTTAATAAATAAATATGAATTGTTAAATTTTATTAATAACACATTAAATTTTAGTTATAAATAATAATTCAAATTTCTATAAATATAACAATTTTCAATTATAATAAAATAATTCTTATAATAATATTAATATGATTTTTTTATTGAAAAGATTATTAAATAAAGTGTTGCATTTTATCAATTATGAATTAAACTAATTTCTATAAATATTAATATTTTCAATTAAAATAAAACAAAAAATACAATAATATTAATTTTACCGTCAAAGTAGATTCTTGAATCTATCTATTAAAAATTTATAACATGATTCCGTAAGATAAATTGTCTAAATAATTGTCTAAAAAATATATAATTGTATAAAAAATAGTATATAATTGTCTAAAAAATCTTAATTAATATATATTTTAATCGCATAATATTATTTAATTGTTTATAAACATAGATTATAAAGATTATTTAAAAGTACTATTTTATCGAAATATAGGCTTAGAAGTATAATTAAATATAGCAATGTTCAAAACAAAAAAAAGATTAAAGTGGTATTATAAAAATAATGTTTACGAAAAGTATTAAGATTCTAATAATTTTGAAAGATAATCAATATTTTTTTTACTACTTATATATTTTGTACTACTTTTTACTTTTTTGATAATATGGAAAGGGAATGCAGAGCAATACACATAGATATAGGGCAAATACACACACACACACAAACATAGCACTATACGCGTTATCCTCTTTACTCACAGTATGTTAAAGCGTAGTGGAGAGGGAAGCTCTGCTTACTCACACAAGAGTGCGTGCACGCACACAAGTAGTCACACGTATACATTCTATAGAAAGCGTCGTGCAATTTTTTTTTCTATCGCCACGCTCGAGCCCCATTCTTTCGCATTCACTCTGAAGCGCCAAGACGCGCCATTAAATGTTTCACATAAAAAAATATTATTTACCATAATTATTGAAAAATAGTCTAGCAAATAAGGTAGTTAATTCAAAATTTTCAGTTATACAGCCAAGCGATAATTTCCGTCGAAATATACTACTTTTTACATCATTTAATTAAAAAAAACGGTTTAATTCAAATTTTGAGAAAATAAAAATATGTCGAAAAACTGTCGAAATAAAATTTTAAGGCCAACGAAGTGAATAAATTGAGCGCCGATTTTATAAGTCGAAAATTAGTTTGAATTCGTGCCACGCACAAGCACAGTAAAGTGTATACATATGTATACATATGTATACTCGGGTATAAAATAATGAATATAACGATATATACATGTGAAAAAAGGGGGAATAAAAGATAAAGGTCGAACGCAGGTAAAAGGACGAAGGAATCGAGCTCGCGTGTTTTTTCATACAGAGTTCGCGTGTCGAACTCTGATTTGCTTTGTTGAATCAAGTGTAAACGCACACATAGTCTATGAAAGCTATACCGCCTCTTACTCGATTCATTTCGGTGGGGTGGCGGCTATGTGTATCCTTTTTCTCTTTCTCTCTTTCCCATTTCCTCTCACAGGTGCACGATACTCTCCTCGCGAGTATAACGTATACACGGAAAAGCAACGACTGGATAGTGCACTTTTCCCTTTATCCGCGCTCGCGCGCTCCATTATCAACGCTAACGATTAGATTGGGAGCGCGATCTAAGTGCAGTTAAACTTTAATTGTATAGCCGCCACGCGATTGCTCTTTTTTAAATCGAACAAACAAAAGCGGCTTTTAGCGGCTCGCTGAGCGGCTTCGGTAAAAACAAAAAAATAACAATTTTTTGCTGATTCTTTTGTACTCTCTATGCCGTTATTTTCTCATTTGGTTGTATTCGATAACATTAAGGAATTAAGCTATCGGCTTGGCAAATTTTTTTAGAATTTGATTTTAGTTTTATAGTTTTCATTTGATTAATATCGACTGAAAATATTTAATATAAAATTTTTGATAAAGAATTTATATAAGCATTCTGTAAAAAGTCAATCGAAAAATTTATTTCGATAAGAGATTTATATACAATATATTATTGATATTGTATCATTTAGCAAATTGAATATAAAACTTATCATTATAAATCTAATTTATATGTTGTACTTTAAATGAAATATTAAGAAAGTCAGAAAAAAATTTTCGTAGACAACATATGTTGAATTTTCGATTTTCTTTACATCGATAAAACCCTAATATAACTTTAAGTATTTCTTTGAATACATAAAATTCCAAAGATATTCAAAGCCCTGCTTTATTTTAACTTATTATACTATAAAATTGCAGTTATCATCGGGAATATTATTTTAAAATGTTTAAAATTTTTAAATTTTCCATATCAAGTTAAAAATAATATGTATATTTAAAATAATTTTTTCCGTTCTCTTTTTTATGCAATATTTATAAAGTGTTAATTAATATTAAATGACATCAGTGAAATTAAGAAGAAGTTAGTAAAAAAGTGATTTTTCAGGACAAATTTTAATTTATTTTTTCGCAAACGTAAATGTTTCAGCGTTTATTATAATAATGATGGAATATACACATTTTTTTAAAAGTTTCATGCAAATTAATATAATAACTAATTTTTTTACCAAATATTTTAATTTTGCTTCATTTTATCTTTAATTGGCTAATCAAAATTGGGTCTTTACAATTAAGTTATAAATAATTGATGACTCTTCTCTTGCAGCTAGATAAAATTTTTTTTCTCTGCGATTATTTTAACGAAAACATACAGATATGATAATCATCAATGATATTATTACATTATTTTATGGAATAATTGAGTAGCAGATTTATTCAGTAAACATCCATAATTTAAAGTAAGATTAATGCTTTAATATGTATGAGTGTACTTTATATGGTTTACCATAATTCATCCTCTCTAATACAACTATTCGACTAATGTGTGTATCACGTAAGCATACCGGAGCGAAAGTCTGATTCTCATGATTTATTGATAGGAAGTTTTGATTCCGGAAATCGACCCAATGCTCGTCGATATGTGGAATCCCACTTTATCAGACCTCGGATTAGTTTGCGTCTTTGCGTACTAGTTATCCCAGTTAATGCTTCTATAATGAACGTTACTCATCACCGCATAGAATTGATATATTCATCCATCGGAATGATCTAAGCCTCTAATCCACGAATCGTGAAATAACGTTCGTAATTGTGAAATTGAAGATTTTTTTTTTTCAATAAACAAGAACTTTAATCACAATTACGTGATTACCTAATATTAATATGCCAAAATTTGGTACATAAATAAAATTCTGTTGAAATATTTTATTTTGAACCCATTCTTCATTAGCTTGTATGCCAGATACATTACGTATTGTTTAACTTCAGAAATTAATAGAAATGGATTTTATTTAAATAAATAAAATTATTCTATTTCATTGATAAAAAAGAAGTAAAATCAGGTTAAACAAAAGTTTAGCTATAACAATTCTTGCTAAATAAAGATTAATAATAAAATTTATATACGATCTACCTCGATTCAAAGATAAAACATTCGTTTTTTAGAGTTTAATAATAAACATAAATACTGATATTATGTGTATTATAAGTTTATCAATTTTTAATATAAATAAAAATAAAGAATTATTGTCACTTTCTAAAATACTTCAAAAACCCACATTCTCGTTCATTTATTAGTACAACAGCTTAAAAAATTAAAGACATCAAAAAAAAAAAAAAAAAAAAAAAAAAAAAAAATACCTGTTTTATAATTAACAAAATAAGAAACAAAAATTTCGCTTTGTAAATAATTTAAAGTGAATGATCCACATTCCATTTATGAATGAGCGCAGAGTATTTTCTCTGTAAAGATCGCCAACCACAATCTCGGGCTGAAAATAATTTCCTGGCTATTAATAAAAGAAAAAAGGCTATCGATTTTTTGATACATAGTAACGCTCTACTTATTAAAAAAAAACGACGTATCTCTTTTATTCGCAAAGGGCAGAGAGAAAAAACATTTATCGACCTACAACCTTCACTCTTACTTCTTGCCATCGAGCCTACCGCTGTTATTGCCGTAACGTACACGTCGCTCTCTTCCTAGCGACATTGTATCCGAGAACGCGGCGCACGTGCTATCGAGCCCATTTTCATCGGATATCCATAATCGATATCCGCATTCCACGTATCGCGTGTGCAAATTTTACCGGTCTCCTATTCCTACGGCGTCATCATCCTCTGTACACGCGACCGAATTCCCCCTTCCTTGGTCTCCCTTGTTTTTTTCCAACGCGTATAACGTTCCACGAGACTGGCTTGCATTATAGGTAAAAATAAAAGGTTGTAGAGAAGGAGAGTGAATCGAGGGGACTTTAAGCGTAGTACAACGCGTTATAAAGATTCGAAGAGCGTTCATTCATGAGACCGACTACGACGTCGGCTTACTCATCCACGAGTGATTCGCTTCCACTCCCGTGGTCTTGGCGAACTTGATGAAGACACGTGTGTACATGTGGTCATTTGTCTCGTCGTATGTACATTCCTGACACACGACGCGCTTATGTCAAACTGACGCGAAGTCGGCCGGAGACACGTGCGAAACTGTTTCCTATATACGTGAATCTCGTTATAATCGCATTGCGAAACTGCTGAGAAGCTCAGTCGACCGGAGATGAAAATTTGGCGCGAGACAATAATAAAAAGTGGGAAAGAAAAATTGGATAGACAAAAGAAGGGGTGAAAGCGCGGCTTAATTAGCGTGATATTTCACTTATTAATTGATTTTATGGACATTGAGGAGAATAAGAATAGATTCATAATGATGTAGAGAAGAGTAAAAAAAGAAGGAGAGTCGCGAAGATGAGCGAAAAGAGCAAATTGGAGAAACGTAAGAGTTGCACAAGGGGGTCTCACTTATATTCGCTCGGTATATTGCAGACAGTGGGAGAAGAGATATCGTACTTGTTATATCGCGCAATCAGAGCGCAGTGGGATAATAATAACGATCGTCATCGATACTGGCTCATCGATTTCTCGTTGCATACGTGCACATACAACATTCGTCGAAGTTCGCGCTTGCTGGGAGTCAAACAAAACCTAATTAAAAATGAAGGTAGAATTCGCTTTCTCTCTCTCTCTCTCTCTCTCTCTCTCTCTCTCTTTCTCTCTCTCTCTCTCTCTCGTGTTCGATCTCCTCTTCAGACAGTCTCGTTTTGTCTACTCTATGTATGCAAAGTTGCGGTAAAAGCATCGATTAATGGTCTGCCGTATTACGGCTTTCCTCATCTTTGCGCGTTCCAAGCTTGTATAGCTTCGCTGTATTTGTCGATCGCAAACGAAGTGTGCGCAGGCGGAAATCAAGGGCACCCTATGCTACTGCGGTAGTTGCCACCGACGTTACGAAGGGATGTATATACTGAAGAGAGTAAAGGAGAGAAAGGAGCAGGGGGAGAACGAACGACAGATTGGTTTTGATTGAACGCTGACTCGGTTCAACTACCATATAGGAATATCGACGAATGTCTTTTCGAAAACGTCCCTTTAAACTCGGTGGTGTGTGAGTCAGGGGACGCGTATACTACACGGAGTGCAAGAGGGCGAGGTCGAGGGCAAGATAGTAGTTGTAGCATAGGTGAGGTTTAGGATCTCGGAATGGAAACGTTGTTCCGGCAAGTGTAGGGTAAAATGAAGCATGATCGAAAATATCCGTTGTGCCCTTTCTCCTTCTGTTTATATTGGAAAGAGAAGGATAGAAGGAGAGAGAGATAGAGAGAGAGATAGAGAGAGAGAGAGAAAGAGAGAGAGAAAGAGAGAGAGAGAGAGAGGCTTACGGTATCATGCGAGCAAGCAAGGATTTGCCGAATGACGCGATACCAGTACTACCGACGCTATTGCCATTCGGTAACGCTGCTCTCTCTATCCGCTTTTATTGTCATTGTCGATTTGTAACGTGTGCATGCACGCGCACGTGCGCAATCACGCGCGATATACGGAAACGCTGTAAGATTAACGGTGAATTCTAATTACTCGAGTGAGAAATGTATGCGCGACGGTGCTTATGTTTTGGATCTTTTTACAAGCATAACTTAAATATTAAATGTACTTTTTATCGAAGTATTGTAAATTAGAAAAAAATTAAATGTAAAAATAAGTTCTATGATGTTGGGGGTAGTTTTATGATTGTTATTTTGGATATTTTATTGTCTATTATATTTTTGGATGATTATATTTATTTATTTATTTATTAGTTTATTTATTGACTAGTAGTGCATGTTTTACAATATTCGGTTTATTTTGTATATTATCATTGTCTGAGAGGTAAAAAGCTCGGTATATTAGTGAGTTAATTATCGACTGTTTTGAAGATAAGATGAGTGTCGTTATAAATTGATATTCTGTATATTGTACGTCTTAAAATGTTATCCAATCATTTATATACTAGAGTATCTAAAACAGAAAATTACACATTCCGTTTAGTTTTCATAGTGAATTTAATGTTCAACTGTTAATAAAGTTGATGAATTTGAGAAGTTTATTGCGCCCATATTGTGAGATAACAAAGGTATTGTTAATGTAACATCTACATTTTAACTTTGTCGTCAGCTACGTAAAGGATTTGTGTTTTTAGGTGTTTCGTGATTATATTAGTAATAATTGGTAAAATTAGATAGCTTATTGCTGCATTTTATGTTTGTTTGTAAAAGAGGTTATTGATTAAAAAAAATATTAAGACAGAGTTTGATTAACGGTAGAAGTTTAGTGGGGAAGTGAGAAATCGTTTTGAAAACTTGATTGTTTTGATTACTAATACATTGAAGAACATAGCGCGAATTCGCTTGTCTAAAGTAGTCCTCAGATCAAGACTAATGATACCTGAAAGTTGGAGATGAAATGTGTATAATTTCTGAGATTTACTGATTATAAGTTAAGTATAGTAGATATTTTCCTTAAGAAATCAAAAGCTACTTTTGTGAAGGATAGTTTTCGAAAAGACAATAATTATATTTCTTAATATGTAAGACACGTTTGACAATGAAATTTCTAATATTCTATTAAATAGATTAACTGAAATTGGTTGCTCCAGAAATGTAATAATGTTTCTTAATTTTTCAGCTTATAAAAGAGGCATATCTACGAGTTCTATAAAAGATTTTTAATTACAAATGTGATAAAAACAATTAGGAAAAATTAAAAATTATAGATTTATTTTCAAAGGTATATCTCAAAGAGGCGTCTTGAGTCCACTTTTATTTACAATATAGTGTTCATATACAAAGTTTAGTACAAGTGTTGTGACGCAAATCTAATAATTGTGTTTTATAATTCTAAGAGAGAATTTTTATGTAGGAAAAGAAAAAGTGTAGCCACCTAATAAAATCAATAGCAGAGATTCTTGTAGCAAGAAAATATTGTTTCTCTAAAATGATTTTCTTAGTTCAAGATTATTTTTTTATTTTTAAACAAATTGATTCTTCTATCGATGTATTACGATAAAAAATTACAATAAATTGACAAATTAATTAATAAACAAAAATTTTGAAATTTCGAAAGTTTTAAATAAACAATTGAAAGAAAATAAATTAGATTCCAAAAAAGCTATCTATGTGTGCAGAGAAATCTGTGCTCACAAAACCATGTGTACTCGGAAACATTACAAAACTTCATTTATTTCCAGTGTAGATATATGTGCAGATAAAAAGTTTACCTGTGGCCGTCTGGTTGCCAGACACTTACGTAAAATCTAGTAGGACAATTATCAGTATAATTTCGTATTATTATGAAAATAAATATATATTCAAAAAATAAGAAAACTTTAATCAATAAAATATTAAAATATATCTTTACAAAAAATTTTTTGACAACATTTTGTTAAATAAATGAATAAAACAAAATTTTTTAATTTTAATGATCAGAATCAAAACTTATCGTTCGTCAGATATCTTCGCGCTTTTAATAAATAAATTGAACATAAAAATAAAGAGTTTTATTTAATTAATAATTTAAAAAAAAAAAAAAAAAAAAAATCAGTTACATAAGGTATAAAAAATACAACGAAATATACGTGTTACAAAAAGGAAGATGAAACTATTTGATCTAATTCGAGGGAAATAGCACACGAAATAGCACGCGCTCATTTTTTGCAAATAAATTGAGTGACTCCAATTTCGATTCAAAATTTTTTATATACAAACAAGAGACAAGATACTCAACGTTTCGAGTTTAAAAATATTTTGTAATCATAGAGCAACTCAACTCCTGGACCACATAGTATTCAAAACATATTCTTTAAAAACGGACCGGATAAAGCTCCAGTATACCTACTAAGTATATACAAAGGTATTTAGAAAAAAAATTTTCAACTAAATTGCTCGAAACTAGAGAGTGCCGCCAAGTGAGGTCGTTTATTTTTCACTCGAAAGGACGAAATGAAAAATAAACGACCTCACTTGGCTAAGAAATAAATCTTGTTACACCGTGATAACGCACTTGCCCATTCGTCAAATAATTTTAATCTGCGGTCCTCCATCGCTATTTTATGAATTTTTTTAATCATTTCAGGAGTTGTGACCTCAACAGGGTGTCCTAAACGTGGTTCGTGAGAAGTGTTCGTGCGACTCTTTTTCTAGAAGCCCACTGTTTAACCGTTGAATATGATGGAGAAGAGTCTTTCGGTGTGGATACCAGCTCTTCTTTAATTTGTAATAAAGCTAGGCTTTTTAAATAGAAGTATTTGATAACCGTACGCTTCTGTGATTTTTCCATTTTTACGTAAGCAATTAAGGCGTCTTGTTCAATCAGCTCTCACATGCACACTAACAGAGTAATCGACCTGAAAATTTATATACAGGGTGACAAATGGGAAGTTGCCTAAAGTATATGCATCTCTTTCTCCCTCTACTGTATCGTATAAGGCTGGGTCCACATAGGTACATTCTAGAATGTTGTCAGTTTCTATTGAGACGCCGTAAAGAGCAATACGTGTACTTTAAAATGAGTGACCTTACGAACGAAGAAAAGGTGTATCTCATCGAGTGCTTTTATTCTAGAGGTAAAAACTATACTGAAGCGCATACAGGTTTTCGTACTAAGTTTGGAAGTAAAAGAGTAGCCAGTCAAAATACTCTTAGAAGGTAAGAATGAAAAAAATTATATTTGACTTTATCGTATGACCGCATTTTTTAATAAAGTTTCCAAATTTTTTTTTACTTCTTTCTCAGAGTAATCGATAACTTCATCAATTATTATACTCTTGACGATCGTCGTCATGACCTTTCTGGTCCTTCATACACAGTTACAACAGAAGATAAGGTTGCCGAGGTCGAAGAACATTTCAAGAATAATCCAACGGATTCAATAAGAAAAGCTGCAGCAGCTTTAAAACTGAATCCAAAAGAGACACTAAGATTAAAAATAATAGTATTAATAACAGTCAGGAACTATTATTTTATGCAAGATGGCGCTACGCCGCATAGAACTCAAGAGGTATTTAAAGCTATTTACGAAGTTTCTGGTGAACGCGTCATCGGTTTAGGATATCCCAAGTTTGCACGCGCAGGTATAGAATGGCCCCCTTACCCTCACCGAACTTAAACCCGTGTGATTCGGTTTCTTATGGGGCTACCTGAAAGATTATTGTTATGCGGAAAAACCCAAGACCAAAGATGATTTGAGAGAAGCTATTAGAAAAGGAATTTCTAGTATTTCTTCATCTAAAATTGAATAAGTTTTTCATAGTTTCCAAAAACGGCTTGATTATTGTGCAAGTTCAGATAGGGATCACTTCGAAAATATTTACCATTAATAGTTATTCCCTAGCCAGATTTTGTCATTTTTTTAAAAACGTAATATGTGTTTGCTGAAAATGTTCGATTAAACTGAAACCTCTTTCAAATAAAAATGACCACTTTACTGATTTATTATTTATTTTTATTATTTTTTTCCCTGCACTCATCTCAAAATTATAAGTAATTTAGGCAACTTCTCATTCGTCACCCTGTACAAGCTAGTGAAATGTCGGGCTACAGAATAGAAGCCAAACATTTGACCTGCTGGCGCCATCTTTAGGTCAGGCCGGAAAATTTTCACCCCATCCTCGTATAGTAAGATTCATTGATAATGTTTTAAAAAAAATTTTTTTTAGTTTAAGTCTAAGGAACTTTTGTGAATAAAATTATAAATTCAAAATGGCGTCTCAAAAGGGCTTGTATTTATTGAAAATATTTAAGAGAAAATTATAAATTTAAAATTAGAGTGAACTTGGATGGAATGTACATAAATAAACACATAAATTATGATAATTAGATATTTGATTTTCATAAAGAGAATTTTTATTTTTGTTTTATAGCATAAGAGCCAAAGAAGGGAGTAGATAGAAACTTAAAACCAAAATATAGATGAAACTTGCTTATATGATTTTATACTACTTTTATGATTTAATGCCTAATTATTAGGAAATAACATGTATGTGAAGTCAAGAGTGAAGGTGTAAGCGAACTACTATGTTAGGGAATAAGTGAACTTCGTAGAGTTGCGCAGTGAATTGTTTATCTACAACGAATCATGTAAGCTGTATACACTTACCTATACCACATCTTCACTTCGTCGTTCCCGCTGAGACCAGAAGGATGCGAATAAAGGCTAACCAAAGAGAATATTTTATATAATTGCAATATTTATTTAAAAGAGTTTTATTTCAAAGAAATTAATTATTTTAAGATAAATATAATGATTTATTCAAAGTAGCATTAACTTTTTGCGGACAGCAGCCCAAGAATTTTTACCCTTCTAGACAGGTGTCTGCGGATAATAGCCCATATATTTTAAATATTTAGAAATAAGATCTACGTTTCATTTAAAACGCGGACTTCTGCCTTTAGTCCCTTACAAACCTTACAAAAAAGTTCAATAAGTTAATAATGAAGTAAGTAACATTTTATTACAAAAATAACAACAAATACAAGTTACGGTTTATATTGTCATGATTGCAATACTATACGTAATTCTCTTCATTATGTACGAGGTCTATCCGAGAAGTATCCGACCTGCTTTTATATCTTTGCGCCAGAGTATTCAAGCGACCTGTGCAAGGCATGAATGTCAACAGTAAAGCCTCACGAACTTATCGGTTGCTCGCCGATAACTACAAGACGTATAGTTTATGCGCAGCGTGTATTTGTTTACAAAGCCTTTTTTTGTGTTCGAGGATTTTGCAGTGACTGGCTTCTCAATCACGATAATGCACCAGCGCACTCATCGAATCTTGTACAGCAGTTTTTAACGAAATACAATATTGCACCGCTTCGCCAACCTCCGTACAGTCTCGACATAGCCCCTTGTGACTTTTTATTGTTCCCAAATTTGAAAAAACCGCTTAAAGGACAGCGGTTCGACGACAAAAAGACGGTTGAAGATAATGCAACGAGGGCACTCACGGCTTTTCCAAAAACTGACTTCCAGGACTGCTTTGGAAAGTGGAAACACTTTTGAATTGAGACTATTTTGAAGAATGCCACTTGCTCGATGACAAAAAATAACGCCAGCGCGGAGATATGAAGGTAGGTTGGATACTTTTCGGACAGACCTCGTATGGCAGCATAGTAGAGCAATTTCTAAGAGAAAATGAACGACTTGATTGAAAAGTATGAAGCTTGTAATTTTTTTGCAGATATGGAAGTAAAATTTCAGGAATAAATGTTACAGCAGTAGCATGTACAAGTTTTCAATTAAATACCGAATTTAAAATATCTAATAACAATAAAGCCTCTAATTTCATAGACGAATGCATAGCTATTAACAGTATTTAGATTTTGTGCTCAATCATAGAAATAAGAGCGACTCATTTTTTTGACTCCCTAAATATTCTACAGAACTTAAAGTTTTGTAATTAAAATACAAAGATCAATTTAAAGATCAATATTTTCAAAATAAAATATAAAAACAGACGCTTTTTTGTTGAAAATTCACATAATAAATATGTTAAAGTGTTTTGGATTCTATCAAGAAGCTGACAAATAAGCAAAATTAGTTACAATATTAAAAAATATAAATATAAAAACTATTACATGGTATAGATTAATTAACGATATTTAAAGCAAATGCACAAGTCAAAACAATCAAAGTATTTAAAGAGCAAGACAACGAAAAAGGAAGAAAACTACTTTGATTTATAAAATACATATTACATATAAAATTATAAAGATCTATTATAAGTTAAATTAATAGATTAAAAGCCAATCATTACAATTTAGGTGTTAATATTTAGAAATTTCGAATGGTGAATAAACCTAAATACAAATATGTGAATAAGAAAATATTGGTCATATTATATGCAATCTTTATGATGCATAAAGAATCATTCTTCGTAAAGCACTTTTTTAACTATAATACAGTTTTCCTTTGAATTTGGCTGGCTTAATTGTTATGTCTTATTAGTAGTAAATAACAGGTGAGTTCGGGCATCAAAAAATGCTCCAGAAACTATCCAGCAGCCGTACATATTAGAGTTCGCTTTGAAGGATCGGAATCATTGTAATCGTTAAGAAATCGAAGAAAAATAAATAAATACTTAAAACCGATTGCAAAATTCAAACAAAGAAAAATAATTTTTAAGGATCTAATTGCTAAGTGAATTATAAAAGAGACGAGATCGAGAAGACAAAACGAGAAAAGAGAAAACTCGCGAAATCTCAGACGGCAGCGGACGGCAAATATTTTTTTAAGTAATCATTCGTTTCTTAGTCTTCAGAAGAGTATAAAAGTATCTTCTAAATGTTTAAAATAGAATAGGTTTTTCTTAATTATTTATTTTTGGCAAGTTACAAAATTAAAAAAAAAAAAAAAAAAATCATAAAACCGTTATTGGTCTACTCCTAGTTAATCAAAGTCAATTAATTGCGAAGATCCTCTAATATAATAACTTTTTGAAGAAATATACTGAATTTTCAATCATCTTCTACATGCAGAGTTAGACAGCAAGAAAGAAATTGACAAGATTACACATGAGAAGAAGTGCTGGAAACATCGCTTTTGTTTTTTCTCTCGCCCTTTACTCAATTACCATACCTTCAGTACCTGTAATCCGTAACTAAACTAATAACTAAGAAAAGACGCACAAATCAACACGCAGTCTAGTCATTTGTTTGTCTGCCTTAGAGTAGTATAACTCGTTTGTAAGTTTACCGTAGAGTAATAAAGTGTATTTTTGTTATAATATAACTTATTATATTTTATCAAATCCTTTTTAATTCAATTCTATTCACTGCAATGGATATTATAACATATTTTAAGTAAATGTATTTTTATTTAAAATTATTAATAATTTATTAATGATTTATTAATATTATTAATGAATAATGCTATTAATTACATGTAATCATAGTGACATTTATAAAAATGTATTTGATTAGAAAAAATAGTCTAATTCTTTTCAAATACAAGCACAATCGTTCTTTCGTTAAAAATTCATATAATACGCATATTAAAATGTTTCAGATTCAATCTCATATTATTAGATACAATATAGTTTTAATTCATTAAGCGGAAGGATTTTATAAAATTCTTATTTATAGATGCGATATCTTTTACGATTTAAAGAAAATTCACTTGAATTGTAAATTACTTTACGTTTTTATATGTAATATTGATCAATTATTTGGCGTAAGCCATGTTATCTTTTCTTCTTTCTCCAATGCAATTATGAAGTTAAATACAGGTAAACAAATAATAAAAATTTCATTTTGAACAAATGTAAAACGAAAGCTAGATAAGAGAAAATAAAAACGATAGAAAGAAATAAATACTGCGCGCCTAAAAATAATTTGTTTGAAAAAAAAACCTCATAAATTTTTCAATCTTTCTCGAGACGATTTCTTCAATGTGTATATGCACGTCAACTGGCTGAAAAAAATCGACAATTTTATAATCGCTATATGTTCTCCGACCGGCCGATGCTCCACGCCCAAAATCAATGACAAAAAAAAAAAAAAAAAAAAAAGAATAGAGAAAGAGCAAAAAAAAGTTCGCTGATCGACATTTCCCGCGAAAATTCGCTCGACCCGAGAACTGGAGTAGCGGCGGCAACGGCATCGCGACGCGAACGCTCGCATTTGCACACACGGCCGTATGTTGTAATCAAGCCTAGATGACTCGTGCTGATTGACAATCTTCCGTGTTTCGAGAGCTTCTCCCCTTTTCCTCACTCTCTCTCTCTTTCTCTCTCTCTCTCTCTCTCTATCTCTCTCTATCACTCTCTATCTCTCGCTATCTCTCTCTCGCGCTCGCGCTCTTTTTCCATGCTGTTTCGGCATGCGTGTACCGCTCGTGCACCTACATATAATGGAGTCAAGCGAGCGAGCGCGCGTTGCACCAAATCTACGGCCTAAATTGCAACTACACGCAGAAAAGTTTGTTCGCTTTGCTCGCTTGTTTTTCCCTCTCTCTCTCTCTCTCTCTCTCTCTCTCTCTCATATTCTCTTTCTGTTCTCGTTAGTTCTTTTTCTCTTTCTCGGACTTCATTTAAAACGTTCGTATGCGATTGATCGATTCGACAGAATCGAAAACTTTTCTCTCTCTCTCTCTCTCTCCATCTTTCCATCTCTCTCTAATCTCGACGTTTACGTGTGCGAATGTACATTTACGTATACGTGTGAATATATATGTGCTCGATTTCATTTATCGTTCACGTTCTACTTTTTTAAAATAGAAGATATTTATAATCGATAATGGAATTGGAGCTTTCAATTGATCTTAATTTTGGTTGTATTTGAACTGCTGGTAATTCAAGCGCGTTTGTTGATCAGCCTTTGTTCTAAAGTGGAAAATCTTAATTGAAACATAATAATTATAATATCTATGATTTTAAGATAGGGTGAGAAAATAATGTCAATTTCTGAAATTCTTTAAATATTCTCATAAATACAAATTTTAAAATATATACTACATATACTTCTTGTCGTACGCTGATCATTAAAAAAAAGATTTATGAAGCAAGAAAAAACTTTTATTTATTACTTACTACATTGTTGCATTATGCATACTTCTACTGATTCCATATTAACTATAAAGTAACAAGTACAAGTAGTTGAAGAACTTATTACATTTTCATTTCATATTATTTTATTAAATATATAATTTATTCAAATTTGGATTGAAATTTAGTAAATTTGATTTCTTGGAAATAATTGAATAAAAGAAAAAAAAAATGATTTCAAATCATAAAATTAAACAATTAAACCTCTATCATTTTGTAATATCACTGCTAGAGACTAAAAACTAAAAGATGTATTCATTAACGAAAGAATTCTCGCAATCGCATTTGGGTGGCCGTTAAAACATTGAATGTCTATCGTTGAAAAAAAAAAAAAAAAAAAAAAATAACGTCACCATTTAGTTTATAAATAAATTACAAGGTATCAGGTACAACATTGTCGCTGATACGTTGGAATGTGCGCGTGAGCTTTTTCCAGTCGCATTGTGTACGATCTATTCGTATGGCTCGTAATAAGCTATTGTAAGCCAAGTGGATCTCGATGCGCTACTCTTGGGCGCAAGTGTACAAAGTAGCTTTAACGCTCAAAGCCTCGAGAGCGTAAAGCGCGAGAAGAGTAGAGATTAAGTGCCGGGGGTTCTTGATTAACAATAACCCTTTATACAAAAGATCTTCGGATGTTTCAATGCAAATTAGCTCTCTCTCTCTCTCTCTCTCTTTCTCCACAAGATGCATCCTTACAAATGCTCCAATTGAAGCATTACTCACACCTGTCTTTTTAAAGAGCTTGCTTTTTCTAATTATATTGTTATGATTGTAAATGGACTGAACCGAGAAATTCTTTAGGTCTTACCGAAGCTATCTCTTTATTAGTAAAGCGTATGCGTAATTTGAATAGCAATAGTTTTTTTTTTTTTTTATAAATCAGAGTTTTGATTAATATCATGGTTGATAATTAACTAATTAACATAATCCAATCTCTAATTTAGGTTGCTGATATAATAGATGCCATTAAATTGTATTTGTTTCTATTAAAAATTTGTTCGGGGTTAATGATGTCACGCTTATCAATAAGATTCAATAACCTACATACAGTGTTATACATATTATGTTATAAAATATGAATTACAATTTAAATATGTGTTATCTAATTAATGCAATGAACGAATAAAAAAATTTATTGTATATATATATATATATATATATATATATATATATATATTGTATTATTTCATTATGTAATGTTTTCCTTTAAAATAAAATTTAACTGTACGATACGTTACCGCAAACTGTTGATAATGATTGGGTATTATGATTATGTTTGACGTTGGGAAAGCACAGTTCGATTGGAGATTAAGAACGTGATAGAATGTAAAATATTCATTCACTCAAGCCAGTAAAACTATTTCATTGTTATTTAATATATAAAGTATTTGTGATAAAATGTTTGTGCTGCGGTTATGTTTATTATTAGGTACGTTAAATTTAGTATATTAAATTTATATAACATAATCATAATCATAAAATTATATTAAAACAAAATTACATTACTTTATTCATTATAATCATAAATATTGAATTTATCGATTATTTCCTGTTGCACATTATTTCTTGTTTGTATTATATTTATATCATTACAAAAGTTTGTGAACCAAATTTTTGGGATTTAAAATTCAGTCATTGATTATGATTAATGTTTCATAATTTAATTTTAATTTTCTTTAAGATTATAAATATTAAAGATAGACAAAAATAGGATGAAAAATTTGAAATAGCATAAGTCGGATGATTAATTAAATATTAGAATGTATTATTAACTATACTGCACATTTAAAAAGAAATTTATGAATTTTCGATCATAAATTATTTAAAAATTGACCCTTTAGAATTGTAAAATAATATAATTGATTAAGTAATAAATTTCTTAGCGTGTTTTTATTTTAAGCGATTTATTAAGCAAAAGAATTTTTACGTATTTATATTATCACGAATTTGAGTACATTATGTAAAAATATATCTAATGATTATAAATATCGTAAAAAGAAAGGGTAAAGTGAAAGAATATTCCAGTGTGGGGAAGACGCCATTTTGCTATATTTTCCTTGTATGAATATATATAAGGCAATATAAGTGCTATTTGAGTTATATTATAATTACATAATTACATTGTATTGACACGGTTTTACCGATTTTTCAAAATTTATTTTCAGTTGCTTTTTTTGGACATTGTTAAAAAAGTATTGTCCAATCTAAATTTTTCCATAATTTTGACATACTCTCCTTTATGTATTTATTATTTTTATTTAAAAATATTTATATAGATAATAAATTATATAAACAAATTTATAATAAAATAATTTTAAAAAAAAGAGTCAAATTCTTCCAGTTGTATGTCTTTTCTTAAATTTCAAACCTTACGGGTAAGATGACAATGATATTTTAATACTAAAATTGCAATGTAATTCAAAAATAAGTCCAACGCGATAATTTAAAATATTCTTTGACTAAAGAAAAAAATTTTGAAAACATGTATCATAGTTATAAATTAAGATATTATAATAAATAGGGGCTAAAGTGTGATTAGGTTTAATGTAGATAGTGCACAAAGCAAAATGATTTAAAAATAGAATTTGTCCCGTGTACAAGTGTCAATAATTATTTTTATTTTTTTTGTGCAAAAATATTGTATAAATGTTAAATGTTTATTTTTTTTTTTAAATGGTATAAAATTGTAGATTATTTTTCATATTTTGTTGAAGTTAAATTGATGTGGCATCTTATTCGTACGCGTGGGTAAGATGCCACTTATGCATTACTTTGTTTAATCGCTATAATGTAATAACTAAAGTTTATAAAAATTTTTATTATACACCTTATAAATCTTTGTTAGCTGTACACGATCAAATAGTAAAAATTTAATTTCATACGTAAACATATTTTTTTTTTAAATTTTTTTCTTGGGTGTGACGACTTCGCTCGACTTCCTATATATTTTTTTTATTAGGTGCGCAACTAAGTTCTCGTTGTTTTTCTTGATGAAAATGCAACCTTATTGTAAAAAAATGGTTACAAATGAATCATTCAAAGTATTGCCCATCGATAGCTACAACTTTTTCCTATCTTTTTGGTAGAGCTCTAATACAGTTACGGTAAAAGTGTTCGTCTTTTGAAGCTATCCACGAATCAAGCCAATTTTTGATATCTTTATATGAGCGGAAGCGCTGATTAGCCAGACCATGTTCCATTGAACAAGTGATAATCGGACGGCGCAATATCTGGGGAATATGATGGGTGGAGTAAGACTTCCCATTTGAGCGTTTCCAAGTAGGTTTAAACGGGTCCGGTAACGTGAGGCCGAGCGTTGTCATGCAGTAGAATCACTTTTCCATGCCTCTGCTCGTGTTGTGGCGGTGTGTCGTCGTTTTTCGCGTATTACTTGGCTTAATCGCATCAACTGGATTCGATACCGTTTCCCAGGAATAGTTTCGTTTGGTTTCAACAGCTCATAATAAATGACACCGACTTGGTGCCACCAAATACACAGCATAACCTTCGTAGCGTAAATATCGGGCCGAGCCGACGACGTAGAAGCATGACCGGGCAGTCCCCATGACTTACTTCTTTTTAGGTTGCTGTAATGAATCCATTTTCATCACCTGTCACTATGCGATGAAGAAAATCCTTCCTTTTTTGCAGCTGGAGCAGTTGTTCACAGGCGAGAAAAAGACGCTCAACGTTCCTTGGCTTCAAATCATAAGGAACCCAAGTTCCCTGCTTGTGAATCATTCCCAACGCAACCATGTAATCGCTTGGAAATGGCTTGGCGGGTTACTTCTAATACTGAAGCAAGCTTATTTTCCGTTTGGCATGGATCCTCGTCAAGCGATGCCTCCAATTCAGCGTCTTCGAAAGTTTTTGGCCTTCCTTCACGCGGACGGTCGTCAATATCGAAATCACCGTCTTTGAAGCGACGGAACCAATCGCGGTACGTTGTTTCACTTAGAGCAGCATCTCCGTAAACGTTTTGGAGCTCTTGATGTGCTTCAGCCGCCGTTTTCTTCGAATGAAAGAAGAAAGCAACACTTCCCGCAAATGACGATTATTTGGCACAAAATGAGACATTTTCACAGAACCAAAAGTATATGACGCCAAAACAAAATCACTAATGTGTCAAAGCGATTTATTTACAGTATTTTTAAGCTTGCTTCATAACGTTTTGGATGTCGAAATCGACAAGCACTTACTGCTGAAGCCATCTATTGACAAACAGCGGGAACTTAGTTGCGCACCTAATACAACTAATACTTTGAATAAAATTATGTCGTACATTATATATATATTGTTTAAATTTTATTTGTGAGCAATTACTATTCATATTCATTATAGCTAATAATGATTAAATTATTATTTTTGAATGGTTTTATAGAAATTTAGAAGTCATCATGAAAATTTGCGAGATAATATGAAAACATTTTCAAAACAAAATGGAAGTGCCAATGTTTTCAAAGATAGGCGTAATCCATTTTGCTGTTACTATTATACCTGATGCATATTGTATTTACGTAATTGTACTATTTCAAATTCTTTATAAATAAATACAATTTGTGTATATGTATAGATTTAGAATAAAAATAAATGGTGAAACAACGAATATTAAACACCACGAATTGTAACATATGAAAGAAGTGCTTTTCAAAATCGGTAGTTTAAAGTCAGAATTACTACAGGATAATACTATCTAATTAATAAAATTGCAAAATATAATAAATTGATAAAATTTAATTATATAAATAATAAAGTCGTTTAATACATCAAAGTTAAAGTATTCATATTTATGAATCTAAATAAAATAAAATTGAAGCTAAGCTTAAAATAAAGCTTATAAATTCTTTGAAATTTTAAGGAATTCTAGATCTAAATAATAAACAAATGAAAAAAAAATATAATAATTTTTGCCTTAAAGTTTTGTACTAGTTTATTTCCATTTAAATTTTGGAAAATTGATTAAATATGTATTTTTGTGAAGTTCTTCTGAATTAAAATTTATAAAGAATAAATATTGGGTGTACAACTTTGCTTCCGCCGTTTTGCAATAGATGGCTGTAGCGATAAGTGGTAGTTGAAATAAATAGATCATAGATGTCATACAATAAGCTTAGGTATTTGTAAACATAACGCCATCGAAATATTAGTCGATTTGTGTCTGCATCATAAAGTTATTCTCGATTAAACATGTCAGCTTACGAGCCAAATTCTCGTCATTTGCGGGAGGTTTTAATTTTCTGCTTTAATATGAAGAAATCTGCGACTGAGGCTCATCGAATGCTCTCAAATACCTATGGTGAGGCCGCTATTAGTGAAAGAACGTGCCGAGAGTGGTTTCAACGCTTCAAGAACGGCGATTTTAACGTCGAAGACCAGCATGGCGTTGGAAGAAAGAAGGTTTTCGAACATGCAGAATTGGAGGCATTACTTGATCAAGACTCGTGTCAAACGCAACAAGAATTGGCAGGATCATTGAGAGTGACGCAACAAGCCATTTCAAAACACTTGAGAGTCATGGGAATGATTCAGAAACAAGGAAATTGGGTGCCGTACGAGTTGAAGCCGAGAGATGTTGAACGGCGTTTGTGTGTTTGTGAACAGCTGCTTGCAAGGCAAAGACGGAAGGAATTTCTGCATCGCATTGTGACTGGGGACGAAAAATGGGTTCACTACGATAATCCCAAGCGCAGAAAATCATGGGGATATCCCGGCCATGCTTCCACGTCGACGGCCAAACCGAATATTCACGGTTCCAAGGTCATGCTCAGTATTTGGTGGGACCAGCTCGGCGTAGTGTATTATGAGTTGTTAAAACCGACTGAAAGAATGACAGGCGATCGTTATCGAACGCAATTAATGCGTTTGAGCCGAGCATTGAAAGACAAACGGCCGCAATACAACGATAGACATGATAAAGTGATTTTACAGCATGACAATGCTTGACCCCATGTTGCGAAAGTGGTCAAGACATACTTGGAAACTTTGAAATGGGAAGTCCTACCCCACCCGCCGTATTCTCCAGACGTTGCTCCTTCGGACTATCACTTGTTTCGATCACTGGCACACGGCCTGGCTGACCAGCACTTCCGGTCTTATGAAGAAGTAAAAAATTGGATCGATTCGTGGATCGATTTAAAAGATGACCAGTTTTTTCAACGCGGGATTCGATGCTGCCCGAAAGACGGAAAAAAGGAGTGGCCAGCGATGGACAATACTTTGAATCATAAATGTATAACCAATTTTTTACAATAAAGCCTCGAATTTCGGAAAAAAACGGCGGAAGCAAAGTTGTACACCTAATATGATGAACTAAAAATTATAATCTTATATTTTGTGCAGATATAATAAATATAGAATAGATGCAGAAAATTAATTACTGATTTTGATTAAGTATGCAGAATAATATTTGACGATAATATTATGAAATACGATCAGAATTTTAATTGATTGTAAGAATAAGATACGAATAAAACATCCTTAAAAACTTACTGATAGTTTTGCATAAATGCATTTATTAAATAGGTGCGGTTTAAGCTAAAGAAAACTGTTATGAATGAATAAATAAAACATTTATAATTAAGTCGAGAACATTGAATAAAATGAAATATAAATAAAATACGTTAGTAAATAAATATGCGTCAGAAATATTTGTAAAAGTAAGTGACAAATATAATTACGAGCAGCAATGTTTATTAATATCAAAGCGCAAGTAGATGAAAAGCTATAAAAAATAATTATCTTTAATAGAATTTTTTATTTTTTTCATATTTACTTTGAATTAAATTAACTTGTTAAATGTATATTTGAAAAACTCCTGTTGATATTTTACGACAACTCAACGATGAAATAAACTTTAAAGTTATACCATATACACATGTGTATGAATTAAAAAATATACTTTTAAATGCATTTTGAGCATTATGTAGGATAGTCGAGAAATTAATATGAAATTTAGAGTAAAAGAATATTAAAAAATGTACACTTTGATACCCATTAGATATAATAGGAAAATATAAGAGTGTATTTACGCGTTTAAACGCTACACACGGAAGTCGAGGTTTTAGTCGCAGGTTAAAATTTGACGTTTACGCCTATTGTTCGAAACTAGCGCAGGTGACTCTGCAAAAATTTTTCTTTGGTTGAAACAAACGAAACGTTCGAATAGACTGTGATTAAAGTTTTGTATTTACTCTTTATATACAAAAATTTCACGGCGCGTTTTTCATTATTTTCGAGTGTAGGATTTTTATTACCCTTTTTTAGAGATTTCCCGCAAACATTCGATTGCGGGCTCAAGGAGTATGAATCCTTAGTGTTGGTAGTGCATGCTATAAAAAAGGGAAAAATGGGTGTTCGAAGCCGTTACCAGTCATTCGAAGAAATCGACTTTAGTACAGTCTGACCTTTCGACGCTACACGCATATTCGAACGGAGGAAATCACGCTCGCTTACTTATAAAAAGTACCTGGCTTCAGTACAACCTGGGCCTCGCGTGATTAGATAGGACGTTAACCGTTTTTTCTCGCCAAAGTCGTCGGTTTCAGTACAGCCTGAATGAGATGTCATTCGTACATAGATAGGACTATCGATCCTGGGTCGATTTCAGTACAGTCTGATAAGACAGTTAGCGTAGTGTAGGAAAGGGTCAAGGTTGGAGAAAAATATCGGAAATAAGTTGATGATTTTAACTCTAATGTTAGTAAAAATATAAATGGTATGAATAATAAGAAATAGCTTTGAATTAGATTTTACGTTTAATTAGAATTTAAAACAATACAAGTTGGCTTAAAATAATAATCTTAATATTATTGATTATAAAAATTGAAATATAATAATTCTGTCGAATAAAAGTTTGAATATAGTAATAGATTTGAACGCAAAAATTTTAAATATAATACAACGAATATAATAAAGTTTGAATATAGTAAAGTTGTATATATATATAATAAAATTAATTTCTGTTTTAATTAGTATTAATATTAACTTAATATATTCTTATATTTTGAATGCTTATATTTAAATCTACTTTAGATATATTTATATTTAGAAAAATAATATATTAATGTAAAATTAAAATTTATTATAAAAAGAATTAATTAAAGCTCCTTATAGTAAAATAAATAAAATATTAGGAAGACGTTAAATTCTTAAAAGGTTTAATATTTGTCTTACATTAGTTAAATAAATTTGAATTTCAAAAGAAAGAAAAGGAAGAAAATGCATATACTAGTATGTATCCTTAGTCCTCTGCGCTCGTCGTTTAGGCTGTGTAGTGTGCGTCTATTTTTAGCTTGCGGAGAGGGAATAGGAATAACTCGCTTTCGTAAGACTTTTCGTACGAAGAAATAAATAAATATATAAATATTAAACAAATTTTTATAAAAAATATAGAAAATTAATAAGAAAGCTTTCTTAATTGGAGAAAATTCATCCAGTTTTATAGAATAATTTAATTAATTTCATCGGAATTAGTATCCTTGAAAATAATGTTAAATTTTAACCAAAATTTACAAAGTTAAAAATCTGTCGATTTGTTTTTATTTTTGAGTTTTAAAGATCAAAATTCTAGGAAGAATGTAGGCAGAGCAAAGAATACGACCAAATATAAATAACGGAAGCACACTTTTGAAGGTCGTACGAAATATCAACAAACGTATTTTAAAAATTTAATGAATTTATAACGGGCAAAGAATTATTTATCATTGTGTAATTAGCTAGTAAGTCTTATACAGTTTCTATCGTACCACAATTTTTCTATAATTTGTTATAGAACACTACTTTATTACAGACATAGGTACGGGTGCGTACGGGGAAGGGCAATCGGAATTGCTAATAAGGGTAAAACTTTTGATATTTTTCTTGGTTTTCATTATGTATCAAACTTTCATATTATTTTCGGTAAACATTATCTAAAAATAATATTTTAATATGTTATCGCGGCTTATTAAAACATTTTTTTTTCTTAAGTAAAAGAACTTAATCTTTCACTTTTGCCGAAATTTCATCTTCACGGGTTTATTTTTCATAAAAAGATTTTTCGTAAAAAAAAAAGAATGGAGAATTTTTTATAAAAAAGAGGTATACCTCATTGTCCTAAATTTAAAATATTATGCTCTTATATTATGAGTTAATTCCTAAGTGTTTAAAAATTAATATAATTTAAAAAAAAAAAAAAAAATACGTAAAAGTAAATAGTTTAATAAAAACTATTTTGAGTTATATAAATTTGAAATATAGTGCATAAAAGTATATGTTATTTTTTTATGATTAGTTATTGAAAAATTAAAAAATTGATTTATGATAATATTTGAAAAATATATAAAAAATACTAAATGATAAAAGCTATTAATATAAATGACTCACCGGAGATGAAAGAGAAACTTCGAATTAAAGAAATCGAAAATCGCGTTGTAACAAATTACTCAACTCAGCTTCAACTTGCACTTTGTTACACACACATTATTTAATTTAAAAAATAAAGTAATATATAATTATAATAAAATTATAGATTTTTAAAATCAAAACTGATTGAAAAACCTACAAAATAATAATTATAGTTTAACAATTTACGCATTAACCATTCAACACAAAATTTAAAATTAATCTGAAGCTTTTAATGTAAAAGAGGAATACGGAATAGAGAAAGTTTCCTCGCTGTAAAACTTTAACGATGGTGGCGCTTCTACGTAGCGGAAAATATTAACGTACTTTACTCTCTTATTGGCGTTTTCATTTGTTTATATTCCACTAGCACACCTCTGGCGGCCTTATTGTTAAAGTTTTAATTGGTTAATTTATCAAGTAATCGACAAATCTAGGTGTAGAAGAAATGTCTATCGATTATAAATCATTTGCACGCCAAGCATTTTTTCAGTCAGCTGATTTTGAAAAATATAAGCGATACAAAAATAAAAAATGCAAAATTTATAATTAAAATTTTTAAACTTAACTAAAATGTTAATTGTACGCCTGGAACGATAAAATGTCTTTGAAGTTGTGTGGCTGGCTAAAATATTCGCGCGCGTAACTAGTCAGCCAATCAGAGTTGTCAAAATCAAACATTACTTCATTTCCGCGGTATTGTGAACAATGAACTTTTATTTCAGAAAAAAATAATTTCATTTATAAGAAAATCTTCATGTAACTTTTATTTTTTGATAAAATTGTTAAAAATATTCTTTTAATTTTTTATAAAATTTTTTAATCGGTATTTTTTTACATTTATTATTTATTTAACGAAAGCAAAGTTAAGGCAAAAAAGAAAGTAAAAAAGTTCACTAATCGACAAAAATTATAAAGCCTCCGCGTAGCTTCTCTTACAGTATTTCACGAAACTTTTTTCCTCCTCACGCTGCTCTTTTCAACGTACGTGTACTCAAAAGACCGTTCCTAAGTATACAGTATGAAAAAAGCGCGCGTTTTCTTCGCCGAGTGGCCTTTAGTCAGGATCAAAGTTCTTTACACCGTGCTCTTTCTCAGTGTTCGCAGTTTTTGCCGCTGTGGAAACAACGACCCCAACTACGACAACGCCGACAACGACGACGACGACGACGACGACGACGTCGTCGACGAACGAGCCCGATTCCCTGTGTAATTGCAATGATCACTGCCCAGAGAGCCGAGTAATTGGTCTGGAGAAAAACGGCACCGCCAAGAACAAGACTAACGAACTCCTTGAGGAGGACACCGACGAAGACGGCGATCTTCAGATTTGTGCGAGAAGTCGCGATTCGGATGATCGCACCTTTCCCAGCGTTTGCCATATGATGTGTTACAATAATTGTACCAAGTATCGAGTGTATAAAGCATTAGGGGAAGATGGCCAGGAGGTTAAATTTGTGGCTGCTTATCAAGAGAGTGAGTTGGATTTTTTCTTTGCTATCTATTACTCGCGCGATTATAAAAAAATGACGATAAGACGGTACACTTGTAATTTAAATTAATTAAAGCAATTTAAAGTTTATATGGTTTCAAATAATTTTTCATTATACTTGTGTAAATAACAAAAGAAAATTTTCTTCCAGAAATAAAAACATTTTATTAAAACTCTCTTACTTCCATGTAAACATGATGTTTTATCTTGAAGGTTACTTGAGTCACTAAACTTACTACTTACAATAAATCTTTCTTGATTATTTGATAAATTTTCTTCGAGTTTTCACTTGAAAATTTTTAAAACTATTTAAATTATAATTTAATTTTTAATTTACGTATACGTGTTTCATTAATAATATTACTCTTATAAATTTATTTCCTTTTTATTCTTATTAAATATTATTAAACAACGAGATAATTTCATTTCAATAAAAGTTGTTTATAATTATTTTAAGAAATATTAAAATAAAATTAAAAATTTCTTATTGAAAATGAGAGTAGATTTTCAAAGATTTTGTTTAACTAAAGAGTATATAATGCATTTAGAATTATAAAATTAATCATATTTTTCTATCTTTTGCTAGTATTTTGTAATTGGAGTTTAATAACATATAAATCTAATTTGATTAAAAAATTTAATACTGTATAAAAATGGTGTCAAAAAAATTTTAAGGAATTAATTTTATTATTAAATTTTATTATATATTGTTGCCTAGAAAGGTTTTCAAGTGTTGTTTGCTTTCATTTACTTTTTTATTCTTCCACATATCAATAATTTATATTTTTATATAAAAATTGAACGAATTTGTGAGAATTGTTAAAGTGAAGTATTATAGCGCTATAACCATTAGAAATAAAATCAAGCTTTTCATTCAAAAATTGTGCGACAAACGTAATTTTCATCAAGTCATTTCCGAACAAAAAGGTAGATAGCCGGTTTAAAAATTAAGTACCAGAAAATATTCTACATCAAAGAATAAACATCAACGACAATAGGAAAGACGTTACGTAGTTTTGCAAGAAAATTCCGTCAGTATTACAAAACGGTACATTGGTGTACAGCTTTAATAATCGTAATCATATTTGATGCGAGAAAGAAACTCGTTATGTGAAAGAAAGAAAGCAAGCATTAAATTTTTGTGTTTTTCTGTTCTTTTTTTAGACTACTACAAATTACGCGATGGCGCGTGTTAAGGCGCGTGTATATATACACAGACAGCGTCGTTCGGGTCACGCGCGGAGCCACGCGCGCAATCTGCAGCCTCTATAAAAGTAAATGGAAGAAAAAGAAGACAATCCTGGCGGAACTAACGTCAAAATAAAAGAGGACTTCCCCATCACGTACTTTCTCTCTCTCTCTCTCTATCTCTCACTCTCTATCTCTCTTTTCTCCCCCACCCACACGGACAGATGTTAAATGAGCCTTTAGCAATTATTCGACTTTCTCTTTCTCTCTTTCTCTTCTCTCCTCTCCTCTCCTCTCCTCTCCTCTCCCCTCTTTCTGGCGACGTATAAGCCACTTCTATCGCCTAGGCATACGCGACTTTATTCTTTTTATCTCTCTCCTCCTCCTCCTCTCTCTCTCTCTATTTCTTTCTTTCCCTACCTCGAATTCGCTGCCGCAGCAATTCTCATTTAACAGCGCGAGCGCGAATTGCTTGGCGACCTCGCGCCACGCGAATAAATAGGCAATTAAGATGGCAGGACGCACACATAGACATATACGCTCTACGGCTGTACCGACAAGCTGAGGAAGGCTATATAGTGAGAGGCCCGAATAACGTCCGACAAATTAGACAATATAGGGAAATACGCGACGAAGCGCGTGTCCGACGGGCAAAGGAAATGCTGCGCCTCGCACTCGCTGCCACGCGATACCTCGTCCTTCTACTCATTCGTACTCGGCGAGGCTCGCCAAGAATTAGCCGCGCGCTCGTTTTAGGTGAAAGGTAGCACGCGCTTTACGAGGTGAGAGAATGGACAAATTGGGAAGGGTACGGTAAAGATGCCTTTGGTGGACATTCAAGGATGGCTTAACTATTTTCATTTGAATTTGATTCCATGCCTTTAAATGAGGATGGAAGATTTTTGGTATATTCATTTTTACGAAGATAAACATTTTTTTTCTTTTATGGGTTTTTATGGTTTACTTATTCGAATATATTGTGATTCTTTTATTTTCTAATTTCATTAGAATAATCCTTTCGTTATGTTTGTTGAGAAATGATGCTTGTTTCAGCTTCAACTTTATGTAAATGTTAAATTTTATCAACGGAATCGAGTATAATAAACCTATGATAACATATATGAAATCTGCATGTCTTATTATGTAAAGCTGATACTACTTAAAATATATTTTATTCATTCTATGTTATAAATAGATGAATTTTTTTTTTTTTTTTTTTTATATCGCTTGCGAAAGTACTTTTGTATATAAAAATGTTATTAACTTGTAAGGATATGCTTTAAAATTGTTTTGTTGATAATAATGTAAAAAACTTTTATAATAAATTTATAGAATGTAAATTATAAAGTCTGTTTTAACAAAAATTATTAATCTATAATCATCTGCATAATATAAATCAAAATTTCTTCAATATAAATTATTTTAAAATGATAATTGATCAATTTTTTCCGTAAAAGTGCATGTTCTTTAATCGAGAATAAAGTTTTTAATTGGATAAAAATATATTCATGTTTAATTAAAATATAAAAATATTGTTATTATACAAACAGATTTAAAATAATATAAAAAAGATTATTTCATAAAAAATAAAAATAAAATACGAGAAATAGCGTGATATTCATAGAGAAATATCAAAAGAAGAAAGAAAGAGAGATAATTTGGGATCTTAACAATGCTGAAGAAATGAAACGCTTTAAAGAAGAAACAAAGAAAATATATATAAACGAAGCTTATTTTGTACAATTACTAGTTTTAATACATTAAGTCTTGTACTATTAAATAAATTCCCAAAAATAATGTCAGCAAACATAATTTTTAATTAAAAATATTTCGATATTGTTGAAAGTAGCGAAAAAAAAAACTTTAAACTAACCGACGAGAATAAAAAGTAGGTGATAAAAAGTAACAAAGATGAAAGATCTCTACTGAATTGAGTTGTACGATGGTAGAATTTAAGCATTCAAATTAACCTATTTAATAAGTTAAGATGCACGAATGGCATTGCGTCATACATACTGTTTAAAAAATGAAATGCAATAACTGAATCGATATTATAAAGTATACTTATATCATGTTTAAGGTCAATTTATTAAAATAACTTGAATAAATATTACGAATAATTGTTTACGTTACAGTGGTAAGCAAAAAAATTCTATATATTCTGAATTTTAATTCAATAAGAAATTAAAATCAAATATGTATTAATGGCAATGTAATTTATTATTGTTAATCAATTATTTAAATTAGAACTACTACAAAAACCGACTCAATCTGATAATTCAAAATCATTATTCCAAACAAATAAAGGAGATGTGAAGTTTTCATTAATGTTATATTTACTTCTTTATTATTATTATTATTATTATTATTATTATTATTTACTCCTGGTGCTAAGGTAATAATTTTATTTTTATTTCAAAATTAATTGCATGAAAATTTTCAAACGACTAAATTTAAAAAAGTAAAAAAATGTCAAATATGCCATATATTAATGATAGTGGAGATAATCTAAAATATTTTATAAACCACATTTTATAAACCATATTTTAAATAATCAATACTAAATTAATATTTAAAAGGCATTATAAAAGCCGTGTAAATTTTAAACAATAAGAGTAACTAATATATCACTTAATATTGATCTGAGTAATTATTCAATCTATTATTAAAATGCATAACCTATTCAGAATAGCAAGACGTACATCTACAATACATTCGTCTTATCTCCCTAGTGCATGTTACATGTGTCCCACCGATAGCTTAGCCTTCGTGTATCAATTTCGATTGTGAATATTGAACATCGGATAATTGTTCGTGCATATTTTTAGATTTTGCTTAACAAATAATTTTTATTACATTTAAATTAATGATAAAAAATTAAATTTCTTTGATAAATTTAAAAAACGATTTTACTTCGGTGTTTAATGAAAAATTAGCTGCACTTTTATTAAATTATTTTTATTATATTTTTAATAGAAATGCACACAATTATTTATCATATTTTAATAGTGTATAATGTTTATTTATTTTATTTTTTATTTTTGCCTTTCGATAAAAGTAAATTTTTGATAGTATGTTTAATTTAACCCTAATCCCGTGTCGCTGTTTTCAGCACACATAAACCTTGAACATCGGTCATTCGCATCCGCCGCTCATTTAACTTTGTTATTTCGTAAGGAAAAATCTGAAAAAATTCGTAAGTGTTTTTTGGACTCCTAACTATGCGATAGAATTGTTGTCAGCCCCGAAAGTCCCTTTTTCAATAAAAATTTTCATCAAAATTCTGAGGCATGTAGGCCGTTTACACAAACGACTGTTGACACAAACGACCCATGTTCAAGGGATTAGGGTTAAGGAATAAACAAAAGGATTAAATTTTAATTTTAACTAAGTTATGATTTTTAAATAATGCATTAAACCACTATTTTTAACATTTTATTTTTAGCGTATAATTAAATTTGTTCGTTTGATGAATTAAATTATTATCATAGAACGATTGAATATTGCTGACATAGTTATCAATTCATTTAATTAGTTTTAATTTAGTGAAATTAATAATTATTTATGAAAATTTTAGATTTATTTATTAACTTTTTACATTTGTATGAAAAATTAATAGTGCCTAATTAAAAAATTTCAGTAATACGTTAATGAAGCCCGACTTTTATTGCAAACTCAAATGTAACACAAAAATATCGTAGCAATCAATATTTCAGTTTTTCAGTACTTGTTTTAAATGTTGACGTTTTATTTTAATGCTAAGTATTGTTCTGTGAAAAGCTTGAATATTTTAACGTTTCTTTTTATCGCTAGTAGAAAAATTTGCTTTATCTATTTGTTGAAGAAAGAGTTTTATTATTTTCAGAATTGTTCATAAATAGTGAAAGAAAATGTTAAATCGTTATATAGAGTAAATATTTATAAATTTATCGTTTATATTATTTATTTGTATGAGCAACATTTTAGCGCACATGGTACGTATGAAAATTAATCGTTATAAAAAAGTAAAAATGCTACCTCGTAATAATTGTACGAAAACAGATGCATTAAACATCAATTTTTTAAAATTTTCGAGGACATAAAATATTAAGCGAAAACTTTTTACGCACCTTTTGCTCGGCGCATAGACCCGTTGTGCTATTTATGTTTCACGATACGTAGTCTTAGCACGTAACGCTAAGCATTAACCGAGAACGTCCCATTTGTGTCTCATTTAATGATTGATAATGCAGCTAGCTATATATATATATTCCTCTGAAGAAACCGGCGGATTTAAATTTCAGCCGACGTCGTACCGTTCAACGCTTGCGAAGTAGTTCTTCAAAGGCTTCGTTTCTTGCTTTGCCCGCGTACGCACGCGTATACTTCTGTATACATATAACAATGTATATTCGTATGTGTGTGAGTGTATGCATACATCCACGAGCGAGCACAAATCTCTCGGTAGATTTTTGCCTCGAAGGGAGAAAGAATCCCATGTGGTCAGTTTGTCGAGACGCGTGTGCGACGTACTATTTAAGCAACCCCCGGCCAGTCTCGTCGCGACAACATACACAAGCTGCTAACGATGAGGAATACGCTTGTTGAGAAAGATTGATGGATTCTCACGCGAGGAAAGAAAGACGTTTTATATGTTTGCGTATACTCCTCGTATATTTATACAATCTCTCTCTCTCTCACTCTGTTATTCGGTATAATGATTTTATCGTCGTTCATTGCTTTTTATCCGCATCGATTGACACTTTTTTTTTTATTTCTCATGGGGATAAAGTTTTATACTTTAATAGCTTATTGTGTTTTCACATCGTCGGATATTTTGTAAATTTATAAACAACTATTTACTAAGAAACTATCCTGCGACATTTTTAAGCTGATTTAGAAAGTATGAAAGAAAATATTTTCAGAATTAAAAAGTAATATTTTTCTTTATCGATGTACAAAGAAAAAGAATATAAATAGTGAGGTTTATACAGATCGAATATACTGTCATCAAATCAAAATTTGTTGCTTGCTGTGTAACATTTTTAAAAATAACAAAGAAAAAATGACAAAAAGTAAAAAAGAATAATATTTTTAAAAAGAAGGTAATTTTTAAACCGAATCAATTATACTTTGTTTTACATGACGAGTTTTAATTTTGCGATGTTGAGATCAAAAGTTTTGAAAATGTTACTTTTGAAAATTTGAATCTTATCTGTGTCGATGGAGAAAAACACAGCAATCCAGAAACGTTAAATTAAACGTAATTCTGACGTCTAAATAAAAGAAGTTTATTCTTTAATTAAAGTAATCCTATTTTTGCGAGTCTCTCTGAAATGTAATAAAAATCTCTTGACCCCGAGTGTAGCGAGGCGCTCGCAAACGCTTCCGCTTTGATTTACAAAAGTATCTCTTTCTTTCTTCCTTTCTACTATCTCTTTCTATCTCTCTCTATCTCTCTTCTCTCTCTTCCTTTTTTCCGCGTGGTCTTTTGGACTCGAGGATTTGAAGCGCTCGATGGGTCCACGGTAGCTTTTCCGAGGAGCTTCTACGTTTCTCTACCGAGGCGAACTGCTGCACAGAATACAGATACACATGAGTGCGTGTGCGTACGTGTGTGTGTGTGTGTGTGTGTGTGTGTGTGTGTGTGTGTGTGTGTGTGTGTGTGTGTGTGTGTGGGTGTGTATGTGGGTGTGTCTGTATGCACCCGTACTCTTATATACACGTATACCTCTGTTCAACTGAATTTTCCTCGTTCTCTTGGATTATTGAGAAAATTGTCAAGTTACAGCGCGCGGGGAGTAGCTCCGGCTCCAAGAAAATAAGGGAGAAAAAAGGCGAACGAGCGCCGTGAGAAAGGAGAAAGTATAGGAAAGGGGTAAGAGAAGGGGAAAGAAGGTGGGGGAAGAGAGAGGAGAAGAAAAGAAGGAAGCGGGAGTAACGGTTAAGGAAAGACTGGAGAAAGAAGAAAGGTAAAAGAAAGCACCGAACGGACTGGAATCACGCAAGTCATTCCGAGCAATTCCAATCCGCTTGCTTAGCTCGAAGGTTGGAGTCCGCGAGCGCCGCGGGCAGGTATATATACTTGTGCACGTCTGCGCTAAACTTTCATGCTTTCGCGAAAACGCGCGCACACCGGGAATATTCTTATTATGCGCCAGTGAAGGCGGTGGGTGTAATCGGACGCACGCGATTGCAGATGCGATCGTCGTTACGAATTTCTTTCCTCTCTCTCTTTTTCTTTTTTTATTCTTCTTTTTATTTTTCTTCCCTTTTTTCGACTGCAAGACCAATGCGCGCGTTGATTTTGTTTGTTTTTGCTTTTCATCCTACTATTTTATTTATTATTATTTTTTGATATGCCAACGATTATCACGAATTTCTCGTTCGATACGGTTTGACTGTTTCCATCCGGGGGAGTTACGCTATGACTACTATTTACGCGCTTCTATTCGTATGGGTGAAATGCACCGGTGATTTGTGATGATGATTGATGTTTTTGTTTATGATCGAGAACGTTACTCATCGAAGATTAACCAATGCAAAAAACGACGTTATTCGCGAAATGTATGTGTGCACGCATACGCGTGCGTGAGTGTATGGATGTATCTATGGCTGTGTTACGTTCGCTGCACTTAACGAGAGCGAGGTTAATTTTTAAAAAATTTCTTTTTATTTTTCACTTTTATATTGTACTTAATTTTGATATTTTTATATTATATTCATTTAATAATTATAAAAAAAAAAACTTAACCTTATATTGGAATTTGAATGTACTTAATAATTTAATACGTTGGTAAACGAGTACAAAGAAATATTAATTTAATTTCATCAAAATTTTACGCCAATCATTGCTCGAAATAGCGATTTAAAAGCAGTAATTTAATATTTAATTTATTTAAAACCAAATAAGACATTGTAAGTTACGTCTTGGTACTTTGTTTCTTTGGTTTTAAATCTTAAAAAAATAAAGAATCTAAAAATGTTATATTTAACCTTACATTTAATGACCTGTTAGTGCAATAACGTAGGCTCGTAAGTCGCACGATATCGACTGCCTGACGGATTCGATCTGTTCATACTAATTACCAGTCTAGCCAATCCTATATCAAATTTCATGATTGCCTTCGTATTCTAACCGATGAATGGCATCTTTACATGCAAAATAAAGGATAAAAAGAAAGTCTCTGATGTTTTGAAAATTGAGTTTTATACAACATTACATCTTGATATTATCACGAAATATTTCTTACGAGTATTTCGCATATTGAGAATTGAATTTAATAATAAAAGATAACAATGAAAATAATAATTTATTTTATTGTTTACTTTCTGCTTTAGGATCGTTAAACGGCTAGAATGGCCACTCATCGTTTGAACAGCTCTTTTTAACTACTCGGTGATCCTTGCTCTTCTTTACTGACGCGTTGCACAACGCGTCGGTGTGACTTTTTGTTTGTTTATCTTTCCTCGTGTTTCCTGATTTCTCGGTTTTTCAGCTCGCCTCGCTTCTTTGAGCAGAATGACGGCCACAGGATTATATTAACGTATACACGTAGATGTTCGAGGAGGCTGAGACATCCAAGGTTCACAATTTCATGTTCTTTTTAGCGAGGAAACGTAGGGCTTCTATAGAGCGTACACGAGCACAAAGAGGTCACGAGCTAACACGATCCCGCAGAAAAAGAAAATTTTCTTGTACTTGTTTTCTACGCGATAATCCTGAAAAGCTCCTTACCATATTTACATTTTCTTTGTTGATATCGATTGAGTTTGTACACACGAGTAACCTTCGCAATGATTCAACAATTCGATACAAAACCTCGCCTTTGTTTTCATTTTTCTTTTAAAGTCAATTACAATAAATTAATATTTTACTTTATAAAAATAGAAAATCACAAATATAATTATTTTAATTTTCAATACAAGGAAATGTTTTATAAAAATACAATTAGTTAATAATTGAAAAAAAAATTAATTGAATAAAAATATTATTCATATTTTGATTTATTTAAATGTAATCGAACAAAAATTTATGCATCACATTAAATTTTTATGCATATAGATTTTAAATAAAGATGACAAAATTCAAGCCAAAAGGGTAAGCGAATATTTTCTTCTGTTTAGTTGTAAGCGATTTCAAACAACAACTTTTAAAAGATTATAGATTATTAGTAAAAATTATCTAACGAACGGTAGAAGATATTACACTCGGACAATAATAAGGTAATAAATTTTCCGAAAGAGCTGAGAGTGTTCGTAAATAAGCTTTAATATTGTTCATTAACCCTTAGTACGAAGTAAAACATAATATTATTAATAAATATAAAATACGTCATTTTAAAAAGTAATAAAAACTGTAAAAAATATTATACAAAATGAATAAATTGCTACTTTTTAATTTGTTATTAACAACTTTTAAGATAATTATTTTTAATTTAGTATTACATTGCTTTTTATTTTACGATTGCTTACAGAAAACTGTATCGATTCAATATTATTTCTTATAAAAAATTTACCGCAGTAAATACATTTTTGATGCTTGACACCGTAGAAAATAGAAAATTGTGAAAAGCTTAAAAGAAAAATAAAATATAATAAAAAGTGAGGTCACTATTTACGGATGGCCGACTCTTTGTCTCTTTTCTTGTCTTCTAAGACTTTCATTCTTTCTTATTGTCTGATTCATTGTGATTTTATTTTCAGTTTTACTTTTTATAGTATTAATAGGTAATCGATTATAACTTTTTTAATTGCATTATTTATTTAACATGTTTTTTTGCGTATTTTTATTTTCTCTCTTATTTGTAAGGTATTATTATATAATTTTTTTTTTATAAATCTTAATGTAATATTATTTTTTCACAATAATTTTCGTAACTAGATATACCAATAATGGAATTAAAATATTTATAATTCATAAATTTTATGATTGTCGGCAATGAAATTTGAATACTTTAGAAACATCTTGTATTAGGCTAACTGAATCATTTACAAAATATTTTAAAATTTCCATTACCTTTAAAAACGTATAAATTAAAACAAATTCTTAGAAGATTTATTAAACGGCTTTTAGTTGAAAATTAACTTTGTTATCTCAATTAATTTTTAAATTTTAAAAGAGATTGGTAAATGAGCGCTAGAATTATTAATATCTTTGTTAAGCAAGTTGTTGCGCTGATTTTTTTGGCAGACTCTGGAAACATGATGCATTTGAAGTTCTAAGAATATACTTATACACAAAAAGTGATAATTATATTAATGAAAACTATAGTATACTATAATATAATATAATATAATAGTTACTTGAAAAATCTCGGTTGTAAAAATTGCACAAAACAATTTTATATATTCTTGCGGTGGTAGATGAATCATTGGTGAATCGTATTTAAATGAAAATAAAGAGAAAAGGAAATGTATAACGTAAGTACAAGATACTCGTCAAAAAATCCATAAAATTCCTATAAAGCACAACAAACGCATGCATCATGGCTCCACGCTTCTAAAACCCTCCAACTGATTCAGTCCACTTAAATCCGCCAGCACTACCCCGGCGCACATTAGTCAATCTCGGACCTACACGAGTACAAACACACGAGACCTAAAAAAAAGAACATCCCTTTCCCCTCTAGCGAGTGAAAGAAAAAGAGAGAGAGAGAGAGAGAGCCAGCAGCAGCAACGCAAGGGATGAACATTTGAGAGAAAAAGAGGGAGAGAGAGAGAGAGAGAGAGAGAGAGAGAGCCAGCAGCAGCAACGCAAGGGATGAACATTTGAGAGAAAAAGAGAGAGAGAGAGAGAGAGAGAGAGAGAGAGAGAGAGAGAACACGGGTGGGGATGAATGGCGTGTAGCCCCTTTACGAGTTAGCGAGCGCGAGCGCGAGAGAAAGAGAGAGAGAGAGAGTGAGAGTCGTCGCTTAGTGGAGGGGGGAGAAGCAGTCGGTGGAGCGACGATCCACCCTCTCGGAATATACAGGCGCTCGCACGGCCACGGAACTTCAGTCTTCACGCGACACGCGCGCGCGCTTATTCTAAAAGAAGAACGCCGCTCTTATCGTCCCTTATTTCTCTTCTTCTTCTTCTTCTTTTCATTAACTTAAATTAAATCATTTGTCTAACTAATCGATTAATAGATTTTTTTTTTAAATCGAGCATCTTTCTTTTTTGTTTTCGTCGTGAAAAAAGAATATCCTAATAAAGCGATTATTTTATCGTCAATAATTTAATAATAATAATAAAAAAAAAGAGATAAATATAAAGAGGGAACTTATCGTGGTGTGCGCGCGTACATACGCATGTATACGAGTGTCGTGGATCAGTTGACAAAAGGTTGACGATAGGAGAAGATGCCGGTTACAACCGTTACTGGCGGTGGTGGCAACGGTAGCCGAAGATGGAGGACTTTAATCGGTGTCTACTTGTGCTGTTGGTGGACGATCGCTGTCGTCGAATCGCAGCTTCCTGGTGAGTGGATGTAAAATATATAGCTTATAATTTATTCTTTTTTACGCAATTCATTCGGCTCCCTTTTTATTTCCCTAACGTTTTTCTCTTGCATCAATTTTTTTCTTAATCTTTTATTCTTACCTGCTTCTTTCTATAATATATCGAAAGAGGAAGCGATGAAGAGAATTAGTTTACCAGAGGCTCATGAAGTACGAAAGTAAAACGAGATCCTATTTTTATATTTTTTTCTCTCTCTCTTTTCTCGACTTTTACGTCATTTTTAATTACCAGCGTTGCTCGATCACGCAGCCTGTAGCGAGCAATTTGTATCGAAGCTGTATCGGTAGATAAAGTGAACTATATACCACTTGGCAATTGGCTCGTTTCTTTATCGTCGATTCGAGAAATGAAAGCCCGAAGCGTTATTTTTTCCGCATTCCAAAAGATATTTAGTTTCAACGTTTTGTTTTATTTTTTCAAACGCACGTACACACACGCACACACATATAATCGTCGAATCGCTTTATGCGCTTGGGATTATTTTACGAAAATTTATCGTCAAACGAAGTATAATAATGTGTCTATAAATTAATACTCGCGTTAGTCTCAGGTGAAAATTAATTTCTCGAACGAGTAATTGCGTCATAGAGCGGAGAAGCGGTTCAACGCACGCTCGCTCGCTCGCTCGATCCACGTGCTCACTGTTAAAAGTTGCGCCGCTCACAGGTGCTCATTTCTCGATTGAACGACACAAAGTTTACATTCCCATCTCCTCTCCATGAATTTACGTGTTATCGGTGCCTCTCTTCGTTTGACAAATTTTCGCTGATTCTCGCGAAAAAGTTTGTTTTGCTTTTTATGCCACGCGCAATGCGATTGTTGATATTCCAATTCGATAACATTTTTCCATCTATATTCCTCGATTAACATCCGTATTTTTCTTGCTGTTTTTTTGTTTTGCACGGCTCTTCACCTGTACGCCTTTCTTTCTCTTCCAACCACATTGTAAGCCTTTGCTTCCGATCTCTATAAAACCGATCGTATGACGAACAATTTTCCTGCAAGCAAATAGTTCTCTATTCGGTAAATTGATTTAAATGAATCGATCTGTAAAGTGATGTAATTGAATTTTAAAAACGCTATTAAACGACGCGTATGCATAAAAACTTCAGTTTTTTGTTTTGTTTTGTATTCGTTTCTTTGTTGCTCGTTGGGCTTGTATTTTTACAAAAGCACCGGCATCTTATCCGGGAGGGATTTCATTTTGTATGTCAGAGTATTTTAATAATTTGTAGTTTTCAGAAATCATTGAATAATATTAAGTTATGTCATTTTCATCTGCATCAGCTTAATTTTTCTCAATTGTAAATATATATTATATAGGTTTTTTTAATTCGATTTTCTTATGGATATCATATGTCTGTACAAAATATTTTTATTGCATTAAATTCATGCTTTCTGACGGTCATTTTTCTTCATTTTCAATGCATAATTATAATACTGTTTTACTGTGGAGATTTTCTGCATTGTATTATCAACATGAATACTCTAATTTAATGGACAACAGTAATATTGACAGAGCAGAATCGTGCAGTCAAATATACACTTGTATTTGTTTAGAAAGATTACAATTATTGTTTTCATGTATTAATCGTTTTACCTTCAATCAAAATGCTTATTGTGAAAAAATCACACGGATATTTAACTGAAGTATGGCTTTTATTTATCGCAACTAATTAGTTGTTTTATTGACTTATTTATTCCATAAATAATTACCGATTTTAAAAACTGTAAATATTCGTGGAAATGCAAATAAATAAATATTTAACTGGGCTTAGCATAGGAAACATTTCATTTCGTAAATACATAATAACATAACTTCTTTTCAATAATAAAGCAACAATAAAACTCAACATTGAATATTCTAAATGCCTGAATTTTATTTGTCGTCGTGCGCCGGCCAAACTTTGTGCTTATTGCTTATACTAACCATACAGAAGGGTAATTAAAAATTCATGCTACGGCAAGTATAAATTTCGCCCAATTGGATCACTCGAAGAGTTTTCACTCGTGTGCGGTATTTATAAAGTTTCGCCTCACTCGCGCGCGCGCGCGTTATACTTTTAATATTCCCAACAATTGATAATCTTTAATTTAACAAGATGCGTGCATAAGTATGCGATGCGAGCAGCCAGCGCGCGAATCGAGTGCAGTATTTTTATATACATATATTTATATATTAGCGTTAATTTTTCACGCCAACCCGCGAAACTTAATAACGAATTATCATTGCAAAAATTACTCTAATAATGGTATAAAGCGCGCCATTTACAAGGAGAGAATGTTTTAGTTTGAACTTATACAAAAGAGTTTTTAAAATTAATTATTCTCTCGAGCTTGGAGAACGTGTTATTAAATTATTTCAAACTATGCTCTGCGTGTCTAATTTAAAGTGACCGTACTCGAGAAGAAATTGCATCTCGCTTCATTCACTAATTATGTCGCTGGAACGAAATGAATTTGGTTTGTTTTTTAAGTTTTGTTTTTTTTTCTCATACATAACGAAGTTCCCGTTTCTTGGTAAATCAATCTGTTATGTCGTTTGTATACTTATCACGTTTTCATACGCATTCGTACAGCGTAAATTTTGTATCGTACTTATTAGCAACATAATTTGATTTATTTTTCTATTTTTAAAAATTAATTTAATGTATCTTTTCAGGATATTTCATTCAGTTTAAATTTCTTTATTCCTTATATTCTAGTTTCCTAAATCAACTTAATAACTATTATTGTTTTTAGAACTAGAAATATTGTTGCCTTATTTGTTTAAATATGTAAGTATTATATGATTTTATCTGCTTTTCAATCTGCTAATATAGTTGCCAGGAATAATTGTCAGTTGAAATATGAACGCGGAAATCTTCATTAATGTTTACCGTCTTTAAGTCTACATCAGAGTAGTATAATCTAAATTTTGAAAATTCGATCTTTATTCGACTTTAATGAAGTAGATGAAATTATAACATATTTTTTTAATAAAATAAATTAATTCATTTTTCTAATTTAATATTATTTGAGATCCATTCTCTATTTTAACGTTATAAATAACAAAAATGTTAACGTTATAAACAACAAAAATTTACTACGTTGTAAACAATAAGATTTTAAACATGAAAATACTAAGATTTTAGTTAACTATTGTAAGTAAAATAGCTTTTATTTTTCCGACGTAAAACAAAAATTATATTGTAACGGAATTTTCTGCTACCATTGGAAACATTTTTTTATAAATATTAAACAAGCATATTTTTTTCATGATTTATTAATTTATTTGACTGCAATTACAAAAAATATAATTTCTTACATTTATAAAAACAAAGCAAAATGTGTTTGCTAAAGAATAAAATATTTTAAAATTAAATTTGTAAAAGTATAATGATCTTTTTTACAATTTAAAAATAAATAAAAAGATGATTTATCATTTATTTCATTAATTTAAAAAGTTACAATGAATATCGTAAATTAAAAAAATATTAATCGTACAAAACTCAGAGAGCCGAGCTTTAATTATCGACGAATATTTTTCCGCTAAACGATTACGTCATTGCACCAAGTGATAAATACTTTCGTTATCGGGGAAGTTTTATTTTCCGGCTTGATTTAACGCAATCATGACGCCGGAATTCATCGAATTACAGATAAATGGCAGAGAGAGAGAGAGAGACCTCTGGACAATCCTCTAAGGGGACTGAATAGCAATGGCCAGTCATCAATAAGATAATGCTGGTAATGGTGGCGATAATTGACCGTTTCAGAGTGCCGGGACTCGCGCGCTCGGCCGTGTTTCCCCTTTCTCACTCGCTCACGCGTTACCAAGCAGATCGATTCCCGAAATGAGACTTGCAAATGTAGGTGGTAAGGAGAAGAACTGTTTGACATCGTGGGTCGCGCCGACTCGGCTTTCTCTCTTCATTTCTCTCTCTCTCTCTCTCTCTCTCTTTGTACATACGATCGCGTGTTTGGGTGTCCGCGAATCGATATCATTACCGGTTGCCACGAGCCCACGAGCGAACGAGCGAACGAGCGAACGAGCGGGCAGGATGTACATTCGAAAATCTCGCGAAAACCAGTAAGCTCGTTGTATTGGTGTGTGTGGGCACGTGTAGGTATGGGTTTCACTCCCCCTCTCTCTCTCTCTCTCTATTTCTCTCTCTCTCTCTCTATCTCTCTCTCTCTTTCTCTCTTTCTCTCTTTCTCTCTTTCGAGTTTCTGGGACGCCGCGGTGCAGCCAGCCTAGAGGAATTGTTATGAGCCTCGAGAAATGTAGGATTTTCGGTGATTTTAGAGGGTGCAAAGTCCTTGTTGTCTTCACTCGGTGCTAAGGTCTGGCTTCCACGCTTTGAAACTTAAAGCTTTTATGAAACATTGCAGTTTTTTTTATTGTACATTCCTTGAAAATAATTAATTTTATTTTTTTTTTAAATTAATTATTTTTATACCAAAAATAATGATTGTTTCTTTCAGAATAAAGACAAAGAGCAAAAGAAAAAACATGGGCATTTTTTCTTTATATTTTTTTGTAATTTTATTATTAATGTAAAATAAATGAATCGGCTTTTTAGAATTTTATCAAAAAACAATTGATTTAATTTATATTAAAAAGATTTCAAAATAAACACTTGTAATTAACGCGAGTATGTGTTACTATAAAAAGTAGTATAAGCTATACGTTGGAATAGCTTTGACATTTCATTGGAATATCATTAAATTTTAAATTAATAAAATTAATGCCACTTATAAGTTTCGAAATATGTATAAATAAACAAAATTATACAATAATTTTAAAATATTAATTTAAATAATTTTGGAAAATTGTGCATAATTTTAATAATTTTGATTTCGCGTTTATTTTTAGTAAAAAAATTGAGAATTAATTAAAAAATATTTAAATTATTAAAAATACGAATTTTCATTCGAAATTTTATATTCTAGTAAAAATTAAAGACGAAAATCGAACTTTGTTTATCGGCGAACTTGATAAATCAAAATTACAACCGACAAAAAAGTAACGCTTAACAAAAGGGAAGGTAATAAGAAAAGAAGGAGAAAACACATACATCATAAAATCCGAAAAATTTAACTTTTTTCGCGGCCACATAAATTCAAGTCTTTAAAACACTTTCAATGGCTTTTCTCATTTCCACTGGGTCGTTCATTCTTTCCTGGGTGAGCCGAAGAAATCGTAACGAGGCCGCGGGTGAAGCGTTGCCGGCGCTGCCGACGTCGACTCCACTCCTATGTAGAGGCAATAAAAACCGGTAAGCACGTATCATAGACGGCGCGTGCGACGAGCGCGCGATTAAGTGCGGGGCTCTTATTTCGGTTTTATATCGCGACGCGACGAGATAAAAGACTCGCGCGTCTTTTTATTCCCTTTGGCTCGCGCGCTCATCGCGGATAACGAGGAGAAAAGAAGGATTGAAGAGGATCGGTAACGTTGGACGATGAAATTTCAGGTGCGGAGGCGAGCGAATTACGGGTGACGCGTCGATCGATCGTTTGCTGCTCCGCGAGCAGCTGCTCGACTTATGTACGATTATATATGGGTTCTTTATGTTTTTTAACGTCACCGAAATTTTTTCGAGACAAGTTTTTCTAAGGCTTCAAGCTTATTATCGAAGGATTTAAATTCGATAAATATTGATATTCGGTGGTTGGTTATTTGACCAGTAACTTGCAAACTCGTTATAAATGAATCTGTAAATACAGTCTTTTATAGTTTTATATTAATAATCTTCCATAAAAATTAAAATTAATGCAATGCACTTTAACAAAATATTATTTTTATCTTTAAATTTTCATGAGTTATTATTATATGCTTAGAACTTCTAATACTATTTATATCGCGTATCACTGTAATATTAGAAGAAATTTCAAGACAATCAAAATAAAAATTATTTCATCATAATTATTTATTTTAAAAAGTGGCTAGTTATTGAATTTCTGTTAATTATTGATACAAATAAATATTTATATTTTATAAAATTGTTTGTCTTTTTGTCTTTAAATCGTTTGTTATTTATACGTATATGTATAATATACGTGTTTTGATACGATATAATAAATGATAAGATTCAAATTATTTATATTGTAATCAGAAAAAAAATAATTTATTAAAGTGCAACAAAAAATGCATACACTTGAAATGAAATATTGCTGAAATTTATCATTGAATCAAATTTAATATAATCTTATATATTATTTTCCGCTATTTATTTTAATCGATTGAGATTTTTATCATTAAATATAAACTATTAAATTAAAGTTTTTTTAATTATTAAAAAATCTACTGCAATGAAATAAAAAGAAACAATTAATGTTCGTTTATTTTTTTTAAAGCAATTTTATTAATTTACAATAAAATAACGTTCATTGTAAATTTATGTTTAAATTAGATATATGACTGTAAATATTGATTTATTTCATTGTATTCCTGATGAGAATAAATATTGAAAAGATTAAAAAGTACAATACCAATGTAACTTTTGCAAATACTACTTAATATAAAAACGTCAATTTTATTTTAATTTGAAGAATTTATTGATTCAACTTGATAAAAAAAATTGAAAATACATGAATGAATAAAAATGAAATTTAAAAGATTAATATTATGAAAATTTTTATCGTGGATATATTTAAAAATAAACTCCCATTGAAAATTATATGCTATTTTTAAATTCAAATAATATTCGTAGAAAAATAAACATTTTTTTTTTTTTTTTATGTAAAACATGTCCGAAATATATTTATATTAGTGTGTTTTGAAAATACTTAAATGTTTACATTTAGATTTTTCCCTTTTTTATTCAAGAATTAGTACGTAACGTATTCTTAAAGTAAAAAAGAATCTTTATTTATACGATATTAAACATAAGATTAGAATTTACGATAAAATAATTAATCAAATTTTTACTTTTTTTAACGGTTTTATTTCAAAGTTGCATATTTTTACTCCCGATTGCGATAAACTTTTTTTGCTTGATGAAATATTTTTATAAAGAATATTGCGCAGGTATATTTTAGGAGCAAAAAAAAAAAAAAAAAAAATTTTAAATCGTCGGAGTAAATGAAACGTAATTGAAAATTTATGATAACGAGATGAAATGCCGTTTAACTCTTTTTATGTTAATTAAAATTTTAGCAAATTTATAAAAATTTAATGACGGTGCAACTCTTAATTCTTTAAAATATTTTTGCCTCATTTTAGATTTATCTATAATAGCGCGATTGGGTTTTCAAAAAGCTCGCATAGAGATAAACAACTGCGGTATTATTCAGCGCTTACCATGTTGAACATTTAGCCTAAATACGTTTGTGCGTCCCGAGTGAACTCTCGTTCGTTAAATCTCATCTTAAATTAGGCCATCAGCAAACCGAAGTCTTCTCTGTCTCTCTTCTTTTTTCTCTCTCTCTTTTCCTCTCTTTTTAAAATTTGCTGAATAGCCGCGAAAGGTCCTTTCGTAAATATTTAAAAGCGATATACATAGCAACTTTCTCCAATACGCGAGAATCTTGCAAAAGACGAGGACGCAAGAAAAAAAGCCTCAATCTCTCTCTTTCCCTCTCTCAAAAGAACGATATCGCGGGCAACTCTGTGCTTTATTTTGCATTTTTACCCGCATTTATTTTCATTTGTATAGAGAGCGCGGAGAAAGAGAGAGAGAGAGAGAGCGCACACGGGGTCAAATAAAATTTGCAAAGCCGATCGAATGCAAATCCGTTGCCTCTGCTTTTCGCAAAAAGTAGCAGCAGCAGCAGCGGCGGCGGCAGCAGTATAACGTCGAGGTCGGAGCGAGCAACGAGTTACCGGCCGAACCCGTAAATTTTCATGGAATTCTTTAAACGTCGCCATAACTCAACCCAGCGTCAGAGCATCGATTGCGGCGATTGGCTTCTCTCGAGGGAAGTAGCGCCCGCGTCTTTTTCCCATACCTCCGGCACCCTCGAGAAAATAGGGAACGGAATGAAAACCAATAAGGAAGAAATACTTTCGGTACTGATCGTGCTCCCCTGTGCTGCATTTACCGACGCAATTGTTATAGCTTTCCCCTCTTTCTCTTTTTCTCAATACATACATACAACCTTTTCTCATATATATATATATATACATGGCTAAATGGATGGTTGTAAAACAGTTGAACACCTTGTTGCACTTGACGTACCCCGCTCGTGTTTTCTCTTTCTCCGTCTTCTTTTTAGTTTTCTTTCTCTCTAATTTAACAAGCCGAAGTCGCGTCCATCTTTCTATTAATAGCTAACTGCGTTTGTTAACTATGCATTAAGTTGTATAAAATTTGGAAAGATAGTCCCAATCGATTGATTCCAATTAGTTTTTCCTTTTTGTTCTTTACTTTCGTTTTTTACGCAGGAGGAAATGTTAGTCTAGCAGAGAAGAGTTGATGCGCGTGCAATTTGACTTTACTTTAAGTAAAATTTCAAAATTCGGCAAACAATTGCTCGCTTTGTGTTTACTTTGAGAATGCTCAGATAGAAATTTTGCTAAGTAAACACGGAAGTGTTTAAAACTAGCATAGTTAGTCGGGTTTTAGCCGATTTGTGAATCCAAGTGGTCAATCTGGTAGTTAAGTAAGGAAAAATGAATTAAAAATTTTATTGTTCTTATTAAATTAAAATGTATATTAATTCCGCGTGAAATAAAAAATTTTTGAATTTTTAATTTTATTACCATAACTCATCAAGAGGTTATTACAAAATTTAAAATTTGATCACTTTGATTTTTATAAAAATATTTATAAATTTTGAAAATTTATTTTGGGACTATCATTTTATTTACTTTAGTTCCAAAAATTAAAATCGTTTTTTTTTCTAAAATTTCAATATAGAAATATATAAAAGTAATTTTTTGCGTGAGGCATAGAAGATGGACGTTTTAATTTAATTCGATTAGTCAGAAATAAAATATATATATACACATATAATATGCAATTTAATGTAATAATTTTTTTTTCAATTTAAGATGGCAAATTTTGGAAAAAAATTCGTTCTCGTTCTCTACGGAAAGGAATTTTTCGCTTAATTTAAAAAGCATTTTAATTAATTAATTGACAATTGATATGTAAAATATACATTGTTTATAAGAAAATAAAAAGAAGGAGTAAAATATACAACATTCATAAAATAACTCAAAATTTGAAAAGCGAAGATAAATTGAATCTCAAATTGACATTTGTTTATAGAAAAAATTGTTAAATATGAAGCAGTTTTGACACATGAATCTGTGCCATATTAAGAATTATTTAATGTATAAAAAATTGCTGTTTAAAATTAAAGTGAAACTTGAAAGTTAATTTCCGCGACTCGTATTATGCAACTGGTTCTACTTAATCTGCATTCATACACGTATACTTTTCATGTCATTCAATTAACTTAAAGTGCCTGGTTCTTTCCACGGCGAATAAGGATGTTAAATTTTCTCTTTTAAATTCAAGTCTCTGTGCGTCAAATAATGGCACAGATTGCATATTTAACTCGAAACTTTAAAACTCAAGACTGAGTATACTATACTTTTTGTTGTTAATATTTCATTTAATCTAGTTAATGCTATATTTTAAACAATTAGGTATGTAAAAAAAATCATATATAAATATGAATATAAAATTATATAAAATTCGTAGATAAGCATTCAATCATTATTGAGCATTTAATCATTTATTGATTATCATTTAATCATTATTCGTTTATTAAATTCAGTTTGATATTTTGTATGAAAGAAGCAATTTTAACTTTAAATCATTTATAAACTTAATTGACATGTATCCGTAGAGCTTAAAAATTTGTATGTGCACGCAGTTGCAATAGTTTCCTCATGTAGGTGTCATATTTTTTATCTTGCTAACGCCACTCCTCATACAATAAATACAAGACTATCCCACTGGATTTCTAAATATCCCGAATAAGTTTTACCGAGTATAAGTTATGAATATGTGTTCGAGTGTCGGCCGACTGCGCCTCCTGGCTCCGTGATAGGTTACAGATGTATCAGCGAAAAAAGAAACGGTGGCACGTGCATATATAGAAAGGGGAGTGGAAGTAAAAATTTATAGAGTTCCGCTATACATCGCTAGGTGGTGCGAGTGTATAGCAACCCATGAGTGATCTCCGCGGATATTCAGCGAATCCGGGAATAATTCATGCAGACTTGACTAGAGAGGGTGAAAGAGGGAGGGAGAGAGAGAGAGAGAGAGAGAGAGAGAGAGAGAGAAAGAGAAGCGCGAACGGAAGTCCAATGGTATATATATGAGCGGTACGCGGCTTCGGGTATAAAATACGTTGCGGACAGTTACGCAAACGGCGCGCCGGCTGAATCGGATCTTATATATGTAGTATATACACACGCTCATAGATAAACACATTCACACACGCATATGCGCAACACTTACAAACACATACGTATAACGGAGCTCAAGAGTAAAACCTTCCTGAGAATTCAATTCATTTTCTGTGAGATGCCGGTACACATAAAGAAAAGTACTCCTTATTTTTAGTCTTTCAAAACTTTTGAGTTTTCAAGATTGACTTTAAATAAATAGAAAATAATATACTCACCAAAGTCTCATCTTGCTTAAAGTATATTTGCGTTATCATTTTATTAGCTTCTTTAATATTGGGTCATTGCATTAATAGTGATACGTTATAAAAAAATAAATGACAAACGTTAATAATACAAACTTATTTATTTAGTCGCACAAATCACACTAGTTAGGAGTGTGTTCTACGCAATGAAATACAGCAACAAAGAAAACAAAAGACGAAAGGCAAACTTGTCAGAACATGTTCAGTGATGGTACGATCGTATCATGACTTATGCAATGACCCAATATGTATTAACAAAAGGAGAAAAATTTCATTCATTGATTTCATCAAGCGTAAAACTGTTAAATTAAATTTTATAATGCAAAATTATTTAACTTAAGGTAAAATATTAAACTTTGCATAATAATGTAAAATAATAATGGAAGAAAGCATAGAAAAAGAATTAAAAAATACACAATATATAATTAGAATAATAAAATGTGTAAATCTTTTAAATGAATTTTTGTCGGATTATATCAGTCAGAAATGCTAACAGTAATAATTTTACATCATTCGACATAAGGAAAAAATTTAATTTTACAATTACGTGTAATGTTTTTTGATTGAAAAAAAATTCGTCAATTTTATTTAAGATATGTAAATAAAATTACTTAAAAATATTTTAAATTGATCAAAATCCATTTTAATAAAATTACGTCAATTTTTAATAGAAAGTATATATATATATACCAAAATATTTCCCAAACTGAATTTTTAATTAAAATTAAAACATTTTCAGGAATAAAAATTTAATACTTAATTTTATAAACTACAAAACGAATTTATTGATATATTTACAATTGTGAAATAAATTTAAATATAAAATTCAGTATTATATTCACAAGCTACTCGCAATAAGGCTATATGAAAAAATTTTAATTTGAAAAACGTAAAAAACAAACTTTTTAAAAAATAAATTCGCTCGACACTATTTCAATTTATTTTCTGTATTCAGTAAGAAAACAAAATATACCAAAATATAAAATAATTTGAAACAAAATAAATTGAAAAATATTGTTTGATCAAATATCTGCAATTTTATATTTACCATCATATCAAGCGATAGCTATTTTATTTTATTTATTCAAATAAGAAATCTCATTCAAAATAAAATATCCTGCAAAGAGAAAAATAATTATTTTTAATGCGCAGACCTTTTTTTCACCGATGATGGAATACAAACTGTATTAAATATAAACTAATTTTCAATCGATAAAAAAATAATTTTTTTCCATGAAAATCAAATGTTTGGATTTCAATATTTATCAATGTATATTTTATAATAACAAATATAATCTAAACCAAAGTTTAATAAAAGTTTCAAACAAACCGTGTATACTGTGCTATACGGTTTAAAGCTAGTGTGTAAAAATTCACAAAAATAAAATTTCATTTTTACTTCACCGAAAAACAAGAACTAGAGTCATTTGCGTCTAGCCTAGAGTCGCAAATAATTGATTTGCATAAAGTAGAAAATAGTCAGCAGACGGGAACTCTTCTATTTCTCTCAAAGGTGATTTTTGGAGGAATGGCTTTCTCTCGGAACGTACGGAAAATAGGAGCAGCGCGAGCGAAGCATCGTTTCACCGAGCCTTTGCGCGTGACTCGAGAATTGAGGTATATCCTTGCTTTCGCCCACGGGATTGTGAGATCGCGTTCCCTCTCTCTCTCTCTCTCGCTTGCGCACGCGCGCGGCATGATTGGGTCAGTTTTACGAGCTCTCACGGGATAAACAGCACAATGCACCTCGCTACCTTTCTTCTCTTTCGTCTCTATCTACTCTGACTCGCTCATACTCGCCAATTCTCTGCACGGCGTTGTTATCGTCATTCCTTCCTCCTCTCTCGCGCGCAATCGAGCGAACGCTTCGATGAAAACTCAAGGTGATCTGTGAGTGTGCAGGGGACCCGCGTGTGCGTATGTACAGATGCAGTCAAGTCTAGTGCGAATTTTTGCGGCAGAGCGAAACACACGTTTTCTTTGAACGCGTACTAGCGCGAATAAAGCCGAGTTTAACTCGAACGCTTCGCCTTTTTTCTCTGAATATTATATATATATATATATTTCTTTTGTCTTTCTCAACTTCATTTGTGCTTTGTTTTTGCCGGGATCGACTTTACCTGTTAAATGTACTTTTGGAACACATGCGGTGATGGTTGACGCGTTCACATATAAACACACACACACACACACACACACACACACACACACACACACTGTAGGCCAGAAGCAAGCGGTTTCTTTAATTTACTATTTCTACGGTCTCGCTTTTACAGCTGGCTCTTTCAAACCTTTCGTGTGATTACTAGTTGCGATCGAAGAGAAGGAAGCTCGGCCCTTGGTATCGTCGAAATAACTGAATTAAGTTTCGTGAAAAATTAGCTGCGCTCATTCGTTTTCTAACGGTACGCTGCAGATAATTGAGATTCGTTTGTCTAACGTTAACATTTATTTTTGATAATTCTTTCAAATGTTATTGTCTCAATTTATATTTTGCTAATATTATGTATATTTATTTATTGCTTTTGAAAATTCGTATTTGTATAGTAGTTGGTAAAAATTTGATTAAAAATATGCAAATAAGTTATAATACAATAATACTTGATACTTTCTTTTTAATTTACTTGACTATTTACAATATATTATAAAATAAACGATAAAAAAATTTATAAAAAATGACATTTTAATGATAATTAAAACAAGTATTGAAATATTTATGTATTTATTTATTTTTTTAAATCAAACTGTAATTTGGAACATGTACCATTTATTCTAATTTTGTTAATACGAATATCTGCGTAACATTTAGTTTTTTTTTTTTTTTTTTTTTTGTAATTGATGCAGTTCTGCAAAGCCAATCGTTGTTGCTATACTCATCAAATAGTAACCTTACGATTTCAAAGCAATTGCTAGAATTACTTTTTATATTGAGGTCGGCTATGCAATAACTGGTACTGCTTTTTAATTGGTTGGATCAAATAAACATTTGGTTAAATAAATATTTTAATTGATATACTGCTGCGGTATCTTTATTCATCTATATTATCTATCTATTTATAATATCTATATTTTTTACAATTAAAAAAAAAAACTTAACAAATTTTGTAATTTTTCATACATTTTTATTTATTTTATTTTTTATAAACTCAATTTTTGAAAAAGTCAAAGTAAATTAAATCACGTTGTATAAAGTTAAAAAGCTTTATTTGTAGGATTTTTTTACATAAAATAATACAATTTTTTTAAAGAAATTTTATAAAATAAAATATTTGCAGGAAAATAGTTCTTAATTATGATTTTTTTTTAAATATTCATCTTAAATATTCATCTTGTAATATTAGAGAAAAATTAAAACATATTAATAAAATTCAAATTTGTAATCGTTTATTAATTATTATGATTATAAATAATATTACTGCAATGGAATGTTATTCCACGCAGCTTTGTTTCGATATAAGCTCTCAAATATATTCAGGTCAACGATTCGTTAAAAACAAAACTTTTTATCCAGACTCTCATAACTATAATTATCATTTAAAAATTAACCAACTAACCGAGTAAATTTGAAAACGAAACCTGCCAATTTCATATAAGAGAGCAAGATTCGCTGTATTTAAATGCATCCAGTTCTTCTTTTTTAATCAAAAACAAAACAAAATTCCGATGGATGATTACAACGATGCAAAGTCTCGGTGAGTTTTAATTTTAAAATCGCTTAGACGACGGCGAACCGGGAAACCAACAAGACACGCAACGAAGCTCACTAGCACATAACCTATACGGAACTCGTTGGCTACCACTGCCCACAAATGGGATACAGATATATATATATATATATATATATATATATATATATATGCTCGAAGTGTTACAAGGGTCACGTGGAATGTGTAATTTCCACGTGGTGGGCGAATCTCGCCGCGGAAGAAAATAGCTTTGTTATCTCGCTCTCGTAAGTTGTAGTCGCGCGCGATCTCTTTCTCCTCTCTCTCTCTCTCTCTCTCTCTCTCTCTCTCTCTCTCTCTCTCGCTCCCCTCTCTTTCTATTTTTTTTCATTGCGGTATAAGCAGTAGGTTTTCCACCGTTCGCGAGAGTAGGCTTGAACTCAGGTATTAAACGTGGCCAAATTGCATTTGCGTTCATAATTTGGCTTTTATTTTGCGCGCTCGCGTAGTTTGCTCGTCTGCTGTATACTTCGTTCGTGCGTCGCGGCTAAGTTAGCTTTAACAAAGAACGAGTATCTTTTTTGGTGTTTTCTTTTTCTAGTCTAAATTTTTATTATTATTTTTCTTTTTCAAGTTTTGTAAAAAATTTTTACAACTTTTCTTTTTTTGTTAATTGGGTTGAATGTAATAATAAAGTATGTAAAACTTTATATGAGTAATGAGGAAAATTGGACCGAAGAAAAGTTATTTTAATAAACGAGTTACGTTAATTTATGTAAAGTCCACATTACGTTTTGTGCTTATGGGTGTTTGTAGGTGAAGAGAAAGAGTGGCGTTATGGGCTTGTTCAACTTTAAAAGCGTAAAACTTACCCAATTTAATGGAATATATGTTAAACAAGTGTTCGTTAGCGTCGTAATGTTCAGCATTAATTCTTCGTGTTAAAGCCAATTCTGAGAATCAAATATTTCCTTTTACACTTTCAACATTCTGCTTATAATAATTATAACTGTTTCTAATTTTTAACATGTCTATATCGTGTAAAATAATTCAATTACATTTTTAGTTACAGTATTATTTTACGTACATTAAAGTATTATTTTTTTAAATTAATTACATTATTTTAATGAATATCTTTGTTAATATTTTATAATTTTTAATGAATTTCTATTTTTTCTTTTAAAATATCTAAAAGGAACTTATCATCTTATCTGTGGAGATATTCAAATGGTAGCTAAATCTGACACCAAAAGGCGACATTCGTATAGATAAGATGTTAATAATCTACCCGAAAAGTTAATCTTTTAAATAACAAAATTTTGATTCTTTAGAAAAAATTTAATTATTAAAAATATGATAAAAATTTATTTTCATTTTAGCTTGGAATACTTGGTTTCAGTAGATATACTCTGCGTTTAGTCAGACTTGCCAAATACAACTTACTTTGTTTATAATACTAATACACGTTATATTCCAAATATTTCGCTTAGCTGTATATTTTAATGTTTTTTTAACTTGTTCGCTTGGCTAAATACGCAAATTGTATACAACTACAACTCCAAGAAGTATAATATTCATTAAATGAATTTTACCAATAAAAAATTTGTGCTTAAAAATATACAACGCATTTAGAATAAATGTTTGAATTCTAGTATGAATAAAATAAAACGAAGATTAACGCAATTACTGTAAAAAAGAGAAATACCAACAAGTTTTATTAAATTAATATAATACTTTGCAAGATTGTAACTCTGATTAAATATAGATGAAATTTAAGTAAGAAATAACAAGCAACTTTTCTCCACTTTAATCTCGTATATTTCAAATCTTGATTATGAGTTTTAACTTATTATTTGATTAACATTAAAGTACTTTATTAGTAAGATTGTTTGAAAGCGTAAAATGTTTCTCTCGTGTACCCTGTGTATACTTGAAATGTATAAGAAGAAATATAAAAGAACTAATATGTCGCTAGTGGTTTAAGTGTCAATACATTTATTCCCGAGTTTATTTTCCAACAAACGCGTAAACCTATGTATGCATATACGTATGCACTCGTCCATATAAACCGGGAAATTTCAGGTGTCGTTTTTGAGCGCTTGGTTTTTTGCCTCCGTGTGCGCTGAGAAAGCGAAGAAAAGAGAGAGAGAGAGAGAGAGAGAGAGAGAGAGAGAGAGAGAGAGAAAGAGAAAGTTGCGCAAATGGAAACTGCACGAATTCAGAGGCTAGCCGAAAGATCGTCCGGACGAAAAGAGTCTTCCGTTTACCGGGGCTGGTACGCGCGCGTATATATTTTATAGGTGAACTTGCTGTTGTGAACTAGAAGAGAGAAAGTGGGAGGAGACAAGAGAGATAGTATTGCTGCACTTCGCCTGTCCGCGTGATATATAAATGCATGCCTCTTGTACGTATGCTCTTTCCGCTCACCTTTTCCTTTTCCACGTTTTCTCTCTCTCTCTCTCTCTCTCTCTCACTCACTCTCTCTTCTCCTTCTCTCTTTCTTGCTTTTTGTAAATTTTACGGTGCGATTGTAGCGGTGTTCTTCTCGTTCTTTCTATGTTTTTCCTTTTACGTCCTTTTTCTTCCCTCTTTTGTTTTTCTTTATTTTTCGAATATACGTGAATTTTTTTAGCAGCACGTATTCGCGTTGATAGAAACGTCTCGCTTTACGTGGAATTTTTACGTGAAATTTTAATTAAATTTTTATACAGTTGAGTAATTCAAGGCGTTTCTTTACACTTTGCGCACAGTCTTCTTAATTTTTAATTAAATGCGTTGAATATAATTTACCTGTGGCCATTGTGTCGACTGTAACTTCATTAAAAGGTATTTAACACGTGTCTCTGCTTTTATTTTGTTTACTATACCAAATGATTAAGGGTCTAATAGTACTCGTAAAAATGTTAATGAAATAATGACGTTTATTGTTTGTATCATACAAGGGGTAAAATTCTAAAATTAAACTATGGTTAATTTTTTTAAAAATTGACAATTTTATCAAATCAACAATTTGTAAAAAACTTATTTTTATTTTTTATATAAAAATTTCGTTACTTTACTTAATTGCAAAATTTACGTGCAGAGAATTTTAAATATAAGATATGAACATTTATCATCTCACTTATTTCCTAATTCAGCTTTTTAGTTTTAATCAATAGTGTAACCAAGATATATAAATAGGTTACTTTCAAGGCCTTTTTAAAATTATTTTCTTTTATTGTACAGCAGCATTATAATAATTTAATTTCAATTAGATTTTAAAATTATACTATATTAGATGAAAATTTATATAAAATTTTTTTAACCTTTTTTTCATCCAATTTTTCGAATAAGCAGCTCTTCTCTTTTCATCATTTTATCTTCTTTCTATTTTTCGCGTGAATATAAAATTAGAATAAGTAGTTACGCTTTCATTTACGCTTTTATTCATATTGTCTTCTTCTATCCTTTCAATTTAATGCTAACAATTGTATTGAATATTTTCCGTTAACTTGGTCTCGTGACACACGATATTACTTTTTGCTTTTGCGAATTCGAGCAAGAACTTCTCACTTGAGAGAAAAAGAATTGGGTAAGACATCGAACACGTCAAATTTTTTCTTATCATCGATAACTTTTGCTTTTGTTCTTTTGCTTGCTCGCGCTCGCTTTTATTTAAACGAGCTTGATTTGCTTTTAAAATGCCTAAGCTTATAACTGTCTCTTTATTTGTATTATTCATAATCCAAAAATAAGCTGGATTTAGGTTTTAAAATTGCTTTTCAACTCTATAAATCCTAGTAATTGTACAAACGTTTTTATTTTATCTTTTTTTTTTTTACATATTATTTATTTATTGAAATATGGAAATAAAATTCTTTATTTAAATTAAAATGTGTGTATATGTACTCATACTAATATTTTTTAATCCACGTTATACATGAATAAATTTAAAAATACAATAGAATAAATATTTTACATTGATTGTTAATTATTGAGTAGTCTGCAATAAAGGATATGTGTATTTTTCAATTGTAGATCAACGCAATTCAACTAATTTTTTTTTATTCTAAAACATCGAAAATTCTATAATAAATTTTTAAAAACAAAAGATTACCAAAAAATTCCAGAATCCCTTTTTTAATTTGAAATAATAAAAAAAAATTGTTGATTGAACTTTAATTAAATTTTTGTTTCTTAAATTTTATTATAAACTCACTTTTTTAGAAAAAAATTAAATTTAATACTTTTAATTTTAAAATCTTTCATTTAAAACATTGTGTTATTGAGAGTAATGATGTTTATATTTCTTCAATTGCTATAATTGTTAGTTTGCACATTTTTTAAAATCTCTTTTTTTTTTTGATAATTAACCTTTATATAAAAATAATTAGTTTAAATAGATACCTTATGTATTCTTTTCATTGATTAAACATAAAAATAAATAATATTCCATGTTTATATTATAAATAATATTATACTTTGTATAACAGTGTATGCATGAATTTAAATCTCTTATTATTAAAGTATAAAAGAATATAATAAATGAGATTTTACAACATTATTTAATACTGGCGCTCAAAATTAACCTTATCCAGTAATAAAAATGCAAGTCAACCGATGCACAAAAATTGTACTTTTAATGAGCTGAGAACAATAGCCATTTTAGTTTCAACAAATTTCAGAATTAAATTAAATTAGCGTTAATTAACGAAGCTCTCCGAATTTGAGGTTTTACGGAGTTCGTTTCCGTGCGCTTACCAAAAACGACGGAGGAAAAACCGAAATATTTGACACGACGAACGAATGCATTCGTCTAGTCGAAGTTTTAACTTTAAATAAAAGATGCGTGAAAAAGCGACGAGCGCGAGTTCAGTGGTTCGTCGTTCCTCGACTCCTTCTTTTCTCTATGCTGTTCCGGTATCGCGACACTATTCTAAGAATCCGTCTTCCATTCTTTACTCGTCAGTTTTCCTTCGAGGCGTAAATATATATTGCACTTCAACTTTCTTTCTTTCCTTCCCTCTTTCTTTCTCTTTCTTTTTTTCTCATTCTCACCCTGGGTGATACAAATAAGAGGGTGGCGCGGTGAAAATTGAACGCGTATATTTCTTCGCCGCGATCCGTTTGAACGCCGCCGAAGAATTTTCGCGCACGTGCACGCGCGCGTCTATGTGTGTATGTGTGTGTGTGTGTATGTGTGTGCATCCGTAGCAGTTTCTTTCCTCCCCGTCGACATTACTCTGTGCGTTTTCTTTTGCTTCTTTTATTGCCGGTTCTTCTTGCGCCGATGCCAGTAATCCCGCTGTTGTTGCTTGCTCGTTGTGTAGAAACGTCTGTGTTTGTGTGAAATGTAGACTGAACGGAGTTTCAAAGGGATTCTTTAATTCGAATTCGGTTCGATAAAAATGCTTTGAAACATCCGTAACGATTGTTGCAGTTTTCATAAACATAAATGTTCTCACAGCATCTATATATTTTAATAATTAAACGTATGAGAATATGTTAGAGCTTACATCTTTCGATATATATTCTGATAAATTTGTTATCGATTAAATTGAATTATTCTTAGAATTCATCATTTGTATATAATTATATTTAGTAGACTAGCTGATGTACGTTTTGCATAGTGAAAAGTTTTAAATTTAAAATTTCAAAAATGTAATTTATTTACACGCAAATTTTTAAATTCATAGGTTGAATATTATCCCTTAAAATCTACAGGTTCGGTAAAGTTAGTTGTTTGATGCTCCGTACAAACTTTTGTATATTAAACGACTATACTTTATTGAAAAAAAAAAAAAAAAAAATTTAAAATAAAACGATTATATAGAAAGATAATTAATTGATTATGAAAGAAAAGGTTCACTTAATAAAAATGTTGTTTTTTTCGAATAACCGCGCTTACACAATGTAATAGCGTGTGAACACGGACCTCTAACTGATATCCAAGTACGCACAGCGAAATTACGAAAACACGTGTACGCATCAATCTGTTCTGCAAACATAAACAAGTTCATATTGATTATGTAAACGTTTCGCTCAAAGTAAAGTAAATATCATAAAAACTAAATTTTCTTTTAACGTATATCCATTGTCAATAAATATAAAATTTTAACCCTTTCAATATAATACTATTGTAAAAAATACTCACAAAAAGATATCACACAAATATAAACGTCTGCATTAAATTTTCAATAAATTTAAAATAGTAACTCTTCTATATCGTATTTAATATAGTTTTTTATTCTGCACTTTAAATAATATATATTACCTTGAACGATCGGTGACCCGTGATGAAATCGCACTTGGTGAAAGAACTTTAAATATGTTAGATACTCGTGTGAAATAAGATATATTTTCAATAAATTTTCCCCTTTGAATACAAAAATAATACATAAAGAAGGTATTTAAAAATAATACATAAAGAAGATATTATTCATTTGCGTACAAAATCAGAACGTTGAATAATGTTTGTACAAAATTATTAATTTTATCGCTTGATAAAGGATTTAATGTTTGATTTTAGGTTAATTAAATTTATTATTTATGCTGCGAATAAATAAGTTGACAAAATAACCGTTTGAATATTTTTCGCGATAAAACATTTTTGTTTTAACATATAAAAAGAAAAAACCAATATCGTTATATTGTAAAAAATATTTTAATATCGTCCAAACATAATTTTATCATCACTTATATTTGTCAAATTTTCGTTAACTTATATTCTAAAAATTTTAAATGATTCTGCAATAATCCAAATGTAACGAGACTATTTAACGATATACAAGTGTATAATGAAATAAATGTAAAAATAATGAGGATCTGCGTTTTGTTTACTTTTGATGAAACATCATTAATGTTATTTAAACATGAAAAAGCCAAAAAAAAAAGGGAATACGAAAAAGAAAGAAAGTCGATGAAAGCCCACGCACGTCTTTGAAGGTTTTACAAAGAGTGAGAAATAATGAAAGAGACCGAATGACTTTGTCTTCGTCGCAGGATCCGTTATCCAGGACGATGCTTTAATTCGCTCACACGTGACATGTGCAAGGCATTCAGTCGTAAACGCTTTCCTTTCCCTTCTTTGTCTTTTCCTCTTCGTCTCGACGATGCCTGCGTTAGTACTTTGCGAAACGAGAAGTGATGTTTTACGTACGCGTGTGCCTACAGAGAGAGAGAGAGAGAGAGAGGGAGAGATAGCGGGAGGAAGAGACGAATATCCCGTTTTCCCGCGCATTAACGAAAGGATCAGCTAGGTGTGCTTGACGGGCTGTCTGTCACGCTTTCGCTCTCTTTCTCTCTCGGTCTTGCTTGCGCTTATTCATCAGCGCGTCGGTAAGCGCGCACTAGTCGCGCCTCTCGTTAGCTTTCGTTGATTATAATAAATTCTGAAAATACACGGCTTGGATCCATAAGGTGTAAATACACTTTACTATATATATATATATATATATATATATATATATATACATACATGGGCTCGTCATCGCTTCGTTTTCTTTTTGTATTGTAATTATTATTTCTTATGTGATTTTAAGCATTCAAATATTGCCGAACGATAATTGTAAATTAAACTGAATATTACCCATTTTCTATAAGCAAGCGACATAGATTAGAAAAAAGTGCATTTTTTATAGCTAAATATTTATTCAACGTCACGGAGACTTTAGCAAATGTCAATTACCATCGAGTACAGTTCGCTTAACTTTGAAATTAATTTTTCTTAACCTAAGTTAAATAAAGAGCTATTTCAATGACTTCTATTTTCTTTCTGAGGAACTGGCTAGAATTTATTCAATATATTCGACATATTTTACGAGAAATTTTTTCATAATTGATATAAAAATTTCAAAGGATTTAATATAATTTGTTTAAAGTAGCGATAATTTTAGTATATTCTTTTTTCTTTAATCGAAACCTTTAGCATTTTATTATATTTTATATTTAAAATGTAAATCTTTTAATACTTTTTAGTTATTTACATTACCATAAACAATAACTTCGTATTTCAAATAATTACGTAAGTTAAAATTAATTATTATGGAAATAGACAGATTTATTTGCAGTATAAATTTAATGGTTATTATTTTGTTTCAGCATCAGAAAGTTCGGAATTTGATTGTGACGAGTCTGGTGTGTTATAAGTTCATTTAATTATTGTGTGAATAATTTAACGTTAATTAGTAATCTGCTTAAATTACTGTATCAAAAATTTGATACACTTGATAAATCATTCAATTGGTAGTTTAATAATTGTATTTATTTTGACTAAGTGGTAATCGTTAATAGTTTTGTGTTTGTGATTTAAAATTTAATATTTTATTATGAATTTTAACGTTCTTGTAGTAGTTCAATCGTAGAAAATTTATAAAAAACAATGAAATTGCAATGTATGAGATTGTGTGTTACCGTCACGTTTGATAATCGTCACAGTATTTAAGTAATATTTAAATTATCTGAAAATCTGTAAACCGTAGTTTTTGATAATTTAAGCCTCATCAGTAATATATATATATAATAAGAAATTTGAATAATTTATTTAATCATACTTAAAAAATTAATGGAAAAATCTTTATTTTATAACAAAAATCAATTGAATTGCTCTCGTATAGTTATTAATATCTTAATTCTCATTTACTCTAAGGATTAATCTATAAATTCGTTAAATTAAATTTTCTCTAAATAAATACTTAATGTTACAAAGTATATTTAATTGAAACAATGACATTATTTTTCGCAATTTACAGCGCAAAAATAAAAAAATATTTAAAATTCATAAAAAAGGATAATTTTAAAAATTTTACATTTGCAGTGAATAATATTGTACTTTAGAAGCTTATTGCAATATTCAATTATCAATTCTGGATCAAGATTACAAATTGAAAACTTTTCTGATAATTATTGTATTATGATTTCAGAAAAAAAATTAACCATTATTTATGAGCTACAAAAAAAAAAAAATTATAATCACAAGTTCCTTGCATTCTTATGAGAAATATTTAAAATTCATTTTTCTTTAATAACGCTCTTATTGAGAAAAAAGAGGAAAGAAAAAAAATCAAATAACCGCTTTATTCTTACGTTAACCTTATTACCATACAGTATAAGTACAAAGAGTCACTTATCAAGAAATTGAATTCCTCTTTGAGTTACGTAATGAATTTGATTAAATACGCGCAGGAATTTGCTTTTTTTATTTTTTTCATTTCTCTCTCTCTCTTTTTCTTTTACCACTCCCTTGCTACTAGCGACCGGAAGCAACGGAATATATAAGAGAAGGGGAGATGCGCTTCGAGAAATTAGCGCGTCTGAATTATCACCCAAGTTGTTATCGTCTCGTGAGGATAGTTTCGACCATTCTGTGCCCTAAGTACGCCGGCAGTAAGTCCTCGGGGCACACGGAAAAGAGAAACTACTCTCTGCGCCAAAGGGGAGAGATAGAAGAGAGAAAGAGAAAGAGAGAGAGAGAGAGAGAGACCAGGATAAAAGCATAAATTTCGTTTTATAAAGAAAATCATCTTCTCCGTTTCTTCTGCCCACTTTTTTTTCATCCTCTCATCCTTTTCTCTCTTTCTATTTTTCGACAAACGATTCATTTGCGATCTTATATTTGTGGGCAGGTTTAAAAAGGGCGAGGGCAACGTCAAAAATTAAAAAGTAAAGGATCACGCGCATTCAAACGTTGCGCGAGAGTAAAAGACTTTTCTTGAACTTAATTAAACGGGCGCGCATGGAGTTAGTGCTACCGTTGCCAGAGGCGCCGCACGACGTAAAGGGTTGCAGAAGGAAAGGTGGATGCGCAGCACCCAGAGGATGGGTGAAAAATAATTTCCCGAGTTAATTGTGCGCCCCATTTACTTCTTTCCTTTTTACGTGCGACTATTCGCACGTGAGTGCATCCGGGAATATGAAAATTCTAAGAAATATACGGCAATCGTGAACATTTTTTTATCATTCGCATTGCTCTCGTACTTTTACTCTAGCTTTTATCGCTTTTTTTTCTTTTTCTTTTTTGTTACTTTTGGAGTTTTTTATTTCGTTCTCTATTTGAGAGAAAAAATAGCACGAAGCGAGAAGGATGTGCAGAAGTTGGAAAACGTGACAATTACTGCCTTTTATATTCAGTAGGTAGCAAAACGGATGCTAAAGCTTTTTTCATCGTTTTTCATAGTTTTGATTTAATGCTTTCAGGTGTATAAAATTAAAGTTTTTCTTTATCGTGAATTTGCATCGAATGAAAAAAAATATTTTCACATATAAAGCGTACGTTAATGTGCATAAACCTTATTTTTTAAATTATAGATACAAATATATCTAATTACAAAATTAGAGCATGTAATTATTAAATAAGTAAAGCAAAGATTTTTAATATTTTTCGCAATATTATATTATTATTTTGTTATATTTTCCGAGATATTGTAAAAACGTGAGTTCGTTGAAAGAAAGCTTGGAATATTAAAGAACCTGCAGATGGCAATCTCAGAATACATATTGCACTAATATTTTTAAACAGCTTTTAAACCTATATATAAATGTATATAAACATTTCATCGATCTTATGTCTGAATTAAAACTTAGATTCTTATAATTCAGATAAAATTTCAAATTTTGTATTACTTAGTAATACACAGTGTGTCCCATGGAAAACGGAACTTTTTCAAAACATCGATTTATATTGGCGCCAACTATTGGTGGATGTTAGCAATGGAAAGGTCCATTCTTAACTGACATCCTGTCAAAATTGTATGACATTTGATTCAATGAAAACCAAAATATCGCGCTCAAAGTGACAGTGTGTTTGTGGCATCGGTTGAAAAATGAACTTCGAACAAAGAGCAAATATTAAGTTCTGTTTTAAACTCGGTAAATCCTTTACTGAGACGCATAATTTGCTGAAACAAGTTTATGGCGATAATTGTCTATTCCGTACCAGAGTGTATGAGTGGTATAAGCGGTTCCAGGAACGTCGTGAAGACATTCAGGACGACGAACATCCAGGTCCTTCGAATACCGTGGTTACTCAAAGTAACATTGAAAAAGTGCGTGAATTTATAAAAAATGAGCCATAATCTTCATTGCGATACATGGAAATGGAATTGAATATGTCCAAAAATTCAATTCATCGCATTTTGACCGATCATTTGAATCTACGGAAGGTGTGTGCACGCTTTGTTCCACGCAAATTGACCGACTACGAAAAATTGCTCCGAATTCAACATTGTAAGGATTTGATTAAAGAGTCAAAAAAGGACCCAAACTTGAAATATTCAATTGTGACTGGTGTCGAGATATGGTGTTTTCAATATGATCCCGAAACCAAGCGTTAAAGTGCTGAATGGAAGCACCCAACCGAGCCCAATCCGAAAAAAAGTCGTCTTGAAAAGTCAAAAGTGAAGACAATATTGATTTGTTTCTACGATTCGAAGGGTATTATTCATCGTGAATTCGTTCCACCTGGTCAAACGATTACTGCTGTGTTTTATCTTGGTGTTATGAAGTGTTTGCTCAGCCGTATTCGTCGTGTGCGGCCACAATACCGTGAAAAAGGGAGCTGGCGTTTGTTGCATGATAATGCCCCGTCTCATCGATCGAACTTGATCACGGATTTTTTGATCAAAAATTCCATTTTAACCATCAACCTTTCACCGTACTCGCCGGATTTCGCCTTGTGCGACTTCTACTTGTTCTCCAAATAGCACTTGCCTATGAAAGGAAAACGTTATGCCGACGTAGAGGCCATCCAAAGAGCGACGACCGACATACTAAAGTCGATGGATAAAAATAATCTCAAAAACTCATTCGATATGTTAATTGATCGTGCAAAACGTTGTATTGAAGAAGACTATTTTGAATAAAATAAATGAGATTTGCCGGAAAATTGAGTTTTTGTCTTTATTTTGAACAAGTTCCGTTTTCCATGGGACACACTGTGTAGTTCATCGATCGATAACGTTTTAATAGTTCAATATTAAATTTAATATTTTGATTGATTATCATATTTAATATCAGATTGAATATCTCACAAAGGAAGCATTGTGGATCGGGTATCGACAATGAATTTATAATTTCAATCAATCAAGATGACTATTTTTAACGAAAATTTAACATTACCACGAGCACGGCGACTCGGATCCCTCTTTCTTCGAAAACAGTTTCATTCGACGACCTCGAGATAAAGGAAGTTGATGCCGGTAGATATGGAGTATGGAGAGGGTAGAAGGGGGGAGGGGGAGGGTAGAAAACCTCCAAGGAGAACAGTCAGAGTTGGAGAGTGGGGAGAAACAAATTTGACTCCGTTCCAAGTTGGCTTGCTCACGGCCCCCTTTCACCTTTTATCTTCTGCCGACTGGCGTGGCCACGTGAGACACGGACACTCTCTCTCTCTCTCTCTCTCGGCGTGCATACACCGGCTCACGAGATTCGTTCCAGTTACTTAAGCTACGTCGTGGTAGAGCGACGAGCTATGGAATCGACGCCCGAGGCGAAACTTCGACTCTTGCAGCTCGTTGGATACCGAGCCTTTGCCTGCCACCGAGAGCGAGACTCGCGGTCGTGGCGGTCGTGCAAGCTTTAAGTGAAACAAACGCCGATGCGGTCAGACACGAAGTGCGAAAGCCGCTACGATAACAGAGAAACCGTAACTTGAATCTATCGATGATCGTTTTGTTATTATAACCCGCAACTTTTTTTATTTTTTTTATTTTACATTTATAAATATATAAATTTTAATCGATCGAGTTATTTCATTCTCAATATCGACTCTGATATTACAATAAAACCCTTTCCTTTTTATAAAAATTTAAAATTTTATTAATTCGTTAATAATGAAAATATTAAAATTTTTAAAGAATATATAACGTATTTAAAAGTTAAGTTAAGCATTTATTAGTAGTCAATAGTTTTTTTTTTCAAATACTAAATAAATATATCCTAGGCTCGATAAAAATTTAGTTATATCGTTTTATGAGGTAGCGTAAAAAAGCGAAAAATCAGCAAGTTTACGAATAAATTTTATCGCAAAAATTTAAAAGGATTCCATATCGATAATTCGGCCTGCTATAAATAAAAATCTATTTTTATTCCGAAAAATAACCGTTTCGGACCGATGGAAAATCTAGTGCTTTACGAATTTCGTATATAATTTGATATTTTTCCTTTTATAAATTCATCGCGTTTGCGAAAACATTCGTTCATGGATAAAGTATTTTAAATATTCATACGCGGTGGTTAAGCGTTTCGCATATTTTCGATTTCACCCATACCGGTAAACGCATGGGCGCACAAAGCATAAATAAAATATCGCACGAATGCTCGCGAGTTCCGATCCCTTGGAGAATACAACTTTTTTTTCTTTTTTTCTGTTTTTTTTTTTTTTTTTCGTTTATTCTTTCTCTTTCTCTTTTTATCCTATTTGTTGGAGGGAAAAGCAAGCGCGTGGCGCGCGTACCCTTCGACTTTTCAACACAATAATACCCTAAGCGCTCCCGACGGACTTGTTGCGTTTTAGCCGTGGAAATTGCCATTCCAAATTTCACACAAGTGGACAACCAACGTCTGCGAATCGGAAATCTCGACTGCTCTCACGTAGACAGACGCTACTTCTCGGCAAAGCTGTTCCGCATATGTACGTTGTGGTAGTTTCGATGCCGAAGCGGTAGACTAAGTCACTTCGTCTTCAACAATGCACTTTGGTGTACCTGTCGTCGTGAGCACGTGCAAGAAGAAGAGAGAGAGAGAGAGAGAGAGAGAGCACGTAGATGATGCACGGTGGTTGGCTTCTTCCAATGCTATCAAGCCAAGCCTAACTTTCCTTTATCGATCGTTCGACTCGAGATGCACTGCAAAATGCCGCTGGTTACAAATTAGCTTTGGCATTCGGTATGCCCCATTAACTGACTTTCCATTCCTTTCCTTTTAGCGTTTAGTGAGCTTGTGCACAGTTTATAAGTTTTGTCCAACGATTTCCGTTTTATTTTAATTGTGAAATAAATTTAACGTAATATAGTTCCATTTTATAAATTATATTTTTTAATCGTAATAATTACGACGACATAAGAGTATTGAACGTTGTCTTTATCTTTATAAACAGAAATCTTTAATCTTCGCTCAAGTGAAAAACGACCTATATAACTCTTGATAATTACTTTTATATAATTGACGATATACATTATTAATAAAAGATATAACGTTAATAATTGATTAGGCTTGTTTTGCACGGTTTATTGAAAAACTTAATGGTTAATTTATCGCCATAAAATCCAACATTTTGAAACTTAAATTTAATTCGCTTTATAAGATTATTAAATTTTAATCTTGATTTTTATTGAATATTATACAATTGAAATTCAAATTTAATCGTGTAAATATGATATCTTTGATATAATAAACAATGGCAGACGATTGAACCGAATTATAATATTTAATGATTCGCAGAATTGCTTTCATATCGTCATGTTTTATGTTGTCTATTGTTTCATGCGAACATTGTTGTCAACTTTATTAGTTGACTGATAATTTTAAATTTGGTTATTCATACAAAATAAAATATATTTATTTGCAAATTTAATAGCAACGAGTAAATAACAATTTTTGTTTTGAAAATATTTATATAAATGAAAATCCCTCCGTATAAATAATAAATCAAAATGAAAAATAAAAAAGATAATTATAAACATAATTATTTAATGATGTAAAATTTTGTTATATTTCTTATATCGAACGACAAAATTAAATTTTTCAAAAAATTTCGTAAAGCTAGAAGCTTTGCTACACATCAGTAGCGAATATCGCATCCGAGAGCCGTAAGAACGTCTACTTTCGCTTAGCTATACATATGATATTTAGAGAGTCGAGGGGTGCGTGGTATGGTTAGCCGAGGTCAACCTCCGAGAAAGAGCTCATCTTTGGCCAATGGGAAATAGCATGGGTGACCGCAAAACAAAACGAAAATAAAAATAAAATAAAAAATAACGAAATAGAGAAAATTCAGAGAAAGAAAGTTTAAAGAGGAAGAAGATTCTCGATGAACTTTCTCTCTTCCTTTTTTCTTTGGATCTGGATGGTTGCCGAGATGGAAAAGAAACCAGAAATTTCGAATCTTATCCTCATCCCTGGTATCCAGCGCAGACGCATTCATGCAAGTCATATAGCTCGAGAGATGCGCGATAAGGCGTGCAACTATGTTAAGTTTACGGTCCCTTGCTGTTTGCCGCGCACCGGAAACTCATCCACCGGAAACGAAACTCACCTCTTATCCCAACTTCGATAATTTACAATTCTGTGCACTTTTACTTTTATCGGGGTTAATCAGCGAGATACGACGTGTTGTCGTTGATGCGTAAAATTTTTCATGCGAACGATCTGTAATATTTTTGAGAGCGGGGGGAAGGGGGTAGGCGATCGCGGTGATCAAAATGTCGCGCGCCGCGAATGACGTTCATGTGTTCCTATCGCTTTTTCAATAGCTGTGATATGTGTAATTGTGAATGCGAGTGATTATATAAGCGCGTAAAGTTATTAAAATTGGACGTTCCATAATTTTCCGTGATTCATCCCGCCGTATTAAATTCCAATGTAAATAATTTCCGTGCCGCGCGTAAAGTTATCTCTGGGTATCGGCTGGATTTAATACCGCTCATTGATCTCGTTATACATACATGTGGATATAATTGGCCTTTCATCTGCTACGTACATAAATGTGAAAGACAATGCTGGCGATATATTTGCCTGATAGACAGCGAATGTAGTTGAATAATTAATAATTACGAGATTTTTCGCGTCTCAAGCTACATAATGGATTATAGCATAAAATGATTTTAAAAGTTCTTAAGTATTCATGTTTGAAAAGCAATATTTTTCACTTTTTATTTTTTCCTTTTATTTAAATAGAATTTTAGAATTGCATCAAGTTCATTATTTAAAGCTTTACATAAGTTGATTCAAATAATGAATATTGATTTTGAATTCTACAGCTTAATCACACGTATTGTTTTAATATACAATGCTGTGTATTTTATTCAAGCATAAAACAGTATTTCATACAAATATTTTGACTAAAGATCGACGCAAATTAAGTGGATCTCTAATACATCTTTTTCCCTTCCGCTTCTATTTGAATTCAATTTGTACTAAAATGTATATTCAGTGACTTTCAAAGTCATGTACAATACAAACATGACGAAATAAATTTGTGCGGCCATTTTCAACTTTATATCTTACTTCGCTACACATTTTTTAACTGCACAAAAGTAATTATTTAGATAACCGCTATTTCGTTTAACTTGAAAAATAATTACAAATTTTGTCTAACGTGTTTAAAAGCGTTGAAACTTAGGCCTTATTCGAAAAACACGATGAATCTTTGCAGATAATAACCTCGAGTAGATCCCCCTTCAAGATTACAATGTATCTTCCTTCTTCTCGTAATTGAAACTTAAAACGTTGAAGGGGCTTTTGTACTTGATCGCCCCTATTCATAAAATATTGTGATATTATTGACTTAAGACCAAAGTTTTTGTAGTATCTTTATTATATAAAAAATTTATTATACCTGTGCTTTGTAATTAAATTGTTTCGTGTATAAATGTTTACATTATTATCATTAGTAATTGAAAATATTGTTAAATTATGATTAATGTATTAGCAGATACACTATGATAATTATTTGTTATTTAATAATGAAAATATCTGTTATCATTATACACAGAACGATATTAGTTTATTGTTATATAGTGTTTCAAAATTACAATTGATAATTTCGGGCTTCGATCACATTATTTAATACTTAATATAATTTTATTATTGCAAATTACTTAAAAAAAATGATCAGTGAAATGTTACTGCATAATGACTAATTATGATTAATTGATATTTGTTTTTCAATACAAAAACATTATTAATAACAATTTAAAATTATTTGCAATGACGACGATTTAATTTTATAATTTTAAAATTATTAATATTAATCATTAATTTTTCCCTGCTTTTATCGGCAGGGATATAAATTCGAATGTAAATTTTCATCAAACGAGGAGACGTTATAACCATGAAAATTCCAGTTAGCACGCATAATGTACATAACCAACACGCATTTGAAGCTATGCAATCGCGTCGCGTGTGGAAGCGAAGACATACACATACTCACACAGAGAGCTACTCACCTTTGAAGCTCACCGCTTCACGGAGACGATCGCGTCGATAAGAATCTGTGGGGAGTTAACATCGCCGTGGTGAAACTCGCGGTGGTACTCGTGCTATTCGTCTCCATGTAGGTGTGTGTACACGTAGCCGCAACTCCTCCCCCGCCCCCTGCCCTGCCCCCGCTTTAACGATGCTTCGCGGATACAGACCGCTCGGTACTCGATCGCGTGCGCGTCACCCACACGAACGCACATACACGGAGAGCGGCATCCGACTATTTAAATAAATAACATCCCGGCCGTTTATCGCGAGGGATCTCGGGAGGCACGCGCGGGAGAGAGACTCGAGCCTCACTTTCTCCGCTTACACGTTCGACGACACGCTCGTTGAGAGAGCGAGAGAGAGAGAGAGAGAGAGAGAGAGAGGGAGGGGGGGAAGAGGAAAAGAGCGCGAGAGAAAGAGCTTCGCTCTCGTTCTCTCTTACTAACTCTTGGCGCTCTTCTCACGTCTTCGAGTGAGTACATATACTCGAGACACGAGCGGCTTATACGTGGATTGTTTGCAAGTGGAACGCGTATAACTTAAGCACAAGGGGGCAGATTACGGAACTTGGCTGCCTCCTTTTTTTCTTCTGCTACTCGTTCTTCTTTGCACTCGCGCACGTGTACTTTTCTTTCTCTCTCTCTCTTTCTCTCTCTCTCTCTCTCTCTCTCTCTTGTGCGCTCTTAAGTTTATCACGGAACTGCTTTGCCTCGCGTCTCAAGTATGCCGCCGCTGTTGCTGTCGACGCGTTATCTTATATTTAGTTGTTTCCGAGATTTTACGTACTTCTTTTTTCTTCGAGGTCGCGCGAACTCGAGTTGGCTTTAAGGCAATTCTTGAGATATACAAGAGCATTGTGCCGCTGAAGTTGGCTTCACTTGTTTTTCTTTTTATTCCTCTTTTACGTCCAGGGGAGTTAAGTAGATTCGATATAATTCATGCAGAGATTACTTTTTGAAAATGTGGACCAACTTTAGGTGTGAATCGAGTTTTACGACCGTTGATGGTATATTGTGTGCATTCAAAAAAAAAAAAAAAAAAAAAAAAAAAAAAAAAAAAAAAAAAAAAAAAAAAAAAAAATCAATTTTATGACCCGACGTAGCTTTAGTAAACTTTTGCAAAAATATTATTTTTATTACAAAGTTTCTTTACGATGTTGAATTTTTATTTTGAATAATCATTAACTAAGAAAAATATTTCATAAAAATCAATTTAGTTGTTTTTGAAATTGTAATAAAAAAATAAATAGTTTATAATAATATCATTCAATTAATGTACGAGTAAGGTATTTTTAACATTTAGCGTAGGAAATAAATGTCAACCTCAGCCTATTCTATTTTTTAAACGAACGATAAAAAATTAGCGAAGGTCGTTAATCTAGTGGTAATAGAATGAAAGCTTTGTGCAGCGGTTTTTATCGTGATAAATCATGCTATTCATATACCCGTATATAAATAGTAATATCCGTCAGAGGTGGTGATATCGTCGAATCAATATTTGTCCTGGTGCATCAAATCAAACATATCGTTACGCAATAATCATTCATTAACCCTTAAATGCATATTGTTGCTAATTGTTTAAATTTCAGTTTCACACATTGATAATCATAGACAATATATCACGTGTAAATGAAAACATTTGACATTACTTTTGGCGGGATTTTTTTATTTATTTTTTATGCAACCTATGTTTTCATTTCTATATAAAACGATTTTTTTTAATTAAAAAAAAAACATGCATTTAAGAGTTAAAACCGAATATATCTTGTATCTTAAAATGACTTACTATTTGTACTCGTATTTGCGGATATTAAGTCTATTCGTTTCTCGGGCAGCTTTTTTGTACCGTTATATTATTCGTTCCCGATAACCCGATAATAAAACGAAGGCTCTTGCTTTTTTATCGGCATCGTGAATCGGCGAGTGTGGGATCTCGTTTACAAAGAGCGACAAAAAAAATAGAAAAGAGAAAGAGAGAAAAAGTGGCATAATCTGTGCTTGTACAAGAAAAAAAAAATGTCTCTTAAAAACTCAAACAAGCCGACGCGTGCATCTATAGATTTGCGGAAATCCAGCACGTGGACGCGTTTACAAAGCGACCACCTTATGTACACATCGTCGGCGATATCCCAGAGGCGTACGATACTCGTGATCTGTACGCATGAAACCAGCTGTTGTAATATATTACGTCGTCGAGAGTTTCGAGGCTATAGATGGCTCCTCTACTGTGTATAGTCTCCCCTCGATATAGAATCGGTGGGTGGAGAGCGACATTCACCGCATGGCTTCGTATATTTGTAGATAGGTATATGGGCGGCAGTAAGCAGTGTGCGTGTGTGTGCTGGCGCGCGCGCGCTCGCGCACGCGTCCCGTTACAGCTGATAACATCTCATTGTCACCAAGGGTCGGGGAACTGAGAAATAAATCACTCTCGGTTGTGCTCTCTCTCTCTCTCTCTCTCTCTCTCCGTTACTCTCGCGAGCTGTGTTGTTCTTGGGTGCCCCCTTCTTCGTTTCTCGAAAGCTCTCTCGACACGCTGCCAAGTAGTTTGGTAAACGCTTAAACTTGACGCCGCAGCTCTGGTACTACTACTATATATTGCGCTACGCTCTTTCTCTCTTGAAAAACTTCTATGAATAGCTAGCATAATTCACATTGCTGCCGCCCGCCTGCTCGCAATTGCTAACTAGAATCGTTTTTCTCTCTATTTCCGTGGATGATGTGGGAGCAGCCTTAGACAACAAACACGTGAAGCGTGCATTCGAGATTTCGCGTTCCTCGAGATACTTTAATTTCCTTCTGCTTTGTTTGGGGATCTAGTTTTTATTTCCTTCTTGTTTTTGTTTTTTCTTTCGTTATAAGGCTCGAGATATTCTTGAGTAGAGCAAAGACTTAATGCTGACGCGAGGTACGAACGAAAATAGATTTCGAATTGTTTTATCATTTTAATTTATCGTTGTTATCGATAAATTGTTCAATTTGAGTTAATAAACAAAGTATATTTCATAGTTATTATATTTTAAAGCATGATAATTCGTATTTAAATAAAAGTTTTATTTTTCACGACAAAGTTATAGAAAACAAATATTTATTAATCAATTTTTTATACAGAAATATTCGTTGCATGGCGTGAATATTATAAAAATAATGTACAATAATAAAGAATTTAGTAAACGACACGAATAATATCAAATAATATATTTGTTTAAGAATTCAATTACATTCCTTTACTTGTAATTGAATAAAACTAAGCATTAAATTACAAAAAAAATGCTATAATTAAAGTGAAATTATAAAAAAAATTTATCCTCGAAAACTAGAATTACTATTGACAAAAATTTTGTAAAATTTTCTAGAAAAGCAATTTTTTAATTTAACTTTTTTTTTCAAATGCCACTTACATTTTCCGGTGAATCAAAAGAAAAAAAAAATAACCAAAATAGTGAAAGCACTTCGAATATATAACCTACACCAGCAGCTGCAAAAGATTGGCTTTTAAAGGATTAAAAGAAAAGTATTACTATGTTTAATTTTATATTTTCTCTTTTCTCTCTCTCTCTCTCTCTCTCTCTCTCTCTCTTTCTCTCTCTCTCTTTCTCCTTTCTCATCCAGCGCTTTTTCATATCACTAGGTCGATTATAAAGTTTTGTTCGCTTCACCAGCAGCTGCTCGGTTAAACATAACGGCTACGATTTCAAAGCCATTAATTGCGAAAATTTTAGCTCACCTTCAATTTATCGCGCACGCGCGCTACCGTCATATAAACGAAAGCCCGACAATTAAACCAACTCTTTCTTTCATTTTACGATAGCCATTGGATTTTTAGATCGCTCTGCTTTTACGTATTATTATGCGTTCCAATACAGATGATCCTTAATCGCAAATTTAATCAATCCGTCGACATGTGTGCACTCGAGCTGCGCGATATTCGCTCCTGACTCGTTGCTCTCGCGCTTGCGTGTACACGGCAACTTGTTAACTTCCAATTGATAATTTCCGCCGTGTGAAATTATCGCGAGAAGTCATTTACAATTGATAATGCACCGTTAATAATCTAAATGAGCATTTACACACGTTACGTATTCGCGAATTTTCCCTTATCTCATTTTACGTTATCATCCTTTTTTCTTCGCCAAGCTTTTTCTTTTTTCCTTTGTCCACCGTTTGTTTTCTTTCGCGCTGATTTTTATGCGCTCGACATCGATTGCGCATATGTATGTACACACGTATGAATACGAGTAAGGTGATTGCCGCACGATGATGACTAGAATTCTTATCCCGAAGCGTCAATAAAACAGCAGTATGAAAGCCGAAAGTAACTAGAAGTGCTTTTCTGCGTGGATATTTAAAAGGCGCTCGTTATGACGAGACTTGGCCGATAAATAGACCGTTTCCCTTTTACTTCCGATTTCTTCGAGGCCATTTCGTGCTTGTTTAATACTTTGTAATGTCTTAGTCCGGTTTGTATCTTTGCATTTTTTACGCTCTTTACGTTTACGCTCTTCACTTTTCTCTCTTTCTCTCTCTCTCTCTTTCTCTCTCTCTCTCTCTCATACTTTTTTTAATGGTGAATAACAGAGTTTCATAGAGAACAAAGAAAAGAAAAGAAAAAAAAGAGTAAAAAGTTTTTAAAAAGAAAAAGAAATAAGAAGAATGTTTATAAATACGGTATATTTCAAATTTATCTACTAACTTGAATTTTCATCGATAATAATAAGAATTTTTATGAATAACTACATAGATAGAACAATTAGCTTGATTTAAGAAAAATAATCTTAAACTAAGAATCACATTTTAAAGAAAAATATTTTCAAGAAATTTTGCTCTTATTTTAATATTAATGTATATCTATAGATATTAAAAACCAAGGACGGAAATTCTTGAGTCAAGAAAATATTTTTCTTTAAAATTTAATTAAAATTAATAAAATTTGATCAAAATTATCTTTCTTAAATCAAGCTAATTCTTCTTTTGGTATGGTAATATTTTTTTTTCTATTCAAATTTTTATAGTGTCAAGAGGGTTAGTAAATAAATTTGTTTTGTTTAATTTGCATCTGTATTTTCAATGTTTTAGCAGAATCGATTTGTCAACACGAAATTATCCGTGTTTAGATGGGTAGCAGTATTTTCTTTTTAATTAAGTTGTTCTATTTATAAGATTCTGCACCATATTGAACAATAACAATAAAGATCTTTTTGTATACTGAGAGAAGTTCAACAATCTTGGAAAAGCATCTCGAAAAACAAACGCTAACGATTGTTGTTTGTCGAGAAATGTAAATTTTAACCGAGACGATGTTCTATTTATCTTTGTCACGCTTACACGCATTCGCGAAATTTAAAAAGTCGCGCAGAAGGAAGAAGAGAGTATTTGAAAGGAATGATATGCTATGATAGTTAGAATTGCGTTTGGGTTCTCAAAATATTCATACATCGCGGTTTCGCTTTTCTTCTATTATTCATGGATGTAAAGCGCAGAGAAGTGACTGATAAGCTGCCGTAGCGTTGCTAGATTTTCGTAAATTTGTTCGTGAAATTGCATCTGCGTTCGGCGAATCAAACGTACTGTATGATGAAAGTGGAGCACCGAGGGATCACCGACGTGAAGGCTGTGTGTAAACCTCCAAATGATTCCCTTCCTCTTTCATCCTCATTTTCCTCCTTCTCCTCCTCTTTCTCTTCTTCCTCGCAAAGCCGGCAATTTTCCAAAGACGATTACGATGCAAGTACGACAAATCCACTTGAGAAAATAGGAGATGAAGCAGCTTGCATGAGCATTAAAGGGTATATATGCAACAATCTCCCTGGGTACAAAAAAGAAGTAGGAAGAAATTTAAGAACAAAGAAGGATTGTTTGAAGTACAAGTGTAAATCATGCTTCAGCCAATATATAAGGAATGTAAAGAAGAAAAAATAAGGAAAAATTAACAAATTCAACGTAAATTTAGAAAAATAACCTAAGAAGTTAAAAGTTTAGCATTGCACGAAAACATTGGTAAAATAAATGATCTTCTTTACCTTAATCGAATAAATTTTGAGAACCTATAGCTAAATGTAAAAAGAAGAAAACCTCATCGGTGTTTCGCGAAATATACGAGAGCAGGGGCTTGTGCTTGGCGCGGATTTCGCGCTACATTCTCAAAAGCTTTAGTGATTGACCATGCACATCGACGATTTCGAGGAAGCCAATGTATTCATAGAGAAAAGTCAATCTACCGAACATTTGACAGCAGTTTGCGAACTGCGCTTGATGATGATTCCATCAGTTCTGTAGAGCGCGCGCACGATCTTTAAAATTAAAGAGGAAGAATAAGAACTTCATTGTCACGACATAATGATTTGATATTTATGTTAACCTTACGTATCTTTGTAAACATATAAGATTTACTTTTTTATACAATATTAATTTTTGATATGACGAATCTATATCTAACTCAAAATATTATTTGCACGAAAATATCGATTACCGATAAAGTAAATATTTCAATATAACGCAATATATTTTATGTTGGCTTTTATTTGATGAGAAACTAATAAAAATCTTAATTATTTTTCTATTGAGAAATTCAAATAATGATTATTATTTTTGTTTAAAACAATAATAGACTGAATGATTGTCGAAATCTAAAGAAAGTAAAAGAAATTTTGTTTAGATTAAATGTTTGGCAATACGAATATAGATACAAAAATTAACATAAATAATCGAAAACTACTTGTTGTACATCTAATTAATATTGCAATAATTATTGTTACAAAAATTTATCTGCAATCTATGTGTATACATTTAGATTTTTATTTGAAGTTTTATTTTTTATTTCATAATTTAAAAGAATTACCTTTTTTTTATTTAATAAAGTATATTTTTAAAAGATTTAAAATTTATAAAATCCTCTACAAGTCAAATTTTACACTGAATAATATTATTTAGCTTTCTGAGAGTAATTCGATTTTATTCTGATAGTTAAAGTTCTTTATTTGACTAATGAAAATTTTAGTGTTAAGTAAAAGTACTTTTTTAAATATATTTTTTTTTTTAATTGAAAACTTAAACTTAAATTTAAATAGCGCAACGTGGAAATTTAAAAAAATTGTCTGAATGTAATTTGAATTGAGACATTCTATAAGTAGTTTAAAATTCTTTCTGTAAGTTGAAAATTGAAAATTAACAATATATTCTTCGATAAAGATTATTAAGGAAATGTAAAATGCAGAAAACAAAATATTCCCTGCAGCCGAATAATTAATCGACATTCAATAAATATAAAAACAATAAGTAACGCCGAAGCGAAAATTACCGGAGAAATTTAAACTCGTATAAAAATTGCGAATGACAAACTGTTTTGACAACACAAATTTCCGATACAAACAAAGTTCCAATAAATCTCCCTATTGTCCGTGCAACACCCCGTCCGCGCAGTCCAGGTATAGCTCCTATAGTGAAAACGAACGACATCAATCAATGAGTTTTACAGTCGCTTTTCCCTCGTTGATGGGCTTCGTCGTTCTCGCCTCGTTCGTTCTCTTTTCCTTTCTTTTTTTTTTTTCTCTCTTTCTCCCTCCCTCCCTCTCTCTCTCTCTCTCTTTCTCTCTCTCTTCATTCCTCTGCAAACGTGTGCACGTTCGTTCGCACCGGACACCGTACGAGTTTCTCTCGTAATAGCAACAGCGCCGGAAGCTCCGAGCCTTGGAGGTATCGTATATTTGCTAGCGCTGGCCGTCACGAAACGCAATTCCGTTCGGAGGTGAGAGCAAAAGGAGTCCTGAGAGATAGACGGAAAGGAGAGGGCTGGACTTGGCTAACGGCGCGAAAGCTCAGCGAAAAAGAAGACGCCCGACCAACTATCGCCTCCCTTGCTTGCTTTCGCTGCCTCTCGTAACCTTAATCCTCGCGCGGGCGACACATTGTGTAGAACACCGGAGGCCCAGAAGGCAGGGGGCAAGTCCAAACGCGTCCCTCTAAATCCGATAAATACCCAATGTAAACACCAACTGACACGTTTTGCCTTACCTTCGTACCTTTTCCTCTCCTACGGCCTATTTCACATGTCTCGAAAAATTATCGACCCCTCGTTCTTTAAGCTTCTACTGATGACGATATCTTTGTCGCTGCTTTACCATCTCGTTTCTTTCTCGTTTATTCGTTATAAAGTTTTTATTTACACTCGAGCGAAATCCGTATTTATCCGTTTTATTTTGAATTTGTGATATACAAACAAACGTGATCGAAAAACTCTTCTCGTTTTATGTGTAGATTTGAATGCGTAGTTGCGCAGAAGATGTCCGGCATTTGCGTTTTGAATAAAAGCAACCGGATTTCAACTTTCGGTGTATTCTATTATTCGATTCAAACGTATGCGAGAATATGCGGTACGCGTTTGAAATCCAATTTTTATTTCAGATTACTTTTTGAAATTTTGTCTATTACTACTTTATCAAAGATATTAAAATAACCGAAGCCATTTACTTTTATAATATTTGTTTGAATTTAATACAGATAAGGGTTGAAATTTTATCATATAAAAGATCATGATTCAATTCTGTAAATTTTGTACGTATTTTGAAAAATATTATTTTAATATTTATAAACAAAAACAAATATTTATCGTATTTAAATAAGTTTTTTTTCTTTTGTTTATACAAATAAGTGACATACAAATGAGAGATGTGATGAGTTTGAATGTTGTAAAACATTATTTTTTTATTCTTAATATTTACTTCACATAAATAGCATAAGATGATTGTTTGCACATTAAACAGCGTTTTACGCATCGTCATTACGATTTTTCAAATTATTTTCAAAATAATTTCACAAGAGTATAAATCCATATAAATATGTATGTTAAAAAAAAAGTTCAAACATGAATTACATCACTTTCATAATTACAACTAATTTTTATATTAACACATTATAAGTTCGCTTCCCGGATAATTCGCATAAAATTATAAAACTTACAAATGACAAAACAATGGCTTAAAACGCACGCGTAAATTTTTTAAATCTCCAATGTGTTCGTGCGCGAACGCGAAAACTAAATATCTACTGATAATACTGACAATTCACTTTTACGTAATATTTACTCACCGTTAACGGCGTAATCTATTATACAATCAGATTTTATCATACTTTATATGATTTTGTTTTCAAATGCAACAGAATAAAAAAGAAAAAATGTAAAAAGAATAGTGATACTATAAACTTCGAGCGCGGTTAGGATCTTTAACAAAAAAAAAAAAAATAAAGAATAAAATAAGAGAGGCAGAGAGTGTGGGGGGGGGGGGGAGAATGAGAAAGGCCAAATAGAAGTGAAAAAACGTAGCGACGAAGACAGGCGATAGAGGCTTCCATTATCCGCGCAATTAATGAGTTATTTACGTGACATAATAAAATGCGCATAAGGTGTAAGAAAAAAAGCTTATACTCGCCCATGGAGAATTGAAGAGCACATAGACGATGCTTCGCCATTATTTTCCGTATTCACCCAGCCAGACTTTAATCCTTATATCGAAGGATCGGCGTATCGGCATCGTTAACCTTTACTGGTTCGCATTATAGCCAATGCTTTCTTTGAGAGTGGCAGAGTGAGAGGTTCGAGCCACTGGTATATAGGTGATACGCTCTCGATGTTACGCGGCTATGTTTCACCGAGCCATGCACATACAAACTTCGCTTACGATCCGTTTCCACGCATTGAAAATGCTCGTAAAACTCACTAAAGTCGACTTCATATTCAAGGATCGATTCGACTCCGAGCACGGAATATTTTATGAGACGGAAAGAGTTGAAAATACGTGCTGCGAAAATAACTCTGCTTTTATTCTCTCGTTTGTTTTCACCACTTGGTCAAATCAATTGGCTATAATGTACTATTATTTTTATAGCATTTATTTGCACTTAGTTAATTACTTTATTTTATATTTACTTTAATTAGCAATTTGATGATATCGCACAGAATCTTAATTTTATAAAAATTCTTTAGTCTGCACAAAAAAAGATGTCGCTGTATGTCAAGCAAGAGATTTCACACTACGTGACTTAAATCTTGTCGTTTGAAACTACAGCGACGGCTTTAGCTGGAAACTATATTAATTCTCTAGAGACATTCAGACGGTAGTGATTTGATCTACATCTGTTGATTGTAACAATAAAGTCTCCGGAAAGTTTTTTATAATCAAACTATGATTTGGCGTTTTATATATAATAAAAAAATTTCTTTAATATTGTTTATAGAATTTTTGTACATTTTTTATTTGAAATAATTTTGGAAGGAAGGTTTGAGCGAGTTTTTTTGCCAATTGAATCCACAAGTTCATTATCGTTTATTTCAATATAAGCTGTAATCCAAAATAAAATTTATAGTTCCAGAAATAGTTGTATTGAAAAACTGTAAGTACATTTTTCAAATTCCTTAAATATATATACAATATATATATATATATATTTTTTCATATTTATTCTGTAACTATTGAGAAGACGTAACATATCTAAAGAATCTGTAAAAATGTACTCTTTGAAAGATGTATTTTTCAAGATTGCAATTTGATCAAGTCAAGTGCATATTTGATGGCCATTATTCGACTGTAAAAGCTTTCATATTCAAACTACTTTTTGAACATATGTCACGCTTAGGTCAGTTAGGAAATAGTATAATTTTATAAGTAATAATACAATTTTTTATTTAGTTTGAAAACATGCTGCACTGATGTAGGGAAAGGTCGTTTTTACTATCATCTGTAAAAACGACAAGAGCTTCTTCTTTTTTTAAAAGATCGGAAAGTAGCTTATTGGGATTTGAATTTTTCTTAAATTTGCGACCTACTGATTTATCAAATGGAAAAGAGGTTAAATTATTATTCTAGTCGTAATTATAGATATCGTAATATCATAAGCTTCTCTAAAAGCGGTGTATTAAAATTCTTACAATTTTATTGTGTAAATTTTTACGATTGTGATAGTAAGTTTATATAGCATAGTCAACAATTGATCGTATGTAATATTTATAAAGTTAGAAAAGTATTGGGATTTATCCCCTACCATAACCCTTGAAGATATCAAATAATATTTAATGATTTATGGTATTTTTTCTAAATTGTCGATTTTTACATTTTATTCGGCTGATGAAATACTTTCATTATTAAAATAAATTCACATGATTTTGAGGGGTGCAACATCAAGTTCAATTTTAGATAAACTCTTCTCTACAGGCAATGATTCATTCAAGAAAGTTGATATTTTTGGAATAAAGAGTTTTATCGATAGAATCATGTAAAGTATAGAGAAAGAGTCTTAAAATTACATTTTGTGGTACAGCCTAAAAGTAAGAGTATAAATATTTATTTGAGATGTTTAAAAGTAATCATCTTTCAAAAGCTAAAAATTTTATAAATTAAATTACAATGAAAAGCCAATCTGTGCTAACTTTTTTAAAAATATCGGGACGTTTCTCTGCAGCTTGAATATTCTTTTTAGTTGAATTTTTGAACAAAGAGGGTTAGATTAATTGTGTTGTTAATACAGGAACATCCTTTTTGAAAGCCGCTTTGATCGTTTGGCAGTAAACATTTAGTTTCGACTCACCATTGAAAGTTTTTTTTTAAATTATTTTAAATAATTTACATAGGATAGGTAAAAACTATTGGATAAAAATTAATACCGTCAGATTTGACAATAAAGTACAGATATATTTGTAAGAATAAAATGAATTTTAATAGGTAATTTTTTGATAAGATCATAGTCCACTCTATCCATTCTTGTGCTTGGTTTGAAATTTTTCAACTGAAGGGCAATGATAAATTCATCATACATAAAATTGGAATCAAGAAAATTATTCATTTGATATTTAGAAAGGTAATTCGGCTCAGACGAGACCCAGGCTTGACAAATTTTGTTCAGAGTAATGAATTTACTACCGTTAGATAAATCTTGTAGAGAATGTTGGTTACTTATTTTGATCTATTTGTCCTTTGGTATTTTAAAAGTATTTTGAACGTATTTTTCGCTTATTATTTTTGAAAATTATCTATTTTTTAGTTTCAAACGTTTTTTTGGAAATCAATAATCATTCTGTTCTTAATAACCGTTTACATTGGATATAGATCTGTTTAATTTAGAGATCTTTTTCTAAGAAAAAAGGAGTGTATGTAAAGGAGTGTAAAGGAGTAATCTTTCAATTTTCATCAAGATATATCAAGGTTATCAAACAAATTATTGAGAAAAAGTTAATTAAAATAATGCTATTTACGAGGGCGGCTCAAATATGATGGAGACAAATGCTGTAGATGGCGCGCATGTATGTTTTGAAGGTCGTGGCTTGAGTATGTGATAGCTGGGTCCCTTACAAACAGTGTTATATAGTTTTCGTCGGGAGTGCATGTTTCACGCGCGTGCTACGACCATGAGTGAACGTCAAGTGCCGACCGCCGTTGCGCAACGTATTGTCATTCGTTTTTTAGTGTGGGAAGGCGTTAAAAACACGGAAATTTTTCTACGTTTGCGAAATCAGTTCAGTAGTGAGTGCCTGAGTAGGGCTGCTGTGTTTAAATGGGCGAAAGCATTCAAGGATGGTCACGAAACCGTCGAGAATGAGCCGCATGATCGTCGACCGCGAACCAGCATCACACCAGACAACATTTGCCGCGTAGAACAACTCATTTTGGAGGATCGTAGGATGAATGTTCGAGACATTTCGGCTGAACTCGGCATCAGTATTGGTAGTGTAGAGTCTATCATCCACGAACACCTTCAATATCGCAAAATAACGGCGCGATGGGTTCCTAAACTGTTGAACTTCGAGCAAAAATTGACGCAGTTGGAAGTTTGTCGCCGCTTGCTGACGCGATACGAGGTGGAGGTGGACGGTTTTTTAACGCAAATCTTCACTACAGAAGAGACATGGGTACACTATTACACCCCCGAAAGCAAGGTGTCGTCTAAAGAATGGAGGAAGAAGGAGGAAGGAGCACCAGTCAAAGCGAAGACAACCAGGTCCGCGGGTAATAACGCGCGCCCTCATACCGCGCGTCTCACGCTCGATACAATATCGAAATTGGGGTGGGAGGTACTGGAACACCACCCCTACAGTCCGGATTTATCACCCTGCGACTACCACATGTTTGGACCATTGAAAGTAGCCCTCGGAGGTCAAAGATTCAACACAGACGACGAGGTAGGGGAGTTCGTGCGCACATGGCTGTCCGAGTTGCCCAAGGAATTCTTCGATACCGGCATCAAAAAGCTTCCGGAAAGGGGGACAAAATGCGTAACTTGTAAGGGGGAGTACCTAGAAAAACTGTAAATTTTTGTAAATTTTTTCGATAGTAAATAAACGTGTCAGAGCATTTGTCTCGATCATATTTGAACCACCCTCGTAACATCGGCCTTGTAGGACTTGAGAAGGTTAGTACAATAAATACGATATAAAAAAGCAGATCTTGGTAAAAAACTAGGAGGTATTTTTTTTTCAACGGAAACTATGATAATTTAAAAATAATATGAGTAATCGGACTTATCAAAGAGGAAAGAAAGCGTTAAAATTATTGTTTGCTCGAGAATAAGACGTCTATTGCGCATCCCTCAGTACATTAAAGCAAAAAGAAGATTTGAGTGCCGATACTGTACATGATAAATACATTCTTAAATTTTTCTAATTGTTCAATTTATTGTTATTTTGTAAATAAACAATTTCCTACAGTTATTTTTCCATTAATTACAATCTAGAAAATTAAAAAACGTAAAAGCGTTGCAAGGTTGCCTCTTTATTAATACGGCATCAGGAGCTCGAGCCACCTAAAAAGGGATTCATACTTTTGACTGGAATCGTACGAATTCCAAGAGTATTTATATATATATATATATATATATATATATATATATATATATATATATATATATATATATATATATATATATATACATTATTATTATTATTATTATCATTATTGACAGAGATATATTTTTGAGTGTTAACGTTTTTTTGACAATTTCTTAAAAATTTAGAGAAATATATAATAGAATCTTTTGTATGAAAATTTTTGTTATATATTGTAAGCACAGTCCTCGATAGCAGACTTCTTAATTAGTTATTTGCATATACTAGGATTTATTATGGATTGTAGTTGTATTATTTATTTTAGAAGAACGTGAAAATGAAATGGCTCTTTTATCGGAAACGTTTAATAAATTGAGGTAGATTTTCAAATATCATAATTGAGAAAAAGGCACCTATTCATTCATGAAACGTTACTACCATAAGGTTTCTTAATAGTTCTTACAATTTTAAACCATCCATGTAGAATGGTGCTCTTATTAGTAAACATGTTTTACTTCGGCGAGAGCTTGTTTAAGATTTTAGTTAATTTCATTTGACACATTTATTATATATATATATAAGGTATAGTGGTATAAGTAGATTTCATGTAGTTTACTTTTGCAGCTAAGATATTATTCAGATGCTATATTTAATTTAAAGTAAAAAAATTAAATTAGTTACTTGAAAATTTATATAAATATTATTTTTCTCATCTTTGTGGTGCACCTATATTTAAAACTAGTACAAATTTTATTTTCTTAAATACTTATTTCATTACCCATTATTATTTGAAAAGCTGTATTTTCATTATTGATGAAGAATAAAGTTATCTTATATTGAATAAGCTTAATTTCATTCTTATTTTATAGTTCAAGAATAGAAAATTGCTATTTTATTAAAATGATAAACTAAACGTATTCCAAATACCTAAAACATTGTCCACATTTAAAATTATGATATTCCAAAATATATTATCTCAAATTATAGTAAATATTACTTCTTTACAACTAAAAATTTTATAAATCGAATAAAAAGGTAAAAAACCTTGTTATGCCCATAAATAGTTGGAGAAAAATTTCACTTTTAAATGATCGTTAAATTTTTTTTTTATATTCGTACCTAATACAAGTTAATTCAGTTTTTATGAACCATTGATACAAAGCAGGATGAATCTTTTTACTAAATTTCAAAACAAGATAGAAAGAAACGAGGAGTAAGAAGAAGAGGAAGAAAGAGAGAGAGAGAGAGAGAGAAAGAGAATAAGAAAAAGAAACAGAGAAAAGACAGAGTCAGAGGGGTTCTCAACAAGTGGCTTAGTGAATGGACCAGCGGTGCTTTTATTATGTGAATTGAGAAATCCACAACACTGTACCTATGGCACTTGGTGACATCACCAGTTTTTCGAGACTCTCTTTTTTTCTTTTACTCTCTCTCTCTCTCTCTCTCTCTCTCTTTCTCTTTCTCTCTGTCATTTTTCGCTACACTGCCTCTGGCATTTTTTCTCACACTTCTCTCGTATATCCTTCTGCTTTCACCACTTCTCTTTATCCTCTAATTTTTTATATCCCATTTTCTCGTTTTTCTTTATTTCTTTTATTCATTTTTTCTATCTTCTGTCTACCTTTTATCCATGTTACCTGTTATTATATAAATAAATAATGTAATCTAGTATAATCTCTTCTTTTCACTAATTTTCTTTCCCTCTCTCATTTACCATTTATTCATTCCTACGTCAATTGAGAATACTTCTACATAGCGATTTTAATTATAAATTATAATTTGTAATTATTTTTTTAATTCTATTTTTCTTAGATTCTTAATTATGCCTTCATTTTTTATCAAAATTTTTTATAATGTTTTCAGTATTGTTACTATTACTACAGAACAAATAAGTATTTAAATTACGTTTACCGTGCAATAACTATTTTCAATATCGTAATATTTTTGTACTAATAATTAATTTAAAAAATATTCAATAAAAATAAAAATATTCATTTCTCAGTGTGATTTATAATGTATTAATTATTTTACTACGAATACGATTGTAGTATTAATAATTTTAATTTATAATTGTCTTATATTTAAATCCTAGTCTTGTATGCTTCCATTTATTAACAGTGTAATAAAATGAATCAACTTGATATTAATTTTACAATCGTGTAGTAGATGTAAATGCAAAAATATAATTATTTTCTTTAAAATTAAAATATCTGATAATAATTTCTTATTTTATGTTCATTATTGAATGAATTTTAACGGAAAATAAATATTTTATCGCTAACAATAATAATATTTAATTTATAAATATAACTTTAATAAATTGTTCATCGATAAAGTCAACAAAGTTTATAAAAATAAATTAATGATGCTTAATTTATATCAACGACATGCGTTAAATTCAAACAGTCGCAATAGCTTGTTTTAAAAAATAATATACAACAAACGAGTGTTTTTAGTTTCTCATTTCCCCCAATCCACTTCGTTTCCCTCTTTATCGCTTCAACTGTATACTCGTAGACATTTCAGTCTCGACTTATATTCTCGTTTTATGTACTGTAGAGACAAAGTGAGAGAGAGAGAGAGAGAGAGAAAGGGATAAGTCACGCTGCTTGCGCATACGGAGAATAAACTGACTCTCCCCTTTCTCCGTTAACCCATTCATTCTCGCTCTTTGCCCTCCCGCTTTCTCCGTTAGCTCCGTCTTTAATTACTAACAAAGCGTTTTCAGTCGCCACGCTGCGTAATCATCCTGCTAATAACCCACGCCTTCGTATTCCCTCTTTCCGCTGTTACGCTTCGTGAATATACATATATACGTATGCGCTCGTCGTCCTACTACCTCCAGCTTCGTGCGTTGTCCTGATTTATTGCGTTCGACGTCTTTCGTTAAAACGACTAACCGTGATGTTTACCGGTGCATGAACGAGACATTTTTTTATATCGGATTTGAAAGCTTTGCTAAAGTGGAATTTGATTAAATGTTATTTTACTTAAACGACTTTATTTATATAATTAAATTTCAGAAAAGTGTGTCAATTTAAAAAAATTAATTTATTAACTATTTAAATGGAATTAATAATTTATAAGATTATAGATATTTTTTCTACTAGAATAAAAAATAATTCTTTAATCAGTAAATTATTTTAATGTTGATTTTCCCTTTTAATACAACGATAATATTTATTGTTACACTATGATTATAAATCTTTGTATTAACAATTTATCTTTTTTTTTTATAGAACATTAATTATTTAAATTTGAGCAAATACAAACCTGCGCTTGCAGTATTTTAAAACGAATAATCAAGTTTCATTTATTATTTTAATCAACTGTTACATAATTATTAAATTATGACGATATTTATATGCGATACATTGTAAATGTGATTAAAATTTGTAAAATAAAAATGTTTTTTTAAAATATTGATTCTTATTTTAAAATAAACTATTAAAAGGTTGAAAGATAATTTTTAAACATTATTTCTAATTTAATAGTTTGTATTACTAATTATCTTAGTTTTTACAGTTTATCTTTAGTTTATAACAGTAATTCTGTATTCAATGAATAATTGTGATCCGTATAAGGTCGCTATAACATTTAAACTTAAGAATAAAATAATATAAATAAACTTTATAATTTACTATAATAATCAGTACTTTGTGAACAAAAGTTGGAGAGAAAATAAAATAAAAATAATTATTATTCTATCCATTATGCTCTGATAAAATATTCATTATCTAAGAAATACAACTTTCCAATTGAAAAAAAAAGATCTTTATTTTTAACAAATATGCCGGATATTAATAATAAGGTTATAGACTAAGAGTTATTAACAATTTCCGAGGATAATTAAAATTGAAATTTATTGCCTTTTCATCAAGGGTTTTGTGCTTTTTTAAAAGTTTATTTTCTGCGCTTCATTTGGGTCATCTCATCAAATGTATAAACCTTGTAAACCATAAATTAATTAAACTAATATATCTAAAACTAAAAAAAGAAAAAAAAAACAAACAAATAAAACGATATAAAAACTTTTAGAAAACTATCAATTTAAAGAGAAAGGTATTCGAAACCGTATTCTTTTAGTCTTGCCAATAAACTCCTCCATTTTTTATTGTTCAATTTTTATTCTTCCTTTTTTCCTATACGCAAAAAATATCCGAAATCGAATTTTCGATTGATTTTTATTTTTAGAGAATAAAGTCCGATATATGGATTGCGAGAAGAGAAAAAAGAATATAGATTTTTTTATCTCTATTCCGTCATGTGAAACTATTTCAAAAATATTCGACAGTATGGAAACGCTTCGCGCATACCGACGAAGCTACAGTGGTAGATCAGCTCAAACCAACGAAATCGGATTAACAGCGCAGGACGGAGAAAAGAGTTCGTCGCTTTGTAACGTATACCTAACTACTTTACTTCAGTGCCATACGCAACGACGCGAAAATAGAAAAGAAGGCAAGCTCTCTTCTCCGCGGAAATAGCGAAACACCGTCCTTTCGAATCACGTCTCCTTGGAATACTTCTCTTTCTCTCTTCCTCTTTCTTTCTCTTCTAGCCTCTCGGGGCTCTTTAAGAGAAAGAGCTCCCGTGCATCTGTTCCGTCTCGCATTACCCTTAGCTCCGCTTTAGAGAGCGACGTGTCTCTTTCTCTGCATCTCTGCCTCTCTCGTTCTCGCTGGCGCTCCAGCTCGTTCCTTAATTATTCAATTAAATAAAGGAAGCCGCGCAGCGCGGCAAGCTCAACGCGTACCTAGTAAAGAGAAACAAAGAGAAGAATAAGAAGAGAGGGAGAGAGAGAGAGAGAGAGAGAGAGAGAGAGAGAGAGGGTAAACGGGAGACACGTGTATAAGCAGCGCGGGAGAATTTTCGAAGTTTGCCTGCGCGTGCAGTAGTAACTATTTGAATGGTTAATTCGATATAATTCTAAGGCTATTTTTACCCTCAAAGGGAGTTTTCCTCAATTATCGCCAAGTTCCGCTGTTATTAATTAAATCTTACGTTCAGAGAAATTTCCGAGTTATTCTTAGCATTTTGCGCGGAATAAATGATGTAATGGATTTCGGATATACGCCCAGATTTCAGTTTGTATTGTTAATTTTCTCGTTCGAAATAATCGCTAAGTTTCGTTATTAAAGCAGTGTTCTCTCTGATATGTATTTATGAGAGTGTTAATCTGCGCTATAAAAATTATCAACTTAATTATTCGAATTATAAACTAATGCATTTTTTCCTTTAGATTATGCATATACATTTTGTCGCAAACGTGACCTTTCCATTCAACGTTCATATTTCCGTTACAAATAAAAAAAAAATTCACAACAGGTATGAAAAACGAAAAAAAAAAAAAAAAAAAAAAAGAAATACAAGTTGTAAAGAGGCACAAGTAGGTCAATTTACGCTCGGTCCTTTCACGTGAAATGTACCTTTATTAAAAAACATCTCTTTATTTTGAAAGAAAAAAATAAAAAAAAGTGTATAAACAAAAAAAACATCAGTGCTTTTCTAATTTGTTTCACATCACATTGACTTCAGTTTATTATTCTTTTTGTATTGTTTTTTTTTTTTTTTTTTTTTTTTTTTTATTCTTTATTTCAAGTGGACAATAACAATTTAATTCCAACGGAAAAAGAAAATGTTTGAAAATGCAGCAAGACATATGAAGATTCCGTCGTTGCTTTGCGTAATCAGACGGCATCACCGAATTTGTATCGCGTGCGCGCAATCTCGCAGCTCCGCTTTGTTTTCATTTACGTCCGCGAGCGGTTTATTCGAAAGAAGGAACGAAATTATGGACACGAGCGATAAATAATCCGACTATCGCTTTATGAGTCGTGTGACAAATCGCGTTTTACGATTCGCTTAATTACATATCCTGATGATACCGAGCGTTATGTATCATTTGTTATTCCTTCTCCATTGTCAGTCTCTTAGAATTTTAATTTAATTTCCTCAGCCGAGGAAGCTCCCGCTCGCTCGTACAGCCGTGCGTGCGTCTGAACCGCTCATATATACGTACGCGTATCTCTTTGCCATTGTGCTCAACGAATTCATTATTCTTTCCTCTGTTTTTATTTCCGCGCGTCGTTTTTTCTCCCTCTGTCTTCTTTTTATGATCATTATTGCAGCCAAATCGCGACAACGCGCATTATTTCATCAGAGCAGGGCAAATGAGGAACAAACAATAGCACAAAGTGTCAATGAATTTTCAAAGAGACAATTGAACAAAAAAAAAAAAAAAAAAAGGAAAAAAAAGAAAAAATAGAAGTAGCGCAAACGCAAAGAAAAACATAGGTGGAAGCGAAAGCTACGAGTCGACGCATTCATATTTTTACCTTCTACGGTTAACGACACAAAGTGCATTTCATTAGCCTCTAGACCATAGTGTGGGTTTTCTTTCAGTAGCATTTTCTCACTCTTTCTTTTTCTCCTTTACTCGACAAGAGAATGACGGTGAGAAGTGAAGGAGCGGGGATGGGAAAGGGGCTTGAGAGCAAGGGAACGAGCGAAAAGTGAGGAACACAGCGAGAGCGAAAACATTTTCAGGCCAGCACAATGAAATATACCGGCGTCTGAATTCTCGACACAAATACGACTTTACTCTCCGCGCTATGGCAGCCCGGGTACACTATAGCACCCACAATCTCTGTCTCCCTCTCTCTCTCTCTCTCTCTCTCTCTCTCTCTCTCTCTCTCTCTCTCTTCCTCTTCCGAGCCGAGACTGCCTCTGGCCTCCGGTAGTTTAACGCAATGCACACAATCTCACCTTGGCTCCGGCATAATGCTCTTTTAAAGCTCCTCGGCTAACCAGATTTCCGCGTGATATACCGTTTTAATTTTCGTACATAGCCGACGACGACGACGACGACGACGTCGGGTTCAACAACGCCGTCCTCGGCTGCAAAACGTCTATCGCGCCCCTTCCGCCTCCTTTGCAAGCCCCCCTTCCACCTTTTCCGCGAGAGATTGATTTACCGCGCCGACACGCGCTCGTGACGACGACGTCGACGACGGCTACCACCCGCTCTCTTTCTCTCTCTCTCTCTCTCTCTCTCTCTCGCTCTCAGTTCGACGCGTACTATACATACACGTGCGCTTACTTATACGTATGCACAGATACGCAGACGCGCGCGAGACGAGTACAACGTCGAGAAAGCATAGAAAGAGAAGGTTTTAGGTAAAAAATTGAAAGCAAAGGTAAATGAATTAAAAGCATCGGTTAAGCTATATACATATGGCATATGCAGAGAACTGGGACGATTTGAATTAGAATCGATTCTTTTTTCAACGCATAGTTTCTTTATTATTTATTTATTACATACATATATTCGTCGGGATGTTTTGTAAATTTGTGGGGATACGAGCTCGCGGTGTACTTTTCGTTTCAAAGTTTTTTGCTTTGGAACTTGCATAAAACATGCTGAAGTATTGTGTCCTTTTTGAAAAAGTGGAACGCACGAGAAACTATTTTTTCCATTTTGTTAAATAAAATGCATTTTAGTTAATGCTATAAAACATTGAAAATCGCTTAATGTGATTTTTTAATCGCTTAAATTGATGCGTCTATGTTCGTAGGGGAGCTTTTGACAGTAATAACAATTCTTTCCACAATATAAAACAAAGATTCTTGTTATAAAAATAATTCGTAATATTAAATTTTAATAAAATTTTTGGAATCTCATAATAATCAAGTATTTGTATTGAAAAGAAATTTGTCACATTAATACAAAAATTCAACCGTTTATAATTATTGATATAATTGTGTATATCAATGGCTTAAAAATTACATAAAGTTATGAAACAATCCTTTATTTATTAAAAGCATTTATTGGCGTTAAATATTATTTTAATTGTATTTATGATATGCGTAATTTTATTAGTATACAGTATAAAATTTAAATATTAATAAAATATCCAAAGTTAAGTGTTACTTTTAATTTGATAATAATATATTTTATTCTTTTAAATTTAATATAATTAATAATCAAAATATATTCAATCATATATATATATATATATATATATATATATATATATATATATATGATAAAATTTCGACAAATGAATACATATTTAACACATGAATATTAACATAAAAAAAATTTGTTTGTTTTTTTAATCAGTAGCCGAAGTTTACATTATTTTTAATTTAACAAAAGTTATTGTAACATTAGATACGAGTAACATTTCAACAAGATTGAATGAAAAAACGATGTAATAAGATATTTTTATTTTACCGCCGAGAATATATTTTTTGCCTTAAACATCTTCCAGCTATATTAAAGATAAGAGCTTTAGTTTATCACGGTAAAAGCTTCGCATTTGTTCAAAGTACGACCTTTCTTTTCAGTCACCATTATGTACAATGTGACAAGTTTATAAGATTTATGCTTCTTGCCATGATGCCGATGCTAAAACTCGTTATTTTGTGCCGAAGAAAAAATTTTCTTATGTTCTTCTCCTTTTTTTTTTATTTTTATTTTTATTTTTATTTTTCAAACCGAATATAATTATCGCGTTATAAAAATATACAAAATTTTTAAGCTTATAGAAATTGACGGATCTTTAGCGTTTTTATCAACGATCGAGAATCCTAATCGATTATGATGGATTTTTTTACCAATTTCGTTTTCTTTTTCAATTTTTATCGTTTCTAGTTTAGTATTAATGATCCTTTCGATGTGAAAATAACGAAAGTATGTTATTCGTTGTTTACAATCGCTTATATCAACTAAATTTAATCCGCCCGAAAATTGCCGGTTCAATGCCAGCTTTGATCTCCTAAATCCGCTGAGTTAACTTTCGTGCAGCCGTCGGTTTACAGGATTCAAAAGAGTGACGCGAGGTAAAATAAGTGTATATATACGTACAACTTTCCTCGCGTACTCCTCCGCACCCTTGCGGCGCAACTCCTCACGTCACTCTTCGACAACTCGAGTTTGCGCGTGCGCGCGCACCGTCTGCTTGCGTATGAGCGTAAACTGCGCGTTTCGCTTGTGTGTGTATATATATATATATATATATATATATATATATATATGTATATATATACACCTGTGAATGCCGCGCGTTCCATGCGTACTGTAGTTGCAAGTGTATATATATATGTGAAAATATGTGTAAGCTCGCCTTTTCTGACTTACGTATTTGTTACCCCATTCGTGTGCCAAGTCCCCGCGAGATCGTCGAGAGGCCTCTTGGCTTATTGTTATACAAAATCGCGACGACTCGCTTTTCTACCCCTCGCTTCCTCTTTTTCTCTTATCCCTTCTCTTTCTCTCTCTCTCTCTCTCTCTCTATCACTCTCTCTCTCACGCTCGTTCTCTCTGCCTTTTTCACTCGCTCTCTTTCTTTCTCTCTTTCTTTCTTTGTTTCTCTTTTTCTCTTTTATGTTTTTTTCCCCTCGTTGAACGCTGCGCATTTTTTGGTTTCCTTTCGTACAACACGATTTTTTTCTTTTGCTTCTTTCCTTCCTTTTCATGCTTCTTTCTCCTGTTTTATTAATGTCGAGTGATAAAAATTGAGTTTTTAGGTTTTCTTTTTACGACATATATAAAAAGGTTCATTTTATTTACAAAGTTTGAGAAATGTGTTTTACATTTCCTCTTTTTATAGAAATTGATGAAAATCTAAATAAAAATACATAACGAAATTTTAATTAAATACTCACAGTTATTGATTTAAAAGAATTTATCACGAAATCTTGTTTATCAAACATTGAGTATTCAAAGTCTTGGATTATATATGAATCTGTATTCATTCGTAAATCATAACGTATTTTCAAACATATATAGAATTCAGTTTCTCTTACCTTGTATCGGAAAATTAATATCCACGTATTAAAAACTTTTTTCAATTAGTATAAAATATAAAAGTAAAAACAAATTCATATCCGTCTATAAATTTGGGAAATGCACACATGTAAAATCATATTTATTTTTAGAAATTAATTTAGTTTTTTTTTACGATATCTCTTTTATCCTTTTTTACCTGAAAAATAACAGTGATAAGAAATAATTATTTTTCTCTTCCATACAGAATAACAATAGAAAATGAAACATTAATTAGGGTATAAATATAACAATTGTCAAAATAATTATGATTCAATAAAAAATTCACCATTTATAATTAAAATAATAAGGTACACTCGCTTATAATTAATTTATAACTTAGTTAAAATTGCAATGTTGGTTAATAAACTTGAAATAGTATTAAAATTCTACATCTTTAGCGATCGACGAGTCGAGTTTTATTGCCCGAGTGCAGCGGGCTGTTTCATTTATTTTTATGATACAAGTTATGACCGATTTGTTATTTATATCAGATGAATCTCAATCAGTCATTTTTTATTACAGTTTTTACAATTGTAATTGCCATTTCATAATTACGAAGTAACGAGAAAAGAGAAGGAGAGCCATAACTCGATTAAAACTTTGATACTTTACACTATGTAACTATGTGCTATAACTCGCTGTCTCACTTTTTCTCATTCTCTTGGTTTACTCTCTTCCTCTTGTTCACCACTTGCCTTTTATTGAAGACCGCGAACTTTTTTTTCCTAACATTTTCCGTTCCACCGAAGCAACTTCTTTTTCAACTTGTTTTACGATTACTGAATTCACAGCTACAATATCGACGCTAGAGGAGAGCTTCTTCGTCTCTTATTTTTCTCTCAGCGGATTCTTCGAAGCGCGCAGATTGTTTCTAATTTTTTTTTTTTTTTTCTCGTTTAGATTCTTGGTCTTTTACTCTTGTTTTCGTGCGCGCGCGCGAGCTTTGTAACCGTTCAAAGAACAAATAAAGGACAAAAAGAGCGATGCAAGGAATGCGTTTATTCGTTCTTTCGTTCATTCGGTTGCCCGCGGCGAGTCTCGTTATACGGTATTTTAGCGTACAATTTTTCAGCGGCGGTTCGGCTTTTTTCCTGCTCGCTTATATACCCTTTTACAAACTAGCCGCGCTACGAAAAACAAGAAAGTAAAGTAGCAAGTGAGGGAGAAAGAGAGGGAGAGGAGAGCGGGAAAAAATTCGCTTTTTCGTGCAAGAATTATTTCTTTCGGTAAATCAACGTGTCGCTTGCATTATACACCCATACGAGACGCGCATTACGAAACCGCTCGTGCTTTATGCCTTCAAACATCAAAACTTACGTTCCACGTCAAAAGTGGAGTTCGCAAAATTAGAAAATGCGGAAATGCGTTTTACATCATGTTTAATGGGTTTTCTTAAAAACATACCGGATATATGTGTATTCATATATACGTGTGTCCTATTTTTATTTTAAACAACGAAAATAACGGAGATGTGTAAGATCGTTGAAAAAGAAAAAAGAATCGGGACATGAATATTTTTAATACATATTTGGAGTTGAAAATATCTATTTTAAAAAAATGAAAACAAAGAAAAGTTCACGGAAACCTTGACATTTATACGATAGGCAGTCGTGTATGAAATAGAAATAGTAGTTGATCATCGTGTTCATAATAAAAGCATAATAGACAAACAAACTTTATCATTTTTTTAAAATGTTCAAAACTAGAATAAATTTACTTTTGTTGTTAAAAATAGAAAGTATAAAAGCAAACTAATTATAAAATGTATCAATTGTTTTTTCTTTTGTCTTTAAAAATTATTTATTTCTTGTACACATAAAGAAACATAATTTTACGCTTACTGAAATAAATTTGTGTAAGTTTGACAAAGTTTAAATTTTATTTTCTAGATACATATTGTTTTTGACTTTCTGCGTCAATGTAAATTCCATTAATATGATCGCGTAATTGAAATTCGGTTTTGGAATCGTTCGGTATGCAAAGTATCAAAATGTACACACTCGTATATTTGATCGACATTCAGCTACAGTAAAAACCTGGTTTTAAAATCAAAAGAGAGATGAAAAGAGAAAAAGAGAAAAAGAGGGAGTGAGAGAGAGAGAGAGAGAGAGACAGAGAAAGGGAGAGTTTATCCTATTTTCCCTCTATCTAGAGTAGAATTTCACTTCTCCGTGAAAAAAGTTTTTTTTCATTCTTTCACGAATTTTATATGTAGATATGTACATATATATATATATATATATATATATATATATATATATATATACATATATCCTTAAACGAATAGCAGCAGACTGTAGGTTACACGTTTTTCGAGAATTCGAAATTTGTTCGCCGAAGATTCAATCAGGGAATTCCGGCTTAATCGCTGAATAAAAGTTATCGTCTTGGCATGCCGTGTGCGCGCACACGCAATCCGACGGTTGCGGATATAGTAATAGCGATAGAAAATATCCTCGCGCTCTCCTCTCCCGCGCTACAAACGACTCTTTCCATTTCTCCCCATTTTCGCTCGTCGCTTTCTTCGTCCGTCTCTGTATACTAATCCGTGCTTCGTTTCCTTCCTTCCCACGTTTCCTATATAACCGTAGCCTCCTGACCGAAGCAATGGATTAATCGAATTGCTCGTGGTGAAAGCAAAGAGGAACGGAGAAGGAGGACGTACGAGCTTGAAATTTCCAACCCTCTGGTGGATTTTAATTCCGAATTTTTTCGCAAAAGTGCTACGCTACTAGTGATGTTTTGAGTGGTAAGGGAAAAGGGCTGACGTGTTTTAACGCTGTCTTTTTTTTCTTTTCGATTTCAATTTATGTTTGTCTTTTTTTTTGTGTGTTTTTTATTAACATTGGTTAAAAAACTGGATTATTTTTGGAGATTGTCCAATTTTTTAAAGCAGAGATTTCTAATTGATTTGAATTGAACAAATTATAATTGTTTAAATTTAAATGGTTTTATGTATTGTATCTAAAACTATAATTTATGTTATATTTTATAATATAATTATAATAAACATATTAACGTAAAATATAATTTGAATTTCATCATGAATTTCATTTGAGAAAATACTTAACCTAAATTTGATTTTTGTAAGGATAAAACAAACCCTTTTGATAAATATTCAATTTCACCTAGATTTATATTTTTGCAATCGTAGAATTTGATACTTTTCCTTATTAATAACCACTCTTTCTGTTTTCAATCAAAAAATATAAAATACTAATTCGAAAGTCAATTCTTTGGTATGAATAAAATCAATACTCCAATTAATAGTATAAAAACTTAAGAGTTAACTTTTGTTAAGGAAAAATTTAATTTCAAATTTATTCTGAATTGATCAATGAAACACTTTTAAGAATGTATTTCAGTTTATTAGAATTTTTTTATTATATTTTTTTTGAAGTTTTTCGCTAATGTACAAGATGAACAAAATTCCGCTTGTTCGAACAAATCAGAACGCACAAATCAAACTCGGATATTGAATATCGTAAGAGTTCGAGAGAGCGCCTTTGGCATTTCCTCAAACGGAGAGCAACTGAGATCAAAAGCTCTTCTTGTCCTTCGTACGTATACAAACTTGTGTCTACACCTTTCTTAATTGGAGCTTCGAGAATAAGCAAGAGAAAGAGAAAGAGAGAAAGAGAGAAAGTGAAAGCAAGACTTGCTTTAGGAAAGCGAAGCCTGATGATGACGAGCCCGATAAGGAATATGAGCGAAAGAGAAGAGTGAGCGAAGGTGAAGTAGCTACGCACGTCTTATTGGAGTAACAGCGGCAGCAACGACTTGGCGGAACGTCAAATTCCGAAACGTCTTAATTAGCGCTCGCGAATTACGCTTTGATGAGGAGGCGTCCTTCTCGCCCTCGAGTACGATAGTGAGAGAGAAAGAGAGAGCGAGAGAGTGAGAGGGAAAGCAATTGGATTATGTAAAACAACTCGAATAAATCAACGATCTTTGCCGCCGCGCATATACACATCTCATCGTGCAAGCGCGGAACATAAAAGGGGTTGGAACGAGGTTCCTCACGGCAGCTGGAAGTTGTTAATATTTTTAATCAGCCTCGGCGCGTCATTGCCGAGAAACAGAGAGAGAGAGAGAGAGAGAAAGAGAGAGAGAGAGAGAGAGAGGGAAGGAAACCGAGACGGATAACGAACAAACTTTCGATCTTGCGGGACGATGCTTTCTTTCTTTTTTTTTCTCCGGCATCTGTTTGGCAGCTTCTTCTTTTTTACATCTTTTTCTCTGTCGTTACTACTCACCAAGAGAGTTTTGCATTTAAAGTCAAAGAGATAGACCAGCTCAAATTCTTTCCCTCAGGTCCATTAGTTCTTTTCATTTCATTTTCTCTCTCTCTCTCTCTCTCTCTCTCTCTCTCTCTCTCTCTCTCTCTTTCTTTTTTCGAGTTATTTTTTACACTTACTTTATTATCTTGTCGACAGCTCAGGATCGAGCAACCGTCTGGAGCCGTCTTCAATGATTTCTACGAAATTAAACTTCCGTTACATCTTAATTCGATCTTCGCGACGAATTGAAATCTAGCCCCGGCTAAGAAACTGCAGAACGGAGAAATATTACTTACTTCGTGTTCAGTGGCTTTTTGCTTGTCTGCGATCTTAATTCGATGATGAATATGCGACTAGCAGTTTTACATTGCTCATTAGAGAAAGCAAGCCATGCTATATTTAACTGATGAACGTGATTCTATAAAAAATACTTGAATTTTATTATTTTCTTTTACCACGGCTAGTGGAAATTGAATCTATTTTAATATACCGACATAATTTTTAAAATTTCTACTTCAATTTTTTAAAAAAATCTTCAACTGCTAAAAAAGTAAAATATATTAAGCTCTAAATTAATAATTAAAATTTTGTATATACATTCAAATATGAGTAAAAAAAGTTGATGAAACGTCTGGTAACATTTTCAAAGATTTAATCAGCCTGAAAACTTTTCGTATATTTTCATAAAACACAAGCCAAGCTTTCGATTGACGTAACTTTAAAGTCTACCAAGGTAATGTGAATACCAGATTTTAACTTTTAAATATTTGCTATCTCATTAACCTTAATGAGATTATGAGTTGATTGCACCAAAAATTGTTAAAACTTCAGTGTTGTATTACGTATGATTAACTTGAATGGGAAAACTTAAATTTTTTTATTGCGAGGATTAAAATGTTGTAACCATTACCATTTCAGCTTTTTTTTTTAATTATTAATCCAAAAAAAAAAAAAAAAAAATATATATATATATATATATATATTGTAACCTCTGTAGACCATTATAAGAAAAATTAAAATAATAATTTTGTATAAATACAGAGAAATTTATATAGATTATTAACAACAAATAAAATCAACGATATTATGAACGAAATTAGAAGTAAAAAACAATATAAAAAATAGCGATAGGATTAAGAAATTGAAACAAATTAAGAAAAACTAATATAAAATAAATTACGAATATGTTGAAGAGCGAAAGACAATATACGAAGAGGGTTCAATGCCGCGAAACAACAAGGGCATTGAACTCAAAACTCGAAACAATCGTCGTATATTCTATGTAATACTATTTATTATAATAAGAAATCTAAGTAGAATTTAAGTATAAAGAAGTAAAAGAAAAAAGGCGAGCATCGAAATTATTTTATATAGAAAAATAAATATTCTATTATAACACATTCGACTAGCTAAAAATAACACATTTGACAAACAAGTAGAAAAAAGAAAAAATAAAAAATCTGAATTAGGAAAAAAGTTATTGTAAATAGAAGGTCATAGAAAACGAGAAAGTCAAAATTCTATGAAGTTCCATCAGGGTTACTGGATGAATAAAAAACAAAATAACAATTGAATTTACATAAATACGTAGATAAAGAGAGTACACAAAAAGTTACTGAAAAAACAATCGACGAAATAAATTATTTGTATATATAAAGCGAACCAAAAAGGTTAAAAAACTTGTAAACGATAAAACAGCTCGACATTGTTATACATGTAAAGACGTGACCACATCTCAGCTAGAAAATAAGAAAAATACATCTTCGAAAATATTGTAATTTATTAAGGGGGCAGTCTGGGTCTTTTACATGAAATTTCAACAATTTTTTTTAAACAGAAGTATTTATTTTTAGGTATTGAAACTTTTGCATATCAAAGAATAATCATTAAATTATATAAAAAAAATTTTTTTTTTTTTTTTTCATTTTTATTTACAAAATGGAGGCTGCAACAGAGACGTAAAACAAATGGCTGATACGATATCTCATGACTGAAATGCCTGAAACAAAAAATTCAAACGGCATTTTGAAAAATAGTCGATTCGCTATAGCCCCTACCAGAATTAAACATTTTGGACGAAAAAAAACAAAATGGCGGACTTTTTAATTTTTTGACCCGTTTTTGTAACAAAATTGTTTAATAAAATTGTTAAAAATGTATAAAAAATTCTGAATCTGGTAGGGGCTGAAGCTATACATGTCCTTAACACTCAGTTGAAATTTCAGCCCGATCGGTAATATAGATTTTTCAAAATCATGTCAGCCAGGTTAAAAAACGTTGTTTCGAGAAAAACGCGTTTTAATGTAAAAATGGACATAAAATTATTATAAATAAATTATATATATATATATTTCTTGGCTTTCCTGACCAAAATAAAAGTTTGTACACTAATTCTATATGTATATAGTACCTAAAAATCATGTTTTTAGAAAATCGATTTTTTTGAAAAAAATGACCCAGACTGCCCCCTTGAATAATTGTTAATAGAAGCTCATAGAACTTTGCATCAACCAAGGGTCGGCGAGAGTATATAAAGCCGAGCTCGACAAGGCAAACGCCACTTGATTTCAGGCATTCAGAGACGACAGTCAAAGATTAAGAGTTTCTAATGTAAGAATATTTAATAATAAATTCAAAATTTAATTAAAATTTTTTTAAGACCTATGTGTGAAATCAAGGCAAACTAAAGCAAAATTACACGACTTCCAATCGAGGGCATTTTGCAAGTGATGCAGATGTCCAAGTATTGGTAATGTGGTCATTTTTAAACTCAATGGTTCTATGCTTTTTCTAAAAAGGATATAATCTTTGAGTAAACCAAAGATTTTCGGGCATATCGGCACTGTGTTCGACTGCACCGGGATCGGGTGTAAAAAATTGAAAATTTTGAAAAAAACGAAAAAGAATAATAAAGAAAATAAACCGCACACGTATTCTACTATCAAATGAGTGTGGCTGGTTTTACACCTATGTATTAGTCTGCTACGATAATGCATTCACTAGCAAGTACATAGGTACAGTCATCTTTGAAGTTAAACTCTTTAAATGCCAAACATAAACATTGGCAGGTCAACGACCATAGTAACGTCTCTCTCTAAGACGTCACGCATTGGTATATGATCTAAAATTTTGTATTTTCGTAAAACAAAATCTAAAACTTCGAAAATCAACATTAGTCGAAATCAAATCGACAAACTGAATATTTATTATAAAAGCACAAGTAGGATCATGGTTGATAATAGATATAAAATAAAACATTAAACTTTTTGAACTATTGGGGATAAAATACACACGCATACACACGGAAATTGTCGATAAATCGGGGTTCAGCACTCGAAATTGCACGCTTAAAAATTAGTAAATATCTAAAAAATCAATGACTTAGCATAAGTTTATGCTGAATTGTTATAACGTGAGATCTGATACGTTACAATATTACGTTGATATTATATTTGCAAATGATTATAAATTATTTTTATTGCAATTTTTTGTTTTGATTTCTAGAAATTTTAAAGAATAAATTTTTGGATAAAGTGTACATATAATATATAAAAATTATTCAGAAACAATGTTATTATAAAAAAAAAAAAAAAAAAAAAAAAAAAAGTAAAATAAAAATCAACGGTCAAATTTTATTTTAAAATAGGTTATAAAATTTGTCCTCGGTTATTATGTTTTTTTCCTTAAATATATCTCATAAATTGTTTCTAAATATTACTCTTTCCCTAAACTAAAGCAATAAATATCTATATATAAGTAAATGATTCATCTTCCTGTTCTCAATGTTGGTGGAATCGTCCGCATAATGGATAGTCGATAGAGACTCTCCAAGCTTGAAAAGGCAGTCGTCTCTCTCTCTCTCTCTCTCTCTCTCTCTCTCTTTCTCTCTCAAGTAGAACCGAGGAAGACCGATCGTCATTCCAAACGCAATTATTGGATGCTCGAACTTTAATCGCTGTATCATCATCATTTGGCGCGCGTGCAACAAGTATTTCGATCGAAGTTTCCGGCCGTGGCTTCACGAAGAGACGCCGAGGGAGAAAGAGAAAGAGAAAGAGAAAGAGAGAGAGAGAGAGAGAGAGAGAGAGACAGACAGACAGACAGACAGACAGACAGACATATAGAGATGGAGATATAGGACGAGATAGAGTTAGAGTATACGCGCGCCGTTCTTACAGCATTGCATCTGCGTTTATCGACTTCTCTTTCTCGCTTCGCCTCTCGGGAAAAGACACTTCTACTGAGAAGGAAAGAAAGAAGCGGAAAGAGAGAAAGAGAAGTTGAGCGCGAGTAAGTCGTTACTCGTTTTATACCTCCGTGACTATCGATTGCGTTACGCATCTCTTACGATTTTACCTTCTACGTTGAGATATTATTGCAGCGTCTGCTGTTTGTCGCAACGCGTTAGTTTTTATTTCGATATTTATTTATTTATTAGCTTTTTTCTTTGATGAAATTTAATATAAACGCTATCTATAATTAATTTGTTAATTAAATTTATTCCACTTTTCATCATATTTAATATCATCGTCATACTTTATAAATTTTAACGAATATTGATTAAACGTTGCTAGCTACTAAAAAAATTAATTGAAATTTTTATGTATGTTTCGCACGTTTTATCATTGCATAAAAATTTATTGCGCTGTGCATTTTAATATAATCGTAAAAATTTTTAATTGGAAAGATGTACTAATTAATTCATTAAAATTCATTTTGTAAATGGAAAAAAGTATTTTGTTCAATTGAATTATTTATTAGTTTATTCTATTCCAGCTTAAAATTTTAATAAAAAAAACGTAATTTTTTCATATACTTTTATAAATGTTTAAAATTAGACTTTAGGTTTCCTTACTAAGATGTATTTAGCTGTTTTTACTTACCAATGAACCTTTGATGAAGCGTTTTCTAAAAGTTCTAAAGTTTTACTACTCGTAGATATATCTTTTTCAATAGACAAAGTTAATGAAAAAAAAAAAAAAAAATTAAAACTTTTGTAGAATCTTTAATATATATAATACTTTGTAGTTTAATTTTGTTATATCTAAGCAATTTTTTAGTTTTTAACATTATTAAACTACTTTGTTTTCATAAAAATATGTAGGAAATAATCGAGAGTAATATCAAATTCAACATTATATTGTTATATTTAATAATAGTAGTAAAAAATATTGTTAATTCTATAGCGATAAACTTTTTCAAGTTACTTGACTATCACTTCATGATGAATAACATTTTCTTTTTTTTTTCAGGTGAGTAAACATATATTCTGTCACTCAACGTCACTACGTTTGATATGTGGTTAGTAGATTATTTTTTTCCAATTTTTACCTTTTCAAAATCATATTTTATGTATGAATTTTAATTTATAAACATGTGTATTGATACTTATTATGTTTAATAAAACTTGATATAGAAATAAGTTAATTTGGCATTTCATCTACAAATTTAAAAGCAAATGTTTTATAAGATAATATAAATATATACGACTTTGAAATATTATATTATAGTTTATTCAATTATAAGATTGAATTATGTTTCTATATGATCGAAAAGTAAGTTTAATTGTTCATATTTTCATGCGATTTTATTATTATTTTTGTTTAAATCATCTGCGCATGTCAGTTCTATCTGCGCATTATTATTTATTAAAATTGAACAAGACAAGCGGTACTTTAAAATAACTAGTTTACAGCTCTCCTAAATTCATAAAAGATTATTCCGAGTATCGGCACTAGTTATCACTTAGCGCTATTCTATTATCCCCTCAAGCAAAGTAATAGCCGATCATTTAATATTAATGCTACTGTCTTTAATTAAATCCTTCGCAGAAATTTTCTAATTGTCTATGCCGTCGAATAATAAATGAGAATAAATAGGATTTTCCAAACGTCATTGAAACCTGTCCGAGTTAAAAAAAAAAAAAAAAAAAAAAAAAAAGTTTTATTAGGGTAAGCAAACGAGACGAGTTTCCCTCTCTAGTCCTTATAATCCAGCGACGATGCGTCAGTCATCGGCTCGGCTCCGATCCACTTTCACGTTGTGTTTCTAGATGCTTTTCCATGAAACGCTTAACCATTTATTCGAAGGCTAGGTTGCGCTTCCAGGAAAACGATCGGGACCAGGCCAGTTAACGATTTATAACCCTGAGAGTGTATACTCGCTTTCGCGTATATAGACTCGCCTCGCGTTTTCTTAAAGGTGAATCAAGCTATATATGTGTGTGTGTGTGCGCGTGTATAGATATATGTATATAAGTGGGAGAAGATCATAAAACTTCGCTAGGCGCGTGAAATACAACGGCTCTGTACAAAGCACATCAAGCGAGGGAGTTTCTTATATACAGCCTCAACTTTTCGAATCGCTTGATCATTCTCGAAAGAGAATGAGAGGGAGAAAGAGAGAGAGAGAGAGAGGGTTAAGGGTGAAAATAGAAGTGAGCAAGTGTGCTATACTTTATTATAGTCGCAATCGAAACTTTGCACGCGTTGCTACTGGCCCTTAGAAACAAGTAACCAGAAATGCAAGTTTCTAAAATTACCACCGCGGATTTCCACGATCATTCGACTGGTTTACAAGCGGTTGGGAATATCTTACGCTCTCGCTTTCTCTCTTTCTCTCTCTCTCTCTCTCTCTCTCTCTCTTTCTCCTACTTTATCGCTCTCTTAGAGTATATAACGCGGAGTTAAATAAGTTTTGCGCTATGAACGAGCACAGAAACTTGCGTAATCGAAATCTGCCACCGAACCTATCTGTATATCGCTATGCGCAAGTGCAGCTACGGTGATAAATATTTTACTTGTCAAGATAACGAATTTTGACGTTGCCTTTGCTTAGTGCCTCTAGTCGGAAATCTTTTGATTTTTTATTTCTTTTACCTTCGCCTTATTTTTCTTACGTGGTTTTCATTTTGTTTTTTTAATGGCTTGATAATAGATTTGGAAGTATAATGCCGCGAGGCGTTATTGAATTTGTAAAGAATAATTTTGATGGACTTATTGATTTAAATGAAAGAATTATCTACTCACTGTTACTTTCTTTTAAAATAAATTTTTTTTACTTACAAGTGCTTGTATAAATGAAAAATAATTGATTTTCAAAGCAGCTTAAAATAATTTTGATTGAATGAATCTATCAGATGAATAAAATTTATACAAATATCTTATAAAATATAAATATAACGCTGGAAAGTAATATTTAAAATAAATTATTTTATTATAATTAATACTTGGATAATATATTATGTTAATATAAAATTAAGAAAATAAAGTTTCTACACTATGAGAAATTAAATAGTAGTAAGACTAGTAAATTAAAAGTATATTAGATCAATTAGTCCATTACTACTTTTCATGCATTTGCGCTTATAGATGTTATAAAAACTTTATAACTTTAAAAACTTTAAATATTTTTTTACTTTTATAGCGTTACGAGTCGTAATGATTATTTTTAAACTATATTAATTTTCATTATCAGTTAAATTATTTATTGATTATTTGCTTCTTTAAAATTTCTTGAATAAAAAAAATACACAATTTTAATAGGTATAATAATTTCTAAGCCAATTATATTTTTTAAAAAGTTTTTGAGTAATTCGTTTTTCATAAGTTATGAAAAAATATTTTAGGTTAAAAAAGTAAATTAACAGCAATATGTTAAAATTGCAAAGATCAATATACAAATTAAGATAAATCTCTTATAACTAAACTATCAAAAGCAATAAATTGACAAGCAGCGTTGCTGCAAATTTTGTAGAGGATTGTATAACATCTGTGTAAATACCTACTATTGTTAATGTTTTGAATTGGGTATTTCTCGAGGTAGAATCATATCCCATGTGTATTTAGTTTCATCTATATTCTCGTCGATATTTACGTTATTCAATATATTTAAAGTTATTTAATAAAACATTTTTTTGTTGCGAATTTTTGAAAAATGTATCTTACTATGATCATAACAGTGATGTTTGTATTGGTCAAAATAAAATTAAAATATTTTTTAACAAAATATAAATTTGTAAATATTTAAAAAAAGTTAAACATTCGGATTGTATTTTTCAATATAAAACGTATCGTTTTGCTACATTTCAAACACATTTTTCAAATCTTTTAATGCATTTTTGAATAAATTTACTCTTTTTTTAAATATTTATTATTATTTCACTAAATGAACGATGTATCATAGACGATAACTTAGATATTTAACTTGAACTCACAAAATCGTTCATTCAACACTTAAACCTCATCAATATTAAGTTAACTGATTAATTAACCAACCCTCAGCTACCTAATAATCTAGACCGATCAGAGGCGTCCAATAGTTCGAACCCTACGAGGTAAGAACTTCAATGTGGGGCAACTTCTCCCAGGTCACCCTCTTTCTCTTCTTCTCTTTCTCTCTCTCTCTCTCTCTCTCTCTCTCTCTCTCTCTCTCTCTCTCTTTCTCTATAAACGACGGATCGGTTCCGCAGTGGACGGGACGCATTAGTACGTGGGATTCTAGGTTCGTCCGCTTCATCGAGACTCGAGCGCACCGGCATGTACGTAAAGTACGATAGCGGTAGTTGCGCCGCGTATCGAGAGCCAAAGTTACGGCGAACTTCCCCTTTCGGGAATTAAACTCCATGACCTTAGCGTCGCGGGAGACACGTACGCCACCGGTGTGCCAGAGCCTGCGCATATATTCGTCTTATTACCGACATTGTAATTACCGTAGAAATGCTGCTATTCGCAAAACGACTCGGTACGTATACGTATATACGTGCGAGCGACTTTATATTACACATACAACCCAAAACACGCGACGTCTCATCGGCCGGCTCTATTTTAGCCTTCGAAAACTCAGGTACGAATTATACCATACCGAGAGGAAGTCACTCGTACAGGAGACCCTTACGAAGTAGTTGGAGAAGTTGACGTTGAGAAAATAAGTTCGCAGTAGGGAAGAGAGAGAGAGAGAGAGAGAGAGAGAGAGAAGCAGATAGATCGTAAGCTTGGACAACTTCTTGGCTTCTCTTTCTTGTATATCTATGAACGCTGTACAAGGTCTTATTTGTCGCGTCAAAGGGAAATGTCGTCGTGGTAAATAACCGCCGTCAAAGGCAAACGAGTTGCGAATGGATTTCCACGCTGCTCAAAGCATTATGTGTAACGCCGAGGAGAGAAAAAAAAGTTCAAAGTTAATATCAAAGCTCCTCCGGGAAGTCCGCAGTCCGAGTCAATTTACCGGCAAAAAGATCCTCGGCGCGCGCGCGTGCCCTCCTCGTGCACAATGACTCGGCTACAACTACTTAACTGAGAATGTATCGCGAGCAAACAGTTAAACTCGGCGAAGAAATTGCTGATAAAAGGTTGTTTGCCAAACCCGCCGAGTTCTTTGTGCGACTCGCCGGCCGCGAAAAAACTTCGAGAATTGTAACTTCACAGACTTTATCCTAGTGAAGACTAATTATTTTGTTGGACAAAGTACTTTCTTTGGTAAATAGCTTCTTTTGCCGTTAGCTGCTCTCTATGTAATGCATATGTTCCGAAATACTATTTATTTTAACGGGGTTTTGAATAATTTATTTCAAAATGTCTACTCGAAATTTGAACTTTGGAACACTTCATTTATGTACACTCGTCATAAATGAATAGTTGTCATAAGTTTTGTAACAAAATAAAGATAACTATATTTTGCATGAATTTCAGTAAGTATATTTTTTGCAATTCGCCAAAGTTGAATAATTTATTTTTAATTTTAAAGATCAATACTTTAAGATTCATTCCTTATTTACACGATTAGCCTTAATTTACTTGTTGTAACTCACAAAACATTTGCATGTCACTGCGTTGCAAACAGCATTACATTTTGTTAAATTGACAAAGACGAATCATATAAATAAAAAATAATTCTCAAATTATTGATCTTTAAACTTATTCTAAGTAAATTATTCATCTACGCTGAATTTCAAGAAATAATTTACTTATTGAAATACATCCGAAATTTAGTGATTTTCGTTTTGATGTAAAATTTGTGTTAACAAATACATCTTGAATTTTAAACTTATTACGAAAAACTTTTTTTTTAATTACTCTATACAAAAATTATACATATATAAAGAAACTTAAAAGAAAATATTAATACGCATTATTAAACTTATTAAAAAAAAAAAAATTATCTCATATCGAGTGAACAAAAAACTCTTTCGGCGTTCCGATTTTATTCAAATTGGTTTGCCACCTCCGTATAGTTTGAATATTGCATTTTAGATTTTCATGAGACATCGTTAGAACATCTAGAAACGAAGTGAAATATTTACGAAACTGAAACTGTAAGCTATTTTGCACACCGCAGCCAAGTAAAAAATTTATTAGCTGTACAATTCTTCATCGCGAAAACCACATATTCGACTTATTCATCATTAGCATACGGTAATGACTCAAAATAAGTCAAAGCCGATTCAGTTTTCATCTCCTTCAACAAGATTATACTTAGGACAATAATAATGAAAGCCTCCTTTCGACAAACCTTCGAAGCCCCACTCATCTAATTCCATCTATTAAGTGCCGACCCCTCAAGGGTTTGCGCTGTGATTTCAAATGGAATTACCGACGGTTCATTGTTCGTAAGAGCCACCAAGTGACTCGTTCAAAAGGCGATTTAAGCTCCTACAAGGAAAATTATCCGATGATTGAATTTTTCAAACGCGTGTCGTTGATTTCAACGAGAATTTTCCATTCAAATGTTTAATTTTTGTCGACTATGCTATGTGAGTAAGAGTTGCATAAAATTTTGGATGTCAATATATTTTTTTTTTTCCAATTTAGGTACATTGTAAGCAATAAAAACAATTAAATTTATAGAATTACAATTTATTTATTTTCCGTACAATTAATACAATGAGAAGAATATTTATTTGTTAAATTTTTACAAACAATTTATCCAAATTTAAAATAGAATACGCTGTGAATAACACATAAGATTTGTAATCTAATTTAGTTTCAGTAAAAAAAAAAAAAAAATTGCTGTTTTCAAATATTTTTCGCACTGCAATGAATTTTCAATTATATTTTATTATAATTATAATTTTCGTACATTATTAATTATTATCATTCATAAATTCTTTAAAAATCTAAAAAAGTTTATTCAATTATAATATCGAAAATGAAGTTATTATTTATTCAGTGTAATTTAGAGATACATATATAGTATGTGCCTTAAACTATAAACGTACAATAAAAATAATGCTATACATTGAATTAATAAAAAAAATTAATATATTATTAAAAAAATTATTTAAAATATGTATATTATAATTGCTATTAATATAAAAATCAAAAATATAATTTATATTAAATTTTGAATACGTTTGTTTACATAGAGATTTTAAGTATATTTATTCACTAAGGAGATAATTCGATAAGCTGCTTGAAATTATTAACAACTAACAGTTGTTGTCGGTTAGCTAATACATTAATAAGTAATTATAGGAAATATGATTTGAAATATCACTTGTAATCAATAGATTTTACGTATTAACGATCAATTTTAATGATTGTACAATTTGTTCGTAAAAATTTATCGAGAAATATTATTCATATTTAATACTCTTCTAATTATAAAATGTATGTAAAACGGTCGTTCTTAATAAAATATAACAAAAATTACTCGATTAATAGGTGATTATAAATTTATACTTATAATGAAATAGAATATAAATATTCTGCTCGTTTATTTTACATTGTTTAAAGTGAACGCTAATGTTTAAAAAAAAATACTTTAGCAAATATTAATTAGTTTTTTTCGATTTAAAAAATAAATTATTTATATCCGATGCAAATAGCGAGTTTTTTCAATTTACCTCTCATGGCAAACTTTTTATTTCGTCGAATAAAACTTTTTCATTCGATGAGGTTTGCTTTTTTTAGAAAAAAAAAAAAAAAAAAATAATAATAAAATTCGTTGCTTGATTAACACTAACACGTTTGATTCATATTTGCGATTCATGTAAACACGTCACATATACAGAAGAAGAAAATTGTCGATAGTTAATTAGTATTTCAAGCAACCCTTGAAAAACAACCGTATTCATTCGGAAAAGTAGAAGCATCCGCTGTAAAGAGAATTCACATCGGTGCTCTTTGGAAAAAAGAAAACATCCCGGGGCAGCGGCTCTAACCAGAAAGAATTTCAATCGTTATGTTCAACCAAAACATTTGCTTACTAATACACAAAAGCGTAAATATCAAATGATAAATTGAAGAAAAACAAAAACAACAACAAAAAACCCAAAACTTCTTCGACTAATTAATGTTCATTCCATTACTCGTCGTGGATTCGTTGCCGGAGGCCGGCGATCTCTTAGCTGGTCTAAGATTCGACTAATTTCCCGAATGTTTTTGCCGCGCAGCCATACTTTTAATTCGGGCGTATTCTCTCGAGAAAAATTAACGGGTCAACTTTTTAATTGCGTGTGCTTTCATTAGTTATGCGATTCGTCTTTCTTTTTTACACTCCACAAATGTACGTGCATACCTACCTTACGTATTTTACATCAAATTTTTTTTAATTTAATTTATTGATAAATCTTATATTATTTTACAATTAATTAATTTCTATTATAGTTTTTTTTTTCTTAATTGCTTAATTAAAAATTACAATTACAAATGCAAGCGTGATAATTTTCTTTCAAATATTATAAAAAAAACGTCTAGTACGTGTTTAAAATTGTATCGGCTTTAATCATGAAAACGTTTTATAATTTTACAAAATTTATAAATACGTCGGACGCATAATTATGAAAATATACACTGATTAATAATTATATGCAAACAGAAAATATCACGGTTACAAAATTTGCGAGTACAAATTTTCGAATGTTTGAAAATAAAGTACAGCGCAAAATTGTAACAGTAATATATCATTGTAAAAGCAATTTATAATTATTTTTTCTTCTGCAAAATTACTTAAAAAATATATGTCTCAAATAATATTAGGAAATAAATTTCGGTAAATCGTCACTTTTTATTAAAAAATTTTACGAGCATCAGCAATAACGTAAAATGATATTTTTTCGAAGTTTGAACGTCGTAGATTTTCTCCCTTTTTTACTATTTTACACGGAGTAACGTATATTTCTATGTAACGTAAGCCCATGCGTTAGTGTACGTTCGTGCAAGTGCGGACAAGCAACGAGAGTTGAGAGCCGAGCTTTCGAGCTTTCTTTCACCGTTGGCTCTACGTATATTAATGGAGGTAGAAGGAGAACGAGAGCAAGAGCGTGCGCTAAATATACACATATACGCACTTACACACACACACGCGCGCGTGCACACGCGCATATTCACTTATATACGTATGTAGTACGTGTATAAATGTATGTGGGCAAAGAGAGTAACATTAATTTCGCGGGGCGATTCGCGGGCCGCGCGCGAAATCCCCTCGAATGCGTCGGTCCGCGAGAGAGCCTTGGCTTTTCGCCGTCTCGAGCGGATTTTCGAATTGGCTCGCGCAAGTGAGTCTTGCCCCGGGAATTATGCGAAGGCGCGCAGAGTCATTAGCGGGTGCGCAATAGCTATACGTATAATACGTATACCTATACACGTGGCGAAAGTGCCTACGTAAACGCAACGCGGCTTTCTTTTCTAATTGAATTCATAGGGCCGAGGCGGCTCGGCTCGATTTATAGTAATGAGACATCTTATTTACAGAGCGCCGAGATGAAAAAGCGCTGGCGTTGGTTATGAAGGAAAATCGCTAAATCGCTAAGCTTCTTACGGTTGATGCCCCTGTTACTGGCGGTTCGTTCCTTCATTCGTTCGTAAGAGAGAAGGAAGCTCCTTTCTCCTTATTTTTATGCGCTCTAGGCATTTTTGCGAGCATCTTAAATTTCGTAATTTCTTTTATGTAAATGGTCGGCGGAATATGAGCCGACATTTGTGTGTAGCGCATTACGCGCGATAATCTTTTTCACTGCGCGATTATTATTATTATTATTTTTTTTCTCTTTCGCTTAGGGTATAAAATATTTTAAACGAAGACATTTTGGCTTTGTTAATTCTATTTACTTAGTCGCGGTAAAAGCACGGGAGATGAAGAAAAATGAAGCAGTGCAAGCATTATTCAAATTGAGCCAAGTACTCATCCGATTACTCATCTTAATTTGTCGTCATAGCGAATGTGGCCAACCTGAAGAAGTGTTTATTTATTAAATGAGTTTCTCGAGCATTTAAAAGTAAGAATTAAAATTATGTTGACATTTCAAATGGAAAATAATGTCGAATAAAAATACTTTGGAATTGAATAATTTATTTAAATGCATACTGTATGTATGTATATTTGTATTTTAAATAAATTGAAATTTTATCAAAAAATCTCGATTCTTTCAATTCAATAAAAATATTTTTAATTTAAGAATTTCTCTTAATGCTAATTTAATATTAATAAAAAAAGGAAGTTAAATTTTTATAAACTTTTGCAGTTTCTTGGAAAATATTAATTACGTAGTAACATTTTATTACCTATGGTCATTACGTTTTATATTTCACAACTATAAATATCATTTTTATTGATGGATATTAATTATGAATTTTTAAATTATTAATTTTGAAATTGTCAAAATTTTAGAGATTGAATCTCACCAGCTTTAATAAATCAAATCAATAGATGGATGCATTTTAGAAAAAAGATTTTTTGATTAAATTTTTTATCGTTGTTTTTTCTTTTTAAAAAAGTCTATGATTTAATTAAGATCGCGTGAAAACATTGAGTTAAACTTTTTTCCAAGTACTTCTGTTAATGAGTCGTTTTAACCACAAAACAGTCAGAATTTTATTTCTACCGTTAATTCAAATAACGCTGGAAAATCTGATGAATATAAAATTAGACGAGCATTTTAATGCGATTTCTTTCAATGCGCATAGTCGAAAACAGTATCCGTATATAAGTATTAATGGAAAATGTAACGTCATTTCAATTTAATTTCGCAAAACGAATCTTCGCCGAGTTTAGATTTACACCGAGATCGATAGTACGGCATCGAGAAACGGCTCAGTTCGTTAGGTTGGATGTGGTCTCCCTCATCCAAGGCTACGAATACAGTTGACTTTCTCTTACTCTATCTTTCTCCATGTCTCCCTCTCTCTCTCTCTCTCTCTCTCTCTCTCTCTCTCTCTCTCTCTCTCTCTGCGGTTTATCTGATTTTGCTGGGTGAACTTCTACCGACGCTTTTGAAGTAAGCAAATGCTCTGTCGACAAACTAACTGTTCAGTTATGGATCGTCTAAAAGACTCGTTAATTTAATTCATATTGCGAATAAGTAGAAACGTACAAATAGTATTAAATGTATAATTTAATTTTTCCCTTTAATTTATTCTTATAAAATACTGTAAACGTAGTAAAAAATTTAATGTCAGCTTGACATAAAGCATTTGAATGAAATTATGACCCGAGGATGAGAATTGTTAAATTACTTTTGTATAAAAGTACGTTAATAAAAATGATAATTTTGCTTATATTTAGAGTTTAATCTAGCGATCGCATTAATTATTTAAATTTCTGGATAAAAAATTTGCTCGATAATAACAAAGCAAGTAGGATTGCTGTTTTTTATTAAAATATGTATAAATAATGAATTTGGTATTCGTAAGCAAAAAAGTAGCAAACATTATTCAGTAAAATTTAATACAATACATTCATATAAAAAGAATAAACTGACACGAAATAGACAGGAATTAAATTTCTAATCAAAAAAATTTGTCCATTAATTAATGAACATAAATATATTATATGCGATTATTCGAAAGTTCAATAGCAATCCGTTTTGTTATCCGTTATATGTTATACTTTATTAAAAATCGAAACATTATGCGCAAAAGGGAGAGCGCGGTGTATTAAACGAACGATAAAGGGAGCTTTGAAAAATGAATTTTACAAAGATGATTAATAAATTGTTGGCAACGAACGGTAAGGTAGCTATCCCCGAAGCGGGAAGAAGGATACGCGTGAGTATGTCCCTCCCTTTGTATGAAAACTGATTTATTCCCTCTACGCCGAACGAGTCTTATACCTCTCAGCGTGTTCATTATACAATAGCCAAGTCATCGTCGTCGTCCTCGTCTACTCGCGATCATGCGACACGCGAGCTCTGAGAAATTGAGAAACGAACTCGTGATAGGCGCTGCCGTTGTTGTTGCTGCTACTTCTATTCACTTTTCTGCTTTTCTCATCTTGTTATACGTTTTTTTAACGCACGGTTAAAGTACTCGATGTTATGTTTTTTTTCTTTTTTTTTTTTTTTTTTTTTTTGGTTTAATTAACGCGAACGATGACGGTTAAGTATTTTCTTTTTTACCGTTTTTCGACATCGATCTGTATTATTTAAATCATTCGGATTGAATAAATAACGACAAATTTTTTTGTCATAAGTATATGTACGTATTTCGTATTTTGCATACGAATACACGAACGGCGAATTTCATTTTGAAACGGCGGGTGCTTTGAAATGACCGCGCCCGAGCTATTAAAGTTTTTTTTTTTTTTTTTTTTTCATCGGCTGTATGAATAGTTTTGTTATCAATAAGTAATTATACGTTTGATCGAATCCTCTTTTCATGTACGAGATGCCGAGCCACTGAAAATGACAAGTGCATTTAATTTCAAATGAATATATTCGAGTTTGCATCTCGTTGTTCTCGTGTGACTCGTTTTGGATCAATGCTTGCTGCTTTCGCGCGCACATCCTCGCGATAATAACCGATGACGATAATCATCATCGTTGCTATTTCCAATATTTACCAAGTTACGCATAAACGCGACCTAGATTTCATATCCTAGATGAATCGATATCATAAAGCGCGAATAAAAATAATAATTAATCGAAAATACTCTTTGCTGAGATGTTTTTAGTCGCCCAAATTTAACGCTTAACATGTTTTGCATAAATTGTTAATCGTGTATTAAATTATAATGTAAGGGATTAACATTTTCAAAACTCGATTAAAACATGAGTCAAATATCGTGTAATCTCATTTAGGACGCATGATGCTCCTAGCCCAATCGCACTGTATCGTGCGCTTGTACATATGTATGCGTGGTTGCGATGATGATACTGTTTTGAGTTTATCGACAAACTTTTCGATATTAAATGAATGCTAATAATCGAAAATTCGGTATATAAATATTTTTAATGCACTTTTGTTTACAGATTAACTTATAACAAAATATGAAATAAATATAACAAAAAGAAATAAATAAATAAAACATAAACAAAGCCATACGTGTATGTTTTTAGAAAAATTGCGAAATAACATTTTAACTAATTTAAACCAAGCCTCGCGCGATCCAAGTATTCGCGTTGAAACTCTCAACTTTATGCGATAAAAAGAAAATATAGAGCGAACACAAAATAATCGGAGCTATACAAAATGAATCTTATCGGGCGAACAATCGACACTTGAATCTAATTTAGACACTCGGCGTGGACTACTCTGCAGGGCGCATTAAGCCACAAGCGAGCAAGAGAGAGAGAGAGAGAGAGAGGTGGGGGTGGGAGAGGAAGAGAAAGAGAGCGAGGCAAAAGCGTGCGTGCTTGTCAGAGTCAGGTATAAAATACACATGCATTCACTTACGTTGAGCGCGCCGCTTGGGTTGAACTAGCGCCCTGTGAAATTAATTAAAACTCTTTAGCGGATGATTACGTGTGGAGTTGGGCCGAGCGGATAGCCTCTGCTATCGGTCTAGCTAATCGGCGATTCACCTTTAGCCTTTCCTCTTTCGTTTTCCCTCTCTCTCTCTCTCTCTCTCTTTCTCTTTTTTTCTCTCTCCCTTCCTCCCTCTCACTCTTTCATTCTCTTGTCCTTATTCTCTCTCTTTCTCTCTCTCTTTCTCTCTCTCTTTCTCCACTTAACGATACTTTTCGTTCAACGTTATCTCGAGTTCTACCGCTCGCGGCGAAAGTTGCCGACCGGATAACGGCTCGAGACAATCCTTCCCTTCGATAGTTTAGCGACTTAAGGCGAGAACTCCCGTATCGCAAAGGACGAAGCGAATCGAGCCTTCGAAAGTAAGAACGACCACGACGTTCCTTTCTTTGCTCGCTGTCATCTTTTTCCACTCTTCTGTAAAGCTGCCTCTTTCACCAAGATAGAAAGTTTGTCGAGTGTTTGCGAAGCCGCGAGTTTTTTCTATTTATCTGACTTTGCTTTACAAGTGTGCGTTATAGAAATAAACTGCTTTATCTCTACAAACTCTTATGAAATGTTTGCAAGTTATTTAAAAAATTTGTTAAACACAAATTAAGAAATTAGAGTTGTTAATATATGAAATTTTTATAAGATTATTTTAAAGTATACATATATTTTATTACACAGTTCTAAAAATGCACCTACCTTGTTTGATCACTCGAAGCGATAATTATTGATGTCATAAATGATTAATATCGTAGTATATTAATGCTTTGAAAAATGAGTAACAGCTAATGTAAACAATGAAAATGCTTTTCAACTTTTAAATTCCAATCGAAAATTTGAATTATTAAGCAAGCAACGCTAATGAATAATCAAGTTGGATAACAATGCTAGATTATAAATGAGGATGACTAGAGGATGAACTCTCGTTAAATCAGAGCAAATTTGCGAGTGAAAAAATATTTAAATTAACAAAACGTTCAATTTTTATACTTGATTGATGGATAAAGTAAATCACTAATATTTGATGAATTATCGATATCTCTTTGAAAAAGTCTATTCAGTGCTTTACAATATTTTCTTTTTTTTTTTTTCATGAATTCATTTCTTTTTTTTTTAATAATCTTAATGAAAATAATACGACGGTAATTGGTATCGGTAAGCATAAAGACCAAGCGTCATTCGCGTCAATACCAATGAAACAGTCGCTCGTTTCGAAACTTCTATTACAATTTGTGGCTTGAACAGGATTACATAATGGAGTACATTAATAGCAGCAAAAATTTGAGTTCGCATATTGCGTGGCACTACTGCCCCAGTCACTTTTGTAGTTTTAATATTTTCATTGTTCGTATTTTGTGTATGCGTTACTCAATTTTTTTTTTTTTTTTCATTAATTTTGAAAAAAATTTAATCATAGCCCATTGCCATTCTTTTGAAAATGAATACAACTGTCAGCGAAAGAGTTGAATTAACTATTCAGTGCTCATGGCAATATATACTAAACACTTGTATATATCGGTCACGTTTAGTTAATAATTTAATTGGAAATATTTTCAATAGTTTTTTTAATTTCACGCTGTTTATATAAAATATGTATGACACGTTGTTACACTCTGTAATCTAATATTTCTTTTGACTGATGTGTGAAATAAAATTCTCATTAAATTTGATTTGATTACATTGGTTTACATGTAAAATAGTAATAAAAATTACATTACTGTTATTAAATGACTTATTAATATAAAAAATTTGTCAAAATTCAAACATATTTTTTCCAAGAAAAATTAAAAAAATTCGAACCAATAAAGTAAAAGCATTTATTTCATAGAGTTTTTTTCGCTTTGATGAAAGTGTTCGGTATATACGCGTTTGAGATTTAATAAGAATATGCTTTTTTAATTTCGCTTAACTTTATGAAAACGTTCTCGATTCGATTGCGCGCAGCGTAACGGCAAATAACTTGTTTCTCAACAATCTAGCCATACAATTATTTAGAAAACGTCTATGGCAAGGAAACGCCCGTTAAAAAATAAATGGAACTTCTTTTCTTTTTTTTTTTTTTTTTTTTTTTTTTTTTTTTTTTTTTTTTTTTTTTTTTTTTTTTTTTTTTTTTTGAAAGTAAAATACAAAAAGTGGTGAAAATTCCGGTGGTTCCTTTCTTTTGAAAAGAAGAAGGTAGCAGCGATACTCTAATACCACTTCTATTGAAAAGTAAAAATGAAAAAAGCCCGAGGCTCCGAGGGAAAAATAACAGCTAAAAAAGTACATAGTCGGCGCAATCATCAATCTTCATCCTAGTAGCTTAATTAGCGGTTCTGGCATTGTAGCGCAAGCCTTTCATCGAACACGAAAGAGGAAACATCTCCTCTGGACGGTAGCTTCTTGGCTTTCCGAAGCGTCATTCAGGAACGAGCCGCAAAGGAAAAGGGGGAGAGAGAGAGCTCCTCGGTTTTCCTTTCTTCGCGAGCATCAAAAAATCTTTAGATTTTCAACGATTTCGTCGTGAGTCTTTCTTTTTTCGCACGATGTAGTATTAAGCAACAGTGAAGGCCGTTAGGATCGGACGATTCGTGGCGCAGGATGCAGATGTAACGCGTGTAACGTTGCTGATTGGGTCGGATCGGTTAGTATTCGAGTTGCGGTGCGAGCGACGAGGTGAACCCGCCGTTGCAATCGCCCGCGACTCGTTATATCGTACTCCGGCGCACGGCCAATCAATATCGCAAGGTCCGAGGGCTGGTTAACCGCGGACTCGACCGTTATCAAGAGCACAGCGCGGCATATACTTCAATTAGAATCGAATATCCATTCCGTCGGTGTATTCCTGGAGAGGGAGGGGGGGGGGAGAACTCTTTGCGTTTATGATTCTCTTTTGATTTTTGAATGCTCTGACTTAGAAAAGTCGCGCGCATATTCGTACAATTTATCTATTTTTCCAAATTTATTAACAAAGATTTTTTTAATAAATTAATTTTTTTATTTAAATTTAATCATTGATACCTAAGTATACTATTTTATGATAATTATTTAATGAAAATCGATAGTATTTTTTTTTTTTTTAACAGTTACAAAAAAAATTTTTTTTGAAAATTTGTCAATATTTTTAATTATCCTAAATGTATTGATTCACTGCTATGCATCAGTATACTCTTTTATTTTTAATATACACATACAAGCTTTTTTTTACGAAAATCATATACATGTAACGCTATATGTAAAATGTTCAAATCATTATTGTTTTAATTATTAGTAACTTTGTATTCAATTTTTATTACATAAATACAAGTATTCATAATTTATAAGAAGTGTTATTATGAAAATCATAATTTATTTTAATACAGAACAATTTTATCTACTATTTATTACATCGTTAAAAAATAATTTAACATTTTGCATTCAAATGTTATTTTAAGTTCTGCTTAGAAGTCGAAGGTAAAACTTGATATTATTTGTTCAAAAACTTATTATTTATTTTAGCGCTAGCATTTGCTAGAGCATTATAAAACTGTATCTTGAATTATAATATTTATTTATATTACGTTAAAGTAAATGAAAATAAAAACATTAATTTATTCTAAAATAATATATAAAATTTATCAAATTAATCTAATTATACTAAAATTTTATTTCAAATATTATATATTTAAATATTTATTAAAAATAAGAATTTAAAATTTTAAATATTAAAAAAATTATTTCTCGATATGGATAAATAAAAAGAATACATTGTTTAAATGTAAGCGATGCTTTTTAAGATACATATATCTTATTTTTTAATGTACAAATACGTAATGCGAATATTATAAATAATAACCGCTGATAAAAAAAACAATTATACTTTACAAATAACAGCGTGAGGCTTAGAGAAAGCAAAGAAATACAAGGAATAACACGAAGGGTGTTACATGCAAATACTCGAAAGCTTTCACCGCTAAATACTCTGCCAACTTCGTGCGATTTCTCATCTAAATAAAAGAAAGACATTTATTTCTCATTCGCAGTCACAAGGGCAGAAATGGCTTTCCTCCCTTCCAGCTTGCAAACGTATACCTATACGCAAACACACACATACACACATTTAGGTGCGCGCGGGAGCGTGCGAGAAGCAGTAGAGAATATAAACGGAAAGCTCCGGTGATATCGTGCAACTCACGCAAATGGCTAAGGCGACTCGTGAAATTATCTTCGTAATTAACGGCACTTCTTAACGTAACGCATTGCATGCCGGCGACGTTTAGACACGTGCAACTTGCACCCACTGCCGAATATACATATACGTGTATACACTCGGTGGAATCTGTGCAAAGACGATACGTAACCCTAAACTTGCCAGTCTCGCTTTCCCTCTCGCTCTCCGCTCCTTTTACTTTCCTACGCTTGCTTTATCCAAAACCGCAGTCGTGCTTTGACGGGACTACCAGGACTTCGTGTGTTGATATGCGAATGCGAGTGCATATACGCATGTCTGCGTGTGCGTGTACACGATCAGCAGCGAGTTGAAAAGGAGAGGAATCGTTGGTGATTAACGAGATTAAACTCGACTCGGTTGGGAAATGTGTCGCTTCTGACACTTTGGCGGCATATCGCCTCTGGTAATTTGTAATTAATAAGTTTAAATTTCTATCTACTTGCGATAGTTTAATGCATTAACTCTATACTGATATTTTTTTTCTTTTTTTCTTCTACAATTTTTTTTTTTTTTTTTTTTTATTACCTCAAATCAATTCCAGTAAACCATTGCTTTTGTTATTTTAATTAGATGTAAAATAATGAATATTTGATTTTCAGTCTTAAATAACGCAAATGTATGCATTTATGTACGTACAGATCAATTTCAACCGCAATCCCAATAATGATTTTCGGTAGCTTTATGATTCACTACTGAACAATGACTATGCCTCTTTGATATTAACAAACAATAAAATTACTTTCAATAACATATTTAAAATAATAAGTGAATAATTTACTGAATACATCAAAATAAGATTAAATTAAATAATATGAAAACAAATGATATTAATATACACAAATAAATGTTTATTACGTATCCATTTGTTTCTTTATTGCATGTCAATAAAATATTTATATGATTTTACGTATTATAATGAATGTAATATTCAATAAACATCGAAGATAATAAAATGCATTTTCTTTGCTGACTGAATAATAAAACTCAAACCTACTACTTTTCAATACTTCATTCGTAAATTTATGCAAGCCAATACTTAATAAAATCATAATATATTTGACAATGCAATTGTTAAATTAGAACGTAATTTTTTTGTCAAATATTACACATAATACCGTTAATTCATGCATTCACAACTATAAACACAAAAGCCGTTCTTCGGCAAGAGGAGAATATCGTTCAGCTTTCTTATCCTTAATCGAGTTTCGTTATTTTGCCGTGGTATTATAATCAAATATGTGATTATCAGTCATTAAAAGCCTGGTATTGCAGGCTACAAAATAATGGAGGAAACGCTAGAGGGAGAATGAGAAAGAGAGAGAGAGAGAGAGAGAGAGTCAAAACATAATCCTCAGTGAAGCGGAGACGAAGCAAGCGGTACACGCGAGAGTGCATCCACTATCGGCGGTACTGGCGGTTCTGTAAGCTTCTCACCGCTTAATGGCTAGTTAGTTCTTGCTTAATAACGCGCGCTATTGTTCGATGTCTGTACGCGAAATCGCATTTAATGCGCCCGGTTAGCTACGCGACGACCGAGCCGATTGTATTATCGGTCACGAGTGCGTTATGCCGACGTGATACTTTTTACCGAGGACGAAGTTAAAGATACGAATATCTTTGACGTTAATACGTTGGATTTGGATTTTAACTCCGCGTGCGCGCCTTGGTGCAGCTCGATCAAGGAGGGCCGGATCTCCGTGTCCGCGAATTTCTCGCGAGGTAGCCGCAATGCGCGAATTTACGAGGGGATGGGAGAACGAGAAAAAATATGGTGGATGAAGTTCCTCCGGTTGCTTTTTGTAAGTGAGCTTTTAATGGCACCACCGGTGGATGATTAAGAAATTTTGCATTTCAAAGCTGTTCCTTTTTGGCTGGAAGATTTTTTTTCCCTTTGTGTTGCCGCTGCCCTTTACGAACTTATAAAAAGCCAACTTTATTGCTTCTCACGAATTTTAAAATAAAATGAAAGTTCAACAATTTTTTACAACTCGACATATCTGTATGCTTTGCCTTATCTTCAATCTTCATTTTGTTTCTAATATTTTTCGTTGCCTATTTTTTTTTTTTTTTTTTTTTTTAATAAAGGTTATAAAGTTATGAAGCGAATTATTTGACTATTCAAAATTCTGCACTATGAGAAAAAATTTCCGTTTTTAACTAAACGATCACAACTGCATCAATAATTTATACATTTATATGTTGTTTATTAAAATTCTCAGAACAAGAGAAAAAAAATTTAATAAAATAATCTTCCTTTTCTCGTCTACTGTTACGCATTTAAATAATTCTCCCCCTGTAAATGTCATTAGAGTGCAAATGTTGTTATGCAAATTTATGTGTAAAATGCTTATTAGAAAATAAATATAAAGTTTAGAAATTTGTTTTATTTTAAACAAATAAATTTTCTAATTGTTTACCGTACGATTTAAATGGTAATTCACAGTGAAGTATATAAAAGCGTCCAATGATTTATTTAATAATGTTTTTTTTATAATGATTATGTTAATCACAAATTGGATCCAAGACTATTTGTTAAAAAAAAAATTTATAATAGTAAATTTTCAAATAATTTAAAGTAAATTTAATCTAAATTAATTATAAAAATTTAACTAATAACAATTTTCAATAAAAGGAAAAAACAATAGTTTATAAATTACATTAAATTAAATTGAATTACATTAATTTTCTTGCAATTGTGTCTTGCAAATCTTGTTTAAATACATTGACAGTGAAAATAAAACTGAAATTAATGAAAATAAATTAAACAATAAACAAAAGAGTTCAATGAAGAATAAGTATTAATTATAAATATACAATATATATTTTTTTCTTATTCTCAACGTACCTATTCGTCGAGCGCTCAGAGGCCAATGACGAACTCGTCACGGTCCCTTCGCTTTTTTCGGGCTCTGCCTCCCCACTATCTTTCTACGTGCGCTCAAATACGCCGCGTCTCCTTCCCGCAACTACGAGAATTTTCCAGGTTTTGCGTTAGCTTGCAAGCCCTATAGCCAGTTTCGCCGCCTGACCAACCACGAGATGAAAACTCTTCTCGTGTCCGTGCCCTTGCCACTTCGAAATTTTGAGCTTTCCGGGCAAATGAGTTCACGTCTCGAGTAACGTCTTACCGTGCACGTGTTGGCGACTAGGCCACGGGCAAACGCGTGCACAAAGAAACAAGACTTAATCTTACAAACTAATACCAAGAAAAATAATTTAATTCCAATTTAGTTGTTTACATCATGGTCCTCTTGAGTCTTGCCAGACTTACAATTTTCCTATACATTATCATTATTAAATAATAAATAATTTGCGCGCCTTTAAAAACAGTTTTGGATTTTTTAATTACGCTCGCTTTTAAATTTATTAGTTTTGTTTATTTTCTTTAATTTGAACAAAAGAATTTATTATGTCTCAAAAATTCATTCGTCGCGCGTCTTTGTTTACATTCTCGATTGCGTATTGTTCTAAATAACTAACATTTTTCTATAATTTATTTTAAAAAAAGTTCTTAAAATTTATTTTTAATTTATAAATACATAACTATTTTTAAATTATATAAATTTTATAAAAAGAATGAGATTAAAAATTTTTTTAAGTAGAAGTTTTTGAGTGAACTATAGTATAATCAATATGCTTATTATAGAATATGTATCATAAATTAACTTAATAATTGCAACAGTTGTTGCCAGGAGAAAAAATTATTACACAATCTCACTGATAATATTATTTAAAATTTAACCGAAACAAAAAACCATTATATAAGTAAAATGTATTATTTTGAACTGCAGAAAGTTAGATACAGAATATTTCATATACCATGACAGAACTAAATTAGAATAGTTGTCTCTTGTTACACTGCATCAGCTACATTCTGTTAATGGGCTGGGTATTTGCATAATTCATGAATATGTTGTACGCTTGTCACGTATGTGGAGACGACCGCGAAAACTAATGCTTATATTTTTTGTAAATTTTAGTTTTTTGAATCAAATATATCGTTTCTTTAACGATACTTTTAAACGAAATTTTTATGAGATCTTGACTACTTACTAGACTTTTAGAAATAATTCAAATAGAATAAAATCATTTGTTTATTTTGAATGTTTTTTTCTAGAAATAAAGATATATTTTAGATAAGTCGCTAAAATTTATAAGTAAAACTTCAAATTATAAAGGAGAGGGACTCGTGAAAATATACAATTTCATATTCATTGTCAGTCAAAAGTTGAATAGACCATACCTCTTTCACCACTCGGAAACATTTGGCTGTTTTCTACAGCCATATAACTCTATAAATGGCATCACAATACACTCGAGTATCCTTACAAACGTCAAAAGAAGGACAATCGTAATATAACGTACAAAAGCATCTCTTTCGCACAGCAAATTCAGGAAAAAGCTACTTCTCTCTCTCTCTCGTCATAACGAAGAGGCGAAATATAAAAGGATGCGCACGATATGCCTCGAAGGTATAAGAGGGGAAACGTAACTCTCCTTCCGTTTCTGTCTTTCTCTTTCTCTTTATCGTTTTAAGCACGCGCTTCGTGACAGGGGTGGATCCATCCCGCGACAGTTGATGTGTCTCTTTTACCGGCATATCGATTGTGTGTCCGCTCGACGGAGGCCAATCTTGTCCTTAACGAGCTTACCGGAAAACGCTTTTATCCAAGCGAAGCTCTTAGTCGAGAGCTGTACCTTTTGACAAATAGCCGTCATAAGGGAAGAGAAAATGGAGACGTTACGTGAGGCGTTCATTTGTTCTTCGTCACGCTCTTTCTCTCTCTCTCTCTCTCTCTCTCTCTCTCTTTAGCTCGCGGGCTATCTTCGATTTCTCTCTTAAGAGTTCAGGTTATTGTCATTCATTGGGACGATCGCAACATCCATTCGTCGTAAATTTGGTACGAGTACCTGGGTTACCGCTACTTGCGTGTGGCCGACTTATGAAAACGATCTCGTACTTTGGCTATTATCATTTGGTGCTTTTTATCTCGTAAAATAGAGAGCTGTTTGGAGAAAATGTACCTACTTCTGATATGATTAATTTTTGCTTTTGATGCTAGGAAATATTTTTGCAGTTGTGAGATAATCCATTTTATATATATATTTTGTAAAATGTTACGTTGACATAATTTTTATATTTCTATTTTTAATGTGCAGAATGTATGACATATATTTACAAGTGATTTAATAAAATTTCAAAGCTACAGGAGATTTAATAAAAATAATTTTATCAGCGAACATTTACTAACAATTTATTATCATCTAACATTGAAGTTTTACACTTTTCTAAATCAAATTTTCTCGTTAACAAAAATACAGACGTTTAAGTAACAAATTTTTATTTTTAACCATAATAGTCAAAATGAATAAAGGTATAGTGAAAAAATATAATGATACAAAAAATGTATCGATCGCGTTTGTAAATTCGCACATCGCGTTTCATATTTTAAAACCTTTCAAGTTTTTTTTTTTTGTTTCTCGACGCCGACTACTTTTTTTTTTTTTTTTTTTTTTTTTTTTTTTTTTTTTTTTTATTCCCAAGCGGAGTAACGAGGTTAAATATGCCTTAAAGATCTTTCTTACCGTGGAACGAGAAATAGCAGTTTGGAAGATTTCGCTTTCGAAAGCAGAATTCACCTATACCCAAGGGTATCGAACGTCTTTCTCGATCCTAAAGGTTCCTAAGCTCGCCCCTCTTAGCTACCCGATGAAAGGTGATTCTATTTTAAATATGAGAACTATTTTATAATTTATTTCGGCGTTGCCTGCAGAGATGCTTCCTTGCACGCTTATGACCTCATGGCTTCCTTTCTGCATCGTGAATTCTTTGTCTAATATTATAGTAAGCAGCCATTGGCCTGCCTTAATATCGTTTGCGCTCATTTAGCGTTAGCAACAGCGTTCATACTTTATTCTTTACGAGGAATGAGACTCGTTAAAACTGCGTGGTTGCATTTATAATCGCGTTAAGTAAATTTATGGCTAATTTTGCGCTTCCTTGCTTTTTTTTTTCTTCTTTAAATGCCCCATATTTTTTCGTAATATAAATTGCACACGTCAAAATAATGTATGTATCAATTGAAAATTTATTTTCATTATTTTTTTCACTGTTATAATATAGTAATTTTTTATGAAATAATAATTTTCTCCTTCGTATGCAAATACAAAAAAAGTTTTTGGCTCTAATTTTTTTTTAATTTGATTCGATTTATGAACTAAGGAAAACAAGCGTTATATTGTTTTTTTTTTTTTTTTGCAACGTTTGAGAGCCAATCAATACTTCTCAAAAAATTCTCAAGGAACAAGTGGCTATTCTGACAGAACGATCACCCAAAAAATTAAAACCGCATTTATAATCCAAACGAAGTGTAGAAGCAGCCCGTCTGCCTCGCTGTTCCAAACTCGACTACGTAGTTGGAGGGTGCGCGGAAAAACTCACGCGCGCTATAAATTATTCGTGCGACTAGGAAAGATAAAAGAGAGAAAAGGAAGGAAATAACGCTAGAGGAAGGAAAGATGTATGCTCGTATGAGAGAAAGGAAGATTGAGAAAAAGAAAGAAAAGCTAAGCAAAAGGGGGAAGGCAGCATTTGACTTTGGGCTTCGCACCGCATCGCCGAAAGAGAAACTTGGCCGCGAGAAGACGAGTCGCAAGGATGGTTTGGTCTAAGCGCCAGGCCGCTGAAACTTCTTGATCCTTGGACTTTTCTCGAGTGTTACTAATGTGGCGTATTTCAGGCTCGCCGGCGGCACACGTTCGCCCCTCGGCTGCCGAAGTATTATGAAGCTTAACGAGGACTTAGCGTCGACCCTTAAGAGCCGTTACCGCAGCTATTCTACCGGCAGTTGCGAGCCCCGAGACTTCTGCTCTTTTGAGCTCGATTTGCACTCGCGAAACGGACCTGATTTTGATAAATTGCACGGCCTACTTTTTCTTTTCTTGTTGACTTGGAAAAACTGAGATTTCGTTGTTTGCTCATTGTTGTAATAATTTGAACTTTCTTTTTTTCTAGACACTTACTTTTACGGTGAAAAATCAAATTTAATTTCAAACATGTTGGTTAGTGATATTTTTCTATTAATGAATCATAAAAATTAATTTCCCAAATTTTGTTTGACGAAAAATTCACTAACATATTTAGATATAACAATTTATAGTTAACTTTTTTATATATATTTAAAATTATTTTTAATATAATTTTATTTACTTTAAAACAAAATAAAAATATCGAACACTTGAAAAATTTGCTAATTTTAGAAAAACTAGATGATAATAAAATTAAAATAAATGTATATTTAAATCTTAAGTATTAGTTTGCTACCAGTAACTTATAAAAATACAATATTTTAATTTTAAGTCTTAATTTTAAAATAATTTTAAAAATTATATAATATCAAAGAAGTCCATCTCAAGTGCAAAGGTGACTTCCAAGAACACCTTATTAAAATCTAATTTTAAATTATCTGTCGTTGTTCAATTATTTTCAATTTTGATAAATTATCGTTCTTTAAAAGCTGTTATTTATAGATCTTTTAAATACTTTATAGTAGTAAGATTTAAATCCAATATTTCATTTATATCAAAATGCTATTTATTATGAAATCTAAAATCTTAAAGTAATTTTAAAATCTCATTAAATCGTTGTTTTAGTGAATGACGATTCTTCTAAAGCTTGGAAAAAAATTATTTCTTAATAAGAATAAATCGATTCGATTTTACTTATCAATATTAGAAACTTAAACTTACAAAAAATAATGAGTCCTATTCGAGCTTTAGAAACTTTAGAGTTTTCAGGTTATAGATAACCGCCAGTAAAATTAGATATTCGAAAGGAATGGGTGACAGTTTTACTAACGATTTTGAGTCTCAAGTTTTAGAGCTTCAATTCTCAATTATAACTATATAATATTCATGAATATTCAAGATTATTTAGAACGTTAAAAATATAAAAACTAGTTTGTTAGGTCATGACAATGTATTAGAGTTTAAACAACCCGCGCTTTCGTCAGATTGTAATAGATGACCCTAGAGCTCATCGATTTTTAAATAATAGTCCTGTAATAATTTTTCAACAACGAAAAGCCTCAAATTGCAAGTTCAACAAGTCCATAATATAAAAATATATGAAATTACTAAAATGCATATTTTTTCTAATATGAAATAAAATCCTTATCGGGAATCGTGGATTTAACAAGATTTTCTATATCTAACTAATATTTCTCTTGTGCAACTAGCAATTGTCTTCATCGCCATCGAAACAATCACTTAGCCCGGAAAACATTACGATTTTTTCGTAGCTCGAATTGCCCATATCTTCCAGTCCATTAGCCTTCATATTCCATCATCTTTCTTGCCTTTTCCGCTCCGCTGGGCACCGACAGATCGATTACACCGCACTCACCTCCACAATCTCACTGGCGCTTCGAGTAGCGTATTTCATCTCTTTCTATCTCTTTCTTTATTTTCGTCAATACGTGCACGCTGTTATACATTGAGCGAGCAAAGAGCAGAGCTGCGAATGATCTGATTAAAGTCAAAGGTGTACCGACGCTTGACGTTGCGCGGCGAGGGTAAAGCGAGAGAGAGAGAGAGAGAGAGAGAGAGAGAAAGAGAGTCAAATAATCGAGGACGCGTGTACAATAGTGAGCTAAAGGAGAGTAGAGACGGCATTCGGGGTACACTTGGCCAGGTGCACCATCCCGGAGTAAAGTTGAACAAAAGACTTATAGGAGTTTGAAGTGCCATCCCCAGCTCGTGTGCAGGAAAGTTGCCCACTCAAACTCGTTGTCATGTCTCTTTAAAGCTTCCTTTGCTCTTTAAAGCTTCGACTGGTCTTTGACGCGAGATAGTAAACCTCAAGAGTGAGTCTTGAAAATTTTTCTTGCGAAATCAAAGCATTTTGATTTTTCTCTGGTAATCATCTAAAATTATCCAGATATTGCCGATGAGATCAATAATTTCATCACAGCTAGTTTAAACATCGTTCAAAAAATATTGTTACATTACATGTGTATGATGGGAATAGATTGGAAAAGATAAAAATTAAATTCATTGATTTTTAAAATAAATACTCTTTACTTTTATTAATTTACATTCACGAAAGAAATGAAAAGATTTTTACATGGATATATACTGCCTCAAAAAACATTATAAAGAAGAAATTTATATTCTATCTTTAAAGTTTAACCAAAATATAAGAATATCCATATTTGTAATTTAGAACTATATTAATCTATCTGTTTTCTTGTTAGCTTATAAAAAGTTTATTTTTCGCGATATTTTTTCTCATTTTTAATACTTAAAAGATAAGATACATAAAACTAAATTTATTTTAAAAATGAAATTATTAGTATTTTTTGTGAACCATTTTAAACAAAAATTTATTTTGGAAAAAATAGTGAAATTCTGTTTGACCTTTCACATACTCCGGTGTAAAACAATTTTAGATGATAAATTTACTTTATGAGCAGCAGTTGTGCGAAACAATGAAAAATATAGAGAAAAAAGATTCTACTTTTAAAGTGGAATTTCAAATACCTTAGATAATCAAACAGAATTATAACCTGCAATATTCAATAAAACGTAATTAATTATAGCATACTCAAATGAGATATATTATTTATCGATTCGCACAAAATTAGAGATGTAGGAAAGACAATCTTGATTAGCGCATGAAACTTTAATTTCTAAAGTACCCAAATACTCAATTTCGAGAGGGAATGACCCCTGGTGGTACTTTTGGCCGTTTGTAAGTGCTGTCTTGCTCGTTTCCAACAATGCCGTCGGTTTCTGTCTTTCGTTCACATATACCAATACGCACACATCAGTTCGTACATACATACGTGAGTGTATCGCTATACCATAAAGACTGCAATGGTGAGGGATAGACAGTGGCGTTAATAATTTAACGTAGACGGCCGCCCGGCAGTCTGCCGCCGACTACGCGGAACACAGTCGAAGTACGCTGCATGCAACTCACCGCAACCTAATGACTAACGTCAACGAACTCTCTTTCTCTCTGACCCTTGAAGAGAGACAAAAAAAAAAAAAAAAAAAAAAAAAACAAGTGAAAAAGGAATTTCGTTACGTTGCTGCCAGATGCTATATAGTAGATGAACTGATCGTAATAACAGCTTCGTTCGTTTTGATTTTCATTCGTTTATAGGGGAGAGTGGGATAGAGATAAAAAGAGAAAGAGAGAGAGAGAGAGAAAGTGATAGATAATTGTGGGTAACTGACAGTAAACAGAGTGTCAATGTCAATTCTTCGATCGATTACTAGGAAAAATATTGCTGCAATGGTTCTGGTCTATTTTTTCATTTCGTGGAAGACTTAGACTTTACTATTGTCATGACGTTTCTTTGAAATTATAGTCACGAACTAGTGAAAAGAAGACATTAAGCTTAAAGAATAATTCAATAGTGAATAATTCTATTTCTACTTTCGATTTAAAACAGTTGGTTAACCCCAATTGTATTGTGATTTATTTTTGTTAACTATTTAGTAGTCTATTTTTTTACTTATATTTTTAATGAAATTTATTATTTTATATGACCTATATTGGCATCGATGGTTTTGTTCGTTAACATTTAAACAAATTTTAAAAATTTAATAATTCAAAACTTAGAGAAAAATATAATATGCGTGTACTGTATACAGTAGAATAAACACGGTATAATCAGACAAGTTTTCTTAATTCCTTGTAACTTGTTTATTCAATTTATTGCAATAAAAAATTTGTATCGTAATTATAACATTTTACTATTATCCACAAATATACACACATATAATGAGCTGTATGCATCATTATTCAAGCACTTAAAAAATAACTGAAATTTTGAATAACCATAAATAATATGAAAAAAAATTCTTTCCAAGTTGTTTAACTTCTCGAATCCTTGAACTCTTAGGGATTTTCACGAGCAGTTACCTAGTCGCTGCTACCCGGTTATTATATACATTATCACAAAAGTGGCTTCCCGATTTTCAGTGGGTATGCCCGATGAAAAATGTAGTAGAACGATCGATTGCTCTGAGAAAGGATAAAAAAAACAGCAGAGCAAGAGGTAAAAAGAGAGAGAGAGAGAGAGAGAAAGGGGATGGAGGGAGGGAGGCAAGCCGCTTGCCTTTGCGAATAATTCAAGGACTGGGCTCCTGCAAGAGCCACGGGACTTTGTTAACAAGCGAGTCGTACCGGTGCTCGCCAAGCACATTATGGCGATGGTCGACCAAGTTTCTGAAGCCGATACAACTTTTGCCCGAGGATATCGATTGGTTAAGGATTATTCGAGCTCGCCTTGTTTAAATTGTTATATGCAAACGTGTGTATGAATTGTGTAAACTGTAATCACGGTAATATTTTGGTCTATTTGATTTTAAACGTTACTTTTGATTAAGTAAGCGTGAAAGGAAAAGATTAAATTATTACTGATCATACAAAACTTTCTATTCAAAAGATAAATAATCATTATTGTTACTATACTACTTTGTTTGCAAAAATTTTTCTCTTATTTTTGCTATATTGCTAAATAAATATTGTTATAAAATTTAAAGTAGACTTCATAATATTACCAAGGCAGTATTATAGTTCACAGAGATAGTTTAAAAATATGAAATACCTAATCCTAAGTGAAGACTTTGTTACCTACATTATGCAGAAAGCATAAAAAAAATTTGAAAAAATATCGCTTTATATTTGAAGCAAACGTTTCAAAAAAAAAAAAAAAAAAAAATAATAAAATAAGATAATGCAAATGTAATGTTCTGAGAAATAAAGATAATATAAGATTAAAAAAACTAACGTTTAAACTTTAATATTTAACTTTAATTTCGTCACCTTTCTATGCAAGTAACTTTAAGAGAAAGTCATTAAAGTTTGAAAGTTAAGAATGAATCTGACACTCACAATTTCAGAAATAATCAGTTCATGAACAATTTATAGGAGTAGATAATACTTAAGATTGATAAGACTAATATAATATTTTAGAGTTGAATCTTACTAATCATTCACAATAACAAATTTTATAGATATATCAAATAAAAATAAATTTTCTTACAATTTAATACAAAAAATTTTCGTCAAACTACTATAGTTAATCTTAGTTTATGTACTAATAAAAAACAAACAAAGTAAAGTGCAAAGTACATCTGTTGCTTTAGTCATTTATAGCAGGAGTTGAGCAGTTGCGCAGATAACGTAATGAATATGATAATAAATTTCACGTGTCAACTTTTCACATGATTCCCATTGGTTGACCTCATTAGCAGGTAGTTAGAGATAAAATTAAATGAATTTGTAAAGTTTTTGTGTTATAAATATTTAAACTGTATAAAATAAAACAAATTGCCATGAATTACGAGAAGTAAGAGCCTTGCACAATAACTACTGTTATCGGTGAAAATTCATACATTTGTTGCTATAATAAATTATAAAAATACGAATAATCTTAATCTGAATACTTTCATTTTTACATAACCATTTTATAAAATTTCAAGGACATCGAAAACAAATCAAATAAAAGTATATTATGATTTATTTTCAAATAATTTAGATCTTGAATTTCATGTATAATATAATAGGTTCGTAATAATAGAGGAACTTGACCAGTTAACTGTGTCGCTTTGTTTGTCAGTGCGCATATCTGTGTGTCGCGAAAATTGAACGATGACGAGTATAGTCGTCAAGCATAGGATAAGTGTCGCTGTTCAAATATAAAATTGCGACTTTTATTATATGTATACTCATCATGAGAAAAAATTCTGCCACTTTTCCATGACGAGTATACTCTTCAAACACAGTTAACTGGTTAATTAAGAGTTACATGTTACTGTAATAAAATTTTAAATTAATATAATAAATTTAATAACTTGATTGTCTTAATTATCAATTCATTTGTGAATAACTTAAACACATAGAGCGCTTGTTCAGAATTAACGCAAATCGTAAATTCAAATTGAATGAAAAAATAAGTGTGACGGTTCTTGTTAAGAAGTCACTCATTTCTCGTCACATAGATGAAAAAAAGATACAGCTGCTCCTTAGCTTCTTAATTCGAGAAAATTTTTCGCAAGGATAACAGCGGAGCAGCAGCCCCAGCAGCATCAAATAACAAATATCTAGTAGCGAGGCCATGAATCTTGAATCGTACCCGCGCAAATTTATCCACGTTCGACTCTCTCTCTCTCTCTCTCTTATTTCAATGTGTGCGCGCATGCAAGAGTAAGGTCGGTCACGCGGCGACAACGGTAAATCATTAAACAGTCAAAGCCAAATTTCGCGGCGGTGTAAATGGGCTACGCGCGACCGGTATCGTCGACATAATAAAGCGTTTATTTCTCTTTAATAATGCAACAGTGACCGACGAGATATAGCGGGGACGCTTTAACGCCAAGTTTTTCCCGTATATCGCGCTCCGCTTCGCCATTTAAACACGGTCACCGAACGCTAAAGGGATTTCGTTGCGGTGCCGTTTTAGCCTTCCCCGCGAGTGCGTCACGCTGCCGCGAATCAGCGAATCGAAGCCCCCTCTCCCTAAAACTTTAAAATCCAAACGAAGAAATATGATACGCGTCGAGGGTTGCGAAATGCACAGCGTCGAGAGTGCGTCTGACGCGCAAATTCGAGTGGAGAACGAGCCAAACACGAGTCGGGAGACGAAGGGGAGGAGGGGAAGACTCATAGCACGATTCCAAGGGAAGAACGCGGAGCTGATCCGGGGATATAAGCCGCGAAGTGCCGAGGGTGGCTTAAGTGAAAGTTTTAATAAACGACGGGCCCTTTTTACTCAGCGCGAGTCTCTCTCTCTCTCTCTCTCTCTCTCTCTCTCTCTTATTCCCCGTTTTTCAATCACAATATTCACGTTTGATGTGGTATATTAGCCCTTCTGAACCTTCTTCTCCTATACTGCTCGCTTCTCGTATTTTAATGGAGTTTTAATTAATTTCGAAAAAGATTTTTCATGCATTGTTTGGCTGTCTAATTTAAGTACTCTTCATATTAAGGATATACCTTCCAAACTTTTAAATTTATTTTGAATTATTCTTCGTAAACTATCCTTTATTTTAACTATCTATTGCACTTACATTACTAATAAATATTTTATCATTATGAATTATTAACCCGAAATTTAATTTAATCTATACATTTTTTCTCATAATTTATAAAAATTAGCTTTTCGTATCCTTTGAATTAATAATTTAATAATAATTTTCCTTAATTTTATTATCTTGATTCTTCACGGGGCACGTTTTTATCATAATTATTTTTCATTTAATTTCAAGAGCCTAATATATTCCAAAATTTAATGAATAATTTATTACATTTAACGTAATGTACAGCAAAAAATGATTACATGATAAACAATGATATACCACGGGCATCATTATTAAAATATTATTTGATAAACGATTTAAAAAATAAATACAAATCAGAAAAAAAATACTTTATTATAGGAAAAACCCGGGCAAAGTAGATGCATTAAGGAAAAATAAATTAAAAATACCTTAAAACACCTTTTAAAAGTCTTATTTTAATAACAATAGAAAGCTAAGTGCCCAGCTAATATATAAAAAAAAAGACATCGGTAATAAATTATTGTTTAAACCAATAATATTAAGAATAAACAAAACTATTGAAATTTTGAGGCTTCAAATAATAGCCGGACAAAGCGTACATGTGACAAAAATTAACAAAAATCATTTTTAATTATTACAATTTTTACAAAATTAACATTAACTAAACAAAAAAACATTTTTGGAGCTCCTTTGCTTGCTTTTAGAAATGGATTCATAATTTTGACTTAAATTACGCAAATTTACAAGTCTCTGTGCAATTTAATCACAACAGTTAATGTAATAATATGGACATGTGGTGGACACACTTTGCCAAAAATGCACCTATTAATTTTATTTGCTTAAGGGGAGGTTCTCATCTAGCGACCCAAAAATTACGTGATTTTCGCGATTTTTTTTCTCATGGAAGGAAATAAATTAAGTAGTCAAGTTCTTTGGTACTTATTAAGTATGTCATTAACTACTTTTACAAATTTTTTTGAACAAAAATACCGAATAGTTTATTAGTCATATGCATTGAAAAATAGTCATCGAAAAAAAAGATACCTCCACGGGCGGCAAGGTAACTCATCCAATTTTTGTCTGAAATCAAAAAATCAAAGTTTGTTATAAATTAGAAGACATTTGCTGGATCTTGAATTAAAATCACAAAGAAAAGTTAAAAAATTAACAAAATGGCGGACTTGCAAAAAAAAAAATATTTTTTTTCACTTTTTTTTGCTCTAAAAAGTGCAATAATAATAAAAATAATCATTGTAAAATTATGATTTTTTGGTCAAGATCCAGTAAATTTAATTACCTTTAAAATAAAAAATTCATCTCAATATCTATAATAGTTTTTGAGATATCTTGCCGCCCGTCTCAAAAAACATGGTTTCGAGAAAAACGCGTTTAAAATTTTAGTACGCGATTTAGTACGTAAAAAAACGACTTCGGTTTTTTGACTATAACTTTAAAAATAAATTGATTCGGCAAAACGGGTTTCACGAGCGTATTCTACGAGACATTTTCCAACTTTTTAAGCAAAAAAAAAAAAAAAAATCGATTTTTTGGTCGTGCTTGATGAGAACCTCCTCTTAAATTAATATGAAAAATTAAATTTATTTGTATTTAGACGATGAATTACATCAAAATATCTACATATAACACTCTATGGGTTTTGAAAATAATTTGTAATTCAATTATAAACTAGGATCACTTTTTTAACTTCCATAAATCTTAAGGAAAGCTTTCAAAATAATTTTTAGCGAATTTTATAAATATTATAGCTTCGAGCATCGGGCAAACACTGCGAGTTACATTGTGAAAATATGAAAAACTATCTGTGCAGTGGGGAACTTTCGATAATGTCTATATGCCAAATATAGAACATGTCGCTTTGCCCGGACTTTCCCTGTATACACTTTAATAAATATCGAATATTTATAATATTAATATTATTTATTTATTTATATTATAAAATTTATTTTCAAAAAATATATAATGCTGATTATTAATATCAGTGATAAATAAATATTTTAATCATTTACTTATGCAGAAATAAAAATAAAAAAGAGAAAAATGCTAATTATTATATATGTTTACATTTTATATAAAAATAAAATTATGAAACAAAACAAAATATCTAATTAACAAATTAAGTTATGAACAAATTATTTATTAGTTTTCTCAGATTAAATTGTAATTATAATGAGGGATCTACATAATCTAGACAATCGTGCAAACATTATTATTGAAAATAAAAAAAAATTTTCATACTACAAGAATAAATAAAAATTCAATTTTAAATAGAGTCGTTAAAGGTTTAAAGAAATTGAAATAAATGGTGAGATCTATGAATATCCATTTATTGGCTTCTTCTATGAATACTGTTAATTTTTATACTTATAGGTGAAGTAATACTTTATTAATACTAACTTCGTTTCAGTAGTAAGTATCAATAATAATTCAGACATAGCATAGTTATTGTCGAAAATCTCTTTTGAGCTTCTTATTTGCTTTTATATAATGTTATATAATTGTTATTTAATAAATAAATATATTGATAAATAAGGTTTCATAAAATATCTTAAAAATTAATTATACCATCTATAAGTAAAATTATAGGCTTGCATGAATATTCGAACAAATCTCCAACGAAGCTTTAATATTACATTTGCTCCCTTCACTACCTTTTCGTCACTTCCTGTCTCAACATTAACACAAAGTCGATTGTCTAGTGCTATTTCCAAAGCTCGCCGTGTCACCTCATATCATCGGTGCTTGCAAGAAACCGCCTTGAGTCAAGAGTACCAGAGAAAGCATCAGCACTAAAGCAGAGAGAGAGAGAGAGAGACAGAGACAGAGATAGAGAGAAAGAGAGAAAGAGAGAAAGAGAGGGAGAGAGAGGAAAAGGGAGGAAACTAAAGCAAGGATCGAGTGCGGAAGGGTTCGCGCATTCGTGCGGATAAGTGGTAGACGCGAATAGTATTGTGCAAGCGAGCGCTTGCCTCTGTTGCCATAGCGTCGCGCGCTACCGACCCCTTGCACCCCTCTAATTAGCGACTACTGTGCCTGCTCGCTCGGCATTGTTTCTGCCTCCGCGACTACCTATACATTCGTACACACCACCGCTACTTTTCAAGAGTAACAGAGGGAGGAGGGAGAGGGAGAGAGAGAGAGAGAAAGAGACAGAATACAGCTCGCCCGGATAAGTAATGCACTCGCTGGCCGCGCGTTGAATTTTCTTGCCTGCTTTGTCGCCAGAGACGAGATCGTTTCGCGGTCGCTTTCCTCGCACAGTGGGCTCAGAGACAGAAAGAGGAGCACCCGTGAGTCCGTTGGAAGAAAGCCGAGAATAAGAGACAGGAAGAGCGGAAGAGAGAGAGAAAGAGAGAGAGGGAGAGAGAGAGAGATAGAGAAAGAGAACGAGAACGGGTGGGGAGAAACAGAGGAGATAATGCGGAGACCGGAAAGAGTTATATGGTCCAGTGCTTGGAGTGGCCCGATTAATTGCGCCCAGCGGAGAAGCCGCAGCTCTTCGTGGGAGAGCGAGAGAGATAGAGAAGAAGCTCAAAGAGCATAATGTCCCTATCTCCTCCGACAATGACTCTACTCTTTCTTTCTCTTTCTATTTTCCTCTACATTTTTTGTATACACTCGACTCGTGCTATACTGACTTCCTTCATTTTTTAACTTTTTTCTGCCGGCTGATTCCGCTTTATTAATGATTGATGGTTACTGCGGATATGTGTATATATATATATATATATATATATAGATACACGCCGGAGTATATACACTCGTATAAACGTATCTACGGTAAAAGTAGAGAAAAAGCGCGCGTTCGCTTTTTCTCTGTGTATAGATGTATTCGTGAATCCTTCTTTCTTTCCCCTCTTCTTTGGTGCGCTCGTTGCACTGTGGATTTTTGGAAATCGAAATTATTCAACAAACACAAGGGCGAGCGTGCTAGGCTGACGACGATTCTCTCACGTATACGTAGCTGACTATCTTCGATTACAGAACAAGGAAACAAGCTGTCGCTATACTCGCTCGTGGCTAGATTATTAATGAGAAGCGATTTAGGCGCTACGCGGAATATTCCTTTCACCCGCTTTATCGCTTTCGTAAAGAAGATATTTCTACCATTCAAGCTTTTTACGTGTATTCGACATTTTTTTCATAGACTTGGACATGTTAGTTTATTATGTCAAAGTATTAAAACTAATATTCTTAAATAATTGTACGTTTTGTAATTTGTTTACTTTTGGTAAAAATATTAAAGAAATTTTAGAAAAAAATAAATAATAAGAATATTTTCTATTTATTTAATTTAAATTAACGTGGCAAGAATTTCATTTATAATTCTGCACGATAATCAATCTTAGAATACTGGTAAAAAAAAAATAGTTTGAGACAGTTTTAATAGAAGATTTTCATCACATTTTGTACGTCAACGCCTGCACCTTTCTGATTTTCATCGTCACACAGCTAACAATTTTTCTAAAGCTAGTGAACCTAGCGCTTATTTCACCATCGGTTAGCAGCGGCTACATTGCGATAATGATGTACGCGAAGAGCTGATTCAACTCGCACGCATTCGCACTTTTCCCAATGGGCATACTCGCAGGAAAAGAGAGGGAAAGAGAGAGAGAGAGAGAGAGAGAATGGGAGAACCACAAAGGTTTAAACCTATCTCGTAAATATGTGCGTTAGTTGTACAAGAATAGAAGCTAATGCGTTGATGTTTCGGGCTATGAAAAGTGATTGGAGTGAGTTTTTGTGCTTGTCGATTCTATAACACGTATTTATTGAAGAGGTTATTTTTTATATCAAAATATTATTTTATTTTTTGATCCGTTCGATAATATTCGCAATATTTTTCAAAAATTTCACATGAAATCGTTTACACAAAAATGAATGCATCTTTAGTGTTTTTCTTTTGTCTGTATTGAATGAAACTTTTAAACAAATTATATTTTTAAAAAAGAAGTACATACAAATTTACGAGAAAAACTGCAAATAAAACTTTAAAAAGTAAAATTTAACTCTTTAATTATTAAAAAAATAGTTTTTCAAACAAAATATATCTTTAACCTTACGTATCTTATTACCAGCTGAAAAAATCTCTTGAGATTTCAAACATTAATCCTAATTATAAATACTATAAAACCAAAAGTCGTTTACAACAAAAGCATTTTTATTGATTAATATTTTTGAAACGCGTATTTAATTAAATTTTTTACATTTTTCGGGAGAAAGCGGGTTTTGTGTGCAAGATTATTAAAGTTGAAAATTGCAGCATTATATTCCGAGAAATTTGGTACGAGGGTAGAACACTTTTCTCTCTTTCAGTCTAGCTCGCAAACCCACAAAATTCGTGACACTCGACGATAAAAACTTAAATCCCCTTATAATCCACCAAGCAAGTCACGCTTTCTAACCCCCGAAATGAATTGCAGCGCGAATCTCTTGATAAATTTTTCTTATGCCCGGGCGCTCTATACTTTTCCCTACAGCACGTGCACGCGCGTATAAAGTAAACTTTTGCACTCAACGGCATTTGCTTATCAGAAGGACGATAAATGCACGCGCGTTCTCTGCTCGCGGAACGTGCACACACACACACACACACACACATTGAGGGTACATGTACACAGCAGCGAGTCGATAGATAGAGCGCGGAGTTTATGAGCGCAACCGACGAGCGGAGCTTTCCGAGCTAGCCGTGCCGGTCTCGAGATAAAACGAGAAGCGAGCGCCGGCGCTGTCTAAAACGGTTAAACCGAGACGATATTGAACTCGCTGCGATATATTCGCGCACACGAGCGATAAAACATTATTGCATTAGCTCGGAAGCAGCAACGAGGAGCGAGCGCGAGAACAACGGCTTAATTCGTTCGAGGGATCGAACGAGCTGCCGGGCTGCGGGAGTATAGAAAAGAGCCGTAGCTCCGTTCGTATCTATACGGACACGGACGGCTACGGTGGAATAAAGTACGTGGTGCTGCTTGAATATGGCGCGAATACCGCACGACGTGACTGTATATCCACGCGCGCCAGTCGCTCAAAGTCGGAAAGAAGAAACGTCCTTTATGGAGATGAGAGCGCGTTTTGAAAAAGTTATTGCCATTCGGTTTGGTAATTTCGTATTTAGTACCCCGCATGCGAAGATGAAGACGTCAAAAATGAATTATCGTTGTTCTTATTTAAAATTTAAAACTCATGCGTCACATTTTTTTCGTAAACGTTTTGACATTTTTCTCTTTTTCTTTTTTTATTCTTATGAAAACTTGAATATAAACAAGATTTCTGGCATAATTAATCATGCTTTTTATTTCATCATAACTATATATACAACATAGGTGATTAATAGGATGTACATCACAAAAATTTATATTTAATTAAAATTAAAATAAAATTGAAATATTTCTTTTCCAATTTTTAAAAATTGATTAAAAATTTAATTAAAAATTAATTTTATAATTTGAGAAAAAAAAGATATAAATATTTTGCCTTTAAAATTTTAAAAGAAATTATGTTGTTGTTTTATTAACATTTTTTAAAAGAATTTATATTCTGTCTTTAATAAAAATTTTAAATAATCGCGATTTTTTACTTACAGTTTGACGTTTTGATAAAAAAGTAATTATTAATTTATTCTATAATAACTCAATAATCATTTAACCGTGTACAAATTTATTGTAAATAAATAATGTAATTTTAATTTGATGGAAATTTCGCAAATTTAAGTAAATTTATTTACCATGTAAGTAAATAAAATTAATAAATAATTATTTGTCACGTAATTGCAAAAGCGTCAAAGTTTGTTCTAGTTATTTTAAAATACTTACCCGGTTTTTATTATTGTTCCCAATTAATTTATTGCTTTAATGTTATAAAAAAAATGAACCATCATAAATCGGTAATAATTTCGCCAAAATTTAATAATATAAAAAATTTGCAACTTGAAATAAAAATTTTGAACATTTTTAATGCGTACACATAAAATTAAATTATTTGATCTTTTATTATTATATATTATAAATTTGATATCATTTAAAAAATAAAGTATTACAAAATATCATAAACAGCATAAGTTAATTAAAAATGTCTAAATAATACGAAAATTCGTTATGTTTATTTTGAACGCACAAAGGTAAAAAAAAACATAATATAAATGAATTTGACAAAATATAATTTAAAATGTATCAAAATAAAAAATATGATTAAAAAATTGAAATTTTTTAAAGACCACTTTTTATTTAATAGTACATATGTTGACTAGATTATGAAAAATAAATTTGAATCAAATAGAAGATTCAATCCCATGAAATATTTTGACGCTGAATTAATTTTTTTCGGGGCGCCGAAAGAACTTCTCTAATAGGGCCAGCCTTTTTATGCGGCTCGTAAGTAAGCGTCTAACAAGCCTCGACATTATGTAAACGACGATGCAATTGTCCGCAAGATCTCAATTTATAATGCGGTTTATCGCCCAAACTGACCGTACCCCTTACATATTTTACACAATTTACAAGTATAGATACGTTTATAATGCGCGAGTTGATGAGCGGTAATGTTACACAGGGGAAATCTTAGAGCGTCATTGACTTGCCTAATTTTTTTCAAACCTTCCGAACGTTGCTACGCGCTTTTTTTCATGCTTCCGTTCGGTTGCCCCTAATATTCCGGGGCGGAACGTACCGCAAAAATAATATCGCAAGTGCCGGAACGAGGAGTGAAAAATAACCTTATAGAGAAAGAGAAAAAGGAGACGAGACAGAGAGAGAGAGAGAGAGAGAGAGAGAGAGACGATGATGATCGTTGAAACGCGAACGAGGAAAAAGAAAAAAGCTCGTAATCCGCAGCTTTGTTCCCTGGGGTTATAAAATGCCGACGAGTCTAGCTTGAGAAAGACCACCTGAACTGCACACACGCGGACTTATTACCGCACAAATCATGTATTATACGTGGGTGCCTGTTTCTGTGTGCGTGTGTGTGCGCGTGCGCGTATAAATTGAAAGGCGGGCGCACAATCTACGTACTCAATGGTCTTTAAAATTTAATTTGAACTTTATTAAAAACTCCATCACAATTCTGCGTGTGCGTAAAGATTCTTTTCGTTAATTCGATTTACGCTCTTTGACAATTTAGGCGAGGTAATAAAGCTGAGAAAATCAGAGAGCGAAACCAAGGCTCCTTTTATTTTAGCATATGATAATTTATAGACACAGGTATTATCGTACGTGTATTATCTCTGTTTAAGATATTTCTCATTATGAATGTAAGCTTATGTCAATATAATTTGTCTTCTTGATATTTTTGTTACGATAAATAGAACTCGAATATATATTTTTGTTTGCATTAAATAATATGAAATATTAAAAAATTGAATAATATTATTAATATTATTTTTTCTTATTTCAGGTGAGTCAACATAATAACGTTATGTCAACTTTAATATTTTTTCATCGAATACGGTTTGCATTTAAAAATATTATTGCATGAAAATGTTTAAGTTTGTAAGAACTAAATAAAGTAGTTTTATTGCGGTTTATTGTTTACAAAATAAATTCAATGAATTTAAAATCAAAATGGGCACATAAATACGTATACTTATATATATAGAAAATTCAAATGGTTAAAAAGTACCACTACAAAAGTAGATGCTTCTGTGTATTTTTAACTTAAAGTTTTTCACGAATCTGTGATAATTTATGAAAGCTTAAGTGCTTTAGAATATAGCAGTGATTTATTTTTTTTTTCTTTTGAAAATTCGCTTACATATCACTATAAAAAAAAATCTTCAACTCGAATAGAAAATTCATCCAAAAGAGAAAAGAAAATGCATATTTATATATACATTTTTTTGGCATCTCTATCGTTGAAAGTACCAAAATGTATCTATATACACTTTTTTACGAGTCACTTCCGTCTGTTCCATTTAAAGTCTGGCACGTTTATATACAATACGTTTTCGTATACATATACACGTTTAGTCCATTACATAATGATTTAAAAAAAAAGAGAAAAAGAAAAACGTAAGCGAAAAAGTATATACATCGTTGGCAAGCCGTAGTTTTAACACTTGGAGAAAATGTTCCTGCGCTCTTATCGGTCATAGAGTATCGACATCCAGTCTGTCCTCTCACATTCGACGGATAACCCATACTTAAACAATCTTCTAGCCTCGTAAATACGCAAATAACCCGTCATTTTCGTAGTCATGGCGAAACACTCGAACTTGTCTTGATTCTCTCGGTGAAAAAGGCTCGGTAGTATACAGCGACGTCGGCGATGGGTGAATCGAGCGACCGTATGCGACATTAAACCCTCTCGTAAAACTCGAACAACGTGAATGCATGTTTATGTGAACACATATATATATATATATATATATATATATGCGCTTCACTCGCTTATAAAACAAAAGAGGCGAAAGGGGTGCGAGCAGAGAATTTCACACTCGTCCTTATCTGGAAGACGAATCCCTGGTCTGTCATTGCCTTATCGATACGCGCACATAGGCACATATTCGAGACTATTCAATATATATATATATATATATATATATATAGATATACGTAAACATTTATATGTACATATATACACAGATAAGCGGCGCACAAAATTACGGACGAAACACCGACATTAAGTCTCATAAAGTCGGCTCTGTTTCGGAGAAATACTTAGTCCGACGAATACACATGCACATACACATATACGTGTACGACTTGTGCACAAGTATACGTTCGCGACACGAACTGCAATTTCTGGAACGGTTAGGAGGAAAAAGGGAGTCAAGCGCGACTCGAGAAACGTATACAAGTCAACCGCCGTCGATTTGCGCACGAAAGACCGAGTCTGGAGCCCTCCTTTCTCTTTTAACCCTCCTTCCCTTGTCCCTATGTGTATGAGTGTACCGGTGTGCAAGCTCGAGCAGAAAACGAATAATGCTTTTCTCTCTTCCTCTTCCTTCCTTTTGCTTTCGCGCGCGTGGCGTATACCATTACGCTTTTTTTCCACATCGCGTATAGCGAGCGCGTGCGCGCGCGATTTCCTGTCGCGTATAACGATTACGGGGAGAGAGGGGAGTATTGCCGCGAACGAAACTGCTATCGTATTAGAAAGGAGAATTTTTCAGAATTTCAGCGGTTTACGGCGCGTGTTTCCGTAAGCCTGAGCATTCGCTTGAAAAATAATAAAAAAAAAAAAAAAAAAAAAAAAAAAAAAAAAAAAAAGCAAGCAAAATCAATTGGACGGTAAAAAAGCGAAAGAGAGAGTGAGAGTGAGAGAGAGAGAGAGAGAGAGAGAGAGAGAGGGGCGATCGCCGGAAAGACACGAAGTTGCCAAAATGATTTATGAGCTTGCGTGGCACTGCGTGTTTATTTATTTTTTACGAACTGTTAGCGCTCGTAGCCTACGATGTTTTAACAATCGAAAGGGAAAAAAGTGATAGAGGAAGAGAGATGAAAAGTTAACGAACAGCGAGTACTATTTATGGTTTTGACGGATTTCGCACATATTATATCTGTTACAGAGTACGTTTCAATGAAACATCCGAGCTTCGATTGAGCGCTGTATGTGTTATGTTTCGAATGTTAAACAGTAACGGTTGAGTTATAAGAATTTGCGTTCATTTCTCAAAAATAAACATTTAAATAATTGTTTATAATAAATCTGATAAATTAATAGAAAAAAACTGCGTATTTTCGCGTGCAAATTTTATTTAAAAATTCAATTTATTGCAGTTTCTTATTTAACTTACAAAAAGGTAAATAAACCAAATTTCAATTTTAATTATGTTAGGAATATACAAAAAATTCAATCACCCGTAGTTCATCAGTTGGCTTTATCGGAAACAAATTTCATTTATGCATAACACGGCTTGTGCACAATACCGACTAATTTAAAATCGATACGCACTTTGGACATTTTTAACTTTTAACGATATTTGCATATCGGATATTATGCATCGAGAGCCGATGATTTTTCATTTAGCTCCATTCATACGCGCATCGCATCGTGGCCGAATATTTTTTCGTCTCTGTATAAAGTAGCGCTTTCGCAAACATTAATGCTATATGCTCGATTCGTTGGTGAAAAAAAAAAAGGAAAAAAAACGTATGATCTATATATATATGTACATTCAAAAGGCAAAATGCGTACATCGAAGAAAAAAAAATATAAAAAATAAATAAATAAAATCCTCCAGGGAATTTTTCGTTTTTTGATTATACGTTTTCGGATATACTACATATAGTACATATCGGTCTGGTATACTTTAGATATACGGTTGTGCACGCATTGTACGTCCGAATTCCGTGAACCGCTCACGGTGTTCGCCTAATGTCGTACAGCAGCGCTCCGGCTCTTGCAATTACGCGACGGCCGATTTTCGTGTTTAATTTCAGGTATGGCTGGCTGGCGCCTCTCCCTCTTTCTTTCTCTCTCTCTCTCTCTCTCTCTTTTTCTCTTTCTTTCTCACTTTCCGTTCCCGCCAGCGACACGGAAATCTTGCGCGCTACGTGATGATAATACCCTGTCACAGGCCTTTCGTACCTACCTACTCTGCCTCCCCTTACTCTTTTCTTCCTCTATCCCTACCGCATAATATCATATTACAATACGTACGGCTATGCGATCAGTGCGCCGCTCAACGCTTCTGTTTTATGTCTTTGCATTTTCTCAAATTGCGAAATATTTTTCAAGTGCTTCGATTTTTCTTTTTCGTTTCTAGATTATTACTCTTAAACAAAAAATTTTTTTTATTTTTTATTATGATATTTTTTTCGGTGGTAATATTTTACGGAGAATTTTCACGTTTTAAGCTTCTCTCTTTCTTACTTTATTTTTTGTTTTCTATTCAAAAAGAAAAAAATTGGAAGCGCTTATTAAATTTAAATGGATATTTTTAGTGGATTATTTTATTCATGAATCAGTAGACGAATAACGAAGATAATCTGTTTATGTATAATAGGTAGGCTACCTTGTTTTCAATCTTTATAATGCTTCTAACGTTTTAAAAAAGTTTTAGGTATGAATACGTGGTGTCCAAAACATTAATTATTGATTGTTAAATATTTTTCTTTAAAATTTATTTTAAGATACACGTTGATACTTATATTAATATTTTTCAATATATAAATTTAATTATATACGAAAACATACATTTTTATAAACTTATTTGAATACAATAAAAATGGGTATGCAAATTTTATTATTAATATTTATATTATTTGAATTTAAATGTTATATATGTACACAATTACATATTTCAAATATATTCATTTTATTAATCCAAAATGACTACATAATAAATATACACAAATAAAAATGCAACATTTCAATTAAATTAATTTGAAAATTGATTAATAAATTATGTTTGTCATATTAATCAATTAATTATTTTACATTATTATCGGATTCGGAAAATTTTTAATTTTAATGATTAAATTAAAAACTTTTTCATTTAATCTCGACTCAATTAAAATTACACAATGAAATCATTATATTTTTAATTAATTCATCCTAAAAGTGAAAATTTTCATTTGCGAAATAAAAAATGTGACTTGTTTTTGAAAAAAAATAATTTTGATATTTTTAATGAATGTAAAATAATAATTTTTTTTACACGTGGTAATGAAAAAAATTGAAAAGATAATTCTATGATATCTATTATAGCTTAATCAACGTACATATTAATTTATAAAAAAAAAAAAAAAAAAAAAAATTTATAAAAAAAAAAAAAACAAACAAAAAAAATATACAAACAAAAGGCATGAAATCAGGAAGCACCGTGGCTTATTTTCAGGCGTCCGCGAGTGCCTGCGAAAAGCTCGCAGTAAGCACGCATCAGTTTGCAAGTCCTATTTAACATTCAGTACTCGAGTCCTTGACATCTCCATTCCGCTTTTCGTTCTCTCCACCCACTAGCCTGAAGTCTTTTACCGTTGCGACGGCTCTTGACTACGGAAGGCTCTATCTATTTCTGTCTCTCTCTCTCTCTCTCTCTCTTTCAAGTGTACCACCGTACCACCATTCGGAGCACTCGGATCTGTCTTCTACGTTGTTAACGGTTTCGTTACATATATATATATATATATATATATATATATATATATATATATATATATATATATATTTAGTAGCTCCTGAACGAATCGCAGCGACGCCAAGGAGGGCAGGGAGGGACGAAGATAGACTAATTTGAAATGACTTGCCTCTACTTACCTGCTTACCACCGGCCTTCGGCTTAATTCTAACGGGAAAACGATTACGACTTTGAAGGCGGTTTTCCGTTCTCCGCGAGAGCTCCGCGAGGAAGAGGAAGCGTCTTCGCTGAATTACGGCAATTTTATTATAGTTTATTCTTAATTGTTCCAAGCTTTTGTCATTACATTATTTATTATCTTGTTAATTGTAAAAAAATACTCGACCTATCGAACAATGACATTTCTCGGTGATTACTGTAGAGATTTATTTTTTGGTTGCGAATAATTAAAACAAATTTTATCTAAGACATATATTTATCATTCTTATTTTATTCTTCAAGTTTAAAAAATTTAACTAAAGATAAATATTATATAGTATCATTTAATTTAATATATCAAATTAAAATAAAAAATTACTTTTTAACATTTTACATGATACTGTAACTTAATCTGATAAAAGTGCTTATTTTTATAAATTTCTAAAAAAAATGCAATAATAAAATGTCCTAAAATTAATAAAATAAAATTTTATTTTGATGGATTATTAAAAATAAATATTATATTTATTATAAACAATTGAATATATGCGGACATTTTCTAAAAATAGTTGTTTATTATTATTTCTTTATTTTAAAAATATTTTTGTTGTACGTAATGAAAAGGAATACAGTACTTATGCGTATTTTTTAATTTATTTTATTTATAAATACATAATGTTAATATTTATATTTAAATATAAAATTAATATTATATACGAAAGATAATTTATAAATATATTTACATTATGATCAAAAGGTGGAGTATAAGTTATACATAAATTTACCTTTAATATTAAAGTTAAAAAGTAGGTTGAAAAACAAACGAATATTTATAAAAATTTAGTCTTTTAATTTTCTTAATGTAGCTCATTAGAAGATCAAATATGCATTTAAATCAAAAATATTCTTAATGAATATAATTGACGAAGTCCGCTATTTAATTAGCAGTTAATGGTTCCTTTTAATCGAATCTTGAATTTCACCTTTTATTCTCCACTCAATTCTTACGAGCTCAATTTTTTTTTTTAAGGGAAAAATGTTTGAAGATTCCTGATGCTTTAATCAAGTAATTTAAAAGACAATCCAATTTTCAAGCCAGGGAAAGTTAAAATAACAATAACTGTTAAACCTTTATATTCCAAAATTATTATTTATTTTATACGAAAAATTAGTCACGCGCTTTTTTATGAATTAATTGCAAATTTTTACATCGAAAACCTGCTCTCGTGTGTAATTAAATTTGAATCAGCGTGTTTTAACTTTCCTTCTTATTTTCTCTCTCTCTCTCTCTCTCTCTCTCTCTCTCTTTACTTCTTTTATTTTGTAGCTCTCTTTGGTAAGGCAAAGTTTGTTAATCTCGTCGTCATAAAGCCACTCGACGTTTTTTTTTTTAGTATCGAAGCAATGAAAGGCAAGTGCTGTGATTACGATTGGACCGCGATGATAACGCAAGCAACCCAATTATCGTAACCATTGTTGCGTGACTTCAAACGTCGTCAAATTTACAAAGTTCTCCGAGCCGGAGCCGCTGATCTATACGCGCTCGTGCTACCTCTGTTTAACGTTTATATAATTTCTGTCACTCGACTACACAAGTCCGTGCTGCCGGAGAACCTAATGAAAAACGGACTTTTGAAGCTTATTTTGTTTAGCGAGACCAGAACGTCAACTTTCGTTTTATTTGCGCGCATTTTACTTTTATTTTTTTTTTTTTTTTTTTTTTTTTATTTATTCTCCTTTTTTCTTCAACATTTTTTCCTCTCATTTTTATTGTCAAACTCCCGTAATGCTCCCGCTTGTGCTTTTTCATATCACCGTGTTTTAACTCCGTGTACTGATTCGCGTTCTGTGTAGCGTATACACACATATGTACATATAATGATAGAGCCACTAGAATTTCTCTCTTCTGGTCGCGCTAACGTAAAAGCTCATTTTTTTCATAATAAGTTTGTTGGATTTTTATCGAAGGACGAAATTTAATTGCGGATACGAATAAAAAGTAATAATACGAGAGCCACTGCGTTCTGTGCACACCTGTGCATATCGCGTATACGTTGCGGAAAGAGAGAGGGAGAGAGAAAAAGAGAGAGAGAGAGAGAGAGAGAGAGAGAGAGAGAAAGAGAGGAAAATAAAAAAAAAGTAAGAGGGTGTACGTAAAAAAAAATAGCAAGTGAAAGATAATCCTAGACAAATCTTTGTCATCGTTTCGTTGCAATGGATTTTTCATTGGCCCACCGAGGTTGATGACAATTTTCACAACGCTGATTGCAAGAGCAATCTATACACCATTGTTCACGACGATGCGATTGCATTTCGATCTCCACTTCTCCCCCCCCTTTCTCTCCCACTTTTTATCTCTCTCTCTCTCTCTATTTTTTCTCTCTCTCTCTCTCTTGTAGTTACCACGGAGAGAGAGAGTGAGAGAGAGGAAGGGAAAGAGCGAACCAATTCTCTTAAAGCCCTTATCGAGCAAGGGGATCCATCTGTTAATTAAAATACGACAAACGGCCGGAGTTTCAAACGAATCTAAAATTTAATACTGCAGTCGCTTCGTAGATGTTTCTCCACTGCTCTCCATATAACGCTTTATTTTATTTTTTTTTTTTTTTTTATTTTTTTTTTCGTTTTCTCTTTTTCTCTGTACTTCGCTCTGGAATGTCATCTGTCTTCTCTTTGGGACGACGAAGTATCTACTCGTTGAAGGCACTTGTGAAAAAATGGCGGCAAAAGCTTGCTGATGGATTATAAATTCAATTGGTACTGTTTGAATTACTCTTGGAATCTCCAGAAGATGTTTTTTTTCTTTTGCTCTCTTTCGTTTTTTTCTACTTAACTTCTACGTCAAATTTTTTTTTTAAGAAAATTCGTCTATTACCGTTTGGAGCCTATTATACAAAAATTGACATTAAATTAATCAGTCATTGTAGAAGTCAATTATACTTTATAAAGTTTTATGAGAAAGGATAACTTTCTATTTATAAGTTTTATACATATTTCGAAATTTTGATAACTGACATGTGAAGGTTAAATATATTATTAAGAAATAAAGAAAAGACTTAAAATTAAATGAAATATTAATGTCTATTTTTAAACTTTAAAAATTAATTATAACTTATATAATTTTGATAGGAAGGAAAATAAATTATCGTAGAGGCTATTGTCCTTTGCTACTTCTACTGTTAAAATTATTGAGACCTGATTCCTTAGGGACATTCTAAGAGTAGTCAATAAAGTATTTAAAGCGTACGCTCTTAGAAGCATTATCGATCTAATTGATTTATAAATAAATTGGAAGAATAAAATTTAAGTAGTAAATTTTGTTAATTCAAGCATCGAAATTTATTAAAAGATAAATTTTACAATTTTTATAAATAATGTTTTATTTATAAGAAATATTTGCATACCGTTCAGCTAAAAAAAATTATTATTCAAACAGTTTAACGAGTATAACTCTAATTGTATCTAATTGACCAGTAAAGTTAAACTTTCAGCGAGTTTGGTTCTCTCAAAATAAACCTCTATTATTATTTATCATTTTTATACAAACAAAGTTTAAAACCATGTCAGAGTTTGATAAAAATTATTTCGCTTCGAGCCATGAAAATTTAATTGACTGTTTACTCAACTCGATATCAGGCAGCCTTATTTGTTCAAACTTTTTTCCCAAGCTTCGCGCGATGCAGTTAACTCAGCCATCTATCACGCGCACTCGACTACCTCCGGCTTTCATTATTCATCGAAGCAATTCACGTTGTGCTCTTCCGGCTGAGCGATTCATCCGTCACCCGATTAAAAGAAATACCTTATACAAATTTATCTGTGAAACGCATCGGAATTCACGGTAACTCAATCAGCTCGAGCAGCTTCCACAGCGTTAACGAGTCTGCGCCAGACTCTAAGTAGTATTTTATGGGCCAACGCAAACTCGACGCAACCGTGAAATGCCCAAGCTTGCGGTACTTCATCACTTAGAGGCCAACGTCCCCATGGATTTCTTGCTCTCTCTTTCTCTCTCTCTCTCTCTCTGTCCCTTTCCACCTCAACTATGGGATATCCTATTTCACCTCTGCAAAATACGGGGTCTTCTTTGGCGGACGAAGCCTATATATGCATAGCTAGGCCGTTGGACTAACGGTGTAACCCATATATCACACATACATACGAAAACTGTATACCGTATTACCTTTATCGATTTTCAGAGCTCGTCTTATGCAGATTTCCTCGGAGATACAAGTCCTTTCGACGGCTATCTTAGCCATGCGTATACGTATACGTATGTATCCCGCGCGAGAATTTTAACGTAAGACGTCTTACGAGCTATTTATGGAGGTTCAACGACACACTACATCGTTTCCCGACGACTAGCAAAGTGAATCCCATGCAGAGCCGTTGAAGAGCCGCGCAGCGGTCTCGAGCGGAGCAAGGAACAGGATTTCACCGGGGCACCGGCAAGATGTATCGCTGCACTTAGTCTCTCAACGCGGGCCATTGTTGAGAACGGGGCTCATTCAATGCCTGCTTCCTCCTCCATTCACTCCGTCCTACTGTCACCAGAATTCGCTTTCTCCGCTAAACGAACGAATGAAATATGATTTCGCCAGCCGTCGCCGCGCTCTTTTTTCTCTCTTTTGCGCCTCCGTCCTTCCACCCCCCTCCCCGTCCTTTCCGTCTCCTTTTTCTGCCGCCACTGTATTGCAATCCTGTATATCTTTCCGTTGGTTCTTCATTCTTTTTACGCATTACAAATGAATGCGCGAACATATGCGCCGGCTCGTTAGGTTTAATTGCGATCCGAAGTTGATGCAAACGCGGTAGGCGAGCCTGAAAAGGAACAGCGAGTGTACTGGAAAAAAAAACGACGGAATATGGATAATGATCGCGTGTGTAAGCCCGGTTGAAAAATCTTTTCGTTGCAGAGATTATTTTTTTTTTTTTTTTTTTTATTTGGGGGTACGTAAAGCTGCATGGATCCTAAAAATTGTGAAAGAATACCAAAATATCGATGGTTGAATAGAACCATCGTGTATTATTATATCGACGCGCGCTTGGTTTTTACAGGTTCGATGTTCTACCGAAAATAGTTATCGATATTCATTGCTTTATCACGTGGTAAATTTTTAATTAAATTTTATTTAAAGTATGAGTGATGGAACGGAAATAATTTTATAAATGTTCAATTAAGCTTTGTCTGGTATATTCATTTTCAATTTTTAAATATAAAAAGTCTACGTGAAAAAAATTTTTATAAATATATTTTAAATTAGATATATCAATAATTATCTTTTCCGATATCAATAAAAAAATCTATTTTTATCGTAGATTCTAAACGAGCAAAAAAAAAAGGATAAAAATTTCATAATTAATAAGCTTTGAATTTTCTTTTGAAATTGAAACCCATGAAATACATTAGTTACACTTTTTTAAAAATTTATCAAAATTAAGAATCGAACAATCATACGACGAATAGAATCTGGATAATCTCGGCAAGACAACGGTGGCAGTAGCGGATTACGCGCGATTAACGCGGTATAATTCGAGAAAGCGTAAGGGACTTCCCACCCTCTCTTGGTTAACCCTCCCCTCTTTCTTTCTCTCTCTCTCTCTCTTGCTCTCTCTCTCTCTCTCTCTCTTTCTCTCTCTGGGGCAGATCGACTGTCGGAACGGAATTACACGCCTATCTGACTTTGTATATCGCTCGCTCGCGCCTTGGGATCAATGCGCTAAAGCGAACACGGCACGAGCCGACTGCGAAAGAGAAAAAGAGAGAGAAAGAGAAAGAGAGAGAGAGAGAGAAAATACGTAGATATATATACATATACGCGGATGTGTCTCGCGAGCGATAAAAGTACCTCGAAGAAAGGGAGAAAACGTTCCCGTCACGCGCTGCTGCGATTACGCTATGCAAGAACAGAAGAGAAAGAGAGAAAGAGAGAGGGAGTGAGAGACTCCCTTTTCGTGCTGCACGCCTCGTGTGCTTTCTTTTTCTTTCCAGTTTCAGTGGAAAGGTGGTCGCGATAGTTCTTCCCCCCCCCCCCCCCCCATTTTTTTCCCTCTCGATACGGATTCGAGTTAACGCGAAATCGTGATATCTGATAATCAAGGAATAATTAGCGTTCCTACTGGTGACAAAGATTATACGCCGATAGCCGGAGATTAAGATAATGCCCCTTATATACGTGAAATAATCGGTTAACCGCTGACTACCGTGATTATGTGCGCATAATTCAAAAAAAATTATCTATAATGTTACGTGAATAATTATTATCGTTTGCAATCGATCGAATATCAATTAAAATTATTATCTCGAATAAAAATTTTTCACCGTATTAATAGAGAATCGGTGTATTACTTATAACTTCTTCTTTTTTTTTTCTAAATACGAATGTAAATGAACAGTTTATATTGTTAACTGTATTCATCGATACAATTATTGTGAAAGGTCAATTTATTTCCGCTACATTTGATTAAAGTCAATTGAGATTGCAATTTTAATACACAAGATCGATAATCTAATGCATTGATAATAAATTAGTTATAATAATTATTTCATTATTCATTAGTTTCATTATGACAATAATGGATTAAACTATTCATTAAATAATTTATTTATTATATAATACTTATACAAAAAGATAGGGTATATTTGTTAAAAAAGCACATCAAAGTATATAAGTATTTAAATCTTCAATATACACGGAGAAAGAAAAGCAGATAAATAATAAATAATACATGACATGACTCTTAATCGTATTGAGATGCTTCTCCCATACTTATCGCGGCGCAGTGTATTTATAGCTACCACCTCATCGTACATGTACATTATGCAACGTATTGCGCTTTTTTTACTCTTTTCCCCTCTCTTTCTCATTCCGCGCCTTTTATTTATTCGCATACTCACCCATATATATATATATATATATATGTTTATCCAAAGATAAATATATATGCATATACTCGTACATGCGCATAGGTAGACCTAACGTAGATGCGCGTCGTACATAGATGAAGATACGCGTATTCCTTTGACGGCTAGAGCTGTGGAATCAGCGAACGGTAGCTGCAACTGCGCGGCCTTCGTAGGTAGTTCGCTCGGCGTTATTCTCTGCGAATCAATCCTAAAGCAGAAGGAGGAGGAACGAACGGCAAAGCGCGCGTGCGGTTGCAATTGTATTAACGTTACAGAGATACCGGCGTTGTCCGTTCCCTCGTTCCTACGCCTCCCAAGTTATCTTTCGGCAGAAAGGAGACCGACGCGTTTAACCGACAAAGCCCCGAGTTCCTACTCAGTGGTGCAAACCGCGTATGGTCAGACATATGCGTGCTCTACCACATGTACGCTATCACACACGTACGCTCGTTGTCGAGACGTAATTAACGATGGGAATCGGAATGTATAATGTACACCAGGGGAGGATAATCTCGACGTGAATTAACGTGCGGAGAATATTTGCGCGCTCTGCTTGTTGGTTGAGCCACGCGTAAACGGACCCTTCCGACGCGTTACTCTTTTGTCTTTACGCCAAACGAAATATTCTATTTTTACGAGGAGCGCTTTTTTTTCTTTTTTATTTATTATCGATTAATTTATTTTATCGTTTGAATGCCGTAGCACTGATTTACGCGTATATTTTTGTAGTTTGTTATATTGAGTTGACAAGCGTAATTTGTCTTTGATTATTTTATACGAATATTGAGAATCGATAAATGGCTGTTTATTTTAATAATATGTAAATAAAAGTTGAAAAGATTTATAAATTTTAATCGTCGATGTATTTTATTAATTTTTTTATACAAAGCAATTTTAATTTTTGTTCTTAATAATAATGTAGGAAAATGTATGTACTCGTATATGGGAATGAAAAAAAAAATTAATGAAACTATGTCAAGTAGAAAAATTTTAATTTTAATTGAAAAAAAACACATAAAATATTATTTTATAATTAAAGCAGTGATATTCAAAATGGCATTATCTACTTATTGTTTATCTATGATGCTCGTAATATTTAATAGCATTATTGCATAAATGATTTAAAATTACATTTTAAAACTACGTAATTCTACCGAAAATAATTTAAAAATTTTTCATTTTATACTTGCTACATGAATATTTGATATAAAAATAGATTATAAACTCAAACTCAATATGTGATTTAAAAAAGAATGATAAAACTTGATGATTCGTATTTAAATCTAATTAAAGCTAAATTTCCGTGTACAAACAGCTTAATTCTACATGTTGTACTCATTAAAGTAGCGTTTTTTAAACTTTTAAAAAAATAATTTAAAAAATACAGCAAAATAATTTTATATTTATCAGAATACGTAAGTTAAACTAAAATTTACTAAATACTATACTTGAGCGAAAATTAAATTACTATAATAGGTTAGAAAATAGATTTTAATTTATTTGAATACATAGAAAATTTAAAGTATACATACTATATTGATTGAAATATAACTATAATTTATTAAATTTAAGCAATTTATTAAGCACGACACAGTAAACAATAATTTAACAAAAAAAATTAAATTTTATATATTGATTGTATGATAAATATTTTTATGAATTTCAATTAATTACTATACTTGTACTAATTTTTTAACAATTTTTTAGAATGAATTTATTAGAAAATAAATAAATCCTAGCGTATAATTTTATTTATACAGTTTATTATCGAATATATAATTTGATTAAACGTAATTTTTGAGAAAAAGTTTTCAAACACTTACTCACACTTAAACTGCATTTTATCATATCATCAATTTAGATAAAATATATTTTTATATAATTAATACTTTTGATTTTATACTTAGAGTATATTTCTTTTTTGTGCATATTTGTGTATTTATTGTATATTTTAAAATGTACGGTATGAAGTGGAAATATGTATGTCATGAAGCTGTATAATGAACTTGAAGCTTTTGGTTTTTTTTTTTTTTTTTGCTAAATTAATATATTAAATTAGATAGTTTCTTAAATCTATAATAATAATTGCAATATAATCAAAAATAGATCGGTTTAAATTTATTTACTTTCGCTAAATGAATAATTTATCAAATCATAAACTGAACATCTACTTTTAAAAAACTAAATAAATTATTACTGTTAATTAGTATGTTGTTGTTAATGCCCGATTTATTCTCATTAAAATTATAAATAATAATACTTTAATTAAATTTAAAAGCGACAGAAAAATAAGAAAATAGAATCGATATATTCAATAAAATATCAATTCGTTATTTATTTTAAATATTAGTACATACATTTACATTTGTATTTAATTTTTATTTTAAGTATTTAAAAGATAAATCTTTTTCTGAAAAATAATGAAATAAAATTTGATACTTCAATATTCGAAGTTCATACCGGTTAAATTAAAATCCTTTGAGGGTTACTGTGTATCAAAGTTGACTACTTTTACCGTCCATCAAAACCACAGCTTCATTCACTCCACTCCACTCGATCTCAATAACTATTCGAAACTCATATACATATGTACGTTGTACGTTCATACATATCATCTGCTGTCAAATGATCTTTAATTACATTCCTTCATTGACTTTATTTCCCTTTCGTGTGTATGTATGTGTATATACGATTATGTATATACATATTGCTTTAAAATTCATCGGACTCTTTACTACATATGTAACCTACAACGACCTTTGGACGAAAAAAAAAAAAAAAAACAAAACAAATAAGCGACAAAACAAATAGAAATCCCAGGGACACACTCGATCAAGCTCACCCGGCCAATCGAATATTGAATTTGTCATTTAAAATCACCAATTTGTTTTGACGTTTTCATTCTCGATTTCTCGTTTAAAAGCCCGCGCGCAAAACTTCTCTCTATTTCGTGTATGCAGCGGGGATACCGTTGTGCTGCTTTTTATTCGTTTACAGAATATCGTACTCTTTCTCGTTTCCATTTGACGCACCCTTCGGTCCTCCCCCCTCTTTCTCTTTCTCTCGCCCTTCGTAGCAAATCTTTTTAGTAACACTAGAAGGGGAGATGGAGGGAGCAAGAGAGCGGGAAAATAAAATTGGGAACTACGTCTCTGCCAATGCAGTCGCTGTTTTTGGTCCGCTCGCGCAAACTGACACAATGGTTGCAAATGAGTCGAATCCGTTCGCTTTCTCTGCCTATATACATACGGACGCGTAAATTGTCAGCAAATATATGAGAGCGGTACGTATTTGTATACACGCGTGCGAATGTAAAACGAAGAGCGTGTGCGTTTTAACGATTGCCTTTCGTATAACGCACACCCGCGAGGGTATAAACGCGCGCGACGCGCTTGTATATTTATACGCAATTCCCCTTCGCACCCGATCCACACCGGAATATTGTCTTCTAAGAGCCTTTTATTAATTTGGTTCCGCGACGCGATGCCCGAACGACCGATAAAGTTCATTATACGTATATGTACACCAGTCTCTATACACTTTGTTCGCGTGTGCGGAGTTATGACTGGAGGCGCATAAAAACTTTATATACGTTGGATACAAAACAAACAAAAACAAAAAGAGAGAGGGAGAGAGAGAGAGAGAGAGAAAAAGGAGAATCAAAAAAGCTTATAAACTGTTGGATCGTGAATTTATTAACAGTATGCTATCTTATACCATATTATGGAAATAAGAAAATTTTAAATTTTTATTTTTCAACAATATTAACGTTTACTCAAAGTATTAAATACTTAAGAGTATTAATATTTGAAATATCATTACCGGAAAAGCGTTGGCAAAACTAAATCAATAAATTTCATTTCAATTTTAGAGTGTTCTTAAATTTAAATGCGGTGTTAAGTTTAAATGCCGTTGTGTAAAACGCGAGCGCACAAATCACTCATCGTACCTTATTAGTAAGACGCGAAGCAGTTGCGCGAGAGCAACGTTACGTTAAAACAATAGAGTCCTAAAGAGACTCATACGGCGTACTCGTATTTTATGACTACTTACAATGAAATTGACGCGTCAAGTGCAGAGTTAAGAAAACGGCAAAGTTTTATAAACACGATTAAGATCGTAGCTTAAAATACTTAATAAAACGTTTCACTTCGTTTACGAGTATAAAGAAAGGCTTTGAAAACAGGATTACTGTTAGCTTTAAAAATAAATATTATTTAATTGTTTTTCTTTTAAAAATTGAATTATTACGGTTAAATATTTCATCGTGATCGACTATACGTATTTCCTTTTTTTTTTAGTATCTGCATTCGCTGCGTGATTACTTTTTTTCCATATGAAATATTGAGAAAGGGACAAAGGTAAAGCAGTGAGCCGCGGTAAAGGCCGTTAAATCGAGAAGATAATCGATGCACTGTCCCAGCGTGATTGGAGAAAGTTGTTAACTCATATGTATGCATATATATATACACACACACACGTTGTTTCGTTCGTTCGTGGCGTGTACGTGCGTTGTTTCGAGCGACCGCAATTTCAACACCCGTTGTAATCAGGATCTAGATAAAGTAACCAGTTACATGTGTCGATGTATAAAGGATAATAATGCGATTTCGAGCGAGAACGGTGATTGATGGCACAGGTTATTTTTACAGGAAATTTCTGTTAAAGATCGCTTCTCTCGCGTCGAGATCACAAATTTCAATTAATTCATCCGCAGGCTGCGATTTTTCCGTGCAGCTTGCCAAAAATATAAAATTTTAATATTTTTAAATTTTATTTTGCAATGCTTGCTATTTCATATCGATCAAAATTTTGACGAGTGACACGTAAAAATGTAGTTAATTTAATTTAATACAATGCTTATACTGTAAAATATCTAGGACAGGTTTTTTTGACGCAACATTACTGCTATCGTTTTAAATTTTTAGAACTAATATCATGTGTTTAAAAATATCAAAGGAAAATGACGTCCATGAGAATAATACTACCAATTTGGTTTCGGCGCATCAATTTTCATTATCACCGCTCGCTGATCTTTATTACACGGGGTACGCTTCGAAAGCAATTTGGACATCAACTTTTTGAATTCACGTTTTGTCATAAATAAATAAGCATTTTCATAACTATGAAATAATATTCTTATTGAAAATAAACTATGAAAATTGGATTTGCGAAATTTATTTAGTTAATGGGACGTAACGACGTTAAAATTTTTTACTCAACGCAACTGTACCATACGCTAAAGAAAGCAAATGTTTGACGTTTTGAAACATTTGCCAATGAGGACATAATTCAGAAAATTAAATAATGCACCGTGGGCAAATATTTATCGATTCGCGGCAACGACCTAGAAATCGATTGCAATTAATTTATTTCAATACGAGTGAGTCTACGTATGTAACGCTCGGATCCGGAGACAGGGAAGAGCTCATTAATCGAGTGGGCGAGCGAAACGAGAACGCGCCTCGCGATATTTCCAAATTTAGTAGAGAAGAGGAGAGCAACGCTAAAGTTTACACTTTACGAGACATGGACGTAGAAATACTTTATTAGCGATTTAGCCGTCGAAGCTTTCGAAGGACTAAAGAGAGAAAGAGAGAGAGAGAGAGAAAGAGAGAGTAAGAGAGAAACAGACAGAGTAGGAGACAGAGAGATGGGCTTGAATTTGTCGCGCTTAAACAAATTTTCCACCGATTACTTTTCTCCTTTTCCCTTCTTTATCTCTCTCCCCTCTCTCTCTCTCTTTCTCTCTCTCTCTTTCGCTCTCGCATTTTCCATCCTTGTCGATAATGTCGGGCCATGAAAATGATTTCTACCGCGACGATTATTCCGATCGCGCGGCTTGACAAACAAGCAATTACGCGGTAATGCCATCTCGTGAATTTCGTTTCGACATGTATTAACAATGCCGCAATCCCAATATTGACGCATGGATCCATAAGTACGCGTGCACTTGCTCTGCTGCATCACCATACTATCTGCTCGCTCTCATCCTCCCCCTTCCCTCCCACTCTCTTTTCGCTTCTCGCTTCTTTTTCGTCCTTTGTGCTGTATGCGGGAGAGATTTTGCACGAGTGCGTGTCCGGGTTTGCGCAGATTTGCGCCGCAAGCGCGTTTTCATTTATTATTTACTCACTTTTTGGATACAATATCGGATGTGAGAAGAGAAAGAGAGAGAGAGAGAGAGAGTGAGAGAGAGAGAGAGAGAGGAAGAGGGAGAGGGAGAAGAACGCGCGAATTCTTGCATACGTTACTCGTATATTACGTTGAAAGATTACTCTTTCAATTTCAAAACCGAGATTCGGATTTCTAACTTATGACTCTGCATCGAATTTTACCAAGGTATACGCGTTGCTTTTTTTATTATTTATGCTATTAAATTGATAAAATTTTGCACGTAAAACTTGAATTAAGAAAATTTACAGGCAATGTTCAATATGTAATTTTTGTTTTGTATAATCTTGGCAATTTAACTTTTTTTTTTTAACCGTTTTATTTTTAAATAGTAACATTTTACGGGATGCATAAATTATTTTCAAAAATGTATTCATACAAAGCACACAATTTTATATTTTAAAAGCAAAATTTTTAAATTTATTTTAAGTAAAAAAAACGAAATATTGTTTATTTTAAAAATTTTTTGAATTGACGTAATAATTTTGAATAAACTTGCGCTTTTTGAAAGTACACCCATAATTTTTAAATATTTACTCATCCTTAACATTTTTAATTATTATATAATTTTAAATGCTGTTATTACAATGAAGATGAAAAAAAAAAAATTTTAATATCACATTAATATTCAAAGTTTTTTAAAATTATTTGTTAATAATTTTCTATTATGAAAATAAATATTTAACGAAATAAATACAATTGGATTCATTTTGCATAAATAATTATTTCGTTATTGCTGAAAATTTACTACTATATCGGTTTATAAATTATAAATTTTAAAATTGCTATCATTGACTATGTTAATTAAAGTACTACATACAGAGATGATAAGTGAGATATAAAATTATCAATATTACGAAAAACGATAATCAGCATTTTCGTATACATATATTTTAAAATTAACAATATTAATGAGCTTTGCTTAATCAAAATTTTATTCAATATTTATTCAATTTCAATAAAATGTATAAGTATTTCAAAATTATTTTTAATAATCTCGTACGTTTTAAATTTAATATCTATATTAAATCAATGTTATTATTAGTTAATTACTATAGCATTAGTACCAAGTTTAAATGATTTTTTTTTTTTTTTTTGTTTTTTTTTTATGAGTTATCAAATATTAAAAAAAATACTTTACGTTAGCATGATTGTATACTAAGTTTTTAAATTCTTGCTCATGATGTTTAGAATTCAGAAACTTGACAAATAAAAATGTTTTCATTAAACGTTTAATAGGAAATTTAGACATTTAGCTGGTGTTAATCAAGAGTCTAATTGAAATCTTATTCGACTAGACGCGACAACTTTGCTTAGTTGTAATAACAGCGAATTTCACCGTGATGACAAGCTTCGCAAACGTAATTTTCCAACGAATAACATTATTCTACGAACTCATTTACATTCTAAAAGAATAGCGAGGGCCCAAAAGACTACAACTTATTACATTATCAAAAGGATCTCTGCCGAGAGCTTGAAGCGCGCATGAAAACGAACGGGAAAAAAAAAGAAAAAAGGAGACGAAGAGAGAGGGAAAGAGAGAGAGAGAGAGAAAGAGAGAGAGAGAGAAAGAAAGAGAAATAGAGATAGCTGGTCAGCGCAGCATAAAGCTGCATTATAAAAGGCCCGCGATCCGTAACGCCAATTTATTTCTGCGTTCGTTCGTTTCGTGCCGATGCTTGTAAATTGCACTCCCGTACTGTAATTCCGAGAGGTCCAGTCAGCAAAGCCGCTACCAAAGCTCGATGGACGAATAAGTGAGAGAAAGAGGGAGATGAAACCAAAGAGAAAGAGAGACAGTTAGATATATGTATATGTATACATATATGTAGGACACGGCCGAGCGAACAAGGACAGTTCGAATATGTACGCGGGTGAGACCGTACGAGTGAATGAATTTGAGAGAGAGAGAGAGAGAAGGTGAGAGAGTAAGAGATGCGTGCTGCACGTGCGACGAGCTATATGAAGAGGATCGTTGATTTCGTTGAAACATGCCGGTCGCACGGTAGTCTATAGCCACCGCGGCAGCATTTGCGTTAATCATAGGACGGAATGACACCGAACGTGAGCTTTTGCTGCTGCAGCGCGGATCCGATAGAAATACGAAAGCATTTTGGATACATGCGACAGCGCTCGCGATGGATTGCCCATTGTTTTATTATGAATCGGCAAAGTTTCTTTTCCTTTCTTTTTATCTCCACTTCTCTCATCCTCTCTCTCTCTCTCTCTCTCTCTCTCTCTTTTGCTCTCTCCCGCTCTTTCGATCTCTTGTTCATTCAAGTTTGCTCCAACTCCCTCCTCTCTCCTCGACCAATAAATAAGACGCGGAATTCCTGTCGAATATTTAACGTAGCACGACCGACGATGGTTGGCCTCCTGCCTCGAAAATATTTGCCGATGGGAAAAATAATTTTTGCCATCGAGACTCAATTTTCGTGAACTTTCGCGTACATATCGGCGTACGGTTGCAAGAAAAAAAGTGGATCGTAGAAAAATATAAAGAAAAAGAAGGAAACAAAACAGTCAGCCACGCAGCGAATTTCTGCTTTCGGAAAATTGATAGCGGTAGTTCGGAAGAGTTATCGCTGCACTTATCAACGGGACAGCAGCTCCAACTTCCTTTCGCGGTGGATGGATACATACATATATATATATATATATATATATGCATGCGTGCACGAATTACTAGAAACGAAGCTTAACACGCGGGAATTCATTTTCAGTCATAAGACTTTTCGCATCGGCTGCCGGCGCAACGTCATTTGCTGGCTCATAACTTTTCCTTCGCGGCCACGAAGCTAACGTCAGAAAAAAGGAATAGAATAGTCGAAGCCTAATAAAGATGCTTACATTTTGAAATTTTCCTCTAAATAAGACCCTGCTCTGTTTGTAAGCTCAAGTTCATGTTTTTTTTTTTTTTTACAAGTTGTTTAAGTTTCTTAATTTTTCATTTGGAACCTCAAATGCATTAATACAGATTATTAATACAGATAACGAATTATGAAAAACTTACTTACTCTATTTCCTTACTTGTTAAAATTTACTTAGCATACCTTACTGAAAATTCGTAAAATTTTCTTTGAATTTAGTATTTTTACATGAAAACTAAATTTTCAAAGTAAATATATTTTAGATTTCATTCGTGATTTAAATAAGTAATGAAAAGTTTCAAGTAAACTTACAGCTTGAAACTCGTATAATTGACTATAATATGTTAATAAAGGAGGTTGTAGCATCTTTTAAAAAACATAATAATTTTCATAGTATATGATAGTACGCAGATGAAAACTTTTAAGCTATTCTGAGAAAACTTTGAAAATTACTTAATTAGCCATGATTTTCGATTTATGAGAAACAAAACATTTATAAAACGATGATGTATTTAATTTTCAACTCGAATTAGAAACATTATAATCAAATATTCATTGACTAATCTTCGAATTTTTTTCTTTTTTTTTTTTACATTATATGTAAATCAATAAATTTAACTGTCATTTAAAGAAATATAGATTTACATTGTTTTCCTTAACTTTTTCTAAAAATAATAAGTGGATAGCGGGACGGTATTTCAAACAGCTCCACTTATATATCAACCAGCAATATATTTCCAGTTTCGAACACTTGCCCACGTGCTTGTGTACGTTCCTAACGAAGCTGTCCTTTTCTCCAAGTCAGCGACATTGCTACACCTTGGGTCCAGTTTCTCCTTGGCTATACGGCGACACTTTCGCCGCGCTCTCGCGAGACTTGCAATATCGTAAAAATAGTCGAGCCCAGCATCGCGCGCCGTCATAAGTATACCTACTGGACACTAACGGTCCAATTATGTTGGCTTTAAGTTATTAGATTTTTACACGCGCTATGTACGCCTTCACATACACACAAGCGCACGCGCACACAGTCGCCGAGCGGAGCGTCGACCTACCAACCGATGCGCCGTGCGGAATCTCGCGGATTTGATGCGGGAGACTTGCTGCCATTGGATACTTTAATCGGAAACTCCAACGGGTAATCGGATATCGTTGAGTCCACCTCTTTTTTTTATTCTTCCTCGCGCGTGCCCGTGTTTGTGTAATCGCTTTTACGTCGTGTATATAAAATTGAAAATGAATAAAAAATTTCGGATATTTTTGGCTGGACGTAGATATAGAAAAACGATTATAATGTTGTTCGCACGCATGGGTAGCTGAATTTGATAAAAAAAAAAGAGAAAAGAAGAATGGAAAAAAAGAAAGAAAAAATACAGTTTACACTGGCTGAAGATTATATACGGTTTGAATAAACTCATTTGATCGAATGCACTTTTGATAGATTAAAATTTGAAAGAAACTGAGAGCTTTAAATTTTATTCACATTTACAAGCTTTTTGTCGAATTATGATCATCGGCAATAACTACATCGCATTTTTTGGCTTTTTTTTGGTTTGTTTTCTGTTTAAATTAAAATATAATTATTTTTATAAATTGAATTTCCATAAAGTGTCTTATATTACGTAATAAATATCCGTAATAAAAAAAAAACGCGCATCATTTCAATCAACGCTTCAGAATCGATATAATCATTTAATTTTTTTTTTTTTTATATAAAGAAATCAATTATAAATAAATTTATTGAACGATTAAAATTTAAAATAAAAAAGGAAATATCGAGATTTTGTAAATTATTCGTAACATATTAAATTTTTTTTTTTATTTGATTAATAAAAGAATTTAATGCAATATTGAAAATAATCAATCTATAAAAAATAATAAATAAAAAAACAGTGATTTCTGAGATTAGCATTTACAAACAGACAGACATATACACAATATTTTTGAAAATGTCATTTTTGTATTTGGTTATTCTTTCTACGTTACCAAGAAACAGTTTTTGATAAATATTTTCAATGCGCAGGCACAACAATTTTGTAAATATATCATAGTATAGGTAATTATTTTTTTTAAAGTTTTACTCGCACTAGACGTAAAATCAAGAAAAACATCATTACGATATTGACTTGGCAAAACTGCACAGTTACACGAAAATAACATTTTTACAAGGTCCCTTTATTACAGCTACAGAAACGGTAATAATCAGATAAGCCGAAACAATTGCTTACCGACTGCGCTGCAACGAGCTTTTATATTCATGTGGAAATTTTCATTTTTTTTTCTCTCCTTACTTTTTTCTTTTACTTACTTTTTTTTTTCTATTACTCGAACAAACTCATTTTCGTTTTGCTAAGGTAAAAAAATGAAAAAGGTAATATTATTTTCTACAGACGATATTACAGCTTAATAAGTGCCCTTAAAAGTCGAGACTGCGTGTACAATATCGATTCTTTTTTTTTTTTTTTTTTTTTCTTACCCACAAACATGTTCAGTGTTTCCCTCAAAGTTCGTTATTTTTCGTTTTCGCAGAAGCGAGCAGCAGTGGCATTACGCGCTGTACGTAGAAGAACAAGTGGTATATCGGATGGTATATAAAGTCGAAACCCGGAATATTACCTTAATCATAACGAGAGTATGACGCTCACTTCTTCGGTGTATTTGATGCTTTCGAGAGCTCTCACTTATCGCGCAACCGTAATAACAAGCACCTAGTCTTCCTTTGACCTCACCCTCTCTCTCTCTTCTTCGCTTCACTTTCATATGCTGACTCGGTTACTAGATGTGTGATTTTTTTTTTAAATTTCAATGAATATAGTTTCTTTTGTATTTCAAGACTAACGTATAGCTATTGCAAAATAGACTAAAAGTATTATAAGTTCATTTTTATTGTTCGAGTTGATAATTAAAAGAGGTTATAACTATCGTTATAAGTTACATTGTTAATTGAGACTTTTGATTGAAAAAACTTGAAAACAGTCTTTTTTCATTCAGTATGAATAAATTATATAAATAAGTATATAAATGAATAGAACATTTTATACTTTACGGAAATAATTGCTTTCTCCTTTAATTAGACTCTTTAATTCTTCACCTTAAAAAGGCTTCGAGTTTTTTTTCATTAATAATTTATGAAAAAAAATTACGTAATTAGTGTAGCTCGCAAAAATTTACTTTTCATAAATTTGATAAAAACTCTGCTTACTTTAATTAAAAGTAAATATTTATTTTATTTTTTAAAATATAAATTAAATACATTAAAATGTAATTATAAAAAAAGAAATTCATTTTTAACGCATAAGAACATTTTGTATGCTCTTGTGGATTTTGATGAGAATATTCGAATCAAAGGTAAAAAAAAAAAAATAAAAAAAAAATACAACAAGAAGAAAAATAAAAAAAAATAAAAATAAAAATAAAATAAAAAAAGCAATCATTTCCACAAACACATAATCGGCATCTGTCTTCCGAAATTGGTTCAGGCGTTTCGCTCGATGGAATACTTCTCAAGGTCGCGATTTATAGCGGCCAACGATTGATCATACACGGGGAATTTCGCGAGAACGAATTGCATCGACGAGAAATTGTCGGAGCTTTGGGCATGCGTTGCCATTACACTGAACTGAAAAGATTCATATACATGGTTTACGATGTAACTTTTTTGCAGAATGAATAAAAACGTATCGGTTCATTTGAAAATGTCAACTTTCTATTGCTTACGTGATTTAAGAACTCGCATTAATTTTGAAAGTTCTTGTATTGTGAAACTTCTCAAATTTATAATTATATTGTTAATTAAAAACTATATGAAATTTGCATCATATAAATTGTATCTTATAAGAAATTAAATTTTAAATTTTCTATTCTCAACAAGTTTTATTTCAATTCACTTCGTTGAAATTGATTATTAAAGTGATATCTCAATTGTTTTATATTTTTTTATCAAACATTTATCGCAATTTACTATTTAATTTTTGAAAATGCATCCAAATATTTCTTTATCGTATTTTTAACGGAAATATTTGTATAGATATTGATAAAAAGAATAACTTTTGTAAAATCTAGTTTTAACCGATAAATTCCAAGCAAATAAAAAGAATTAACGAAATAAAAGAAAACAATAGGAATCAAATTGATCGGCTTTAAAGTTGCTATAAACGTTTAAAAAAAAATCAGGTCAATCATTTATCAGATACTCAATTCAATAAGAACAAATAGCGAAGAAAGTCGAGCGAAAAAGAAAAAGGAAAAAGAGTCCAAGAAGACCGCGAGGAATAAAAAACGCGACCAGTTGGGGAGGCAAAGTTGTGCGAGGACTGAAAGGTTTAAAAATCCGTGGTGGTAGTGAGGTGCGAATCGTCTATGCCATCGAAGAAGAGGAAGAGAGGTAAAGACGAAAGGCAACGGTGCGGTAAATCAAAGAACCAGGTCGGCGCTAACGAGCGACCAATCGATACAACCGAGAGAAAGAGAGACATCAAAAAGAAGCAGTGGAATTGTTCGGGGAATTAACCGGTCGTCTTTTCGCTGCGTAAAAGCACCGCAGCCAGCAAATGCCACAATTGTCATCTTGCGCTCCCTGACAGAATAATCCCGATCGAATTACTGTCGAGGAATATATAGAAAAATAAGGGCGAAAGAGTCGCGAGCGGAAAATCGAAATGTCAATTATGAAGGCCGTACAACGGACGATAATGATCTAAGTTAAGCTAATGTTATGGCGCCGTGTAGAAAGAGGATCGGGAGGAGAAGGGAGGAACCTAAAATTATTATCGGTCCCTCATTATTTTTACGATGTGCTAGCATTCTTAGCCGCTGAAAAACGCGACACTCGCTCCCTCTCTCTCTCTCTCTTTCTTTCTCTCTTCGTTAATCCACTTTTTATTTCAGTGATTGAGTTTCTCTCCGCTCGGGTTCTACGCGCAGGCATGATTACGTCTTTATGTCAAGCGCAAGACGACGACAATGACGACACCGAAAAAAGAAAGACTGTTGTTGTGGTGACGTACTGAGTTCCTTGATTACTTCAAGAATGAAAATACCCTTTTTGTAGCTGAGTGAATTGCCATTCGTGTATTATTATTATTTTTTAATGATTTTTCTTAACTAATTTTGTATTTTAGTTTTTCTTTCTTATTTTTATAATACAGGTTGAATAAATTTTGTATTTTTCATTCTTTACTATAAGATTGTAAATTGCTGATATTGATGTAAGCTTATATTAATTTCATATGTGTAAAATGCCTTATCCATTATTTCTAAAGATTCTATTATTATTTAAGTCTTCAAAAGCATAATATTTTATTAAATATGTATTTTTTTTTATTTAACCCTTTAAGTTCTAACAATGTAGGCTCAAAATGAAAACAAGACCATCCAGCTTTCGAGTCATACCATGATTCGGCAAATCGATCCTAATTTTAACCAATTGCACGCGACTTACGGAATATAAATACATCTTTGAGATACAACTAGTTTAACTTTGCAAGATATTTTATAAATATTTGCAAACAAATCATCAACGAATTAAGTTTAGATCTGATCGATGTACTGAGGGACGTACTCCTGAGTATCAGTTTTGATCCACATAGGGTACGATAAAGGGTTAAGGGAAATTACATCAATATGTAAATGTTATTTATTGTAATGAAAATAACTCGTTGAAAACGAAAAACATAATTCTATAATTATTATATTTTCTGATTTACGCCTGATTCGCAAATAAATGCGCATTGTTCTCATGTCCACGCTCGAGTTATTACTCTTTAATAAAGCCACAATAACACCGAGTTCATAGAAATTCAGCCAAACAATGAAAATGAAATCACGAGCAAACAAAATTCGACAAAAGAAACTCGTTCGTTCGCGTTGACGTACAAACAGCTTCATGAAAAGTTCCCTTTCCTCATTAAATTCCCGGCGCTGTCAAAATCCTTCACTCGCTTTCTAAGAAAAACGAAGCCGAATATCGGTTGACTTATCGTCGCTTTCAAACGAGGGAAGGACCCGTGCATTGTTATCTAAGAATCGTTCCAAAGCATGCCCACTGTGCGGTTATATACATCGACGATTCTTCACCACTGTCTCCGACTTGCGTTTTTTCTTTTCTCGTTTTTTTTTTGTAAGACGATGTATACGTAAGTATATGTACATCAACAAACGTAGATGCATGTGCGTTACTTCTTGACGATGTATCGATTCGTACGAGGGTGAACGCGATATGCGTCAGAGTGGCGCGTTCCTAAGGAAGCCAAAGTAATCGCAACCGCAAGATAATCTTGCTAGTTTCTTGACTTCTTCTTCTTCTTCTTTTTCTTATTCCACGTGTCTATTGTGCCCCGTCTATATAGTCTACGTGACTGCAGAGGCGACTGCTACGGAGTTTGGTTTCATACTTACACATCAAGAGCCAGACGTACATGTACGCAATAGTTTTTTTCGTTATGTATACCGCACGTGTACTATCTCTCGCGTTATATGTAGATTTCCTTCTGTGTGTGTGTGTGTGTGTGTGTGTGTGTGTGTGTGTGTGTGTGTGTGTGCGTGTGTGCGTGTGCGTGAGTGTATGCATTTATATGTACGTTTGCTTTACGAGCGAGGCGTGATCTTTATGGCGGGATTTTCGTACTCTTACACGTCTCTCGCATCCCTTGTCCATCTCTTTTTCTCTATTCGCCCTTCCTCCCTTTTTTCTTTTCGTACTCGCTCGGCCGACTTTGTAAAAATTCAATGCGAATTACGCGCTTTTTGAGCGTAACATGTGTGCACGCGACGGTTTTTTGTATCTTTTATATTTCAGCTCTTTCGGTGTGGTGAAACTCAAACTTGCGCTGCCGCATAGAAAGGAGGCTAGTTAGTTTAAGTAGAATGATAATTGCATTGTCTGCTTACTTAAGACGTCAAACTAATGTTGAAAAGTACACGGTACATAATCAGTATGAGAAAATTAAGAAAATTAAGTTTGATGTTAAACAACAATTATTGTTTGGACTTAGGCAGTTTATAATAATAAATAATATTAAACAAATTGATTCACACAAAATTTTTAAAACATTGACCGCAGTTTAGAATTTTTTTCAAATAGTATGGTATCAATTAATTATGTTTCAAATATACATGTTTTAAACATTAAAAATAATCTCAGTTTCAATCGCAGAATGTCTACGTAATATGAAAATCGATATTTTGAAAAACATCGATCCTTTTGAATGAAAAAGCTCATATAATTTATTATAAATTTTAAGAAAATAAAATTGTATAATTCATTTTGGAAAAAGATGAAACTGTTTAAAAATAAAAACAAAAATTGATCGTACGCTAGTAAATCGAAATTAGTTTAAATCTATAAATATACAAAACTGTAAAAGCGATGTTTTAAATATAAGAATAACTTTCTTGACCTATACTGTAAAGTAATATGATTTATTACGATATATTCAAGCGCTCGAGTGACTGCTATAGAGCTATTAGAAGGTGCACCTGTTGTACTCTTAGATTTATTACGGAATCCAGAGTTCGGTACTTCGGAGTTGATGGCATCTGCTAGGAATACTAATTTTAACTGAAACCTTCTTCGTCAAGAAATTTTGCAGGATTGCAATTTGAAACTTGCAGAAGTTTAAATTACATACGGATATTCATTATTTAATCATTACAGATAAATATTTTTTTATGTTCACAGTGACTTATAATAAATGTTAAAATAGATAGATAGATTTTTTAAGATTTAGTTTTTAACAGTATCGGTGAATATGAAAATTTGATTAAAAAGTAGTTGAAATATTTTTCTTTAAATCTTTCTTTGAATCTTCTATATGATAAGTATCTACAAAAAGAAAACGAAAATTGTAAAAACTTTCAAAGCTAATAATTAAAAAGCATTTTTTACGTTAGAGTTTGAAAGCTTATTAGCTTTTAGAAAAAAAAAAAAAAAAATTTTTTATAGTATAGAAGGCTATTTAATTCTATACTATGAAACCATATCGTAATATAATTGAAGATTAAGTTGATTTTAAATAATGTATATAATTAATGCAAATGACTCGTTAATGATAAAATTATTTTTTTATTGTTTATACGAAATAAATTTGATTTCTTTTAATATTATACGTATAATATTTTTGAGAAATAATATTTTAAAGACAATATCAAATAACACGCTTTGTATTATGGTAAGTAGTTGTAGTAAAGAAAATTTAACGGAAAAATTAAAAGTTTCTCAACCAGAATTTTCCGTTTAATAGAAATTTCTACAAACTCTTTTAGTATCAGAAAATTCTGAATTACTATAGATATATGCTTCGATTATTACTCCTAATAATGCGAATTGCTACATTTTCATTGGCAAATACAAAAATCATAACAGAAATGATTTTATAAGGAAATTTTTTTTATATTTAATATTAAGTTCAAGAAAAAATGTACTTGTATATCTTGTTATATAAAAATAAGGTCGATAAAGATAAATTTATTTAATAAGAAGATTATTTAAAATTATATTTTATCGGTAATATAAATTCATTGCGTCAGAACTGTTTTCTCTCTTTTTTTAATTGGAATAAATTAAAGCCTTGAAGATATGAGCTTTGTATAAGCGAAACATCCAGCTTTATAGCTTTAACCTTTTTCTCAGCTGAAGGTTGCTGCAAGCATTCTTATTATCCTTTGTTTTACGCTTCATTTTTTACTTTTTTATTCTCATCTTAAAATTCATTCTTACTATTTTTCAACTCTTTTCTATCTTCTAACTTTCTTTTATGAATTGTTGAAACGTTTTTAATTTATATGCTAATTTTAAAAATTTAAAGACTTTTTTCCACAATTGTTTGAATTTCTTCAACGATTTTAAAACGTAAGATTAAATTTTTTTTTTCATAATTGAAGTGTTTTGTTAATTGGTTTGTCATTTTTATAAATAAATATAATTCGTTTGACATTTTTGAAAGATTTAATTCTAAAAAACAGAAAATTAGTTTATTATAAATAATATAATAATTTAGATTTGTTTAAATTAGTTAAAGTACACTTGTCGAACAATAAAACAACTATAAAAATTATATTAAAATTTAAAAGTGTCCAGAGTATACTAAATCCGTGCAAGTTTAATAAATGTAACTGCTTTCAGGTATATTACCTTATTACCTATTGAAACTTCTGTCTGAGATTATACCACACAGGCATACGAATAGTCTTATGCCAGAGTTCGTCTCGTGACTGTTAGGCGTTAGTCCAGCATGACACGATCTTCCTGAGCGAATAATACCGCAATTTAGGGTTTACGGCGATAGGTTGCAGCGAAGTTTACATCTACACGTATAAGAAGAGAGCAAGTCTTCGCTCTCTTTGTGTCGAGGTGTTGGTCAGGGGTCGATAAATATTTATTTGCAGAGTAAGAGAAGGAGGCAAGTGGTGTGCGCGATGAGAAATCGATATAAACGAGGTGAGTTTTGGCTGTTTTAATGGGTTGTCGCTAATTTAATCAACGACATTTCCACCACGCCTACTTTCTCACTAGCTCTGTTCCTACATTTATGCAAGAATTATACCGACATGAAAATTTCAAGAAAATCACAGTTCCCTGACAGTATGTCAAAATAATTTTTTTATTCTTTCCGTAAAAAAAAAAAAAAAAAAAAAAAAACAAATTTCGAAATGTTATAATAAAATAATTTTTTTTGTTGATTGGTAAAAGTTTGGTTATTGAAAATAATACCTATTAACATTATACAGGGTGACAAATGGAAAGTTGCCTAAAATAATCACTTATAATTTTGAGATAAGTGCAGGGAAAAAAATAATAAAAATACATATTAACACATCGTTCAATAAGTCCCGAGACTAACAACGAAAACAACATTTTTTTTCAAAAATCATTTTTATTCATCAATATAATCTCCTTTTAGAGTGATACAATCTTTCCAACGCCTTTCCAACATTTCTATACCATGTTTATGGAAGGATTTATCTTTTGCTTCAAAATAGGCTTCAGTTTCGGCAATGACCTCCTCATTCGAGCCAAATTTTTTTCCCTGGAGCATTTTTTTGAGATCAGCAAAGAGTCAGTAGTCGTTGAGGGCTAAATCTGGCGAATACGGGGGGTGGGGAAGCAAATCAAAGCCCAATTCGTTCAATTTTGCCATTGTTTTCATGGACTTGTAGCATGGTGCATTGTCTTGGTGAAAAAGGATTTTTTTCTTCTTCATGTGCGGTCGTTTTGCTGCGATCTCCTTCTTTAAACGTACCGACAAGTCAATATAATAATCACTGTTGATCGATTTACCTTTTTCCAGGTAGTCAATGAAAATCACGCCATGTGTATCCCAAAAAACAGACGCCATGATTTTGCCAGCAGACTGCTGCGTTTTTGGACGCTTTGGGCGGCTTTCGCCAGCCATGCGCCACTCAGATGATTGCCGATTCGACTCCGGAGTGAAATGATGTATCCATGTTTCATCCATGGTCACGTATCCATCCGATCAGGAAATCCTTTTTATTGCGAGAAAATAGCGATAAACAGCTCTCTGAATCGTCGACTCGTTGCTGTTTTTGTTCCACTGAAAGCAATCGCGGCACCCACTTGGAAAAAACCTTTTTCATGCTCAATTTTTCATGAAGGATTGTAAATACGCCTCCAGATGATATCTGTGTCATTTCTGCAATCTCACGGACCTTCATTTTGCGATGTTTCATTACAATTTTTAACACTTCACTCACATTTTCCTGTGTAACGGCTTCCAATGGCCTACGCGAACGTTCCTCATCGTTTGTGTCCGTACGACCATGTTTAAACTCAGCCACAAACACCAACGACAAATCGTTGGTTTGGATGGAGAGGAGTCCGGGTAATGTTTTTCAAGCCATTGCTGGGCTTCTACGGTGTTTTTACCCATTAAAAAACAATGTTTTATCAACACGCGAAACTCGCTTTTTTCCATTTTTTAAACAAATTACAAAGTGACTTTACTCTAACCTCGATAATTCTGCTCTCTGTGATCCGATCGACGTGAAATTTTTACACGTTTCATGTAAAGGTTCGCACTCTATAGAAACATGGCCAGTTTGGTACTACTAGCACTATCTCTGGGTTAGTCTCGGGACTTATTGAACGATGTGTTAAATCAGCGAAGTGGTCATTTTTATTTGAAATAGGTTTCAGTTTCATCGAACATTTTCAACAGACACATATTACGTTTTTAAAAAAATGACAAAATCTGGCTAGGGAATAACTATTAATGGTAAATATTTTCGAAGTGATCCCCATCTGAACTTGCACAATAATCAAGCCCATTTTTGGAAACTATAAAAAACTTGTTTAATTTTAGATGAAGAAATACTAGAAATTCCTTTTCTACAAGCTCCTCTCAAATCATCTTTGGTCTTGGGTTTTTCCGCATAACAGTAATCTTTCAGGTAGCCCCATAAGAAGAAATCACACGGGTTTAAGTCCGGTAAGGGTAAGGGGGCCATTCTATACCTACGTGTGCAAATTTGGGATATCCTAAACCAATGACGCGTTCACCATGAACTTCTTAAATAGCTTTAAATACCTCTTAAGTTCTATGCGGCGTAGCACCATCTTGCATAAAATAATAGTTCCTGATTAATCCACATTTTTTAGCGAAAGGAAAAAATTTTGTAAGGATGTAACTTAATGAAATTTTGTATTATTAATTTTTATTATTAGTCTCTCGATTCAGTTTTAAAGCTGCTGCAGCTTTTCTTATTGAATCCGTTGGATTATTCTTGAAATGTTCTTCGACCTCGGCAACCTTATCTTCTGTTGTAACTGTGTATGAATGATATATCATGACGACGATCGTCAAGAGTATAATAATTGATGAAGTTAGCGATTACTCTGAGAAAGAAGTAAAAAAAAATTTAAAAACTTTATTAAAAAATGCGGTCATACGATAAAGTCAAATATAATTTTTTTCATTCTTACCTTCTAAGAGTATTTTGACTGGCTACTCTTTTACTTCCAAACTTAGTACGAAAACCTCTATACGCTTCAGTATAGTTTTTACCTCTAGAATAAAAGCACTCGATGAGATACACCTTTTCTTCGTTCGTAAGGTCACTCATTTTAAAGTACACGTATTGCTCTTTACGGCGTCTCAATAGAAACTGACAACATTCTAGAATGTACCTATGTGGGCCCAGCCTTATAGGATACAGTAGAGGGGGAAAGAGATGCATATACTTGAGGCAACTTTCCATTTGTCACCCTGTAAAGATTATAAAGCAGCTTTGATTTATCATAATTTACTGTGAAATTAAAATTTTTTTTTAAGAAGAAAATACAATTGAAATAGAATATTAAGATTTTTTATAGTTTTTAACTTCTGAATTATAAATTTATACGAATATAACAATTAGTATATTTCTTTATATCTTCAGTATATCTAACAATATATAATTGTTGAGAATCGAATTAATTAATTAAACGAATAATTTTTAAATTTTTAAATAAATGATTTATTTGTTACTTTTATAGTTTTCGAAAAGCTCTCGCCGTATATGCGTTCTTTAATACGTGTTCCTTCTTCCATGTTCGTTGACGCATCGCACGCCGATTCGTGCAGCCATTTACACGATTTTTTTGTTACTTATTATTTTCCGCATTTTTCGATTTCCCGGCTTGCCGACACAAATCGCTTCGTTCAGTAGCCCGACGGCTACAGGAGAGTTTCTCTCCTGTGCACATAGACCTTTGAAGAAACTGAGGTTCCTAAAGGTTATTGTTTTTTTTATTATGAACGCGTAAATTTTCTAAGCCATGGGCGACTCTATGCACAAGAAGGTCACAAGTTAGTACGAACCGGTAGAAAAGAAAAAAAATTTTCGTTTTGTTTTTTACGCGATTATTCTTGAAAGCTCGTCTTTTATTAAACAAAATTTTATCGATTTTATACAAAGCCTCGATCTTTGTTTTTAATCAATTTTTTACAAAGCCTCGATCTTTGTTTTTAATCGATTTTATATTTTAGAAATAACAATTTGCAAATATAATAGTTTAAATTAGAAATAAAATAAATCAAATTTTTAATACAATAACTCAAATTATAACACGTAATTTGAATTGCGAACAATAATAATAAAATATATTGTATTTTATTTGTTTTTATCAGTTACACTATATGCGATATTTTTACTGAATAATTTGTTCGTTTCCATTCGATAATCTAAGTTTTCATATACATTCTTTTTACTATATTCAGTATATTTTAATGATAAGTACCATAAGAAAAATGTATGTTAAAATTGATCTGTATATTATTATATTACTATAAAAGTTACGTTACAGTTAATAAAAATATATACCAATGAAGCGATAAAATAAAAATAAAACCTTCAAAACAATTGTTTACGTTAACACACGAATCCTAAAGAGTAAAATATGAAAATGGTATCAATATAAATAAACAATCAAACCCATAAATCTGTTAAAGTTTTATTGAAAAGCAGTAACATTATTTAAAAAAAAAATTGAGAGAGAAGCATAAAAAGAGAGAGAGAGAAAGAACAGAATAGAAAGCGCAAATAAATCGCCAAAAGCAACGGCATTCTACAGAGTATAAATCAATTGTGTACGCAATCTTTCACAAAATAAATGAATCACGCTTTTTATTCGAAATCTTCGTAAACGAGAAAAAAGCGAAAAACTTCGTTGCGTTTCAGCAGTAGTACGAGTATGTTCTAGCTTCGCGTTTATCCCTTATTTTCTTTCTCCATGCTGAATCAAAATGACGCAGCTTGATTAAAAAGATAGAGAAGGAGCGTGGAAAAGCGTAGAAGGAGAGAGAGAGAGAGAGAGAGAGAACGTTAGAGAGAAAGTGGATATAGTGAACGAAGAAGGAAGAGAGGAAACGAAAAAAGTTTGCTCGAAAAGTATTGTAAATTACTTGCCCTAACCCATCCCCCCACCGCGAACGAGTATTCGTTCGGACTCATATACGCCGTTCGTCACGGAAAACTCAGATGTTTTTTCGGCTTTGGCACTCGGTCGTTGCATCGTTAATGGTTACTGCTCGTTTCCACTGCTATGCTCCGCCAAAATATCCAGGTGCGCCGATATACTCGTTCCCGTGCGCGCACATACACGTAACTCTGGCACCTATTGGATTTCTCGATCGACGCTGAGAGTAGGAATAAGAGTGGCAGCGACGGCAATCGACGAATATTTTCCGAGGGCATATTCGTTCGTTAATTGGGTCGTACCAGACCAGAGCTTCGCCATCCCGATATCCGTGCTACTTATTTTCGCGGCAACTCTTCCTATCTCAATCCTTGCGTATTCGCGTGTACGCATTTTCCTTTTTCTCCTTGTTTCGCGTCCGCCGCGAGGCTGATTTAGGTAAACTTTGATTTATGGAAATTACTTATAAAAAAATTCCTTTTAAATGCATGAGATTGTCGGCGAAATAATTTTATTTTAATAATTTGACTCGAAAATGAATAATAAAAGACATGTGGAGATGGCAAATATTTAATTGGATAATCATGTTGTCGAAGGCAGACATTTATTGTATCATTAAATATTTATTCATAAAAATTTTGTCGATGCATATATTATACTCGCATTTTAAGACAATAAATTTTATGAAAAATTAATTTCGATTATTAATATTTATTATTACTGAAAAATTTATTGAGAATAGTTAAAGAATAAAAAACTTTTAATTATTGATAATAAACTTTATCGTGTACATACAATATTTTTTAAATATTACTTTTGAAGTTTTAAAGATCTATCTATTCACGCTTTATAAATATCTATATTTTGATTAAAAGTTACCCGAGTCTTCTTAGATTATCTCTATCAATAATCATGATTGACAAATGTTATAACTATTTTATTAAATAAAGTTAAAATAAATTTTATCAGTTGAGGTTTCTGTATGTTACATTAGCAAAGCTTTTTATTATTGCACGGTGTAATTTTCTACACGAAAATCTCATTTATTTCATCGCAGTAAAACGTTCTGAACGACACGTAGTGAATATCTTCGAAGCTATTCAAAACTTTATTGTCAAGTGAATTCAGGACAAACTCGAGACAGAGAAAGAGAGAGAGAGAGAGAGAAGTTAACCGATTAATGACACAATACTGACGCGAAATGTAGCGAGAAATCGAAGGCTAAAGTTACGAAAATGGTAATTCCCATACTGGGGTTGACTCGCGAGTCTATTGCCTTTCTTAGCAGTGTTATACTAAATATGAAATGAAGATGCAAACCCTTAAGACGATTCGATGTATTTGCCACGTAAATAATAATTAATCCTTCGTTTCAGCGTCTTTTCGCTCCAAGACACGGGATTCTCTCCTTTTCAATTGGCATGATAGCTATATGTATACAAAGTGACGCGTTTGTATGTATGTGTGGATGTAGGTATACAAGAGGAAGAGAGAGGAAGTGACTGCAGAACAAGTATACGTATATCGAATAGTAATAGCTCCTCAAGCAAAAGTAACACCTTAGTAGGTATATACATAGACATGTATGTGTGTGCGAAAGAGGTGAAACCTAAGAGAAAGAGAAAGAGAGAGAGAGAGAGAGAGAGAGAGAGAGAGAAGGAGGTAAAGATAAAGAGGGAAGTGAGAGAAAGTGTAAAGAAGCAAGGAAGTATCGTAGTGAAGTGTAAGAGATGCATGTAACGTGCGACCTTGTTACTTAAGCGAATTTCACACTTTGCGCTGGATTCGTGAGGGCACTCGGTTTTGTGCATGCGATGAATAAGCCGCGCTATATTCAGACAATATATTTACATTTACCTCGTGGATCAAGTTTATATTTAGCCTCTCACGCGAATTATCCAACGTGGTGCTTCTTTCTTAAAAGTAATTCGGCTGAGTGTGCATTACTTTTTGAATTTGATAAATGGTTAACAAAAGTGAAATTGCATTTTTTTTTTTTTTTAATATATAAATAATTCATAATATGTTTGAATTTTTCAAAACTATTATATACGAATTAATCAATGTTAATAGCGCCATATTTTAATAATTGTTTGAAATAATTAATGACAAAAGTAGTGCAACCTTAACTGCTAATGATTTTTTTTATAAAAAAAAACGTTAATCACTGTCAAAAGCTACTCCATTTTATCATTTGAAAATTAGCTTTACAATGAGTCCAAAAATAAATGCCAAAAAGAACGAGAGAAAAGATCGGCACGTTCAAAGGCCCTGAATAGCCATGTTTTTACGCCGACGGTTTTACATCTGTAATCTCCGTATTCTTTTTTCACACGCGGAGACGGAGAAAAAAAGAAAGGGTGATTAGAAAGAGATGGCGATAGAGGGATAGAGAGCGAGAGAAAGCGCATCGCGAGTAAAATAGAAGGCGACAAAAAAGAAACAAAATAGTGAGAGAGAGAGAGAGAGAGAGAGAGAAAGAGAGAGAAAGAGAGAGGGTGCGCGCACAAACGCAGGCGCCGGGGACCACGTGACGCACTATGGCAGATTGCTTTCGGACGCGGGAGGAAAAAGAGGAAAAAGGGAGAGAAAGAGGCTCCACGGACAAAGTAAACGCGTAAAAAGCATAGTCATACCGTGCGCTTACTGCTTTTCGCGGCAAATGCGCTCGAGCATTAGCTTAATCTTTGTGAAAAGTGACGAAAGGAAATTCCTCGAGGCTTTAAACCGATCCTCGTTACTCGCGACCAAATGATCGTTAACGTCCGTGTATATTTCATTTTTATTTCTTTTTTTTTTTTCATTATTTTTTGTGAACAAAATTTTTTTTGTACAAAAAATTTTGAAATATTTTTTTTCGGCTTTTACTATACCGATGCAAGATTATTCGCTGCTTTTTTGATATCGAAATAGATAAAAAAGGAATTCATGATAAAATATTTATTAAATTTTTCCGAAAATAAATTATTCATTAAAATACTTGTTGATTCATGAACGTATGCGAGGGAATTTTGTTAGCGAAATGACACAAACAATCAATTAAAATATAATTGTAAAATACAATTATCAGAATGAAATAATTACACAAATTTACAAAGTAAATTCTAACGCTTGTTAGGAGAGAAATAATGACACACAATTTGTGTCATTATTTTTTTTAAATATGCTTTAATAATGGTGATAAATTATATTTTTTAATGTTTAAATATTAATTTAATCAAATAAAATTTTAATTTAAAAAAAAATGAGTAAAACTATTCATTTTTAAAATCGTAATTTAAAATAATTTTCTCCGTAGTTGTTGAAATCAAAGAAGTGTAGACAATAAAAAAGAGAATTCTCACAAAGGGCCAGGTCAAACGAATTTTCAAAAAACTATTAAAAATTTTTTTTATCTTTTTCGAATTCTCTAAAATTCTCGTAAGGTGATAATCGTTAGGTTTGAAAGAAAAAAGAACAAACGCACATTCGTTCCATTAATTTTGAATTTCGGCAACTCGTTGTTTTTCACGATCGACCGATTGATATAATTCAACGCTTTATATACATGTACTTCGTCGCTTTTCGTCCTCGCGGGATTAACATCCGGCCACGCAGACAATATTCCGGGTAGCTCAAAATTCGCGTGCACGCGCGCGCGTGCACAACCGTTTCCGGATATAAATGTACGTGGAGTGAAGGAGCGAGATACAGAGAGAGAGAGAGAGAGAGAGAGAGAGAGAGAGGGTGAATGTGTGCGCGGGTCAACCGAATCGGGCGTCCAAAGCCCCGAACAAACAATCAATCTTTCCGGCTATAATTCATATCAAGGACCGCCGCTATACTCCGTTACGTCCGAGCCGCGTGCAAAATAAATAATGCATACGTATGGAGGAAAAGGAGGAGAAGAGGGAACGAGAGTACGACATACGCCATTCACTAACGCTTCGCTCTCACCAGGATCCTCTGAAAAGTTAAGGACCTCTTATACTTTACCTCTCTCGTACGTATTCCAGTTCGTGGATCGATGACGGAGTGACCCTCCGTCTGTGTGGTTTTCACGGATCGATCGCTTTCTAAAATCGCCCCTCCGTTCGTATACCGCGAAAAGTTATTCCGAGCAAACTTTTCCACCTAATGTAGTATGCGTTTTAATATGTTTGTTTTTTTTTTTCTTTTCATTCCTCGACTCGAATGTCCCGAATATGAATCGTTAACCTTTTTCCGCAATAATCCGCGATGTGCATGTATCAATGCACGAAAAATGTACGATTCGTCGTAACTTTTGGATGTATTAATAATAGTAATTATTTGCCATCGTTGATACGAATCCGATTATATTGGATCTGAAATAAGTTCAGCTATAAATAATTCATGGAAAACTTGTAAGTTTCGGAAATGTTTTTGCACATCGTCTCTGTTTATTAAAATATTAATCGCGTTTAAACCCGATGTATAAATATCAGATTAATATCCAGTTGATAAGTTAAACTTCACCTATTTTAGTATTGGATACGAAAATTAAAAAAATTTATTTGTATAATTTTAAAGTGCAAACTTGATTAAAATATATAATGGCGGTATTCAAATCATTAGTATACTTATTTTTAAGAACATTTTTAAATAAACAGATGTATGTTTAAAAAATTCAACTTCACTTCGATTTTTAACTTATTAATTATATTTCCGACAGTACAAACTTCTAAAGTTGAAGCAATATTTTAAATAAATATAATCAATGCACAAGTATTCCGTTTTCATAATAAAGTTAACAAGAAATTTGAAAAAGCTTTATAAAATAAGTTATGTTTTCGAGTAAAAAAAGAAAGACGAGAAAAAAAGTATTTACGAAGTTGTGACAGAAAATTCTCTTATTTTAAAATGAAAAATTTTTCACGTAGAAACGACAAACGCAATTATCAGCACAAATGAACAATTAAAAGTCACATTCGATATAAATCCGATGAAGCTGTAATACCGCGACGTAACAAAAAACCATTTTTGATGTTAAGCGACAGCTCGTACAGCTAAAACTCGCAGCCACCATTTATCTCTGCGGGACAATCGTATTTTATAGAGACACTTGCGAAAACGAATGCTCGGCGTACAAGGAACACACCGCTCGCGGCCGCGTTCGCTTATAATACACATCTCGAGCGAAGTAAAATCTACAGGGCGCCGCAGGGGAACCATGCGGGAAAGAAAGATCGTTCGCGGCTGGTACAAAGAAAGAAACGTAGGAGGGAAAAATAAGGAAGGAAAGAGAGAAGAAAAAGCAAAAGAGATTATATGCGAGCGAGGAATGCGGACGACGATGGAAAGGAGGGGGGGGGGAGGAGGAGGACGGGGAGAGAAAAGAGATCCGCTTGCTTTCTTCGAGAGCTCACGGGACCGGCTGAAAAATGTCAACGGGTATACTCGTATACGTTTAATTTCATTCTGCGAGATTTCGCTTGGACTCACTTTTCTGTACGGTATATAGATATATGGATATACATATACTCATATAAAGTGTTAAGTATATATTCTCGTGTGTTTTTTCTTACACGTATACATATTGGTGTGTGTTAAATTGTGAGGAAAATTAAAATTGTTGAGCAATGGCTGTGATAATATTTATATGGTTTTTTTGCGATTAGTTAAAGAAACTAAAAAGTCAAAAGGAAAAAAACAGTTTCAACGTTTGCCTTTGACGATGGACTTTGAAGTTTTGCAGCTTGAAGATGAAGCGAGATAGAAAAAAAGGCATAAAAAAATAAAAAACGCTGCTGCCAGAGAGCAAACTTTACCACACAAAACTAAAAACTTTACATAATTTGTGCTGCTTTCAAAATCTCCATTTTTCTCTCTCACTCTCCCTTTCTATTTTTCTCTTTGTTACACTTTCTCACTTTTTGGCGTAAATCAAACTCTTAGAAAGTTTATAAATTATATTATTGAAGAAACCATTTTTTTTTTTTTTTTTTTTTTTTTGAAAAATTTTTAAATCTGAAAATTTTGGTTTAACATTTTAATAAAATTGCGTAACTTGAAAGCTATAGGTACTATAATTTTCGCTAAAAAGTTAACGTCAATTCATTACCGCAGCATTTGTCCGAGTATGTCATCCTTTTTTATTTCCTTTTTATTTCTATTTACAGATATATATATATATGAAATTCGATGCGATCACAGGTGTTATAGTAGGTATTGGTACGTAAATATTGTATCGACTTGGATCGCTACCGGAAACTAAATTTAAAGCTCCATAAACGAACCGAAACGCGGCAACGGCCGAATCGTTTTGCTCGCACTGTCGATTAATGTTTATCAATAAGAATTACATTTGCTCATTTTACTCTGCAAAATTTCGCAACTATTCGATAAAGAAAAAAAAAAATAAAAGTTGATACAAAAAATGTCTACATGACAAACATCTAAATTTTGCACTTCAATTCATTTTGCTCTAACACATACACATCTTTTTTTTACAAAAATGTGAGAAAGCATCTTATATAACGCGTAAAACTTGCTTGAATACCGAAATTCTTCGGAAAATTAACTTATGAGAACCGGCTGGTGCGAAACCACATGAGTTTCTCTTACTTTAGCTGCACTTTTCTCTCTCTCTCTCTCTCTCTTTCCCCTTTCTGCTTCTCTATTTCTAGCTATTTCTCGCTTTCTCGCTCTCTCGCTTTTTCCTTCTAATACGAGCGCTGGGCGAATATTCGCCCCGCAGCCGACATAAAGACGTCAAGATATATAACACCAGCGGAAGAGGTAGAGATGTATAAGGGACCGTTGGGAGCCGGAAGTCGCCAGATATCCTCATTATGTATTTCATGCACAGAAAAAAAGCAGAGCTGCCTTCCACGCATACTTTTGCGCCCGAAAATTTGGAAATAAGTTATTTGATAGTTTTTTATATGTTTTTATTTTCTTGTGGTTTCTTTTTTTTCCAAGAATTATCGCTGCAGGGCTTAAACCAATTGTTTTTATCGCGTAAGTTTTCAGTTTCTGTCTTTGTTTTTGTTTATGAAAAAATAATGTTGAATATACAGAAATAATTGTTACTTTTCAAAGAAACATACTTGCAGAGCTTGTCTCAAATAAATGCATTCATAAGTGATTTCATAAAAGCACTGTGTATAAAGCTTCACAACTATCGACATTTATTAGATACTGTAGAGTATTTATATACCACATTTAAAATTTATTGAAAGCACAAAAAAAATCTCACATGACATATTTTTTTATAAAACTGTGACACTAAAATTTCTTCTATTAGCTGTATAAAAAATCTATATTTGAAGGTTAAAAATACTTAACGTATTATTAAAGTATCGAACTTAAAAAATGTGATGTATATCGTCATAAAAAAAAATATTGGCTTTGGATAATAAAAAAATTGATTAATTAAGCCTACGTTCGTAAAATGATATGATTATATTTAAAAAAAAATAATTAAATTATTTATCAGAAGGTCTTCCGATGCAGACAACAAGAAGTGAACAAACAAGACTAAGTGAAATCGGAGTTGATATTAAAGTGAAGCTTGTAAAATTTGAAAAAGTTGGTGGATTATACTTGAATAAAAAGTTTCATTGGATAAACAGGAAAAGATGAAATAAAATCGAACGAAGTCAGTCTCTAGCAACATTTCTGTTCACAAAGTTATAATAATGATTTGAATCGAAAAGAACTCTTTCACCTCGCTCTCTCTCTTTTTCTCTCTCTCTTTCTCTCTTCGGAACGTAAGCTTCCGCTTTAATAATAAATAACTTAGCGCTTCGCGTTTATATACGTATATAAATATATATCCGTATGCGCATGCAGAGGTTAAAATTGAGTTTGAAAAGCAGACGGATAAATTATTCTCATTTATATAATACAGAGAGGCGCGCGTTGGGCGCACAAACGTCGGTCGACGATTTCTACCGGTGCAGTTAAAACGTTAATAAGGTTGGAAAGAGCTACTTTCGAGAAAACCACTTCGCTACTGCTATTGCTGTTGAGTAAAAAGAATTTTGTATCACCTTTTACATATTTGTAGCATTTAACGATAACCTTTGTTTTCTTAGAGTAGTTTTGTAACGATAATAATTTTTATTAAGAAAAATATAATAAAATTTTACAAATTATAATGATAAGTTATTTTCATTTTCTGATTTATATAGCATAGGTATTTTTAAAGTGAAAAATGATCAACTAGATATTTTCTTGCTAATAAATTATATTTAGATCAACGACAATAAAAACAATAATTAGTTTTACACAATAAACACTTAAACTTAAATACTTAACAGTATTTTGAATTATTATGTTCTTTATAGTTTATTTTATTCGATGCAACAATATTAGTAAAAAAAGTTTACATTATATAGTATTAAAGAATATGAAAGCGTTAAAAGATTTGAAATTTTCAAATTCGACGATCAATATTCTATAAACGCGCTCAAAATGATAAATGTTTCTCGAAGTATTAAAAATATAAAACCCCTCGTTTAGTGTCCCTGCATACATCCCCGACAGTCCGAAATCATGTAATAGAGGGTCACCCCCTGAGTGAAATAGAAAGAGATCGTGCTTAGTTCTCACTTGTACACACATACACATAGATACATCAAGAGATCTCCAACGGCGACTATTTTAACAGAGGACTCTCAGATAAAGTGGCCCGGGCATTTAGAAACGTATTTGAACGACACGCGTAACTCCCTTTCCCCGGTCTTGTTTGATACCCTACATGCTTCTTTCCCTCTAACGGCGTTGCGCGATCCATCAACACTCGCAACACCGGGCTTGTAAGTTAATACAAATCTCCCCCTCGGGAGTCCTTTATACACGCGCCAATTGATATATATATATATATATATATATATATGTGTGTGTGTGTGTGTGTGTGTGTGTGTGTGTGTGTGTGTGTGTGTGTGTGTGTGTGTGTGTGTGTGTGTGTGTGTGTGTGTGTGTGTGTGTGTGTGTGTGTGTGTGTGTGTGTGTGTGTGTGTGTGTGTGTGTGTGTGTGTGTGTGTGTGTGTGTGTGATCGTGAATGTGCATACATGTACATACACAGTCATATATATGTTTGTATGTATACATATGATAGAATTATGGTTCCCCCATGTTCCCATTATGAAAACATCCATAACTTCTCTCTCTCTTTCACAATTTTTCGCTTCTCTTTTTACCTCTCTACTTTCCTCGTTTTAAAGAACGAATAACCGATTTGAATTTACCTCGAAATCTAGAGGCAACGTCTTCTTTACATTATTCGAGCGCTAACAGCGTCTCTAAGCAAGTAACGGCGCGATATTGTTAGAAATTCGCTGTTCTCTCTTGACATCGCTCTCTCTCTCTCTCTCGTTTTTCCGAAATCTGACGGTTTACAAATGCCCCGCTAAAGTGATTGTTGCGAAGAGAAGACCGTGAGTGGTACATTGCAGTGACGTATGTTTCTCCTTCACCTCCTCCTTCTCCTCTTATCGCTCCGATGTACTACGGCTTCGGGGATGTGACGCATTTCCGAGCAAATCTGTTCCGTGATTTTACCCGCGTGTTCACGTACTCATGAACGCGTGTTTATGTACACGCATGCACCCGTTTACTACTACGCACACCCACCCACACACACACACACACACATATATGTAGATCTCACGCGTGTGTGCGATCGCATCGCTTGCAGTAAAATCACCTCGGCAATGTTGTGCTTTGGATGATAAAATTTACGTCTCTTTCGGAGCAGCTCTCTCTCTCTCTCTCTCGGAGAGTATTAACGGCGAGTTTATGTATACGCGCATACGTGAAAAGGGAAATTTTTCGATGAGCACAGAGGTATACTGGCTTATATAGCTATTTTTCGAGAGCGCTTAAAGTATGCCCGAGCGCCCACCGCGTACCCGAGTTTTACAACTTTTGCATTTACGGCTCCGTTAAAATCAAACGTGCCATAAAAAGTTGAATTTGAATGCGACCCTTTAATAATTTATATTTTAAAAATTACTCTACAAAATAGCTGTGTTTTTTAATTTTTTTTTCTTTTCATTTTACTAAAACATTTGGAATCTTATGGAAAGTTAACTTACCTACAAATTTGTTAACAAAAATTATTTCGATTTCTTCTTTATACAAAATCAATTTGCACATTAAATTTTACAATAACACAAACTGAGAGAAAAAATTTCTAGAAACAATTTAATTTTCATAGAATCAATTAAATACATTTTGATGTTATGAATTTATTTTTTGGATCTAAAAAATATTTCATTACATGCTAATTAATTGCTACTGATATTGTTTTATTTACTTCATTTGCTCAATTCCTTGAATCAACGAAATTTTGTCATTGAATTTATAAAATATTTAGTTGCGTTCTAATTTATCGTTTTAAATAATATTTGATTGATCTTGTCAGTTGAATTTATTGAACTAATAACATTTTTTTTTATATCCAAATAATATTCTGTTCAGTTTATTTAATTAATCGTTTTAAATAATATTTTGTTGATTTTATCAGCTGAATTCATTAAATTAATGAAATTTTTTTTTTATATATATCGATAATATTCTGTTCATTCTAATTTATTGTTTTAAATAATATTTTATTGACTTCATCGACTGAATTTATTAAACAAATGAAATTTATTTTGTAAACAGATAATATTTTATTTATTTTACTGGGCACCAGTGAAAAAATAATAAACGTATAAAGTGGAGAAACGTAATTAAAAATTATGTAGAAGTACTTTATTAATCCTTTAACGTGTGCGTTCGAGGTAATTTGAACGGCGTCAAATCGGGTTAAAACAAATTGATTTTTTTTTGTTGGTTTTTTTTTTTTTTTTTTTTCTAAAAATGGGTGCGTTAAGGGGTCAATGTTAAAAGTAAAAAGATTATTATTTCGATTATAAAATATTACTAAAAATTTAAAGCTTGTGAAATAAACGTATGAAGTGGATAAACCTAAACCACGTTTCTGACGTGAAGTATTTATACGTCCGTCTATAAAATAAACTATTTTGTTTCTGATTAATTAGATTATGTTTCTTAAATTTTTGTTTATTCATAGAATATTTCATTATTTCAAATTCGTGATCAATGAGTGCATAACATAAGAGTTAAATTAATATTAATACAGAAATATATTAATTTTTATTTATTTCTTAGTCTAAAAAAATACTTAACCCCTTAATAAAAATACTAAATAATTTTAAAAAATACTGTACACTGTAATTAAAAGAAATTTTAAATGTAGAATTAATTAATTAATACAAGTACGTGTAGATCACTGTGCAACTTATGACTCAAATTTAAATTTTAGTTTTACATGTAAGCGTTGCGTAGCGTAATGGTTAGGGCGTCTGTTACTTATGCGAAGGACTAGGATTCCCACCGTAGGTCAATAATTTTTTCTGCGTTTTTTTCCGTAAAATAATGTGTACAATAAAATTTGCGACAATTGTCAAATAAATAAAATTATATAATAAATAAATGAAATGATCATATAATAAATAAATTAAATTCCTTCACCGAATATTGTCTAACAAACGTTTAAACGTGTTCTGAAATATGTAAAATAATTAAATTGGTAGAGTGTTGAAATTATGTATTAAGATAAAATAAAAATTGTTCCGTACTATGCAGAAAACTTTTTTAATTTTAAAATTATGATTATGAAAATGAAAAATTATTTAATTCTTTTAATACGTTCTACAATAGTTATGATTTTAAATTCATTGGAATCAAATCACCATTTTTTCGTCGTTTTTACAAATTTTTTTTATGCAATTATAAGTTTATTTGTTACAAATAAATGAATAAAATGAATGTTTTCACGAATTAAATAAATATTTAGTTGCGACTATTTGATTAAATATTTCTTTGTTTCAATTAATGTTTAATTGGTTCTAGTAATCTTTTATCTTCATCTCTTTTTCTGCATAATTACAATTCTAAAGTGAATATTTATAATTCGATGGTGCGGTCTGGCATTTTAAATGTACAAGCTACAATCCTTGAAATGTTTTGAATTTTCTAAATTTTTATGCTAATTTTGTTGAAAGATAAATAATATTTTAAATGTTAAAAAAATATAAAAATTATCTGATTGTTAATTTTGCTAAATTTTCTTCAATTTGTGAATTAAATTTTCATTTTAATAGATGTAATGATTTTTTATGAAAAATAAAACGTTCACTTTTATAAAATAAATTAACTTTCAATATGTTGATAGCTATGAAATTCCCTTGCGCACCAAAAAAATTTTATACGCAAATTTTTTTCTTCTAAAATTAAAATAAAAAAAATATTAAAATTTAATCTTTTAATTTTGATGCGTTATTTTTGAGCAATGTTTACCTACATAATTATCAAGTTTACGCAAAAAAACATTTATACAAGAACAAGGTTTACAAATTCTAGAAATTTTTTAAAATTCTTAGAAAAAATATAAGTTTATCTTTTATTGCTTAACCTTCTTTTATATCGATGGCTTTCATATTTCAAATAGGTGCGTTTCGATTAATGCCTATACTAATTTGTCATTAGTGACAAGATGCGATATCAATGGTGCTACGTTAGAAATTACAATTATTTGTTTTATAATTAAGGATGTTGTATTAATTTTTTTTAATACCAACACTTACATAATTGCATTTATTTGTGAAATTATTTATTATCTCTTTAAATAAAAGGTACAAACATACTCGTTGGTTTGAAATTCATGATGAGTACAAAATGTTCTTGGGTCATACAATATCATCGATTGCTGCCGTGTAATTTATTAGATTTAGTTCACCGATGTTGGAAATTTATTTAATTATTTAATTGCACTGTAACTTTTGTTTCTATATTTATTGAAATGAGTAGAAACTACATTTTTGTTACATTACATGAAAACTGTATTATTGTACTGTAACTATTTCGTTGAGTTTTTGGTAAGATATTCATTTTAAAATAACGTGTAGATTCTTAACACGCTATTGTTATTCACGCTATAAGGCCTAAACCCGTCGATATTATTAACATTCGTTTTCTAGCACGTCATAAAATATTAGAGCGTTTATTAACACGTCTTAACTCGATGAAAGCTCAAATTGAACTTTGGTTTCTCACTTATTTCGTGAGTGAAAAACTTATTTTTCTTTTTAAATGATCAATTTTTTTTTTTTTTTTTTTTTTATCATCATATTTATCATATACTTATGAAACTTTTTCAAAGTTAATATAGAAGTATAAATATAAGAAGTATAAATAATAAATAGTCATAAAGCTAAAATAAAGTATTCACTAACTTAAATTATCCTAAAAAAATGTTCATCCTAAAAGAAAAAAAAATCCTAACTTAAGTAAGAATCTTTGATCTTTTAAAAAAAAAAGAGGATTTTTAGTTAAAATTAATATTTAATGTTTTGATATAATTATAATCATTATTATTTAAACAGAATTAATGAAATCCCTTAACACTATCGAAATTCCTCTCTGGGCGTAGTTTTGATTAATATATAACATTATTTTCAAAAACAAAATTAAATTATTAGAATGGTCTTTCAACTTTAATAGAATTAATTTAATAATATCATTTTCAATCAATTTAAATATTGTATTACCTGACGAATCACAGCAAATTCTCTTTTTATATACATAAGTAGTTTATTTTTTCTTTATCAATTATATAAATTTCGTAACACGAACGCATAACTTAAATTTATTGAGATATACATTACAACTAAAACGATGTTGAGTGCAGAAGTGATTTTCAATATTGTAACGATTTGACGATTATTGATAGTCAAATTGCATTGCCTCTTCTAGATTTGAATAATTTGTGAAATTTTCTTTGAGTATATGAATGATGTAAAGAATCATTGAAACATTTAACTTTGGTTTCAAAGTAAATAATTTTCAATATTTTACAGATTATTTTAAATTGCATATGACAAACTTACTTTTTATACATTTCAATACCCAAGTGGAACCAATTGGGAGTTCCTAAATATGTTTCAAACTGCAATTTGAAATGCATTACAGTATTTAGTAAACTATATGTAGAAAAAAAGTAGAGGCGCCATTTATGAGCTTTAAAAATGAATGCTACGATATTTCTCGTCTCTGAAACAACTCTCCAATATACCCCGAAAATGTATTCATAATAATTAAAAATACAAGTTTTATTTCAAAGTGACATTAAAACATCCAAGTGCACACTACTTGTGAATCTTGAATAAGACAGGGTTATTGGGTTATTAGCAGCAATGATATTGCCATTACCAACCTCGTGAAGCTCTGCGAAAAGTGCATCGAGCTGCCGTAAGTGAAGCGCAAAGCTTCTTTCTCTCTAATAATTCCTGTTATAGCTTGAAAAATGAAATTCAGTGCGCACATATACGTATGCGCTTCCTTTGGAAAAGCGTTTTTTTTTTTATCTTCTTCTTTATACGCGCACATACGTAACGCACACGTGCGCAATGTCATTTACCATTCTCTTTACACGTTTCTCTTTGCAGATCCGAACTTCTTGGAGCCAATTATGAACGTGACGGCTCCCGTTGGCAGAGAGGCAATACTTGCGTGTGTCGTGCAAGATCTCGCCGGATATAAGGTAAAATTGTATTACACTTTCAAATTACGCTTGATCATTTCAATGCCCGTATATCGAGTTTTTCAATATTTTTTTTCAGAGGTTTTTTATAATATAATAATTGTTATCTCTCGAGAGCAGTTTTACGATCGATAATTACATCAGTGTAAATTATTTGGTGAATTTATTCGATCTTTCATTATAATAATATAATGGTAATTATAATAGTGGCTTTAATACTTTAATCAATTTTCTTATGCATTTAATTTCTTATGCATGCTTTACTATATTGATAAAATGTAAAAACTCGTAGGAAGTATTATTAAAATTCAAAAGTATAGAAAAATAAAATTTTGTACATATACTGCATAAATTTTCAACATTAATTGCGATATAACTATTGCCAATATGTATAAATCAAATAATTTACTTTGAAGAAACGTGTAATCAAAATCACTTTTCAATATAAAATATTTAATGTCTTGAAAATTTTGAAATATCTTATAAATCGATAGATTTCACAAATAAATCTTATAAATTATACGACAGAAAAAAGCAATTTACAATAAAAAAAAAAAAAAAAAAAAAAAATTCGTAAAATGTATGGTCGAAACCTGCTCCAACATGGAGAAGATCTCGTGGTTAGGTAAAAAATAAGTAGACACTGAATTTAGCTTAAAAATATGGATTTAATTTATTCAATTGATTTTAAATATTATTGGGAAAAAGCCCGAAGGCATAAAAAACCCTTGAAATTTGCGTTATTTGTATAAACAGTGATTTGATGTTTTAATGTGTGATCAATGTAGTAAAGAATGTGATCGTGACCGGTTGACTCTACAACGTAGACTGACCTTTCTTACATTTTGTCAGTCGAATCATTACCTCGGAAAAGGATGGTAGGGGTAAAGAACAGTAATGCTTTGTTTTAGTAAAAACTAGAGCTGCATCTGTGTTGCATATGCCCGAAAATACCGAAGGATAGCAGGACCGTAATTCTACGTTCGAGCGCTTGCTTGTCCAAATTCATAAAAGTAATAAAACGTTAGAGGAAAGGTTCTATGCGAGGAAAAAACCCAAAAGAATGAAAGAAAGTTGAAGCGTGGTGTACGCGACAAACGAAATAATATATTATAATGTAAGAATTTTCGAGAAGTTTTATTTTCCGAATATTTATTTTAGGTTTTTCCTATGAAGTTAAATTAATACGTGTACAATATGGATTTTACCGATATATTTTATACTTTGTATAATTTGAAAGAAAATAGGGTTTATGCATTCATGTTGAAAGAAAAATAAGAATTCTAACGACTGTACATAAAATTTATTTTTTCTTTTACATTTAGTATTGATTTTACTCCACATCCATTAATACAAATTCTCATGCAATTAAATCGTTAAGGAAAAAAACCGACGAATAAACCGACGAATAGATAAACCATGATGGCATATCGTTTCGCTCTAGTTGAGCGACGACGCGTTTCTACCCTTAACGAAGTAGCTGACAAACGCTTGAGTCTGCGGGTACCGCTTACCTGTTGTAATTTCATTTGACGTTCTTTAATTAATGGCCGTGTCTTTGCCACCGAGATTCGGTCTGTATCTCCTGTGCCACGAAATTTCTTCGCTTTTTCCCTTTCCCATTCCTTCTCTATCTCTCTTTCTCTCTTAATTTCTATCTCTTAGCATTGTTTTCTACGGTTGAGAAATAAAACACTTTGTTTTTATCGTTGCGTTGTTTCTTCTTCTCTCCGTGCTACAACAATTTCAACCACGAGTACTTTTGTACTCGCTGTTTGCGAATACAATTCTTTTGTAATGCTGTATATTATTTTTTCCTTCTTTTTTTGTCAGCTTTTTTTTTTTTTTATTTTAAAGTCGTAACAGCGCTACTATGAGCTTGTAAATCTCGTCAGACTTTTACAGGCGTATCAATTAATTTTGTGGATCTTGTGTTGAGCTGTATTTACAGTCATTAAAATTTCTTTACCATCCTATTGTTAAATTTGAGCTTCTACATATATAATAGCAGCAAATATAATTGTGTTTTTTAATACATTATAATTTATTTTTACATTTTTAAAATAACTTCTGCAATGTGTAATATGAATTTTCAAATTACGCAATTACTCTATTTAAAAGTAAAAACATATTAAAGTAAATGTAATTAACGAATGTTTTAATGTAGTCGTTCATAAAAAATACAAGATTAAAAAAAAAAAAAAAAAAAAATCAGGACAATTTTAAATAATTGATTATAAATATTTTCTTATAAGAATATCATTTAATATTTAATAGTTTATGTGTAGTCGATAAATTATTAAACAGTGAGACATACCAATTTTACTTGACCAGTTAACTGTGATTGACGAGTATACTCGTCATGGAAAAGTGGCACGATTTTGTATATTGACGAGTATACTCGTCATGCGTATAAAGTAGTGACCATTGGCTATTTAAATTGTAATTTTTGAGAAAAACAAAACATATTCTTAAATTTCAATATGTTTAGAATATTTTGAGGCCATGCAGGAATAAAACAAACAAATAAAAAATATAAAAAATTTGATACGTATTCATGCGTATACTCGTAATAGCTCGATTCTGGCGACACAAAACAGTGCACGCTCTTAAATGAGGGCGCCACACTTAACTGGTTAATATGAATAAAATAATAATTTAAATAAGAGACACGAGTCTCCTTTAATTACTAAGCTAAGAAATCAATTGACCGCGGCCTCGAATCTGGAAAAAACCATAGAATTTATTTGGATCTCTTCTCACAAGGGTATTGAAGGCAATGAATTCGTGGATTCATTGGCCAAAACAGCTGCAAAAATGGGTCCACTGTTAAATATTGAAATACCATTCACCGATTTTATTAATAAATATAAAAGCTTATGTAATGATGAAAACGAAAATTTTCTGCTCACTTTAGGTGAAAGCAAAGGTAAAGAATTTATTGAAAAATTTTATATAAAAAAATCAAAACCTTGGTTTTACGATTTTCCGTACATTACAAGAAAGTCTATAGTATCCATCAATCGCATTCGAAGTAACCATACATCTTTAAATAATAGTTTATATAAATGACGCATAGTACAAAGTGATCTATGTAAATGCAGTAAAGCACCCGATACGATTGAACATATATTTTGGCAATGCGATATTTATAAAAGGGAAAGAGAGATTATGTTTAAGAAAATACGAAAAATTCAATTGTATAGGCCCTTTTCTGTCATCCATTTATTATCTAAAATGAACAAAACTGTTATTCCTATCATAGCAAGCTTTATTGATAATATTAATCTTAGCATCTGAATCTGCAATTTAAAATCTATGATGTAATATTATTATTATACTCAATTTATTATTGTTAACTAATTTTATACTGAAATATTTAAATATAAATGTAAGTTAATTCTCGAATTTAAACTGTATTTAACGCTTGCGCACAGCGCTCCTTGTCTCTGCGTCACGGCTATGTAATCTTTATTAAAATGCCAATAAAAAACTACTATAATAATAATGAATAAAATAATATTCAAAAATATTGTAATTCTCATATGCATTTATTAAATAACTTAATTATTTTTTTTTTTTTAAACTTATCTCTCAAGAGAAATTATTTTTATAAATAATCTCAAGTTGAAGACTTGTATAATCCAAATTATCGCTGCTATATCAAATAGAAGTAGATTAGAAGCATTTCGTGTTTATCTACAATTTGTTATTTGATATTTACTAATTCGCCTTGTATTACACTCGATTTAATAATTATTTTACAAACAAAATGCAAATAATCATAGTCAAAATTAAGAATAAATTTTGTATTATTTTTTATCGTATGTTAAACTTAAAATGTAATTAAATTGATATTAACACTATTTAACATTAATTACGCCGCAAAGATAAATGATTTTTAAAGTATCTTGAAATATTCTTGAATCAATTTGCAAATTTTAGTTTGCTTTCGCGTTATCGGCTTTCCGACCTAATCTTTCTATCAGCAAGGTTTAATTAATTAACTCACTTCACTCTGGGCAAAGGGGAAGTTTTGCAGAGAGAATTCTCTGATCCTCGGTAGGACTTGACCTACGGCGTACATTCTTCAAGAGTTACCTGACTTCAGACGTTCAAGTCTTTCTTTAGATACCGTCGGTCACTCCGCGAGTAACTTAAAATCTTAAAATCTTTTTCGTTTAATTCTCGTTGTGTGTACCTCCTTATTAATGTTAACATTTTTCTTTTTGAGGTATTCTTACTAGTTGAAAGAATATTCTTTTCGATTTCAGAGCATGAAACATTTTTTTTTTTTTTTTACAATAACTTAAGTTGTAAAGTATAGTTATAATAAAAAAGAAATTACATTCTTAGACATTCGTATGATTTTTAAAATTTGAAATGAATGGTATGCATTGATTTTTTGTCGGATAGATATTTTTCAATAATGTGATATCGAAGACTGCTTTATTAAAAATATGAATTATGAAAAAATAATGAAAATTCAAAATTGATGAGAGTAAAAATGGATCTGAATTTAATAGATTTTCAATAGCATATATAATTATTGAAAATTATCGATAATATTAAAAATAAAGAAATTATTTAATTTTATAAAACATCATTATTTTGATTGTTTATTAATTGAATCACCTACATATATATATATATATATATATATATATATATATTTATTTATTTTTTTAATAATATTCAATGTTTAATATTCAAGCGATATCTATATCAATACTAATAAGAGAGATTTATAGAAAAAAATATTTCCTTCGTACGTTTCATTATTTAATTAAATTTTTTTTTAATGACATGCAGATTATTGTTTTAATAATTGGATCTTTTAATATACCAATTAAAAAATATACTACTAATTGATTAATTAACAAAATAATAAAATTTTTTTATATATTATGTTTTATGTAATAACCTTTTTAATAATTAGTATTTTAAGAACGATTTTTATAAAAAGTGAAGAAATAAAATAATTTTTAATTTTTCTCAGTAATTTATTTTATAAATAACTTAAAAAGTTTAAATTTACTTTTAAAAAATTTTAAATTAATTTACAAAAAAACGAAAGAAAACCACTTTCATTTTGAACAATAGAGATTCAAAGACGCAATAAAAATTACGGTTTTGTTAAAAACGTCCAAAATGTATTACCAAGCGAAATAACAAATGATTCACCACACGAGCTTCATAAAGGAAAAATATTCACGCAATAAAATCGGCAAACATTCCTCGTGCATTAATTAGCGAATACCGTTCCACCCCCCATGCCTACACTAAAACGAGATCGTGAGAGGAAGGGAAAAGGCTGGTGGTAGTGGTGGAAGGTTGAATTTATTTTCTGCAACTTGCATGATCCATAATAGCGCGATGATTTACCGTTTTCCACATACATACGCGGAGGGTACACGAATCATAATGCAAAAGTATACGAGCCATTGGAAATCGGTGTTCCTTCTCTCTCTCTCTCTCACTCTCTCTCTCTCTCTCATTCTGTCGTATTCTCCCCCTCTCTTTTCGTTTCTGGCCACGGAATTTTCGAGAATCCGTTCGCGCGAACCCATAAACCTTTCCGGCCGCAAGAGCGCTTATATACACAAGGTAGATATATAAACGCGGGGCAGGAAAACAGGGCCGAAGGGGTCCAAAACAGGTCGCGAGGAAGTTATGTGTATATATATAATCTATATATACAAATAAATATGTGTGTGTGTGTGTGTGCGTGTTATGCACGAAATGAATTGTTGTTTGTTACAAAATGGCTGTGTATAGAAATATGTACGGTAATGCGGTTGATACGTGCTCGGTGTGTATCGAGAGCAACGGCAGCAACGGCTGTTGGCGTTGTACGCTTTCAATTTCGACGATTTCTATTCCGCGCGTTGCCAAACGCGCGACGCAAGATCTGCTCGGTTCTTTCCATCTACTGCATGTATACATATGTAGAATCATAACGGTTTTCTTTAGACCTCCCTCTCTTACATACTTTCTCTCTCTCTCTTCCTCTCTCTCTCTCTCTCTCTCTCTCTCTCTCTCTCTCTCTCTCTCTCTCTCTCTCTCTCTCTCTCTCCTCGCGTACATAGAACATGATTCTGGCGCTGCGTTCTCAGCCAAATACGAGAAGAGCCAGCTCCTTTAAGGTCGCACATCTGTACGCTTTCAATATATGGAACTAGTGTTACCATTTTTCCTTAATTTTTTCTTTTTTCTTTCCTTTTGCGATGAAAATTTAAGTTACCCCTTTTGAAACTGTAACAATGAAAAGTTACTCTCGTTTGTATAATATGAGGAATTTAAACTTTTGTAAAAATATGTAACGTGAACATTTTATTTTAACGAAAATTTAAAAGATATGATAATAGATATTAGAATTATTTGAATTTCTATAAAGAAAATTATCATTTTTGCGAACGAATTTATAATTAATTTGTTAGTTAAAATGAAGCGGTTTTAAGACGAACAGTAGAAAAATAATAGTTATTAAAGTAATACGTTCTCGGCTCGAATCGGAGACCGAGCATGTAAAGTCGCGCGACGAAAAAATTGAGGCAATAAAAATTCTTTCTTTTTGCGTTCGACAAATAAGTACGTGAATGTATAATAATAAAATTTATATTTATTATTTATTTATTAACAAATACTTATATTGTTTATAAATTCTATTGTTTTAATTCTGTTTATTATTACTAATTTGATTTTAATTTCTATGATTTTGTTATAAAACATAAACAATTTAATTTAACTTTTCAATTATTGTTGCTTTCTTATTGTTCTTTATTAGAAATTATTATTCGATTTATTTTATTTTGTTGATTTAGCTATAAATTTATTTTTGTAAATTCTTTTTTCTTTTTCATTATTGTTATTAATTTTTTTTTATTTTAAAAGACATTGAGACCTTGGATTTAGTTTCGTATTTAACAATTATATTTAGGCACAATATTTAAAATTATTTAATTTACAGTTTATCGAGTTTTCTTTTATTCATCAAAGATTTATTATTACAACTGCCCAACTAAAATTAAAATGAGATGTATATATATACTTACTATTATGGTCATAGGCAAATTATTATTTAAATCATTTTTATTTTATTGTACAAAAAAAATTCAATTAACAAAAAGGTTCCTTCTGAATTATTCAACAAAATCTTCGCTTTAATTTTCGCAATCAACTTAATTAATTTATAGGGGAATATTAATTTTACAGCTTGTCTTACTAAAGCAACATAATTTTTCGAAGTTTTATCTTTAAAATCAGAAAATGATGAATTTTTACATAATTTTAACCAAGATATATTAATAATTCGGATACTATTTGATTGATCATAGCCAACGTGCTTTATTGAATCAACTAATTTCCAAAATAATTTTAAGTTGTATCTATTCGCAATGTAGAATTATGTATGTTTCATTATAAAGCTTCTGAATTTCTGGGCGTTATCATTTAAGCTTACGGATATACTTGATTCACAGTAAAGCTCCTTTGGGAATCTCTTATCAGATAGTTTGAGTACACCCGTTAACATGGGTACATAACTAAAATGTACGTATCTGGCAGATGTCGATAGATTTAGGTTGCATGTAAATTTGACAATAGGAAAGTTAATTCTATAGTTTGCTTTTACAAACTAAACATCAATGATAATTTAACTCAATTATTTATAATGATTCAAACAAACAAATTCGAAATTTCGTGTGTCTTGTAATTAGTATATTTAGCTTGTTTAGTTCCTATTACATTTTCGTTTTTAATGACCTCATAAATATAATTTTTGATCATTGCATATTACAGTGCATAAATAATTCATGAACGTGCTGTTTTCAACGCTTTTACAATTTGCTACGATATAAATCATTTTAATAGATAAAATATTGCCCCCTTTTATTCACTTTTCTTCCGTTTTATTTTGAGACTAGCTTTTATGACAACCTGAGTATTCTGCGTCATCATTGTCGCTATCTTCTTCGTCGGTGAAAATCCAAATGGGGTCCTGCACGCAGGGGGTTAATATGAGGAATTAAAATATAATTTAAAAAATTAAAATATAATTTAAAATTTTTCGTATCTTTTTTCATCATAAATAAATACCGTTTATTTTGATCAAACGTCCGTTTCAATAAGTGAAGCATACAAGTTCGATAAACTCGAGAATATTAAAAAAAATACTCACCTTAAAAGATTTCTTTCTTTTTAAAATATTTTATGGTAAGAGCGGCGTATCACCTGTGCTATTTTACAATGATCGATTAAGGTAGCTGACTTTTGATTCTAGATGTAGAAAAGAAACGATATTAGTTGTGTAAAGAATAATGGAAGGGGATGAAATTAGGTTCGAGGATAAAATTTAGCGACTTAACCTTACATGTATATTTAAGTATTCTAAATAAAAATACAGGCATTTTTTTTTTCGAATGCCGATTTTTAAAATTCATTAGTTTTCAAAGACGCTAATATAACATATGCCGCAAAAAAATCTTCATATACCAACGCGTCGTCTTTCGTCTTTTAAAGTCAAGAACATCAATCTTTTACGTTAAGGGCTTGATGTCTGCGAGGTGCTTAAGCTGCAAAGTAAATCGCAACGAGGAAGGACTTCCCGTTCGAGAAAATATCGAATAGTTCTCGCTTCTCGGCACTTAGGCTGTCGCACGTATGCAATTCAAATGTCCGTGTTTGCGAATGACCCTTAGATCGCTTCGGTCACTGAGTCCATGATCTGCGTACAACGAGAGAGAACGAAATACAGAGAGGAAGATAGAGAGTTAGTACCCAGAAGGTGAAAGAGACATCGGTACGAACAAAGGTACAGAGTGTGAGAGAGAGAGTACATGCAGGAAACTCGGTGGTCGGAATAATCGTGTCGTTTATAAGCTCGAGTTAGCTCGGTTCCGGCTGTGCATTAAGATGACGGATAACGGCTGCAAAGCCGCACGCTGCGGAAGACGAGGCGGAGAGATAACGACACCTTTGCACCAGTCGTTTGCGATGATGAGGCGGGCCCGTTGGAGCATGTCGGATTTTATCATCTCTCGCCCGTCGTCCTTTCCAACTCTTCTTTTACTTTACCTCGGCTTTCTCCCGTCTCGGCTCGAGTTGTCTCATTTTTCCCCATTTTTTACTTTTTTTTTTTTCTTTTTTTCTTTATTATCTGTCTTTCTTTATCTTTCTTTTATACGCTGTTAAGGATTATAGTGTGCATTTTTCCAACGCTTTACCTTCGTAAACGAATTGCCGCACGCCCGCCACAAGAGAAGAGATTTAATTCTAACGCAAGCTTTTGTGCAAACCATGTAATTGGTTTTATTTTTAAGGAAAGCTTTAATCTGCTTTATAGGATTGGTGTAAATTGAGCGAACGTATTTTACGATACCGTTATTTCATGAATTTTGAATATTTTACGTAGTAATAAACTGTAATATATTATTTAAATTTATATTTCAAAAAAATTTACAAATTTGACTCTACTCTTTCAAATAAATAGGTAAGTTTATTAAAGAACAATACGTGATAGTAATTTTTAAATTCTCAAGCAATTTTAAAAACTATAGTACGCACTGTTTTACATTATGTTATATTTTTTATATAATGTTAGTATATTATTTATTTTTTATAAGCAAAATTTATTTGTGAAATTTTGTTTAAAATTAATTTAAAATAATATTAAAGTAAACACCTAACGTTGAATTATATTTGTTTAAAATACTCTTTTATGACATAAATTTTTACTTCTGTCGCCATTATCTATATCATAGTGCAAATAATATTCCGTAAAAATTTTCCAAACAAAAGAACTTGATTATTAAACTATCGTTAGTAAAATAAAGATTCCATCGTTACAATTTACTGGCGATCAAATGAAATTATCCATAATATTTGCACACAGACCCCCCCCCACACACACACACACATACACACACACATATATATATATACATACACATCCATACATTCGTAGATTTGCACGCGAGGAAGATATGAATGTAGACTTGTATCTTACAAGTTCGTTACTACTGTACCAAAAAGTAATAGCCCCAGCGTTGCACTTTATGACTCAACTATGACACTGCGTCTTTGCGCTTCGCGCGTGTTACGTCGCTCAAGGCTCTATACGCGTGCATATATATATATATATATATATATACATGTGGGTGTTTGCGTATGCACATATATACGTGAAGACTTTATACGCAACGGGTGCAGTTTGAATTTTAATTGTGCTGTTTTAATTTTATCGCACGGTAGTAACACGTCATACTCGCTTCGCGAGTTTGCTCTCCTCTACGTTATACGCTGCAAAATACTTATGATATATTTTCTATATCCTGACACCGGTGTCGGTATCCTCCATTATTCATGTTAACTGCCTTTTTTATGTATTGAATTTTTTTTAACGGTTTTTTTTTCATTTAAGCTGCTCAGTTTTTTATACAATCCGTCATGTTAATTCATTCTACTATATAACGCAATGATTTTACTGCAATCGTCATAAAGTTTCTCATTAACATCAAAATTACTCATATTTTTACGAAATTGATATTCCGTGTTTTAAAAATATTATTTTGTTGCATAAAATGTTAAATAAGTATTGGATAATTTTCGTTATTTATTGAAATTATAAAATACAATTTTAATATAATAAAATTAAATTTAATTATTTCTTTTAAGTAATAATTTATATTTAATGAAAAAACTTTTTATTAAACATTGTAAATTTTATTTTAAAATTATAATCGAGTATATATTTATAATATATATATATATATATATTCATAATATGTATATTCACAATCGAGAAAATTTGCTTTTTTATTGAAAATGACGACAAAGAAAAGTACAAAATTTTATTTTAATTTACGTATGTGTATATGCTTTATTTTTTCACCAACATATTAATGCTCAGAGAAGATCAATAATGTAACAAATTAAAAAATAGTAGAATAAAATTTTTTGAGAAGTTCATGTACTCGTAAAATTTATATTATCATGGAATGTACTCGTGTATCGTTAATAAATATCGAGTAAACCAAAGCAATAATACTTTAATGAAGAACTAAAGTTATACATTCGTTTATTTACAGGAAATTATTACACTAGCATTTTTTCTAAAAATACGAGTGAAGTTTTATTTATAATAGCAATAAGCAGTAGTCACATCGAAATAAGTATTATCGACAACATAATATTTAGTACTATTTCTGCACGATCGCTCTAGCTATGGAATTTATTTAAAAACCGCATTGATTCTAAGAAAACTAATAGAGTCCTTTTTTTAATTTAGCGATTTAATATAAAGCCGTGGAGAAATGAAATTTTGCCTTTCGTTTTACCTATAATAGAGCAAAGTTCCGGCTATCCCTCGCGTCATAATAACGCGAAATCAGCAAAACGACTCACGCGCGACTTTTACTCTCTATTTTTTATTCTTATGTGCCCGGAGCTTAAGTGGCCCGTGAACCTCGCGGCCGCGCCTTTCCTAATGTGGAAAGAATATTAATTACGAGCTTGGTAGTTCGCACGAATGAAAGTTTCGCAACCAAGAAGGTTAAAATAGAAAAGTAAGAGAAAGAGAGAGAGAGAGAGAGAGAGAGAGAGAGAGAGAGAGTAGATGCGGAAACGCAGTAGCAAGTGAGCTATTGCATTTGATATTCCCACAGAATTTCTAGCGCGTGGCGAGAGATTCGCCGCGGCTGCGTTTGTCGCGACGAGGGGGTGGAAGTTGGCGAGCGCGAACGTCGGTCGTCCGATCCTCCGGCGGAAACGCGCCGGTGCGGTGCCCGCGGACTCTGATAACCGAGTATTTACGGCGAGCGCAAATCCGCGTAATTTACAGGACTTCTCTATACGCGCTCGTGCATCATACTACTCACCTTTTTCCTCCTTCTTCCGCAGCAGCTGCAGCTCGACGTGGTCGGAACGGTTAGTTTCTCTCTCTCTCTCTCTCTCTCTCTCTCTCTCTTTCTCGCTTTGGAGTTGAAAATTAAGCGTTTTTGCGCGGTAGGGTCACTGACAGTAGTAGGTCCAGGGCAAGTGTCCGTGCGGCAATAAAATATTCATTTGAACAAGGACTTTGCTCTTCTTGTGGTGTAGCTCGCAAAAAAAAGGGAAGCGCAAAAAGCGAGGTATCTTTTTTGGTCTTCGGTGCGATAAAACTTTTTCAAACAGGATTAGCGGAAAGCTGGAAGAGAAATGTGTGGGTGTGTGCATGTGTACGTGTACGTGAAAGAGTAAAAAAGTGGAAGCAGGGATACTGCATGGTGAGTCAATTAAGTTTGAAATAGTGGAAAGTCATTATCACGAATTAACGCCATAAACTGCCTTTTTTTGCTCCAGCTTTCAAGAACACTGGCTTATTGTGCAATCAAAAAAAAAGGATTGAAATCTCTGTTACTTATTTTTGAATCGTCAATTGATTCATTTTAACTGTTATTTGATATTCGCAAAACGACCAACAAATACTACGTATTAGCGATATGATTTAAACGTGTGACAAGAATTAATAATGCTATTAAGATACTTTCAATATTCGCGATAGATTAAACGGCAAATTTAATTTTAACATTGAGAAAATATAAGACTGACACATGAATTATCAAGTAACTTAATGTCTGATTAAAATTCTTTAATGTTAAAAACATCTTCATCGGGGAGAGATTTCCATGTACTAGTATAGTATTAAATTAAATTACATTATCATTTAATATATATTAACGTATAACAAATGAAATATCAAAGAGAAAAGTAAAATATTTATGATAAATAATTACATGACGTTAAGCCAATTAGGAAAAATTTATTAGCGCTAAAATGAGGATGGTAAAATTATAAGAAATAAAATATCTTTCCAAAAAAAGGGCTAAAATACAATAAATTTATAGTAAAATAATACAATAAAAATCAGTTTTAAACAAATTAGATATGTCTAAACTGTGTCTATCTTATAGTGAATTTGTCACACGTCCGAATGTTTTATAGCAGTAGTACCGGAGTGTAATTAAATCAATGAAATTTTGTAGCTTTCTTAAATATTTTATATTATGAATATATGGCGTTAAATCTATTGGCCGATCTAATTGCTTTATTTGTAACGTAATTTCAAACTCAATTTGAAGAGATCTCAAAGATTCACCTGACTTACGGTTGTTAATTAACCTTTAAAGAACGAGAAAACCACTATAATAGAAGCAAATAAAAATTGGCTGCATTAATTTCTTTTTCGCTGATTCTGTATAAAGTGTTTATAAAACCTCATTTTTTTCTATTTCTACCCCGATTTATTTTTTTTTCTCTTTGCAACTGCAACTTTGCGAAATTATAAATATGTAAACAAGTAGATAATTATTTACTTACATTTACGTTTACAGATGTTATAATGCATAAATAAACACGCAACAATATTTGTACATATATACAAGGCACAAAAAATCTACAAATAGATCTGACTATAAGCCTGATATTGTTAAAGCAGAAAATCATTAGCCAACATTATCAATTTTTTACTACGTGATGCAATCAGAAATTCTCAAAAAGTGTTACTCACATTTCAATTAATAATCTTAGAAAACTATTTTCTTTTTTTTCAAATAAATAGATTCATGTAAATATTAAAATAATCGATTACTTAGATTTTATTACATACGTAAAAGCTGTTGGCATCACTCAAGAGACTTTCGATACTCTAAGCTATTTATATTTTTTGTTCTTTTCGTAGAAGTAATCGAGACAAACTCTCATTAATAATTTTTAAAGTTCTGAAACTTTATTTAAAATAACGATCCTGTACAAAACCAAATTTTGTTAACCTATTTTATAGATTGTCTACAAATTTTTTAAGATAAACGAATTTAATAACATTATACTTTATTTAAAATTTTTAAAAGCCTAAAACTTTCTAAAATTATTTTGTTTGATTTTATTTCTGTTCTTAATTATTTTGAATGAAAATAAAAAGTTGATAAATTAAGAAAAATGAAATCGTCCTAATATATTTACATATCATTAATAAATTATCGTTTAAAATCGTTATCTATAAATGCAAATGAAAAAAATCAAAGTTACACCGAGAGAAATTCTGTGGTGAAAACTTATTTGTAAAGGCAGAAGTAAACAAGGAGAGTGTCGGTATTAGAATCGCTTACGTTAATTCGACGCATAAGATCCGAGGCAGTCTCTTAGTGTACAGGCATATCCGTGGCCTAGAAGCTGGACATGCTCGTAGGATAGATACTTCGGCATCCTCGTGGTCGTGAAATCTCGTCCGGATAACTTTCACAGTGATGTAGCATTGTTTTTACAGTCCGTGCGCGAGAAGAAAAATCGACCCAGGGCCGCGAGGCTGCGAGACAGCGCCGAAGATTCTGCGAAGAAAGCGTGTAAAGAGAGGGAAATTTCGAGCGTAAGAGGAAAAACAATAAAAGGGAGCGCGATAACGTACTCCGGCTTACTCTTCATTCTCGCTTTCACTTGAAAGGTACTTCTAACTATATTTCTCATTGTTCAACAAGAATAAAACAAGTTTTTCTTTGTTTTTCAAAATAAAATTCAATTGTTTCTTTTTTGATTTGAAAATTAAATCATTTCATTTAATTTTTCCTCAAATAACACTAATTTTTACTGTTTATTATAAGATAAGTAAAAAAAATAAAATTTACTTATAATGTATTTAGATGTTACTATAAATTTAAAGAATTTTTTTTATATAATGTTGCATATTTTACTATTTTCATTAGTAAAATTTATGAATACACGTTTAGCTTTTAAAATTTAATAGAAAAAATAGTAAAAATTATAATTCATGAAATAAAATAAAAGCGAATGCGTACTTTTTAGGTTAGCGTCTTTTGTTTACTTAAATTATTCAGCTTAATGAAATATACTCTAGATAGCTACATGAATACTGTGCTTTCTCGCAAGTGACTGACAATATTCTCGGTTAGTACATATACGAAGAATCTTTACATATTTCATATTCGATATAGTTATTATCTATGTGTACGCGATATCTATATGCGGAAACGATTGCAAAAGTATTAATGTATAGTCCGCTCCCTGAGTAATTCGCAACTTCTCCAGGCTGAGCCATTCCCACTACTCTACTGCGAGCTGCGACGGCGTGGGTTTGTTTTGATATGCTTTGATAGAAGAAAATTCTTTTCGCGCTCTCTGAGTAATTCGTCCGTGTACTTCTGCTTTTAAACATATACAAAAGCACAATGATCATGCAATGTGATATTTTTTAATAATGTTGATTATTAATATTAGTTAATAATTAATATTATGATCTAATAAGATCATTAATAATTTTATAAAATATATTACGTGTATTTATGATATATTATTATAGCCTTTTTTATTTTTTTGTCAGAAAATCAAATTTTTAATATCATTTAAATATACGTATATTTAATTTAACTTCCAAATCATAAAAAAATTATTGCGCGAATAATGAGTTAGACAATAAGTACACATTCATATAATATAGTTTATAAAATTAATAACACAGGTTTACAAAAAAAAATGATTGTGATTGTTCTTAGCAGGTGAGGACCATGTCCGAAGTAATTTTTTGTGTGGAATCCAAATCCGAGCTCATAATTGGTTTATTACGTCAAGATTTTGATACATTTGAGGTTATGTACGCTACAAATTGCTATTGTAGCTATATTTAAGGTCAGATACAGGCCGCACAAAATTTTTGTAATTTTTTACTTATTCCATCACTTAGTGCTATTTGTGCCCTTCAAAATGAACTCTCAAATGGTATTCTACGTTTCTTTCAAAAGCTATGGCCACTTTAAGATCACACGTCCGTCACATATGATTCGTGGTAGGAAATTTTTGAAAATCAATCAATCACTGCAAATTTAGTATAAGTGGGTTTTTGAGGTCGTTATTCGTGAATCTTAGATCGGATTTAAAAAAGACTTAAGATGGAGGATCTAATATGGCGGACGAGATTTTAAAAAGTCAACCATTTTACACCAAATCTGGAAATCTAATCTCTTAAAGTCGTCTACCATATCGGATCCGCCATCTTAAAATTTTGAGATCTGATCTCAAATTCGTAATCAGCAACCTGGAAAACCTATGAATACCAAATTTGGCACGGATTAACTTTTGAAATAAACATTGTAAAGAACTGTTCAAGAGCTTATTTTGAAGGCAAATATAGTCAAAATAGCAATTTTTCTCGTACATAAACTCAAATATCCTAAAATCCTGACGTGATAGACCAGTTGTGAGCTTGGATTTGGATTTTGCACGAGAAATTACTTTGGATGACCTTCAGCTGCCCAAGGACAAAACCATGCAAACCTGTGTAATTGATCTTATTAGATCGTACTATTAATTATTAATTAATATTAATAATCAACATTATTAAAAAATGTCATATTGTATGATCGTCGTGCTTAGTTTGAAAGCAGAAGCACGCGAGCGAATTACTCAGAGAGCGCAAAACGAAATTCCCCCGTCGAAGCATGTCAAAACAAACCCACGCTGTCAAAGCTCGCAGTTGAGTAGTGGGGTACCTCAGCCTGGGGAAGGTGCGAATTACTCTGGGAGCGGATTGTATATAGCGAGCGGTTAATTCTTAATCAAATGTATAATAATATAATTTCTAACCTTCAATAAATAAATGATCTTAATCAAATGTATAATAATATAATTCTAACCTCCAATAAATAAATGATCATCTATACAACATTGTCATAAAAAAATTCAAAACAGAATAATCCAAAACAGATGTTCTAGATAAAGAGAAAAAAAAATTTTTCGCTTAAAAAATAAATATTTAATGTATTCAAAAATTAAAATTTACTGTTAAAAAATAGTAATTTTACTGTTTAAAAAGTATTTACTCGCTGTGCTATTAAGAAATAGTAAAAAATCCTATTTTTATAGTAAAAATTACTATAGAATTTATCTCAGTATATATAAAGTCGGTTCAGATTAACGTTAAATAGCATAGAGCACGCGGAAAAGCAACTGCTTTACAATATTCCATGTATCCTGACTCCGTAGCATTTGAGATTAGCAGGCGCACGTACAGTAACAGTAGCAGCAACGGCAGCAGTAGCTTCAACAGCAGAATATACGAGATCGGTGGATCTACACGCTTGTCGATAGGGATAGAGCCGGTGGGGGAATACCATAGCAGCAACGCGGCCCAGAGATATTGGTAGGATCGTTAGCAGTGCAGGGGGTAACGTCGTCTGTGTCGCTTCGGCTACTAGTAAAGTACTAGTAAAGCCCAAGAAGTTCAATCATGATACCCGTCTCGATTCAATTGTCTTTGTCTCTCCTATCTTTCCCAGCCCCTTTGCCGTTTTGACTATCCAATACGATGATATTGCGGACTTGCACGTGTGTGTTTGTTCGTAGGCATTCGAGGGAATATAAAGACAGAGATAGATAGATAGATAGAGAGAGAGAGAGAGAGAGATAGAGAGAGAGAGAGAGAGAGAGAGAGGTTCCGTTGGCCTATGATTAACGCAAGCCATTGAGTTACCGGCTGGTAATTATCGCTTTGAAAACTGACAGTACCGATTTCGTAAGATTACGCACACAGGCCAGATAGGAGAATAAGATAAAGAGAAAGAGACAGCGAGCATGGTAACTGTATCATATATTCTCGGTTGGCCGAGGGCAAAACAGAAGCGAGTTGAACCGTTCGAAGGATCTCTCTGTCTCTGCGTTCGGCATATAGCAGTATCTGTCTGCCAACCTAAGACTGGGTTAAGCCATACCCTCGTGCACATCCACGTTTACATTCACACACATGTAAACGTAGGCTGCGGCATTGACGTATAGAACGGCACGCGAGCGAGTCTGTTTACACACCTGGACGCACAAATACCTGGTGCGATATGCCGTGTATAATGATTATGCACAATCAATGGATGCCGAGCTGAGAATCATCCGTACGTACGTCGATATGCGCGAGAGTATAATATGTATATGTGTATGAGCGTGTGCATGCCGTGTTCGGTGCGAGGGAGATATACGCGTCGCGCGTGGGCGAAGAGCAGAGAGAGATAGAGAGAGGAGGGGAAAGATAGAGAGAGAGAGAGAGAGAGAGAGAGAGAGAGAGAAGGAAAGTGCGATCCCGTGTGCGCGAGATTAACTTGGGCACGCTCATCGATCAACCAGAAGCAATTTACGCGTGTCCATTACATCACGCGCGAATGACTACTACTGCGCGAGACTCGCTCCTCGGGTATTTGCAAAAGAGACGGAATGAGAAGCGAACCTGGGAAAAAAAATAAAGAGAGGTAGAGAAGAAGAGTAGGAGAGATAGAGGGAAACATTCAGGTATGTTGCAAGCTTCTCTGACTACGCGCACTTTGTTTCGTTATATTGCGAAAGTACCTCTCTCACCCTCTCTCTCTCTCTCTCTCTCTCTCTCTCTCTCTTTATCTCCCTCTATCTCTCTCTATCTCTCTCTCTTTATCTCCCTCTATTTCTCTCTATCTCTCTCTATCTCTCTCTCTATCTCTCTCTCTCTCTCTCTCTCTCTCTCTCTCTCTCTATCTCTCTCTATCTCTCTCTCTATCTCTCTCTCTCTCTCTCTCTCTCTCTCTCGCCTCGTCTGGTCAGGTTAGGCTTTAAAAGCACGCGCGCTACTACGCTGACCCAATTGACGAACTTTCAGTGATTGATCGCGACTTTTGTGAAAAAGGTTTTATAGAATGCCTTGGATGTGATGGGAATTTAATATCATAGTATTTAATCGTTACGCTTAATACATTATTTTTCAACATTTTGGCTACTTTTTTTTAGGTAGAAATTTAAACGAAAGGACTGCTCTTGAAGCAGATTTCATAAAAAGCAGAAAATAAAGTATGACAAATATATTTTATGAATAATCAATGAGAAATGCAATCTTCGTGAATCAACCTTTATAAAATACCGTTATTGGATTGGTTCGATTACCTAATAAATTAATTATCTAGTTTTAATAAGTATTTTTTGAAAATCATTATTTTTATTAAGATTCCATATTTAATTTTAGCTCGGGCTGAGCTAAAACGCCCTTAATTGATTCTTCATAAGCGTATTTATGTACAATTTAATGCATTATTTGATTCTTTTAAATCGAATTAAGTAAAACGACATTTGATATTTTTAGTAGTATTTCCAAAGCAAATAATAATTAATAGAAGCCAAAGTTTTTTTTTATTAAAGAAAAAAAAAAAGAAAAAAAAACACAAAAACTAAATGAAGTTTTTAATAAAAAAAATCTGTTTTAACGATACTGCTATTTTTAAATTATTACATTTTTTACTCCGCAAGAAGTGACAAAAACCACCATGAAAATAATAGCGAACCGGAGAAGAAAAATTTAAAGATGAATCGAGAAAAAGAAGCAACGACAAGAAAGCTTGCACCAGCGGAGTTACACCAGCACAACCTAATTGAAACGAGCGCTGCGAAACTCGGGATCAAGTTGCTTTTTGACGCAACGGAAAATGACAAACGATGAAGGAGGAGCATGCCAAGCGATTCTCTCTCTCTTTCTCTCTTGCATTCCTCAACAAAATAGGTACTGAAACGAATTTGTCGCAAGAAGTCAGAAGTAAGAAAGAGGAAGAGAGAGAGAAAGAGAGAGAGAGAGAGAGAGAGAGAGAGAGAGAAGGGAGAAGTTATCCTTTTCGTTCCTCAGGCATACGCGTCATCTGACGAGAAAATTCGAACAGACCAACAAAATAATTAGCGCGCAATTAATGCAATCTGAGAAAATAGTATCATCAGCAGCTTTGCGCAATCTCGGAAAGGCTATTTATATACAGAAAGAGGAGGTACTGACTTCTTCTCGTTGTAACGATAAAATATGAAAGTCACCTTCAGAGGAATTTTCGAGGCGCCTGGTGCGCAGTTTGGATTAGTGCATCAGAGTGGTTTAAATGAAAACGCGCCTCGCGCTGGAAAAGAGACGTCGTTCCTCTTTTCCTCTTTTTACCTAAGAAATGTCATCGCCTTCTGAAACGAGACTACTACGACGACGGCGAGAACGACGCGAGGATGACTGTTCAACTTGTCTCGTTCTCTCTGTGTGTATATCGAGCTAAAGAAGAAACTAGCTGACGAGAGGCTTAAGATATAGCTGTCGTTGCTTCGGGGGACAGCGCGCGAAGTGGAAAGGCTTTTTACGTACAAAGACACGACGGCTGCTCGAAAGAATGTAAAGGGATTCGGCGCGCAAAATGAAACGAAATTGAAATATGACGAATTAGAAGAATAATTGATTTTTTAGCGTCAATGAATAATGTAAAATTATTAATAACAAATTGATTTTTTTTTTTTTTTTTTTTTTTTTTGTTAGGTAAATACGACCATTTTTTTTTTAACAAATCTTTCTACTGTACGTAAAATTATTTCGTTTGTTGAATTTTATGATTCAAGTTAAATATAGCTAATTTATTAAATTTATACGTAAATAACGTAGTTTATTATTATTTATTTATCTATTTTAATAAAATTAAGAACGTAAATAGTTAATCAATTAACAGATAAGTTCACCATTTCAGGATAAAAGAAAGAGAATCAAATACTTCACAACGTTGCGCTACTCGATACAATTCAATTATTTGAATTTTTATGATTTAAAAAATTATTTTTAAATAATTAATTCTATTATGGACGTGTTACTCGATTGGCATACATTTATAATCGAATTAACCCATTTACGGAGAAAAGGAGACGTTATGACGAAAATGAACAAAGCTGTTAGATTATCGTTGAAAATATCAAGCGTCTAAATTGTAACCAAAGTTGCTTTTTTTGCGAATGTAATATTTATCGCAATGCAACAATAAAGAAAAAAGATCGCATTGTGTGAAATGGCTGGAGAATACAGACGGACATATTTCAAGTAGTCGCTAGCAAACTACCGGAAGTCGTCGAAGCGTAAATATACGAAGGACGCTAAATTATTTTAAAATAGAGATTTATGGCTCGTTACTTTATTTCTTTCTCTCGACCTCGATGGAGAGACGAAAGAATGAGAGAACGAGGGAGAAAGCGCGAGAGACCAATGGCTATATAGCTTCAAAAGTCTCTCTCAGGAAAAAGAAAGAAAGAGAGAGTGAGAGAGAGAAAGAGAAAGAGGGTGGGAGCGAGCGAGACCGGCAGTGTTCCGCCAACGTTTCATAATAATTACTTCATTTATTTCTTGAAATGGCACACGCTATCGCGCGCACCCCAGCTCGGGCAACACCGTCACCGCCGTTACCGTCGTCGTCGTACTACTGCAGATGACGAAGAACCATTTTCTGCGTTAATTCGCGCGGTAACTTAGTCGCGAATAAATTTACGAGCCTTAGGAACAATCGTAATTTGCATGTACTTCTCTCCTTTATACCGACATAACAGCGGCCTTCGTGTCGCTTCTTAAAAAATCGATCCTCCTAGCGCGTTTAAAGTCATTCCTCATACCGTATGAATGTATCTTGAGCGCGAAGGTGCGCCAAGGTGGCGCATCGATTCCATCCCGCCCATAGATGATATAGTTGGCACACGCGAGTTTTACGATCTTTTTACACCGACCGCAAATTTAACGTTTGACTGGATAGAATTTAATGTGGTAAAGTGCGCCTTTCTTTTTTTTTCTTAATCTTCCTTTTGACGTGAAACGTCTCTCTTTTAGCGATGTCGCACTGAGGTATACTTGCGCTGATCGAGCGTTACAAAATTTATAATGATGTATTACGTATAAATAGGTTGCGTAGACGGAAGATATTTTTATTTAATTTTTTAAGTTTAATCAAGTCTTGACATAGTTTAGTTTATTCAAAAATTTAAAATTGAAGTTTACATGCAAAATAGGGATCAAGTTTTTCCATTTATAAGTTGCTAGATGATTATTTTTCTATTAAATTTTACAAACTTACAGAATCCAGTTTTAATTTTCAAATTACCTAGTTTATAACATGTATAAGTTTTTTATTATTTGCGATTAATTCTATTTTCGTTAAAAGCTGCATTCTTCGGTTAAAAAAGAAGTCCATTTTATCGCGTTTAAACGATAATAACACCCATTTTTCGCATTAAGCGAATACATTAATTTTTAATTAAAACAACATTTAAGACGAATATATATAAAATAAAAAAAAAAAATAAAATAAAATAAAATAAAAAAAACGGGATAAAAAATGAAAAGAAAACAAAGGAATGGAATCTGAAAAACAATTAACGTTAACTTAAACGCGCTTCAACATGATAAAGAGAAATTAAACTGTCTAAAGGACTCTGAGTGGCAATACAGGAGGAAAAGTGAAGACAACGCAGCTCTCTTCAGCGTTCTCACTCATTCTTGTTCTTTGTCCGGCGTGCTCCATTTTAATCTAATTCTCATTAAGAAGCTGTCACAACGAGGCAACCTTTATACGTACACGTCATTCCTAGCTTATGCAGCATGTGCGCCTAGGGGACACATTGTACGCGCACGTATAGGGTGAAAGGTCGTTTTGAGCTTTCAAAGGGTCATAGATTGTTGCACTCGAAGAGGATTTCTTGTCTTTTGTTCCTTGCTCGCGTCGCGCGTTTGTCAATGTACGCGCCCGCGTGTACATAAAGCGCGTTGGTGCGCGTCTTTTATACATAATTATCAATATATATATATATATAACCTTCTAAGAAATCAGAAATTATAGATGCGTCGTGCGTGTCTTTAAAGCGAAAATGGCGCGCAACGTGTACATATACGATGAAAACGTTATTACCACGGCGCGATTATTTAAAAGCCGCTTTAATAAATCTATAGTATTGCGAATTCTCTTCGCTTGAGAAACCGGCTTTTCTCGACTACTTTGGCTTTCGCCCTTGAAGTCTGCGGTTTGTTAAAATTTCCTAGAATTATCAACTATCGTTTTTCTCTGGTTCTCCGATGACGAAAGAAATGAAAGTGTCCAGTGTAACGTTAGATCTTTCCCGGAGACAGATAACTTTAACGGTGTTTTTTTATTAGACACTGCGTCCTTGATATTCCCTTATAATGCTGAAATTCCATAGTCTTGAAATAAATGTGTCTAAAAAAAATAATTTGATTATAATTCACCTACTCTTATATTAATATGACTTGACAATTTCTATTATTTGTTAAAGATATAGATGGCAAAATTCAATACTGTATATCTGATAGTTAAGTATTTCTACTTTACTGAATAAATTAGTTTTAATTTACCAGAAGTACTTTAGGAAATATTGCACTTTATACTTTATGTACGGTATATTCTAATTTGTTATTTGATAAAATGCATAGTATTAAATTTAATTTTATTTATAAACACAAATTGTAAAATAAATTGTATAGTTACGAGAAATAAATTATTCTTTTACATCATAAATTTTAAGTATTATTTTAAGCATTTTAAATATTTTACTGACATAAATTACTTCGGTCTCTTTACAAAAGATATGAAATTTTCAGAATTTAAACTCCTTTATCTCACATTACCCTGTTACAATGTTACAATGTAACATTTTGCTTTTGAAAACGATTTAGTATTTAAATCAAATTTTGAAAATGCGCATCGGCAAGAAATAATGTTTTCATTTATAAGATCAATATTAGTTTAATTTTCAATACGAGATTTTGACAAAAAATAAATTATAAAAAACAAAGTAAAATTTAATCTTTAAAACAATTTATTCAAGATTATTGAGAAATTATAACTTTTTGAAATTTTGCGATATTTTTAAAATTTGAGTAGATATAATGCTTTCAAGTTTTCATGACGTCGTGACGTTACTCTAATATTCTTGGATATTGAAATGGTTTAATATCACACAAAGGAACTTTAACAAGAAATAATTTTTCGAATTTCACCATTTTAAAAAAATTCAAGCTTATTTAAAATTATTTCAATCCTCTAGCTGTTTTCTTGCTATATTAAAAATAAAATTAGAAAATTTTAAATAAACTAATATTTTAGTTTACTTAATAATTTAAGATTTTAACTTTACTTATGAAACTTTTGAAATGTAACAAATAGGTATTATTAATTCTTGATTATTCTAAATTTTATGTAAAATGTCACAGAGATAAACAAAGCACATGGAAATCTAAATTTGCTCTGCATAAAGTACATTCTACGTGCACTTAAATATTCTTTATTTCGTAATGGTTAGTTAGAGGTCAGATGAATTTGTTTAACCCGCTGAAATAGCATAATGCATAATTAAACGATCGAACAAATAATCTTTATAAATATGTACAGTGGATTTATCATATTACGTTACTTGTATTGAAATTCTCATATTCAATGCGTATTCGACAACTTGAAATGAGATTTTCCTATTTATCCGTAAAATTGGATAACAAGAAATATTCTGTTGAAAGCTCAATTTACGAAGCGCTTTAGTTTGAAATAATATCGATGCGCAACGGTTTTACCGGCCTTCTTTGTGCGCTACAGTATTTTACTTCGCAGTTACGCTATGAATTTTCTTTTTAGTTTCTTTATTTATTGGCAATACGGCAAATAAGAGTGATTTAACTTTATGGCTTATATTACAGCGTGAATTTTTCTTATGCCAACTGGTGCACATTTTGTGAGCAGCCTTCCTGTCCTTTTAAAAAGGACAAGGAAACTATTTGTCTGGTATTCCTAGTTTATTTAAAAATATGAAATTTCAGGGGCTAATTAATATTAAAGAAGATGATCGACTCTTAATAAAAAATAATACTGATTATTCTTCCATCATTTTGAAGCAGTTTTTTTTTATTTAAAATTACTTCTTTTGTTATTATTTCATTATTTTAGTTTACTCTTTTTATGAAAAATGAATTAAGTTATTTTAAGAGTATAATCTGTCTGTTTTGTTGATTTTAAATAATTTAGTTTTTCGAGTAATTGAGTAAATTGATCTAATTAAATTACTACAATACCACATTTATAAATTCGAAGATAATTTTATTAAAGTTTTTTAATTTCAATTTACTTTGTAAAATGAAAAAAAAAAAAAAAGAAATTGTAAGATATATTCGAATTAAAAAGAGCGAAAGAGAGAAATGTACATTATAGAATATTAATACGGCCATTTTGTTCTTATGCAACAATGTTCGCAAATTTAAAAATAATAGAAATATTCATTGCATAAATATCGCAAGAAGTAAAATGGAAAAAAGAAAAAGATTAATTATGCATTCCTCCAGGGAGAATAGTTCTATATAAAAGCTGCTTTTTCTCAATTTCCAGGTCGCCTGGCTGCGCGTCGACACGCAAACTATCCTGACGATAGCGAATCATTTGATAACGAAGAACCATCGAATTGGCGTAAGCCACAGCGAGCATCGCACGTGGTTCCTTCACATAAAAGAAGTTAAGGAGACCGATCGTGGATGGTACATGTGTCAGATTAACACAGATCCGATGAAGAGTCAGGTCGGATATCTCAATGTCGTTGGTGAGTAGCAATGCGGTACTTTATATATATAGTTTTTATCTTTGTCGAATGACACGTAGCATTCGTTTTTAACTTTGCCTACGTCCTTCAATTTATTTTCCGGATTCTACCTCGTTTTTCCGAGGTTTTTCTTAGCTCTCCGTTACAGACGAATCGCTTTCACTTCGCTCCTTTTTCAGCGTTGTCTTTCTTTCCTCGCGCTTCTTTCATTTTTGTCGGCTTTCTTTGTCTCTCTTATTTAAGGCGAGTGAGAAGGAAAACGAAAGATAACTACACGCCGAGATGCTTGCTACAACGTGTCTTAGTTTTCTCTTTCTTACCGGCTACTTCTGCTCAACTTCATTTCACAAAGTTCGTTTGAGTTATCCTCAATGCGCCGTTGTCTGTTTCTTGAATAATCATTTGAAGAATGATGTAAAGTGTACTCGTCGAAATATTACATTTTCAATGATTATTTGAATTTAATACCCTCTGAAGAGGATATGAAATTCAGAGCGAAACTTTGATAGTTATGCGCAGATATTTTTTTCTTTTTTAATTTCCTCATCATCTGAGAGTTCAAAATAGCGAAAAGTATTTATGTTAGTACACGATAACTGTGACAATTGTTTTCTCTTTTCTTTTGCATTTGGCAATTTAAATATGATTTTTCGTTATAAAAATAATTATTGACAAAAAAATTCATTTCTCAAATGAACAATTTAATGCTTTCATTGTAGTTTATAATAAAAATGTATAAATTTAATTTTACGTTAGTTTTATAAACTTTAGCAAATTTCTTATAAATAAACGCAATCTTATTATAAGTTCGATGTACAATGAAAATATCGGCAAATAAAATCTGCAACAGCAATATGTACAAGGATCGGATAGCACAATGAGTTTTCCGATCGTTTTGTTTTTACCTCCTTCTTTGTAATAAAATGCTTCTTTTATCGAGCGACATCTGCCGCTTACAAATTAAGCAATCGTAATGCCACAGGAGAATTAACGGCATTTAAAATTGAAGAACTCCATTGTCGTAATAAATAATTATCATCGTGAACAATCAACGTGGACGTAGCGATAACACAGCCAGATAATACAATCTCTCTGTCTCGTTTATTCTTTTTCGTTATTCCCCTTTCTCCATTCACATTCTATTCCGGGGGGTATATATTATACGTAGATAGTAGCACGGGGGCAGCTGCACCCGTATCCACTCTTGGATATTTCGTTTCGTTCGCTATAAAAATGACGGTTAAAAAGCTCCTGGCTTCGCCGCCGGTTCACGGGGGCGGTGTGCGAGCGAGCAGGTACCTGGAAAGATTTTTCCTATCTATCTATAGGGAGTATCTTATTCGAGATCTGCCAACGGGAGCGTGTGCACAGCCGGTATAGTGGTAGAAGCGTTACCGTATCCCGGAACTACGATCACGCGGCTCAATACGAACGTCAAAGTGCAGTCTGCGAGTCGGTCTCCTCCTCTTTACGAGCGAATAGCAGAGAGCTCGATAGAGGATGCAAAACAGGTAGATAACTTGGCTCGCTTCGTACGTTTCGTAAAGGAAATCATTTCGCCGGAGAGATGAAGTTTACTTTAAGTATTCGTAGCTTTGCCCGTGTGTTCCAACATCTAGCAGCTGATCGAGTAACGGCCTATAGGAAAAAACTAGATAGGTTCTGCACAAAGGGAACGAGGTATATAGATGGATACTCGGGAAAATTGAATTGCCCATGGACGTTTAAAATGCGAACTTTTCATTAACAAATTAAATGTAAAACATCAATCATGTATATAGGCTTTCTAAATTTTTAATCTCTTACATAAGCAGAATTAAATTGAGACTGAAAGTGTTAAAACTATATAAATAATAACATAATTGATATATAAATATAAGTATTAAATCTTGAATAGATTATTGATTAATAACAGTTGGTAGTATAAAATTAATATAAACTCAACAGAATTTTAAGTTTCAACATTTCTGCCTATTGTTGAAAAATTAAATTATTTTTAATCAACAAAAGCTTAGTTTATTGATTTAGTATCAAAATAAGTGACTAGTAAGAATTGTAGATAAATCCGTTTACGTCAAGTAAACCAAAAATATATATTTTTCAAAAAATATCAGTACAAATGAAAAAAATTGTATTTTTTAATTATTGATCAAATATTAATAAACAATATTTTTCTAATAATAATAATTTAAAATTTATATTTCTTATATAATAATAATAAATAACAATTTTGAATTTAATTCATCGAATTGCGAAAATAACTAATTATAGAGAATATGAAAAAGAAAATAAAAGTTAGCGGAAACGGCTAAAACAGTCAAATCCACATATTGATTCAAGTAAAATAAACGGACCGTAGCCATTCGTTTGGATGTACCGCGGTAGTGTTACATTAGCAATATCGCAAATATTGACGATTAACGGTAAACGTGTTTTGCTACTGGGTGATCGGTCGTTCAGGCAACGTGATCGTTAAACGATGATACGGATTTCTGACATCCAGCCTGCCTCTTTTCGATATCTGTACGGAATGGGAGCTTGCATTTCGTTGGGAGAAAGCGGCGGCAGCAGCAGCAGCAGCAGTAGTGCCAGCAAAGCTCCAATGCTTCCACGTAAACCAAACACAGTCGTATCCGTATCGCGCTCGGTCAGTTATTAAGCCGAATCGCCATCGTCGAGTGGGAGAGGGAGGATGGCGGTGACTATTATACGAGATACGAGCTCTTCCAAAAAGCGCTGCGACGAGCTTTTCGGACGACCAGCACTTTAAATTTTAATGTCCTCGCGAGAAGAGGGAGGACGAGAGAGCAGGCGCTGCATGTTTTTGCAGGTTAGATAAGCTCGCCGAAAGAACGGGAGGGAGGGAGTTTGAAGAGCGACTTGATTCATTTTTCTTTTCCTAGAAATTCCCGTTGGCAACCCTCTTTCTCCTTTCCTCTCTTCCGCTTCTCTTTCTCCTCGTACGCGCATTTTCGCTCTTTCCAAATCTGATAAAAGAAAAACGAGCACGGAGCTTTTTAAGTTATTCTGCCTTTTCTTCTATGCTTACGTAAGAATGATTTCGTATAACGTAGAAGATTTTTCTTCTTTATACGATTTTTTTTTTTTTTCTTTTTTTTTCAAAATAATTGTAGATAGTTTATTTATAAACTTAAATTATTTTTAATTCTACCAATGTATACTTATTGTAAATTTAATTATATAATAAAAAATAATAAAATAATAATAAAAAGTTGCGCAATCGATATTTTGATGTATTTCTAGTTTCAATTAATCGAATCATAGTATTGGATATATAAAAATGAATTATGATCGCAAAATTAAATAATTCAAAATCAATCATCGATAACAATAAAAAGCTTCGAAAATTAGTTAAAGTAAAAATTAATACAGATAAACATAATATTTTCTTGGGTAATTTTATATTTTGGTACGAATATAATTCAAATATTAAAGCAAATATTACTTTGTAACTTAATAAAATAATGAAAAAATAATCTATAAACAATAATCAAATTTCGCATGTACAATAAATAAAAATTTATACCGCGCCGAAATAGCGCCTGCAACACTTTTTAATTATATGAAAAATCTGTTTGAATGACGGCTAATTATCAGATTGCAATAAAATAAACTTAATTAACAGACACTCAGCGTTTCGGTATGCTACTACCGCCGCTTCCAGATTATTAACAAGTATTATACGTTTTCAAAACGGCCCGAAAAACGAGTTTTTAAATTATTCGGTTTATTGTATTTGCAACTCCGATATATTTTTATCTCTTTTCATCGCCTCCTATTTTTCTCATTTTTCCTTTACCCGCTCTTGCAAACGCGTTAAAAGCTTATTTATTTAGGTTTACAATAAGTTAAAGTTACACTTTTAGACTTAATGCAAACGTTAATTAATTTTGGAGCTACGAGCCTCGATGAGTAAAACTGCTGGCGTAGTATTCGCTGTAATCATAAGCATTATATGCTACCGGTTGTGCACTCATACAATTACGCTGTCAAACAAACCGAGCGGCCAAAGCTTTTAAAGGTATATATAAAGGGCGAGAAAAGTATACATATATGCAAATATAAAATGCATTGACGATCGTTGCTCACAAAAGTCAACGTATCGAATGAACAAAAACGATTCTTTTGATTTTACTTTTCGTAAAGAGAGAATACATCATAGACGATTGTCATCGAACCGGCAGAAATAACTTATTATTTGCCGTCTTAATTTATTCAAGCTCTTCTATTTCTCCATTATACTCTTTAGATCTTCCCTTCTCTCTTCTTTGCTTCCTCTTTGGCAAAGGCAGCGGTTTGGATGGCAACTTCGGCTTCGCCGGCACTTCACAAGACTGACTGAGAAAGATACTCACTTAGAACTGTGAGGAGAGATGGAGAGGAAAGAGGATGACTCCGTATATTAATGCTCGAATGCTCGCTGAAGTAGATTACGACTCTAACTGGCTGCTATGCGTATCTACCGACTTTAAAGAAACTTCGTTCTACGCTGATGAAACGTTTCGTGTGTAACCTTTAACCAGAAAATGACGGAACTTTGATTTCTCAACTATTGACCAATTTAACGGTGCTATAACAATGGCAGAGTTCTAAATGAATCCATATATGTTAGATAGGGATGTGGAAAAAAACAAATTTTATAAAATATTGTTAACAAACATGCAAATATTTAATGTAAATACTAACATATATGTACAACATATTTTAAATACCAATCTTTTATATTATGTACATTTAAGATTTTACTTTTTAAACAAATAAAAAATTTTTGCATTAAAATAATAAACGCGAATGGGACATGTTTAATGAAAATGATAATAGTAACAAGAATATTAAAAATATTTTTTATTGTTAATAAAATCCTATATTGTGCTTGAAGTTGAAAAAAGAGAGTAATATACGTGGAGTGTATGGCTGAAGTTTGAACTATATTATTCGATGAATATGCATAACTGTACCACATACTATTTTATGAGATTTCGATCAATGCTAACATAGCAATTTGTTCTTTAGTTAAAAAGATCAACATTGTTTCAATATTGTTTTAAATACGAAGCCGTTTTATAATTTATATTTGTTTATTTTATTTTTTTTTTTTTTTTCTATTAATTTAAACGTTTATTAATATATTATATTATTACGGTCTACTTTTCCTGCAAAATTAATACGAACTTTTTTAAACGTCCAAGAGGGAGTATTTTTGAATCTTCCGATTTTTAGAAAAAACTTAAAATTAATATTATGAAAATATCAAATATCTAATATATACTTTGTGTAATATTTTAAATTACATTAGGATATTATGTTTTTTAATTGTTAAGATTTTTTAAATTATTTTTCCTGTTGTATAGCGATTATTTATTTATATATAAGCTTTATTCTCCGAAGTGAAAAAACAATAACCGACAGATTCAAATGATGCAAAGTAAGCAGACGACGTGGCAATGCGCTTACAACTCACCACCACTCGTCTAATTTCTTTTGCGCTGATGAGGAACAATCGAAATCCCGGGGTTTCACGAGTAAACATTGTGTCGAGCGTGTCTTCCATAGCACTTGCTCGCGCGCGCGAGCGGTTTCATGCTCGAGAATTAACTCGGGCCTGCAGGTGCGGTCGCGAATCAGAGCTATTCTCTTGCCTGCAGAACAAGAGAGAGAGAGAGATGGAAAGAGTAAGAGAGGGAAAATGAGAGAAAACGTGGCACGGAGGTACGAAGAGAATCTAGTGCTCCAGATTGCTAGCATTTCATCATATTAGAAAGAGAGAGAGAGAGAGAGAGGGCGAGAGAGAGAGAGGCAAATAATGCCACTGTTGAGAAGGCGCCAGGCTGCATGAGTAGGAGTAGAGAAGGTGGAAAAGCAGGAGAATGAGTAGGAGATGGAGAAGGAGAAAGAGGAAGGAGATGAGAAAGAGGTTAGCAGGAGCCTAGTAGCGAGCTCTCTTGCCTCAAGTAATGAATAACGGGAAGGGGCGAAGCACAGAAGGCGGACTAGATATTCCTCAGCGTGCGAAGGGTTTAAGTAGATGTACTTTGGTTTTGTGAGAGACTTTGTTCTATGGCGCAACGCCGGCGTACTTCATTTTACGAATGAGTTGAGACCGCTGAGCGCCACACTCACTCAGAAACTGAGGGAGAGAAAAAGTAAGAGAGAGAGAGAGAGAGAGATCGAGAAAAGAGGGAAAAAGAAAGAGAGAAACTTGGCATTCTCTCGCGTGAACGATTTTCTACTTATCGAATAGAAATTATAATGAAGTTTCAAAGGTGAACTTTGAACCACCGGAATTGTAAACAAATGTTAATGCTACCAAGTTTACACGAGAATAATCCATATACCTTAGTCGGTTATTAGTGATCCTTAGTTTTAAAAGATTAATTACAATTTTATGCAAATTTAAGTTTAATGTATCTTATTGCATTAGTGCATACTTCATGAATTCATGCTTTTATTATGAAATAGAATACTTATATACTTAGAAAAAGCATAAAATGGTTTTTAACAAATAGCGAATAACGTACTTAGTAATAAAGAAATTAAAGTCATAATATTTCAAATATTTTCATAAATAGTAACAAAAACTAGAAATTGCGATAGTTCAGTTGAAATCGTCCAGAATAAGCTTTCTCGTTCATGTTATATAGGATGGTACTACGTTCCATTTGACAAAGTGACCTATTGTCCAGCAAGTGCTTCGCTTACTATACTTGATCCAAGTGTCGAACTTATCACACCAGAATTGCACTTATACAGCGTATCTAATACGCCTCGTATACGAGATCTTTCTCTCACTTTCTTTTTCTTCGGCTACCTTCACGGTCTTACCAAAGATGGCAAGTAGCCTTCTTGCTTCCTTTTCTTTCTCTTTCCTTATACTATTCAGTCAGCCAACAACCAGCGGGTACCATAGTCAGATAACAAGATGGCAGCAGAGCGTGAGGAAAAACGTCTTACCAGAGAAAATTGTCCAACCCCATCTTGTTGTACAGAGAAAAACAGCGGGAAAAGATAGAGAAAAAGCGAGTTTCCTTCCCTCATTATCTGCTACAGCTAAGAAATTGTACCTTTACGGGACATACGGAGAATAAGCGAAGCAGGAAGAAGGAGAAAATGAAAGGATATAAAAATGAGGGAGTTTGACAATAAAGTAAAGCTATGCCATTCGCGTGTAAAAGAAAGAGAAAAGCAGGGCTTAAAACAGGTCGGTCGCTACGATTATACTCGCTAAATACGCGAATAAAGTGATTCTTGCTATTGTGGCGTGAATCGCGCGAGGCGCGGGTCGGATAATCGGATCTGTATAATGAACAATCTAGACAAATGTCACTCCCAAGGGAGTTACTGCGGACGGAGCCGTTATAGTTGCTTTTTTCCTTTGGGGATTCATATGTAATATCGTTTGTCATTCAATGTTCAAGAGGAACTTTAACATTCTTTTTTCTCTTTAATTAATTTTTTTTCGAATTAAAAATTCTCATAACGAAGTTTGCAAGTTTATTCCATTAAACATTTTTTTTAACCAACATAATTTCAAAAAAATGCAGCTATAATATTAAACTTTGAATTGCATTGAATTCCATCATAATAAGATAATACCATCCATAATAAGTATAAATTTTTAATTCTATTTTAATAAAATATAGAATATAAACTTACATATAGAATAATGCTAATAACTGCCATTTGTTTTATTCATATAATAATAATTACTTATAACACTAAATTTTTTTAATTTTTTACTTTTAATTTTTGAATGAAGTATAGATCATTATTAATTTTGTCTATATCCGCGACAAATAATAATTTATCCGATGGTATTATTAATTCATTATGATGGGCGAGTACAAAAAATTTAATGTTTTGTCGCGCGATTGCGAACGGGAAAAGCATTGGATATATTATTGAAAATGGAAAGTTAACGATCATTTAATTTTCCATTTATAATTATATTAGAGAGTAAAAAGAAAAAAAGAAAAACTTTATTCAAAAATTCATATTAAATGTATTAAATACCGCTGCAGACACGCGTATGTATACGGTGTCATATTGAATCCAAATGAATGTATTATCCGACGAATGTGACGTAAAATATGTGTGAGAGAGAAAGAGAGAGAGAGAGAGAGAGAGAGAGAGGGCGAGGTTGCGCTTGCGAGAACGGGCAAATAAACCAGAACGTATTGTTTAACACTGGCGCAATCAGTGTCAGGCGTTAAATCGCGCATCGTGTAGATATTAGCTACGGCTAATTTACAGCTAGAGAGCATCCCTCCCCCCCCGGCATTCTGTTAACTTAACTCGAGAACTGTTTAGACAGTCATCGCGTCATTGCGTTCACCACATGAAAGTCCTAGGTGTCACTTTCAGAGCTCGAAACCGGATAAAATGCGAGCCTCGCAAACGTGAAAATTGTAATTCTCCTTTGTGCGAAATCTCATTAATGAATGAGAACTACGAAACCGTTTGAAACCTCTGTTTGCGGGGCAAATATTTGGGAAATTATTTTTTCATTATAAATGCTTTTTAAATTTTCGTTTTTGTTACAAAATTTTAATGATTTTTTTTTTTTTTTTTTTTTTTTTTTCATGTAAATCGATAACATGTATTTATGCGTTTAAATTATAAAATTCAATGTTAATTATACTTTATTTCTTTAAAATATTTTATTACTTTTAATTTGTTACTTCTTGATTACACTAATGAGTACAGACAATGTTTAATGAAACTCTATGATGCAATTTATATTTTGCTGTATGATTTTGATATTTGTTTCTTTAAATATCAGGTTATTTTATACCTTTAAAAAATTGAATAAATTTGCTTTAAAAAGTAAACACAAAGAAATATAAATTTATTAAAAATATTTTAAAAAATTTTCGTATTTTAAAACATTTCAAATGTTATTTTTATCGTAGATGGTAAAATTTTTAAATCGTTTTGTGTAACTGTTAAATTAAATGAATAAATATATGTAAATGTCTGAAATGTTGTTTAATACTGCATTGTTTATCGCATTGCTTTCAAAAATTTCTTTTACAAAAGCTTATTTACAAAATTATTACAAAATCTTTCTGAATAAACAAAACGCAAAATAAGGACATTAAATTTTTTATCGATGTGCGTTTTTAAATTGTCACTGCATAAATAATGTATTACTATAATATCGTACATTTAATTAGATACTAAATTTACTGTGAAAATTAATATAAAATCAGTAATTGGTACTATAAACTTTCTTTATTCGTAAAATTCGTATGTATTTTTTTTTATTTTTTTTTTTTTTATATTAAACTCTTAAAGCTATTTGATTTAATATTTAAAAAAATTACTACTGTGAAATGAATTTCTGATTTAAAATATTATAAATACTTTAAAAATTAGCTTTTAATAGAAATCAATCTTATCCATTCATTAAAGTTTAAATCTAACTCCTATGCTTAGAAAACGAGAAATCGAATACGAGATATTTGCCATTATTGAAAAATCAGACTGTAATGCGCGATCGTGGGTTAACGCTACGCACGAAACTCGCGGTTTTCAGTTCGCGGGTTTAGATTTGCCGTTTGCGTCTAACTTTCGTAAATACCACGGGTGGCTCTGCGTAACTTTTTCTTTGGTTGAAGTAGACGAGGAGTTGGAAAAAGCTGTGACTAAATTTTTTTGTTTTCATTCTTTATATAGTAAAATTTCGCGGCGCGTCTTCCTTTATTTTTGTGGGTAAGGATCTTATCACCCTTTTTTGGGAATTTCCGCAAACGTTAAATTGCGGCTCAAGGATTTTTAATCCTTTATATTATTATTTTTTTTTTCTTTTTATTCATGCGGTTGAAATTGCTTCGGGAATAGGGGATTCGAAAACCGAGATCTGTTATTCGAGGATGGTCGGCTGCGGTACAGTCTGACCCCTCGACACTGCAAGTATCTTCGAACGGAGAAATCACGTTCGCTTATCATAAAAAGTCCCGGCTTCAATGCATCCTGGGCCTCTTTACAGTGTCGCACTAACGCGATAGGCGGGGACATTTACCGTCTTTTCTCACACTGGAGCGTAGGCTTCGGTACAGCCTAACGCCATGATCATATTACAGGAGATGTTAAAATAGGCGAGATATAATGGAGATAGGTTGATGTTTTAAATTAATGGTAGTAGACAATAAAAGCATTGAAAAATAATAGATTTAATTTTTAATTGAATCTTACGTTTTAATTCAAAAAGTTAGCCTGTATAAAAAAATTTCAACTTAAAATATAAAAATCAAAATAGTCGATAATTAGATTTAGAATATTGAATTTAAAATAAGATATATATTTTGAATACAGTAAGAATTTTGATAATACTAAAGTTAGAAAAATTGAATATAGTAACGAATATAGCAAGGATTTAGCTAAAGAGCCAGAGCTTTGAGGTTACTCTGAGCGTGCTCGTGAAGGTTGCCTCAAGAAAAGCCGTCGACTGCATCGCTGCACCAACTTTTATACTCGCTGGACCGCAAGTTTTTCGGCGGCTGAAAAAGCGGCGAGATGATTTTGGACGAATCAGAGCATTTCCTTGATCTTACTCTTGGCTTTCGTAACATTGCGCAAGTCGTAAGAGTACAAGTGCGGAGGGAATAGTCTATGACGCATGAAAGAGAAAGCATTATCTCTCCGTCTCTGTCACTCTTATTGAAAGAAGTGGCTTCTTTCTCTTTCCTTTCCATTAGAAAAATTTTAAGTTTTAATTTTAATAATAATCTTTATTTTATGTTTATTGAGAAACATGTAATTTATACGCTATAGTTTAGAATTAACTAAATTATTGCAATTAAATTAATATCTATATAAAACCTTATAATTAAAATTATAATTAATTTAAAATTAATAGTAAAACCAGAGAACGAAATAAGTACAAAAATTTATAATATAGAATAAAATATTTTTATTTGTCGCTTATTAATTATTAATGTGTGATTAAATTTTGGACTGTAACTAAATTAAATTCGATAATCTAAAATACGAAATGTAAAAAATATATTATAATATAATATAAATATATTACGTAAATAAAATATAAAGCAAACGTCGTATATACTAGCAATAGTAGCGAATAAAAATATATTTAAAATGTATTCGAGGTTGGATTTAATCCGTCGACACGTTGTTGAAAAAAAGCATTTAAAAATCAGGTGAAAATTCTAAAGTTATTGTTATAATAAGTTAAAAGTTATTGTTCCTTACGGGCGACTCAAGCGATTAATTTTTATTGTATGTAAAAGAAAAAAAATACTGTTTGTTTAGGCGATGTTTTCTTAACGGTTCGTAAGGCAATCGTCTATTTCTTTTTACTTGTCAAATGCTTGGTGCATATGCGTTTGCGATTAGAGCACATACTGGGGGAAACGTAGCCGAGATTTTCCTTCGACGGAGTTTTAAGATAAAAAAAAGTTTTTAAATTTCTATATTCTATCGGGATATAACAAGACTATTGGTAAAAAACTTTAACGGAAAAAAAATTATAATAATAATTTGTTTCAATAAGCTTTGTAAATATTCGTGATGCAAAATTTAATTGTAAATTAATTTTTAAACAATTTTTTTTTAATAAATTGTAAGTAAAAAAAATAATATTTTCACGATATTTTTGGACAATTTTTTTTCTTTCGCATCCATGAAAACATTTAGTACTTTTTACAACGATTTTTAACTAAAGCTATACAGTTTATAAAGTTTTACATAAAAAACAAAAAAATGTATTTTTATAACAAAAAAATAAATATTTTTGTTTATTGACTTACTAATTTATAAATGAAAAGAGTACCGCTTTTTATGCATTATATAATAATGTTTATTTTTTACCATTTTATTATTTTACTTCTCAATTATCGAAGTAAACAAATTTTGTTTGCCTTTTGAAAGAAGATTCGCTCATAGCGAGTAATATATACCAATGTCCAACATTAAACATTAAATATTCTTTTTATCTTTTCATTTAAACGGTTCAAATGTTTGCTCACCGAGTAATTTTAGTTCTCAAAGCCACTTTTTAATAACCGAAGACAAAGCAACGCTCTACATAAGTCTCTCTACGTACAAATTATCGCGAAAATAGCCACTTGAGAAGCAGTGTTTCGGTGAAAGAGAGAGGATGAGAGTGAGAGACTGGGAGCAATCGATTAATCGGTATAGCTGCAATATCCCAGCATGTCGCGTTTGGGAAATAAATAAATAGCCGATCGATCAAATTAAATCCGGCAAGTACAAAAGAGTCCGTTAATGAAACCCGATGCGCTCTCGTTTCGAGAGTTCTGAAGGGAATTAACACATACACATGGACGCGAGTGCGCGTACACGTATTCGTACATGTGCACACACACGCGCGCGCGCAGACCCGTGCAACCCAGAGCGTATACAAGCGAACTCGCGTGTATGCAGCGGCCTGGAAACGAGTGTCTTCTATTCTTCTGTCTCTTTTTCTCTTGTTCTGTATCCATCTCTTTCTCTTTGGCAGTTTGCTATTTCTCTCTTCGCAACTTCAAAGGCAAGGTCCGGTAAAAATAGGGCTCGTACATTAGGTCCAGTCGAGACCGGGAGGAACGCTATTGTGTCGCCAACGAACGATGTCACCGGGTGGCGCATTACGGGTGCAAAATCAGTCGGCATACTCCTGTTGCTATATCGTATTCTCTCTTTCTTTTTTTATTTTTTTTTCGCTTAACCATTCTTTCTCCCTCCTTCTCTCTCTCTCTCTCTCTCTCTTTCTCTCTCTCTTTCTCTCTCTCTTTCTCTCTCTCTTTACGCTACACTGTCAGCGAGTAACCTAGACAGGAGGCTTTGTTCCATCTCGTTGCGATGATAATTGAAGCAGGTTGGATGAGACGTATATTCTCACATACACACACACACACACACACACACACACACACACACGCACACACACACTCACATACACTCGAACATTCTCGTATCTTATTAAAAAATTTCTAAGGTCGAAAACCCCACATACTTTTTTTCCGTTTTTTTTTTTTTTTTTGCTCACCGTGCGTTAGCTACGATGCATACGTGCGGGGATCGTTCTTTGTTGAAGTGCACTTAAGGATTTACTGTGACTGGGCCACGTCACAAGCTCGCATGAAGCTCATAAATTTTCGAATCGCAGTATTGTAGAGTCGTCTGCTGCACCGGAAATAATTCTTTATCTCCTAGTACGCAATGATCTTCGGGACTTTTTTTTATGTTTTCATTATTAACCAAATATTCTTATATATAATTACGTACACTATTTTAGTTTCATTATGTTTATGATAAATTTTGTTTATGTTTGTATAGCGTTATTTAAAAAAAAAAATATTGTATTCATGAGAATGTAAGCTACTGCTGTCACAAATTTAATTGTAAATTACAACGAACGAGCATTTAAAATATATTAAAATTCATAATTTCACTCTTGGGAGCGAAAAATTCCATAATTATTAAATTTTAAAGTTTAACAACTGTTTACAATTTTGTGTAATTTATAGTCAAACATACCAACGTTTTTAATAATATTTTAAAAATTTTAAGAATTTTAACGATTTTTTAAAAATTTAACATGTATATTATGCTACGATACTTTAAATTAAATTGACAATCAAGCAATTGTAACTTTGTAGTGTTCAATATACTTGAATTTTCTGACTTCATTGAATGAGTTAATAAAATGTTTTATTCAACAATGACATCATATTTTTGTATTCATACATCGCATTCTAAATTGGTAATTTAAAGTTCTGTTATTAAATTTTAAAAAATATAACAACCAACCAATAGTATTGTTATGAAAACTGAGTGGACAATTTTTATTATTTTACTTTTAAGCTTTTTTTTTTAATTTATGTATAGAGGACTCCGCAAAATCCTTATGGGAAATGGCTCTCGGTCAAATTTTTTGAAACTTTGAGAAATATTAAATTTTTGAAGAGCAGAACAAAAATCTTGTTTTATGAAGAAGTTAGGATTTCGACCTGTATTGAGAATGGCTCGTTTACAATAATTTTAAATAATATTTTGCCGGCGTACATGTTTCTTATAAAAAAGTTGTTTGACCTTAAAGGAGTCGCTCGTGGTAATCTATAATATTTCATAGATCGCTTTTCTCAAGATTATCAATAGAACCAAAAGTCATTTTTCTTAATAAGAAATCTTATGCTCATTAATACTTTGAAACAGTGACAATGACATAGTGAGTTAATTTGCTCACCAGGGTGCTTGCTCCAAGTAATTCCTTTGCCTCTCACATTTCGGGATACTTTTTCAAAATAAATCCTCTTGCCTTTCTCAATAATTTCTGATCGGTAAACAAAATTGCTGATTAAAAATTAGATTACAATATATACTATACCTAAGCTTTTAAATATTCTTTGATTGATAATTTCTATATAGAATTCGAAGAAGCTTTTTTTTTATATCGATTAATTATAATATTGAAAGATTTGAATTTGAAGCTTATTTAAAAATTTTACGATGTACAATAAAAAGAAATACATGTAAATACATTAATAATTATTGATTTTATGTGACATAAAAGTCAACAGGAAAGGGCTTATTTGGTAAAAATTGACATTAGCAAAAGTTTTTTTGCTAAGGAAGGAGTCATATTTTCATGATCTTAAATTTTATCTTGATGTATTTCTTCTAAAAATCATTTACGGGTCAAGAACAAGAAGCTTACGCTTAGAAAACACTCTGTCGACATGAATTAACTACTCCTTATTATTGTTCTTTGATATAATTTAAAAAAACTAGATCTATCGGTATATTTAAGATCACTACAAGCAATTCTTTCTATACCAAATCCCTTTTTTCATAAAAAGTATGTATGTTCAAACAATACTGTTTAAAATCATTGTATTGTTCGATTGTTCAAGAACTAAGGCTTCCCAAATGTATAAAAACTTTGACCAAAAGGCATTTCACATGAGGATTCAGCGACATACTTAATTTGACATTAGAAATTTTTTTTCTATTTTTATTTAATTTTCATTTAAATTTATTATTATTTTAATTTAATTTATTAAATTTTTCAAACAGTTTTTTCAATTTTTATATTTGATAGAATTCAAAATTATTTTAATTTTTTTTTTACGAGTATATCGCAATTAAAATTTACATAAAATTTTTTTAAATTTTGAATATTCTTATTTATAAGGGTTGCTTTTCATTAATTTAGAGTTCGAAAGATAAATTAATTAAGAATATGAATTATATCTATTCGTTCTATTTGCACCTGCGCTTGTCAAAGATCCTGAATCACTTGAGTTTTCTCCACTGAAATACAAAATTTTGTCTATTTTATTACTTATAACTTTCTTTCTAACGAATTTCCTTCACGCATTTGCAAGCTCTTTCTCTCTCTCTCTCTCTCTCTGTTTCTCTCTGTATCTTTCTCTCTCGTCTCCTTTTCTTGTTTTTCTCTCTTTCGATCCCTTCTCCTTTTCCCTCTCTCTTGTCACATATTGGCAAGGGCAAAGGCTACAAAGACAAACGTAAACTTTCGAAGAGCGGCGAAAGTTTTTGGTCTACCGACTGATACCGATTCCAAGATCCTTTTGCTCTTCACGCCATAAGCCAATCAGCTTCCCTAGCACAAAGTTCTGTCGAAGTTATCAGTTAAATTTACAGCTTCATAGTGCATCTTTGATTGCTCTCTATAATAGCGCTTGAGTACGTGAAATGGCAGTTCGCCTCGATGTAGTATCGTTTTAATTTGCACATCGAGGTTTTCTTCAATTTAATGTAATTGCCGCTTGCTAATTATATAACAAATTTTGATTGACATTAATTAATTTCTTACAATAAATTTATAGATAGATACAGAAATAACTGATTAAGAAACATAATAAAGTTTTTTTTAATAATTTAAATCTGCTTATTGTTATGAATATTCTACGAAAAATTTAATATACAATGCAATTATTTTTCAAGTCAATAATTGAAAAATAATTATACAATTATTAAATCTGAATGCAATTTATTAGTTATATAATTTATAATTGTTCTTTTTCACATCAAACATAGTATCAAAATATTGATTTAACCGAAGCCCATGTGCATTAATAAAAAACTTAATAAAATAATTTATTAGAAATATGCAGAAATATTTCATTATAAATAATACACAAAAAGATTATCAAGTTTGCAATTTAATTTCAATTGTTCAATTATACACTACAACTGAATTTCATTCTTACTTTCAAACTTTTTCTTTACGCTTTCTATAAATAAGGCTAATTAATGTTTTTAATAAATTTTCTTCTTTTTATAACAAAATCCAAGTAATTGCAACCGTTACCAACAGCTCTGATAAGCGCTATTACATATTTGTGCAACCGTATAATAATGCATTATTCATGTATATTTGTAAACAGAAACCATACCTTAATAATCATTCGCTAATTGGAATCGCGTGGGAAATACAGCGTTATAGAAAAATAATTAACGCAACATCGTTTCGTAATAGCGTAAACACACCGAAAAATTGAATTAAACATACCAAACGGTACGTTCTCAAAGCACAAGTGCGTAAATGCTGATTAGTCAAATACACGGAACTCGCTCATCGAGCATATGTAATATAGCGTGAAAACGGGCTTTAATCTCGCGGCTCTTACCAAAATATGGGTTTCGGCGGGATCGTTGTTCCGCGCGCGTCATTTCCCCTCTCGCGTGGAATCGAGCGCGAATTTAGCGCCACGCTTATACGGACGAACAAAGCCGCTCTGTATACGGCCGACCGACCGACTGCCCGGCAAATACGGTATTGTAGCGATTCTCTGTATACGTACATGTATAGAAAGTGGGGAATCCGCGCATCAGCTATTGTGGTGGTGTTTTAATCATCCGCGCCGCAGCCCACAAAACGCCGTCTGTCGGCGCTTGCTCGCATTCTATCTCGACCTCTCGGGAGACCGCCGAGGCTTTTGTCCTCCGCGGAATTAAGTGCCGGACTTTGTTTATAAATTCAATTTGTCGAGCGACAGCTCGACTCGCTCATCCTCTTCTTCTTTTTTTCCTCCCATAATCCCCACATCTCTATCCCCATTTCCACAACCTTGTCGACGACGGACCGTAAAGAAACGTCGTGGTTGTGTACGTTGGTGTTCACCAGTGTCTTCATCTGCATATACGCGTTGAGCGATATTTACAGTCTGAGATTCTGGTACTTCAAGCTCTCTTAAATTTTATCACGAATTTTTTCAAGCAAAATGGTTGCTGCTTTTTTTTCTTTGCTTCTCGTAGAAGAAAGAGGATTTTTTTTTTTTTTCGCCCGAGAATAATAGAAACGGAAAAGATCTCGTCGAAAGAAAGTCATAATAAGAAAGAAGAAAGAAAATACAATGAAAACGCATTCGGTTCGTCGATATAATATTTAAAGGCTGTTTGTTTGTCGGTCTTGTTCACGGTGAATATAAGAACCATTTGTAATATCGACCATGAACGAGCGCGCTTTCGATTTTTATGATCGACACTTGCCGGCTGCCTTCCATTCCGAGTTGTTTGCGATGACGTTGTACACACCCCCGTCAAGGATTACTCTTTTGAGGCGGAGTACGCGCGAGAAAAAATGAGATTTCCAGTTGGAATATAAGAAGGCCTGGTCGCACGCATTATTCTTTTTCGTCATCTTCTTCCTCGGGCCTGCGGCACCTCTCGAATCCCCCTTGATCAGCCTGAGCATCCAATTTCAACTTGCATCGTTCAGATTTCTTTTTCTCGAGGAGCTTACGAGCGAGCGCCTTGCCGCTTACTACTCTCTTTCCCTTTCTTTCTCCTTTTCTTTTCGTTTCAACGCCTTTCCCCAGAGGGTTGACGGCCGAGTGCGCGATCTACTTCTCCACAAGGAGACGACGAAGACGACCACACGGGTATCTGAGCTTTGTTTCGCTCTTATTTTTATTTTCATTCCGTTCTCGGGCTATCCGGCGACTGTCTATCTTCCCCATTCTTTACTCGCACCCGTCGTGCCTTCCTTTCCTCTTTTTGGGCTCGAGCTTTTGTATCTTGGAAATTGGAGCTGTAGAATGTGTGGAGCCGTGTAGAAAAAATTGAACGGAAAATTTATGTGGATCAATCGAAAAAAGTTGACGCCTGTAATGGATTCAAATTCAAGAGATGAAAGGTTTTAATAATTTTAAATTGACATATGAGTAAATCAATGATATAATTATTTTGATGTTTGAAAATTTTTCAAATTTTTCAATAGCGTATTTCGCATTTAACTTTTTTGTTAATTAAAGTCTTTCAAATAGTTTAATAATTGTAGAAATATTATTAAGTAATGAAAATCTTTAAAATTAATGTTATTTATACAAATCTATTTTGAATAGTGTATACTTCTTATTCTCCATTTTTAAGATACTGAAAAAACTGCATGAAATTGATTTTCAAATGTATATTCTTCACCGGAAAAGTTATTCTCAAAATAGCACCTATAAATCAATTTTTTTATAGAATTTTTTATTGCCCGACATTTGACGTATTTCTACATGTAATTTTTTCACATTAAACAATATTATTGAAAAGCTGTATATAATGTTGACATAAAATATAACATTTTTGCCGAATTGCCCATATATCTTCGTTATGGTATTTTCATATTCCTGAATCAATACTCGAGAAATTACGATCTATCGGAATTGCGACCCCTCTGGTTTATTATCCTCATTCACGAAACTATATAAAAATTTCAGTTTCTTGCCTATGCCCGTTTTACAATTTAAAAAAAAAAGTATTATTATAGATTTTATAATCCGTATATGTTGTTTTCTTGGTTAGGATTGAAAAATACACATATCAGGGATTATTTATTTATTGATTTTATAATTTTTAGTTCATATTAATTCTTTTTTTTTTCTAGTATATTTTGTAACTTTTAATAAAACACATACTATAACGCAATATACATCATTGACCATTATATTATTTAAAATTTTGTTTTCAACTTATTAAAAATTTTATCTATTCAATTTATTAAAATAATCAAAGAAAAAAAATTCATTTTCATTAAATTTATTAAAACTTGCATTACATTTTACAAATTTACACGACAATTTTCACAATATTTATGTTTCTATAAAAGATGCATTGTTAAAATATCATTTCTCAATTTTTTAATAATTAATAGATAATGAATAACATAGTGATTTATCAAACGCATTCGATCAAAAAGTTAAAAGGAAGTCGATATATATTTGCACGCCGATATAATACGTGTTTTACATCTCCATCCACTTTTCACCCCCCCCCCCTTGTGCGTTGCAAAAACATTCAAGAGTTCGCAAAAGCACCGCCGACAATGAAACTCAATTTATTTTCCATCATTTCCAAAAGGTACCGGGGGAGATGCGGCGTCGCGCTCGCGGTGCGTTTTGCTCCAAGCTGCTCCATCCTATTAAAGCGCATTAACGTTAAGAGCTGAATAGTGAATTCCGCTTACGCTTAGACGGGGAACGAATCAATCTACATTCGGTGAGGCTGTTCCAGCTTGCGGAACGAAGAAACAAGAACCGCAGAAGGGGTCACTTCGTTTCGGAACGCTCGTACGAAGGAAAAAAACTTGGGGGACGGGGTGAAAGGGACGGGAAAAAAAGAACGGGAGGATCGAAAAAAAATGTACGCGTGATCCGATTCGGATCAGGAACGGGTGAAGTTTGGTGTAGCGGTGGTCGAGTGTGATCGGACAGTTGGACCGGGCAGTCCTTTTTCTCGACCACTCTCATCCTTCCCCTATCTCTCTCTCTCTCTCTCTCTCTTACACTCCTCTTCTCTAGATTGATGGGAAACTTGAACCGATCGCATAGGGATTGCGGCTGAAATTGGGAGAATGAGAGCGAAACAGGTAAACACGTACGCGCGGCGCAAAAACGAACTACGCGAACATCGAAAATAGATAGTGAAAAGGGAGCAGATAAAAAAGGAGCACGAGTAAAATGAAATGGCTATAGAATGGAAAATCGAGTTGCTCCTAGTAAAGTTTAGTCAAATTTTCCATTAACTCGCTCGACGTAGAGGTCGAGTATTCGGATTAATATTATCATACGTTTTTACAATATTCAAAGCGCATTTTATATTGCGTATGAAAATACTTAATTTAAAAAAAAAAAAAAAATGGCGTATTAAACTTTTTCAAATAATTATTTTTTTTTTAATAATAATAATTCTATGAATTAATAAATTATATGTAATGATTTGTTTGATAAATTTTGAAATACTAATTATTAAGAATAGAATTAACAAAGTAAATTTTATAAATTAAATAATAAAATATATCGTTCTGCTCAGGTGATTCAGAGCTCACCTTTATAAACTGCAGGTCCAGTCATAATTTAGTACAGCCATATACAGAATACACAAGTTGATAACTAGCTTAGAAAAAAATTAAATAATTAAAAAAAAACTATAATTTATAGCGACTGTTTGATAACGATGGCAACAATTAATTTATTTTACTTTTATAAAAATTTTAAATTATTAATTAATCTAAGTATAATAAATTATTTATTATATTATTTTCGACACATAATAAATGAAAGTTTATTAAAAGATTATATATACAAATTCTATAAAAATAATAAAATATTGCTAATCGAAAGTAATAAAAAATTCGTAAACAAAATAATTAAAATATTATACAGATTGGAAAATTATGATTAAAGTTTTTGAAGATCCCCAAATGAAAGAATGAAACTAAGCGGAGGGAAATGAAAAATATAGTCGAGAAAATTCAAATTCTTAAGTACAAGTAAATGTACTTAATTTCTGAAACAGAGAAAGGGAGGTAGAAAAGTAGTAAATAAATTAACGATTAGACTACTACAATAACAATTCATCCACTATAAACTAAATCCAACAAGAACATTGGCAATACAGCTACATGTTCTAAGGCAAATCGAGTTCCTGCAAAAAAGATAGCGGAAAACAAGAAGGAGAAGCTAGTGTCAGAAATAAAAGCACCGGTCTGTTGGTCTCCGGGCTGATTTGCGCATTCGAGACTCGCTGTATTACAGATACCCAGAGTTCTAAGACATTATTCGCAAGGGACGAATAAGTTCGAATGGTCCGACGACGTTTAACTATCTCCGTTTGAAGCACCAAACGAAATTGAAGGAGAGAAGATCGAGGCAAGAGGATACAAGAGAAAAGATGATGGAGTAAGAGAAGGTAACGGTTTAATGTGCCGTCTCCGATGTACATATAAGAAAGAAGTAGGCATGCGAATAAATTATAAGTGGAGTTCCATTAAAAGTGGAATTGTGTTTTCTTGAATTATCACGATGTTTTCTTCGTTGACTAGAAAAATAAAGACTAGAAAGAGCAGAAAGAGATGAAAGAAAAGCATACACGTAAATTGCTTAGAAACCAGAAAGAGTATTGAAATATTCCAAATGGTGAGAAAAAGAAGCGAAGATTATTTTCGAAAATTTTAAAAAATTTTTTAGATAAGAAATAATTGCGATATATAATATTTAAATTCATTAAAAATAACAGTGTTCATGGATATACGAGGTCTGGCTATTAAATAACGAGACTGCGCGCCTAGAGGGCGCCGTAGAGGGGTGGGGAAAAAAACGAGTAGTGCGTTGGGTATCTAGATATCTTGTCTATGCACGTACCAAAACACGTTCTCGTCACTATTATTGTATTTGTGCAGTAGCGGTTTGAAACGAACGTGTTTTTTTCTCGTGCCGAAAACCATGTGTGACGAAAAACAAGAGCAACGTATCAATCTTAAATTTCTCGTTAAATTGAAAAAAACTCCGACTGAGTGCTGTAAATTGTTGCAAGAGGCCTATGGGGACAATTCTCTATCTCTTGCGCATGTTTTTGAGTGGTGTAAGCGCTTCAGTGAGGGCCGAGTGAGCACTGAAGATGACCAACGCCCAGGTCGCCCTGTCACTGTTTCAACTCCGGAAACAGTGACCAAAATCCACCAAATTGTGCGTGCAGATCGTCGAATGAGCATCCGGATGATTGCCGAGGCTGTAAACGCCGATAAAGAAACGGTTAGACAAATTTTACACGAGAAATTACACATGAAAAGTCTGTGCGAAGTTGGTGCCAAAAAACCTGACTTCTGACCAAAAGCTCTTGCGTCAACAGGTCTGCTCAGATTTCCTTGAAAGGTTAAAAAAAGATTCCGGACTGATGAAAAACATTATTACTTGCGACGAAACGTGGATTTTTCAATACGATGTTGAAACAAAGCGGCAATCGATGCATTGGAAGACGCCTAAATCGCTCAGAATCAAAAAAGCAAGGATGTCCAAATCAAAATTCAAGGCAATGTTGATCGTTTTTTTCGACATTAACGGTATCGTGATGACTGAATGGGTTCCAGAGGGTCAGACTGTCAACCAGACTTACTATTTGTCAGTTTTGGCAACACTGCGAGAACGAGTTCGTAAGAAACGGCCCGAGTTGTGGAAGAACAACTCGTGGATTTTGCACCAGGACAACGCACCTGCCCATAACGCGCTATCTGTGAAGCAGTATTTGGCCGGTAAGCGCACTTCAGTGCACGAACACGCGCCGTACTCGCCAGATTTGGCACCGTGCGACTTTTTTTTGTTTCCGAAGATAAAATCTGCTTTGAAAGGGACCCGATTTGAGTCGATGGAAGCGGTAAAGTAAAAAACGGCAGAGGTCCTAAAGGCCCTCACCAAAGAAGACTTCCAGCACTGCTTCGATCAATGGAAAAAACGTATGGAAAGGTGCGTGGCGAGGGAAGGGGAGTATATTGAAGGGGAGCATTCGAATGTAGAATAATTTTTATAATAAAACCCTTTTTCGTAACCAGTCTCGTTATTTAATAGCCAGACCTCGTATATCTTAAACAAACCTATCTAATGATTACAATTTTTAAATTAAAATTACAATTTTATTTGAATATTACATTTTTATTTATTAAAGTTTTTTTAACTTTATTTAAAATAGTAATAATTTTTATGAATTCTTTTAAAGGCATTGTTGAGAATTCTAGATTGCTTATCCTGTATTATCGATCCAACATTTTATTAATGGCTAATAAATGAATGTCTTATTAAAACATTTAAGGTTAGATTTATTTAAAATATAACATGAATATACTATTAACTAACTCAGAATGTATCTAACAGCTTTCAGTCGTAAAAGTAAGGTTTATGAGCTCAAATCATAGCATACCAAAAGAAAATATTGAATTTTTTTTTAATATACTTTTCATTAACGTGCATATCTATAGAAGCTCGTGTATGTTTAAAAATTAATAAAAAAATTTTTTTTTTTAATTCATGCATTGAAATTTACCGTGGAATCATAAGGCATCATAATAATAATTACTATGACACTTATGATTATTATTAGTAAATTTAACATTCAAGAAATTTTTGTTATAGAACACAATTTTTAGAATAATTCTTATTAGAACTAAACATTTTAAATGGCTGTTTATAATAATTACAATTGTGATTGTAAAAATTAAATTAAATCTAAAATAATTTATAAGAAAGTCAGTATTCTCTAATTTCAAAAAAATTATGCAAATATTTTTTTAATAAAAGTCTTTTCTTTTATTATATATAAAAATGAAATAATATATAATACGCTTAACGTGGATATTTTAAAAAATGATAAAACTTTTTCTGTTTAGTACTTAAGTTCTTAATGCAAGAAAAAGCAAGAATGAAATAATAACGAACGGTACAAGAGAAATAAAATAGTACTCTAAGAAAGATATGGATAAAAGAGATAGTCTAAGACATAAAAGGAAAATAAAGAAAAATAAAGAGAATAGAAAAGATGCTGAGAAAATGAGAAAATAAAGAAAAAACAAACAATCAAAACTATAAGAAACGGAGTGAAATAGTGGAAAAATGGAAAATGAAAGTGTGGAGTAAGCAGAATGAAGAATAACATTGTGAAAAAGAAGAAAAAAAAGAAGCAAAAGAGAAAAAAATATCGATGGAGAGAAAAAGAGCGAGAGAGTACGAAAGAGGAAGTGAATAAAGTTCGGGACTGAGAGCGCAGTAACATAGCCTCGGGATAACATACGACGCGCGCGCGCGAGAGAGAGAGAGAGAGAGAGAGAGCAAAAGAGACAGAGAGAGGAAGATAGAAAATCGAGGGAACGAATGGAGAACGTGTGCACGTCACGCTTCTGCCCTTCCTCCGGATATGACGTTCTGGATGTCGTTTCGCGTTATCATTCCACTTTATTGCGTGCAGCCGCATCGCCTCGGCCCAGCGTTGGGCCTCGCCGAAGCAAAGCTAAGCCCTCGTTCGTATATACGCATGAAAAGAGATATGTAAAGAGATAGAAAGTAAGCGAGAGAGAAAGAGAGAGAGAGAGAGAGAAAGAAATAGTGTACGGTGTACTGTCATCCCTTGCTTGATTTATATGCGATAATCCCCCTTCCATGAGCGTGCACGCGCTCGCATGAACGTGCGCGTCGCATGAGAAAGATGGACGAAACGGAGAGAGAGAGAGAGAGAGAGAGAGTTGAAAAAGAGATAGAGAAAGGAAGAAAGAGAAGACTACTCATTGTCCCCTGTTCCGGTGAATCTTTTCGCGTTATTGTCGCTGCTGTGCGTTTTGTTGCGTGCGTGCTTCTCCTCTCTTCTCTCTTCACTCGTTGAACGAGTTGCGATTGTTCGTAATGATACGTCATTGGAAGCGTCAGAGAGAGAGAGAGAGAGAGAGAGAAGAGAGAGGGTAGAATAATAAAGGATGAGAAGAGAAGCGATCGGGGGGTATAGGCAAAGAGAGAAGTTGGGCAGTTTGTTACATTTTATAGGCCGTTGAACAAGAAAAGAAGTGTACAGGCGCAACGCTCTGCAATTTTAACTTTTTTCTTCTTTTGTTACATTCTGCATGCAAGAGCGAGAATTGAAAGTGCAGCTTGATGAGAAACGAGAAATGAGAATTTAATCTAGCGTGAGGAATATACCTGCTACTTTTGCATGTGCATTTGACAGATGCTGTTTATTATTAAAATTATTTACGTTATCTTTTAAATGTTTATTTTTATTTTCTTTTAATTTTACTTTATAGTTGCTTTGTTTGTATAATATCCATTTTAGAAAGCGTATTTTTACATTTCTTTCTTTTAAAACAATGAGTTTAAAATTTGAAACCACATAAAAAGTTCTTTATGCAACTTACGACTGAATGGATATCAAAAGATTTTTGATATTTTCCAAAAAAATTATTACGTATGTAGTATGATATTTTTCTTTAAGTTAAATATTATCAAAATAATATGTAGCACAAAATAATTTACTACTTGAAATCATAATTGGTTATTGTTTTCCAAATAAATCAGTTTGTACTCATATAAAAAAGCAGAATTTTCATTATTCTTCATAAACATGCTTAATAAAAAAATAATAAAATATTATTGCCTTCTATGTTAGATGAAAGTTTGAATTTTTATTGTATGATTAGATGAGATAAAAAAAGATCAAATTAAATCTAAAAAGAATTATTGATTAAGAAAATATTATAATATAAAGTGTTAATAAGTTTTAATGAATGTATTCTATTAAAAGGAAGCAATTTTATTTGATTCATTTTCTAATTTTAGAGATACAATATTGCTTTAATAATTTACAGTTATATTTAAAACAAAAATAGTTATTTAGATGATTTAGTACAAAAACCGTGCTATTATTGATACTGAAATATAAAAAAAAAAATGAAAAAGAAAAAACACGAAACGTTTGCCTATTTTGCAATAAATGACAAAACAATTTATATCGCAATAAAGTTTAATATGTAATAATACAGCGTTCACACATACGTGTACATCGTCTGTTTAACGTGTCAAAGCCGTCAAGCACAGAAAAAATATAATTTCGAGCGATTTGATATCGCGGCTGCGGGCAATGCTGTTTGTATCGGGGAAAAAGGAAATGTTGCGCTATATGTAAACATAGCCCCAAAGCTATGTATAGCCAATACTCACTTTTCCGCCGATAGTGCATGCGGGCCTCGTCCCAATGGGAATTGCGTTCTCAAAAATGGAAAAACTTCAGCTAATCACTTGCCGACTCTTTTCAGGTAAGTAAAGATCCGCGAGAAATTGAAAGAGTGTAATTTACAGCGACGTAATTCACAGCGGGAGATCGAGAAATAGTTCTTGATACTGATAATTACAAGATTTATCAAAACAAGATTTTCTAATACATTGTCTAAGACAATTATTATTACAAAATTTTTTTATAAAATTTTTTAAAATGTATATTAATATAAATATACTCATGTCCATAAAAATCATTTTCATTACATTTTCAAATAAAAATTTAAAAAATGTTATTTAAAATTTATATATAAATATACAACATTTAATTTTAAAATTTTATTAAAATTAAAAATTATCATTTTTATTGAAAAAATATTGTATATTTTTAAGCGTGGGCCGAAAGTCTAACGTAAGAATTATATTGGTGCAACGAGCAATCCATATTTTAAATTTTCAATAATCTTCTAAATATCTTAAGAGCAAAGTAAAATTTCAGTACAGTTTGATTGAAATTCATAAATAATGTAAGACATAATATAAATATGACACAGACACCAAGAACGTTTTATTTTTTTCAATACTAAAAATAAAGCAAAAAAAGCGAAATTCGAGCTTGGAGTGATTGTTCAATTTATTGAGTATTCATTATATGAAGAGCCCGCTGACAACAATAACTCAATTCTAATAGTGTCGATTAAGGTCATTCATTATGTTAACCTGCACTTGATACAGGATGCGAATGATTTATTGGCTTACTGCGGTTTATGACGATGTGTGACTTGACTGTCGAGAATTTTAAAATTATTTCGAAAATATTAAGGATAACGATAGCGCATTCGTTTCAAACAAGATAATTCTTTTTTAAATAGAATTTTTTCAATGTGTATGTATTTTATTTATAGATAATGAATACAGTTATTTAAAATAAATATCTTGTAAAAAATATTTTTATTTCAAATGTGCACGCATGTATTTACGTCAATTTAAAATATGTATAAGCATTTAAATTATTTTTATCAAAGAAATTAAAGGTATATTCTAAAAAATATATTTAAATTTAACGAATAGAATACTTATTGTTGTTTAAAAATTATTTTTCAAAGGCATTTTAAATTTATGAAAAACGTTTAACGAGAGTTTAACGTTAATATATAATATTATTGAGATAACGAATCCGATGTAAATAACATACATCTCGCAACAATACATCCTTACATTTGCAATATCTCACGGTGCATTAACGCGGCGGATGCTTTTGTGAATTGTTGCAGTTCCACCCGACATAATAGACTATCAGACGAGCACGGATATGGTAGTGAGAGAAGGGTCCAACGTTACTTTGCGCTGCGCGGCGAGGGGCTCGCCTGCGCCGACTATAAATTGGCGCAGAGAGGACGGACGACCGATTTCCCTTAGCAACACGAAAGAGGGTAAGCGATTATGCATAAGTGAACCGCAAAACGTTAATAAAGCTAGATGGATGGTGTCCAGCCTGCACTTGTATTAAGCTCTCGTCTCTAGGCGTGTCCGTGTGCATCTCTTCTTCTTTCAGGTTGCGCAACCTACTACGTTGAAATGATGCAAAAGTTGATAAAGGAAAATGCACGTGCGGGACCTTTCTTCTCTTTTTCATTGCGATCATTTAATTGCAAATTTTTATTTAATCGAACACCACCGTTAATTCCTTTAATTTTTTTCAATTAACAATTTACAAAATTTAATTTTTTTTTTTTAATTACTTCAAGCACATTGTTTTTCATTTACTTAGCATCATTATATTTACGAGTGCATTAAATTTTATGGAACTAAATGATACGCTCTGTTTTTAAATTAACCAAAAAGAATTTGTGAAAAAAAAAATCAAATTATAAAGCATAATCTTAAAAAGAACATACAAACTAAAAATTTTAATTAATTCTGAAAAAATTTTCGAATTTCAATTTAATATTTGAAAGTAATTAATTTAATATTATTCGAATTTTCTGAAATTATATTTTTATATTAAAAGTAATGCAAAATAATTGAAAATTAAATTATTTATTTTATTTGAAAATACATTTTATTATGAGTTACTGGGATTGTAAACATTGGATTAAATCAGGTTTATATTAAATAATTTGTTGGTGTATGGAAAAGTAATTTTTTTATTTACTTTTTACGTAATTATATGTTTATAATCTTATTATGAATAAATTAATGAAGAATATTTTAATGAGAGAATTAATTTTAATTTACTGTACATGCACTACTAATAAAAATCATGGCGTAGAAATTTTACGCCAAAAAAGGACAAACTTTGAAATACCATTATATTCCTGACGATTGGTCGTAGAAGGACTAAGCAAATTTCTAATGAAAGTTTGGAACTTCAGCTTTAAACGATTTCTAGCAAATTTTAATTCGACTAACCTCTTTGTTATAATTATCAAAAATGTCAATTTATATTATGATTTCCAAAAATTTGAAATTGAGTGAATGCACGGACTTTGAATAATTTTTTTTTGGAAAATCCACCTGTACCTATTTAAAGGGTGATTTTTGCGTAATGTTTTAAAAAAAAAGACCTTTTTACGATCATTTTCCGTAGAATAATTACATTTTTATGGAAACCCTGTAGTTTGGTCATTTTTACCTCCATTCCGTTGATTAGCTTCCACAAGATGGACATAAATCGTGCAGAATTTTTATGAATAAACACATTTAAATATTGGAGGAAGGGGTTAAAATTCTCAGTCATTAATAGGGATGAAATTTACACCCATGAAACACAGGGAAAAATGCCCAAAATACAGAGTTTGTATAAAAATGTAATTACTCATTTACGTTTTTTTCAAAATTTCAAATAGACTCTGACGTTTCCAATAATTGAGACTAAGGAGTTGATCAAATCAAAATCCATTAGAGATCTCTTTAAAGCTGAAGTTCTAAGCATTAATTTGAAATGTGCTTAGTCTCCTTACTACGATTCATCACGGATATGTTACATTTGAAAGTTTTTCCATTTTTCGGCATAAAATTTCTAAATTACAATTTTTGTTTACTAGTGTGTATAAAATTTTGAAAGAAGTTTTAATCTATTTAGTAATGGTTCAAAGAAAATACATCCTGTCCATGATATTTTACAATTTTAAATTAACGCAAAATTATTTTAAATCCATAAAATTGTTACTTAATAAAAACCTGTTATTCCATCGATGGTAAGTAAATGCGCGTGCAATAACAAAAGTCACGATATGCGCAAAATCTCGAAATATTTAAAAAAAAAAAATTTGCAAAATAATTTATCCGGGTAACGGCTACGAATTATAATTGGCAAAAGCGAGTCGGATTCGCAAGCGAAATCCTGAAAAAGCCGTCGCTCGGCAAAGTACAAACTAACGAACAAACAAACAAACGCTCTGACGCGTTTGTTTAGCAAGCTGCGAAAGGCGATACGTTTGCGCAGCCGCGAGAAGATCCTTCATATTTGCATTAAAATTGATAAACACTCGCTGTGAGAGAGATAAAGAGAGAGCGGGTGAGAGATAGAGAGAGAGAGAAAGTGAGAGAGAGGTGCAGTAGGAAAAGTTGAAATTCTCCCAACTCTCCAACTGGCGTTTAAAAGCTTATGAATATAATCCCAGAGGCGCGCGAGCGCGTTAGTTGAGGCACCTTCGCGATGTAAATGCTACCTCCTTTTCGGCGAAAACTACCCCTTGAGCGCTAATCGTGAGCACCGTATATGCAAGTGAATGGCTGAGTGATGTGTGAGCTCAAGTTCAGGCCTAGTTGTCGAATGAACGATGAGTTACGCATACAAACAAACGTTCCCTTATTGTTCAAGTTTTAAGAAATTTTTATGAATAAAATTATTTTGGTAAAAGCTTTTATTCTATTCATTATTCTTTTATTGAAGTGCTTCTGTTTTTTGTTCTTTATATCGATTAATTTTATGATTTTTAATCATTTTTTTGCTTTTTAAACTTTTTAAACTTCATGGAGATATTTTGAGTTTGTAATAATTATAAATTTATTTAAAAAAAGGATTTTTTGATGCGTAACGTAATATATCCTTTTGATTTTTCATTTATTTTATAATTTATCAGAAAATTTTTAAATTATAAAGCAAAAATTATAATTTTTGAAGCTAAAATAATTAAACTGTTGTTTACACGTCATAACGCTTTAAACGAAAGGTTTCTCATATTACATGTGTTGTATAAGTTCTTTTGAGTATTTCAAAATTTCGTATGACTTTATGCCAGAAGAGTCGACTTTGACAAAAAGCATTTCAAATGTACCATAATAGTAAGAGAAATCTCGCGCAGGGCCATCATCGCGTGCTCCATAATCCCGTAACTTTGCGGGTATGGACAACAAAATCCAAAATCCGTAAAGGGGCGCGCGTGCGCGCACCGAGCTAAAGCGAGCGGCCGCGTTTAACCGCGTCGAGGAAGGAGATAGCTTAAAATCCTTTGGATTATCGCTCAGTTTTGGTAGAAAGAGGACGGTAAAGAGAAGGAGGGAGTAAAATGGGGAGAAAGCGTTGCGCGGAGCTTTGTACGCTCGCGGTGCACCGTTGAGAAAGTAAAGGGTCGCTTTTGGACCTTCGGAGTGCTTCATTAGCGGTCGACGTGCCCGTCTACCAATCCACCACCGCAGAGGAGAGTCCCGAACTTTCCTTCGACTCTTTCCCTCATTCTCTTTATGTTTCTCGCTCTCTCTCTCTCTCTCTTTTAACATCGGCTCACTTCCTCTTTTGCTCATTTACTTTTGGAAAAGCGCGGCATGCTGTACATACGTACAAATGTGTATACAAGATACTGAAATCCCACGAGAATTAGTCCATGGCATCGAGATTTCTACTTTACGTGACTCGTCGAATTATTTTCGTGTTGCCCGCAAGAGAGCGAGAGAAAAGGAATCTGCAAGAAAGAGATAAAGTCTAAAAGAAACGCTCGAGATAATCAAATGGCATTTATAAAAGGAATAATAATTTGTTCAGGGAAATGTAGCTTGCTTTGTGGTTTGTGTATTATTTTACGTTGATTTTAGAGTAATTGCACATTTAGAAGTTGCTTTGTACTTAGTTTAATTAAACTTAATAAATTTCAAGAAATTAATTTCCAAAGTATTCAAATAAATAAAATATTTTCATTTACCTAGAACACGCTTTAAAGCAAATCATTCAACCACCCACAGATTTTCTGTAATAATGTATGGTAGAAGTTTTACATTTCTGTAACGGCACTTTTCAACTGTTAAAGATTACAATCAAATGAAATAATGTACATAAGTAGAAAATCCTTCATTATTTATTAATTTGTAATAATGGATTATACTGTCTTTCATATACTATACTTGATTATTCCGATTTGACCAAAAAGTGGTAATAAATGCAACCAAAGCAAAATATGTAAATGATGAAGTTAATATCATAAAAAAGATAATATTGAACAAGTTAAATAATTGTAAAGCAATATAGGTAAGAAATAAAAACTAACACTCGTATATTAGATAAAAATACAAATTCGTAACGAACCTTAAACATATCAATGTTGAAAACAAAAAAAAAAAAAAAAAATTCAAAAAATAGGCCGTATGAAAACTTAGTTGAATTCTATCCTCTAAAAGCGTAGAACTCGAAAACTAGTACATATAGCCCTGTTAAGAACGTAAAAAAACTCTTAATTAAAAAAAGACATTGCACCTCAGATTTCTGTAAAAGCCATAGCCACTGAAATAAATCGGTTCAAAAACTTTTCAACAGAACGTTATGGAGCATAAAAAAACTTATGATTGATACCATTGCCAGTTTTATTGCTATAAAAGGGAAATTCCGTATTAAAACTTTTAAGTGCAGTATTTATTTTCTTCATCCTTAATGTTGTTTTATTTACTTTTTAAAGTCATAAAGTATTTTTACCTTTTTCTTCTCCCTTTTTTCTCTTATAAATACATATGAAAATCGTCAGATTTATACTTCGATTTGAAAAATATCTTTTATTACTACATTTTTTCAAATTTATCCTTAAACAATTTTTTCTCTCTCTTTTTTTTTTTTTTTTTTTAATCTAAAATTAAGGTTATGAAATTGAAAATTCATATAACGATCCAGTAGTTAATAAAAGTTTAAATTGAAAAATATTATGCATTACTGCAATTATAAAGTGAAAATATATTTACATAACATATAGCATTTGAAAATCTTAAATAGAATCTAAATTGAAAACGCAAATTTGTTTTCCAAGTCTTACAGCATTAAAATTACAAGGAAAACATTTACAACTGTAAAATTAATAAAAAAGCGAAAGAAATTTTAATTTAAATTTTAACGTGTAATGGTTGAGCAAAACGTTTCCAACCTATTAATAATTTAATATGGTAAAATACAGAAAAAGTATAAACGCAAATCCACAAATCGTGGCTAAATCTTTTGGTTAAAAGAGTAGCGTTGAAGCACGGCTTTCTACACCAGCTCGAAATCGCAATTACACTTATGTCGTCGCCCGTTAAACGTACAACGCCGTCGGCGAGTCAATTTTGAAAAGCGAGTAAATGCACGACATTGTCGTATCTCTTTAAGCAAACGCAATTAACCAACGTGACGATCGTCCTTTTTCGTATTAGCGCACTACCCCGAGTAAAATCATAGAAAGAGTAATAAGCCTTTTCGATTCCTTCTCTCTCACCCTCTCTCTCTCTCTCTCTCTCTCTCTCTCTCCCTCTGTCACTTTCTCTCGCTCTGGTCCATTTCTGGAAGGCCGTAATGTAACTGGGGCTGCCGTGGGCTTGCAGTTTGTCGCACTGTGTGCAAATATTCCGCCAAGAGGGTTATTCGATTGCGGTCGGCGCCCGAGCGTAGCAGGTCAGACAGCAGCAGGGCTCAACCTCGACTTCCGGATAAGTAAACCAAATTTACAGGGAAAAGGAGGAAGAGGGGAGAGAGAGAGAGAGACAGAAAGGAAAGCTCGTGCGCGTACACAGTCGGTTGCTCGCTCGTTTGTTCGTTCGCGCCGGAGCTCGCTTACTGTTAGTCCCGCGCTGGACGAGGCTGCTCAGCTTTCGCCCTCTCCCGCGCTAGTTTAACTGCTCACCGCAAATCGGTATATTGAATTTTCACAGAGCGTGAGTGAGATAGAAGAAGAGAGAAAGAGAGAGAGAGAGAGAGAGAGAGAGGGAGAGAAAAAGCCGGAGGGTCAAGCGAGCGCAATTAGCATTCTAATCAAAGATAATTGGCACTTCTCGTTTAGATCGTAGTTTTTCTTTTGTATTTTTTTTTTTTTTTCATTATTATTGAATATATAATGAGTTGGTAACAATAATTAATTTTAATTTCAATGCGTATTATTTTACGATATCGTTTGAGTAAAAAGTATGTAAAAAAAGTTACGAATGTTTACTTGCTTTACGGAGCAGTCGTGCAACGAGCCTAGCAGGCTGGATATGTTACTTGTTAAAACTATTTACCTTATTATTTTTCTTTTCATTTATTGTTGATTGAAAAATAAATAATTTAAACTTTTTAATTGAAAAAGATACAATCATCACAAAACAGAAAAAAACAATCTCAATTAAATTACATTTCTAATTTAATACTAAAAACTTTATTTACATTTGATTTTACCTTTTAATTCATAAATAAAAGACCATCTCATCAAAATTTGATATTTTTATTTATAAATATAAAAATTATTACAAAATCACATTTAAAATAGTAAAAGTAAATCTGTAAAAACACATTTAATAAAAATTTACTTTGATCAGCTTTTAAAAATAAAAAGTTCAATAAAAGCTATTAATTTTGCAATTTTTATTATGGCTTGGATCAAAATATAAATGTATCACTTTGATAAAATTTTCTTTTTAATTTTATAAGTATTTTGCGTTGAAATAGAAATTTTTTCAGAATAAATCTTTACAGATATACTACTTCAGTAGTAATGTACTAAAATAATAGGTCATGTGTGCTTATTTTTATAAATAACGGAAATAAAAATAAACGTTAAATTTTTTAATTAAATATTAATTTTTCACTTCTCTTCTCTAAACTACGCAATTAAATACTTACTCAATTATTTCATCTAATACTATCATTTTTTTCTTAAGAGTGACTTCAAAAATTTTGTTTATTGACCATTGTCCTCAATAAGTTGATTTGCAAGTTTCTTTTGCTAAATAAATTTCAAAGTTGAATTTTATAAATATCTTTTTTCATCAAGCTGCTTCACCTTTTAACGCAAAAGCATTCGGGCGCTCTACTCTACTGCTTCTATTATAAGCTTTTATACGTATAATATTATTCTTTATTCTTGCATTTTTTTTTATTCTTACATAATCATTATTTTTTTTCGTTAAGTACATTATTGACATCTAAGAGGATTAAGATTGACATTGTAAATATAGTAATGCCTGCATTAAATTATTTTTATATTTTATTTTGCGTATCATTAGTATTCTTGTTTTATTTTAGTGTATAGTAGACAAAAGTTTTAAGATTTTACAGCCTGTACTTTATCTATTTTCACTTTTTTCAAAAAGCTTGAACCTTTTATAATAAGTAGGTTTTAATTCATCTTTTAGACCTATTATATATTGAGTATTAAATTTATTTCCTATCATTATTTTTTAACAATTTTTTAAACGTTCTGAATTTTATTTTAATTTATTTCCTTTTACGATCCTCTCTACGTTTCACGTTAGATTACAGAATTAGTCAAATGCTTTTATTGTATATTATACCAAGTGCTAGATTTGTTAAGCTTCAATTTTTCTTAACCTACTATTTTTTTAAAAACATTATTCATAGTGTATATTGGTTATATGAAAAGTAAATTCGGATCATAAACGAATCGTTTTCGTTCATTTATTACATTCTATTCACTGCATACATTTATATTGTAAAAATTATTGGAACTGATAAATTGAAATTAATAACAATTTTTTATTAAACAGAAATTAATAAGAAATGAAACATAATTTCTGGCTTGACGTGACTTCTAATCAATTTTGTGAGCTTATCGATCATCTAATGTCGTGTACCGTCATCCTAATAAGCTTACGATCGAACCTCTAAATTGCTATGATATTTGAGAACAAAGAACATACACTAAAACTTATTTTTTTTTACAGAATTTTTATTGTTCCTTATTTATACTAAATTTATATTATTTATAAATTATTGCTAAACTGATATAATTATATTTTTTACTTTTAATAACATAGTTATTTTATTGATCTAATGAATGTATCGTTCCCCCGTTAAATTTATAGGTTTGTATTTTAGAAATAGTTATTTTCAAAATATAAAGTGAAACTATTTCACGAATATTATACTATAGTATACGATTTCGTAAAATTCAGGTTTATTGTACATTAATTTAAGAATCTTATCGAACGTAATATTAGTAAAGTGCCTAATAATATTTAAATTCAAAGCGTCAAATTAATCAATTAACGTTGCTTCCCTTTAATTCTTGCAGTTCAAACGGTGGAAGGCTCGCAGCTCAACATAACGAAGGTTAATCGTCAACACATGGGTCCATATCTATGCATAGCTTCAAACGGCGTACCTCCCACCGTCAGCAAAAGGATCACCCTTATCGTACAGTGTAAGTAAAGCGTATTTCCCTATTTCCCTCTCTCCCTCTCCGTCTCTCTCTCTCTCTCTGTCCCTTTCTATGCCCACGTGTTTATACGCTGTAATGATCCAATTACCATATGTGCATGTATTAAACGCCGAGTGCGAACTGGCTCTCGCCCTCTGATTGATGCAATCGATAAATTTTAGTTCCACCGATGATTTCGATACCGAATCAACTGATCGGCGCTTTGGAAGGTCAGCAAGTCACGCTTGAGTGCAACTCCGAGGCCTATCCGAAATCCATCAACTATTGGACGCGCGATAAAGATGAGATTGTGTCGCAAGGTAAACTGAATATCCATCATTCTGTACTTGCTTGTTGATTATTGACAGTAAATCATTTGATGTAGAACGATATTATGATTACATTTGCTTTTCATCATTTTTTTTTTTTTTTTTTTTTTTTAACGAATTTATACTATGCATAATTAAAAAAATTATTTATAATTTAGAATTTCAAAATTTTAAATGATAAAAGTGAATTATATTATTAAGATCGTATTTGTTAAAATATTTAAAAATATTTAAAAATCAGGTATATTATTCACATTACTTAGGATATTAAAAAATAATTTCAGAGCAACTTTTTATAGCTTAAAAATTAGCAAAAATTATATATATATATAATTCTTATATCATCTTTATTATTAATTACAAATTACATTTTTTGTAACACTTAATCTTTTACACAATGCATTACGTACTATAATTGTCTTGGTTAATGATAATTTTTTAAATCAATTATTTTATTTCATACTATTTATTCTAAGATTGTTTAAAAAATTTAAATTATATCGAAAGATATCTTATATACTTCAAATAACTCAACTTATGATAAATTAATCGATTTTAAAAATAACGGTTAATAGTACAGTATTAAGTTTAAAAATATTTAGAGAGTATTAAAAAAGATTTAGTTAAAGTGTTATTTTACAGTTTTAAAACGAGAACATAAAATATTCATGTAATAAAATTTTATTTGTACATAAATATCTAGTTTCTTTTAAAGTTTTAATTTCGCAGCTAAAATTCGCGTGATATATTTTTTTAATAAAGTATTTAATTAAAAAAAATACGTATAAAAAATTTAATATCTTCTAGATTTATAATATAAAAAATACATCACATCGAAGAACACATTATCCGCTGGAAAAATTAATTAAATCTATTCTAAAAATATTTTATTGTAAAAATAATTATTTTCTTAAACATTTTATTCTTTCCATATTTCAGTTGTAAAAATATTTGAGAATGAAAAATTTAATAAATCACGCCAGACAATTATTTTTATTTATTATGCTATTAAATGAGTTTTATGTTTTTTGCTCTAACGATATTTTAATAATAATATGATATAACCTTCGTACGTTTTATGTGGTCTAATTAGCATGTGATATTTCAGACTTAAAAATAATCATAAGTATACAATGAGAAATTTATTAAATTAATGCGACTTTAAATATCAAAAAAAAAAAAAAAAATTTATAATAGTACAAATATAAAAGAAAATTGACTTAATTTTTTATGTGTACAAAAATAATATCTCGGTAAATTTGTCATAAAGGAAAAAAAAACGGTTGAAGCTTATTTTATGCGTTCTCGGAGAATAAATAAATTATTTTTTATCGCATCATAAATGTGATTTCATTATTACTCACGTGAGTGACATCATACAATCACATGTCTTTGCGATTATATTATTATTTTTTTAGCATTCTTGATGAAAATAAAGATTTCAGCAGCAGTAACAGCCCAAATTTGACATTAACGAAAGATAAACGTGACGCAAAATAATAATATTTCTTACCATGGCAAATCATTAGAGATTTTATTGTTCCATAACTAGTTACAAATCCCTTGTTATAAGAAGATTTTCGTCGAATGCAAAGAAACTAAGATGCTTACACTCGATAGTCTCTAAAAGCATCAATAATGTATCGAAATGGTTGTGTGAGTTATGTAAGTTTATGCATTATGTGCACCGAAATTTCCGAGGCTAAGGATAAAAATACATATCGGATTGCCTTTCTTCCATCGACCATTCGTACGAATTTTCTTCTTACATCTATTACACGCGTCAATATTGGCGGCTCATCCGCGAGATGCTTCTCTTTTTTTAGCCGGTTTATTCGAAGGAAATTAGCTACTGAATAATGCATAAAAGAATATATGTACATAAAGAAAGAGAGAAAGAGAGAGAAAAAGAGAGGGAGAAAGAAAGAGAGACAGAGCGCGAGAGAAAGACAAGGGGGGTGTAGGAATGATATAAGAGAGCCTCGTTAATTTTCAGAAAAATGTTAAATAAACAAAAATAAAATGACGTTATAGTGAGGAGATGAGCAGGCGTTGCCATGTTTAAGGGTAATTTTCCTCTTCATTCTTAACGATACATTATGATGCCGTAAATTCGAAATTTATCGCATACATAAAGATACTATATTACATCATTAATTTTTTTTTAATCAATATGTATTGTATAGGGTGTATAATAAAAAATAATAAATTATTTATAATTAAAAATGAAAAAATCTGTTTTACATAACTCTTATTGGAAATTAAAAATTAAAGGTATTAAATATTTTATCAACTTGAATAAACGTTAGTTGATTTTGTTATAAAAATGTATATAATTTCGTGAATAATTCATTTTCTTTTTTCTTCATATGTTTGTCAGCCTGAATAAATACTCTCTAATTGTATATAATACCTTAATAACCATATAACGATGATTCATAAAATACATATGCAAAATATGCAAAGTTTAACATTAAAACGTAAAAGTGTATTATACTCTTACTATAGGCATTTAATCGATGTTACTCATAAATAGTCATAAGAAATTTTAAAGTTTCGCTGTCAGGGAGTTTTAAACGTATGGTAAAACGGTCCTTTTTCATAATATTTAATAGGAAACCTAAGCTTTAGCACGTTCTTGTATTCCGCAATATCCTCTTGAATGAAACTTTTACGTAAAGTAGGTCAGTGCTTAAAGGATGTTGGAGTCCAGGAGGTGTTGACTCAATTAATGTTTGAAGTAGAAGCGTCTCAATCTATATTACATATCCAGCCAAAAAGACGAGACTGCTTTCAGTTTACTTAGATAATGAATATATTAAGTAATGCAATAGTACGATGTGATTAGAAATAAAACTTATATTCGAATAAGCATTTAAAAAAATGCTAAGATGTTAATCGGTATAGCATAAAAATTCTTCTTACATTTCTCGTAAATTTATAATACTTATATTCTGGAAAAGTATGCAAAAAGAATAATATTACCTGTAAAAGTATCTCGATCTAAATTAAAAAAAAATAAAAGAATTACCATATCGAGAAAATTTAAATGATCTTATTATAATTCAGCTAATTATTAATCCTTTTCAAATAATATTCAAAGCTTTTTAAGTATGCAATATTTAAAGATTTTTTTTTTTTTTTTTTTCATTCACTATAATCTTCGGTTAAGTAATAAGATTTTCATAAGAATTGAATGGTACTGATCCGCAAGGAAATCACGTTAGCTCAGTCACCAGTCGAATACCGAATCATCTTGATTGAGCTATTGTGACGTCGTCTTTCAATTTTATTGTGGATTTTCTCGAAAAATTTTTCAATCGGCTTTCTTCGAATTTTATGTTGGAAAAATAGATTTTTCTTATCTCGTTTGATGCTTTATACATGCCGCATGTACTGCGAATACTTTAACTAACGAAAGCTTTATTGAAAAATATTATTTATTAAAAAAAAAATAATTTTCTCTGTAATAATATTTATAAAATAAGATTCAATATTTTATATTTGTTAAAATTTATCGATTTGCGTATCAAATGATTATTTTGTTTTTATTATGTTTTAAGGTGGCAAATATGAACCAATTGTCATCGACAGCGCATACAAAGTTCACATGAAGTTAATTATTAAATCTGTAAGCGCTTCGGACTTTGCTTCCTACAGATGTGTTTCTCGAAATTCACTGGGCGATACAGATGGAACTATTAAACTATACCGTAAGTACTTATAACAATGTCGCAAATTCAAACGCGAACTCGAAAATATCGAAATTCTATGTTATTATTGTAATTTGTTCGTTGATTAGATTTAATCGACTTCAAAATCGTTTTATCTGCACGTGAATTTTCATCATCAGTCTCTATAATTTAATAACTTCTTAAATACGTCATGATTTCAAAGTAATTCTGTATTAAAAAATTTCGTCAAGTTGTATGGGAAATGCACTCGAACGGTGTCCCCCATAATAAATCTCAACATAACTTGAAATGGTTTCCTTCTATTCCTGTGTACATTACATTAAGTAATTTCTATTTGCAAGCGCGTGTACAATCAATTTACAATTAAGATTGGATTCGAATTGTTTTGCATTCCGGGGGGATTTGAATACATCGAAGTACATGGAAACTTGTACTCGTTACTACGGGAGAAACTTGACTTGAAATTCATTGTGTCCCTATTAAGCGCCGTGTTCTCTCTCAGAACGATAAATTTTGTCACAACCTGCTTGCTCCAATCGACCGGGTTACGGAAAGCACATGGATACAAATCTCCCTTCTGCCTCCGAATCTAGGAAAAGAAAACTCTCCTTGAAATATATGGCTTCGTATTTGAATAAATAAATAAACGATCAAAGCGTTTTTAACGCCTTTTTTTATTGAGTTGCTGACTATCATTAAGAGTTTAGTTAATTTTTTATAAATTGATTTTTATAAAGAGATTTTTCTTTTTAATAAATTATAAATAATATAAAATTATTTCAAAGGATATAAATTTATTTAAAATTTAACTATGTTAATTGATTAATACAGTAATTAAATGTCAACAAAATAATATACAACCCAATGTCAATGCAAAAAATAAAGCTATTGTATATAGAGACTGTGTATTGTACGTGAAACGTTTCTTTATAAATTTTGGCAAGAATCCTATCACATAAACGAATAGAAATAACATTTGGAAATTTAGTCCGATCAAATCAAACATTCTGGTATACTTTCTTTTTTTTTCATTTGCAGAAATACCATCGAGTTCTGGTTATCATTCGAGCGACAGCAACGATACTAAATTTAAAGGTAAGTACCCCAGTTGGTCATAATCGATGTTACGGAATATTTTTTTACGTTAAATTTCGACGCCTCCTTTATGTTTTATTTGCATTTTTTTGCATTACCGTTACATTGTGCAAGTTTATTTGTGTTTAGATTTTTGCTGCTCGTGTGCTTGCAGCTTAATTGTATTGAACGAATTATTAAATTGCAGTGAAAATATACTTTAGATGTTTGTATTTAATTGAAATACAAATTATGAAAATTATTTATATTTGTAATGATTATTAAATTAAATAAGTACGTAATGTTATTTATTTGGACAATAACGATTAAATATTGAAATTTTTCAAATTATTTTATTTTTAAATTTGTTTTAAATTCTTATACTTTTATATTCAAATTCAGCAGAACAAAAATATACAGATTTGTACAACTTGAGATTTCATAAATATTAATGCAACATGATTTTTTACAATTCTTCGGGGAATATTATACATATTAAAATAAGTATTGATTTTTCCTTCATACCTTTTGTAAATGTACATCAAGTAGTGAATAAATGAAATCTGGAAATAATAAATAAGCAGAAATCTTATGAAATAAAAATTTCAAATTGAACTCGCAATATTGGCCGAACAAAGGATTATTTTAATATTATTCATAATTGTATTTCAAGCAAATTTTATTAACATGAAAATAATGTGACTGCCGACATACAGAAATGTTTGTTTTTATTTAATAATTTTCTTTTCATTAATTACCATTCGAACAATTTTTGACATACTTCTGTTTAAATTCATACGTACATTTTAACCCATAATTAATCTTCATTATCTCGAAATAATTAAAATATCTTATAACTATACAATTAACGAACGCAAGTGTATTGTCGAGTTCTTTTCTCTCTCGTTCCTTCAGAACACGCTTCCTTCTTTCTCTTTTAAAAGGAACACCGTATCCGCGAGCACTTCGGCTCAAAGCAATTGTAGTTTCACGGTACATATCTTCGCGCACAAAGTATAAAAAGATACAATTCAGTATAATAATGTGCGCGGCCGGAGGCCGACGAAAAACCGAAAAAAAAAAATTGCAAGTGTCGATTGTCAAAGAACGTTAACTGTATACGCGTAAATGCAGGTCTTAAAAAGAAATTTAGAAAAACAAAAGAGAAAAGGGAAGAAAAAAAGACCGCGAATTATTCGTGCTTGCTTACATTGTATTTCTTTGTAATTTCTTACAAAAGGACTCTTTTGAATTAACGAGTTGCGTGAGCGCATCTATGTACACGCTAACGTGCGCACGGGCACGAGGTATACGTATTGCTGTGCTATAATATGTCCTATTCTAAAAGGATACGATAAAAACAGGTCGCTGATTAATTAGATCGCGACCTGTTTGCTATGAATTTCGCTATAAACATGGGTATTTGCGTACCTATCTGCGCGTATACGAATCCCGAAATAAACTTCTCAGGAATAGTAAGATACTAATGATCAAAAAGTAAGACCAATTTTCAATTTAAATTTCGCGGGTTTATCGATTTGACGAAACTTTTTTTTTTAAGTTGGTAGCAATGTGAGAGACATCTGTGTCAAATTTCATGTCAATATATTTATTAGTTTGTAAGTGACGCTCGTTTTTGTGAACATTAAAAAGTGATTTCGGCGATTTTTATAATGTCAGATTTCAGTGAGCAAAGAAGTTGCATTAAATTTTGTCTTCGAAATTAAATTTCTTGTGCGGAAACGTTCAGAATGTTGCAGAAGGCCTTCGGTGAGCAGACTTTTTCGGAAAGAAATGTTTACAAGTGGTACAAACAGTTCAAAGAAGGCAAAGAGAGCGTCGAATACAAAGAGCGTCCAGGACGACCATCGACATTAACTGATGAGAAATGCATCAAAGAAATCGAAAATCTTGTACTCAAAGATCGTCGGTTAATAATTAGAGATCTTGTTGATACTGTTGGCATTTTATTTGGATCGATTCAAACAATTTTGAAAGATCATCTGGGTTTCAAATGCATCAAATCTCGATTGGTTCCAAAAACACTCAATTTTTTTTAAAAAGAGCGTCGTGTTAATGTATACGAAGAGATGCTTTCTGACTACCAGAACGTCATGGAACGCATTATTACGGGAGATGAGACATGAATCTATGCCTACGATCCAGAAACAACCGATCGATCAAGCGAATATCGTGCCAAAGGTGAAGCAAGACCAAAAAGATCACGTCAAAGTCGTTCAAAAATCAAGGTCATGTTGACAGTTTTCTTCAATTATCGTGGTGTTGTGCATTCAGAATTTCTTCCGCCAGTTGTCGGCCTAAGTATTAACAAGGAATATTATTTGAGTGTTATGCGTCGTTTGCGTGAAGCTATTCTCAAAAAGAGCTCAGAATTGTGGAGAGACAACTCATGGTTTTTGCATCAAGATAATGCAGCGTCTCACACCGCGTTGATTATTCGCGACTTTTTGGACACAAATTTAACTCATATCGTTCCACAACCACCGTATTTGTCTGATTTAGCGCTGTGTGATTTTTGGCTGTTCAATAAACTCAAAAGACCACTCCAGGGATATCGTTTTGATTCGATTGAGGAGATTAAACGTGAATCGCTGCGTCAATTGAAGGCAATTCCAAGAAAAGGACTTTTCTGACTGTTTCGAGGATTGGAAAAAACGTTGGCCTAAGTGTATTGTGTCGGGAGGGGACTACTTGAAGGCAACGAAATAGATTTAAAAGAATAAATTGAGAATTAAAAAAAAATTGGTCTTATTTTTTGATCATAATAGGCCTCGGTTGAGCAAAGATTACGAGAAAGTTTTAATGGCGAGCGCAGCTCTTTGTTTTTTACATTTGTCAATTAAGTGTCTACATATGATTTTAATTGAGCTGATAGTTAAATTACAATTTTTAACAAGTTAAATATTTTCTTCCATAATTATAGAATATTGGATTTTTATTTTATTTTTTAACAATGTAATTATTCAAAATGTAAATATATACAGAATTGCTTTGATAAGAATCATATTTGACTAAAATAAAAAATAATTCATTAAATTTATAATGAATAAACATTTTTAATAATTCAATAATACCCAAAGCATATTTTTAGAGATTTTAATGTTGCTTTCAGAATTATTTAATAAAAAGTTTACTTTCAAAAAGTTTAAAAAAAAAGAATATATTGAATTATAATAAATAAATAATCAACTTTGCTGAAACAAATAAAATTTAAATAAAATCGAATTGATCTGCCTACTTTGCATATTCTCAATTTGATTATATTAATTTTCACAACCATTATACCAAAAATCTTTGACGATGAAAACATACGTAACAGAAGATCGAAACTGACATGACTTCTTTCGAACGTGATTTCAGCAAAACTTTTGCTTACCCTTTATCATTTCAAAAATGTTTTTCCCTCTTATCTCGAACGCTCGGTCGGGCTCTTTTATCTTGCGCGTTGGGAAAATTTTTAGTTGTCTGTCGAGTCTGTCTTTTCTTTTACGCACGTTCTTTGAATTGAGAAAAAGGCAGCAGTATAAAGGTGAAAACGACTCGCACAACAGACAATGAAGCAATGCACGAGAAAAACGCGATGCGGCAAAAATCATCGGCGCGATGCTACGAAAGTTTTGCACTCGCTCGCGTTTATTTAACGAACGGCTGTATATACGTCTACACTATTTGCCGTGTCGACGTCGGTGAATGGCCCCTTTCGTATTTCCTCGTTTAACATTAGGGGCGCGCGAATGCGTTTAGAAAAAGTCTTCCTCCCGCGTATGCGTTTTCTCATCCATACGCAGTCCTACATCGTGCCTTTTATCCGTCTTTCTTTTTCCCTTCGCGCTTTTGCCGCTGTTTATGTGAATCCGTTCAATCAAAAGAGAGAAGAAAAAAGAGCGGGGAGATGTAGAATTATGGAAGGGGCGACCAAAACGTACTACTACTCCCTCTTTCACATTTATTTCCACACGCTCGCGGGAGCCTTTTATTTTCAGTCTGTAGCCTGCCTTTTTTCAGTCGTCTTCGTCTGTCTGAGGCCGCGGCGCGTTCGTACGCATGTACGTGTATGCTCTTATCCTCGGCAAATGCAGCCCATGCACGCCCATGTAATCTACTTGCCGTGGTCTCTTTGAGTCGTAGCTGAGCGAAAAGGAGAGAAACGGAGAAAGAGAGAGAGAGAAAGGTGGGATATTTTACGGCTGTACCGGTGCCTATATTGCAGTCCCTACTATACCGTCGCTCGCTGGAAAAAGATTTCCGTCGAGTTCGTGCTCGACATATGTAACGCTCTTGCTTGTAAGCGTCTACACCTGTGCGCTTTTTGAAGCTCTTAACGAATTTTCGGGCAGTTTGTGCCGACTCTTTTGTGCCTGTTTTTATTTTTTTTTTTTTTTTTTTTATTTAAGTAAACAGTACTTAAAGAACCCTAATATTTACTTTTTTTCTCCCTTGTCTACGCACTTCGATTAATTGAGGTTTCTAATACAATACTATGCCTTTTATAATAATTCTAGATCATCGTTACTACAAATTTTTTTTTCACAATTTTTTACTATTTTGTTTAATTCTTTGATGATTTTTATATTAATTATAATGTTTTACAATATATTCTATTACTGAATAATTAACACAAATGTTCGCGACTCAAACTATAAAATAAATATATTTATTTTAAATTCGATTATTTTATGTACTATAGTTCAATATTAATTTTGTAAAATTTTATTTATGATTTAAAATCAAATTAACTTGAATTGTTAGGTCTCGAAGCATAAAATGTAAACAATACGAGGCTTTGTATTTAAAATCGATAAACTTTCGTTTTAGCTATTCGTTTATTATAAGAAAAGCGATTGTAACAAAGAAAATGTAAATACAAGGAGTTTTCAAGGAATCGCATAACAAATTACTTGAAAAATTGTTCAAAAAATCTTTGTTATATTATAACTACCGATTCGTTTAGCTAATGACCTCCTTGTGCACGGGTTCGCCCGTGGCCTAGAGGCCCTACGTGTCCGTGCAAAAAAGAGCACGGAGCCGTGATCAACCTCGGGAGCTCAGCTTCCTCGAAGGTTTACGTGCAGAGTGAGCAATTACTCCTGCGTCCGTCAGACTATTGAGCGAAACAATTCGAGCCGGGAAGTCGCAAAGTAGAAAAACGCAGAAAATATAAAAATTGAATTAGCGAGACGAAAAGTCGCATAAATAGCCTTACGGATCGGCACGAGGAGGACCGCGGAGTACTATTAAAGGGCGTGTGTAGAGCGCGGCCAGTCCAGTCCTTGAAAGCTCCGAAACGAATAAAATAACTAATAAAGATATTTAAAAAAACTATTCAATTTAATTTAATCCTCTTCAACGAATCAGTATTATTTTTAGTATAATAACTGTGAATACAAGGTGCGGAAAAATTATGGTCGGTTCTTCGAACGACGGGCAAAGAACGAATGATGGCTTGTTCTATTGCAAGGAGCCTTCGTTTCGCAATTTGATATTTTTGCTCGGATTTTTACGAGCTGATTTAATTATCTAATGGACAAACCTTGATTGAATCAATGATTATTAAAAATCTGTCTTGAAGCAAAAATTTGATTTAAAACACTTTTTTCATTCATTTAAATATGTTTGCAAAAAGATGAATGTCTTCATTAACAAATTATTCTGCTTTGAACAAGAATTAAGCTTTAAATATTTAAAGAGTTTAAAATTTAAAATAAAGATTTTCGAGTATTTTTCTCTCCTCGTGGAGAACTTTTTAAATAAAGAAAATACAGCGGACTTAGTAAAATCTCAGATTGCGGTCAGTCCTGGGTTCCGCGATCCTCTCCTTCGACTCTTAAACTTTGTAACAGTAGGTAGCGTCGACGGCCCACTCGGTAGACGGCGATGTATGCAAAATGTCAAGTTGCAGGCCGGGGTAAAGGCGGATCTAAACTCTCGCCGTGCAAGAAAGCTTGTTCGACGAGAGATTTATGTAGTCCGGCTCGAAAGGCTAAGAGTTAACTTTTGCAAAACTTTTAACGCTGAACCCTCGAATGTCAAGTTCTCTTCTTCTATCGAGTCAAAACGATTCCAGATCTTAGATTTTTTTATATCCTTGGGTTAACAGGCAAAGCCTTTCTGTTTCGTAAAAGACTATACATTTTTTACTCGAGCAATTTTTTGAACGTTCCATGCAAAAAAATTCTTTTGGGGTTGTAAATTACGATTGCCAATTTGCTTTATGTATTATATTATTGTATATTTTTTTATTTCATTTCATAAGAGGAACATTTCTTTCGAAGTTTTTTCTTTAACTTATTGTTCAATTTTTAAAAATGTTGAAACTTTTAAAACTAATTTTTTTCTTGAAACATTTTTCATTTAACCATTAATATTGTAAATTTTAATTAAATATGTTGCAAATACTTATTAACTTAATGTATATTTTAACTTTCCGTCGTCAAATATTTATATATTTTTCGATGAATATTAATTTTGAAAAATAAACATTATTTTGGAGTTCGTTGAATTTCGTGGTGGATTTCCAATTTATATTGAGTTTGAAAAATACTAAGCTTTTCATAGCTTTATTTAAACATTAGCTATAGAAATAAAAGTTAGATTAATAGTTTAAAATTAAAATAATTTTTTCATATTTAAAAGTTTTATAGAAATTTTGTTTGCTGCATTGATATTTAAATCGTGATATAATGGAGAGAAAAAGACTCGACGGAGACACTGTTCAATTTTATTTTTTTAATCCTTAAAAAATCCATTCTTACTATGTCCATTTGCACGTTGTCAAGCTTGCAAACGAAGCTCAAACAAATATATCATAATTGTAGGAAAGCAGAGAAAGAATTCCGGAAACAACATTCTCGAGGGAAATCAGGATATGCTGAAAGAGAGAGGTGAGCTTACGCATTTATATATTATACATAATTTATGTTACACTTTATATCTTTATTTATATATAAACTTGGTGTTACGAAACTTAAAATTTTATTTCAATCTTACTTTTGGCTACTTTGCTTTAGTATTACTTAGCCTGTAGATAAATATGCATTTAGTATGTTACCTTTCAATATTTCATTTATTGCATTTTGTAAAAATGAAATTTCTATTTCAGAAAAAAGAAAAAAAAATTTATGTGAAAACTCTAGTGTTAATACGATATAGCAAAACTTTAAAATATATTGCTTAACAAATAAAAATGTTTTTCAATGATTGTCTTATACTTCGAGGATTTCCAACTTTATTTTAAAATATATATTGGGTTGGCAACTAAGTAATTGCGGACTTCAGTTATAGATATCTCTCACTCCCATTTTTATGATATCCGTAAATAATTTTCAAGTTGTCAGAGAGATGGCAAAAGGTCATCGAACAAAATGGAAAATACATTATAGATTAAACTTCATTCCAAGTAAAAAAAAAATCTTTTATTTCATTGAACAAATCGGCAATTATAATACTTAGTTGCCAACCCAATACTTTTTATTGCTTATTATTATGCTAATATTTGATATATTCATACACTGATAGAAGACATTACTTCAATGAAGAAAAGTTTTTTCTTTAAAATGGCTTTCTTGTTCCAAAAATTCTATTTTCTTATTTCAAGAAATTAGCTTTGACTCAATAAATCAAAACTCTTGATTGAAGAAGCTAACTATTTTTTATTAGCAGCATTCTTTTCTTAAATTAAGCATTTTATACTTTTAAAATAAGACAAACGTATAATTTACTTCAAGAAAATCTGCTTTTGGTTTAAAAATGGGCCATTTTGGTTTAAGAGAATCGATAAGTTAAATAAAATTATTCTTTTCGACTATAATTTTAATTTTCTTATAATTTTAAGTTTCATTAAACTTTAATAATTTAATATGTAATTTATTTAATGAAAAGAAGTATGTATTAATGGGAAATGTCTTCTATTCTTAGGCTTTCAAATTTTCATGTGGAAAAATAAAACCTGTAGCCACCTAGTGGTAAATCATAAATAAAGAAACTACTTTCTAAGTCAAAAATGTATAAGATTTAAACGTATAAGCAGTTATCAATCGAAGAAAAAAATTTCTTAAAGTAAGAATATTAAGATCAAGAGAAGAAATTTTTGAATAAAAAAACATTTTTCTCCATAATCATTTTTTAAGTTCAAAATTAGTCTTCAGTCAAGTAAATTCTTTTATTCATGTAGAGAATAGATACGTTATTTATTAAATCAATTTGTATGCATATAAGTTAAGAATAAATTATTGATTACATTAAAAAAATAATAATTACGAATTGATAATTTTTACATATACAAATTCTTTAAATAAGATTATCAAATACAAATTTGTAAAATAACATTTAGCATTTTAGTTAAACTTTTGTGCTTGAAATTTATAAATGTTTTAATAGATTAAATAGCTTCGAAAAATTACAAATTAAAAAAAAAACATAAAAAGTCAAATGTGGAAAGTAGATATATGATTAAGTAATAAAAATATGAGTGACTAAATTTTGTCTTTTAATTTATTTTAAAAATTGTTATAGTAATTTACACATTTTAATGAGTATGACTGTTGATGTTACTTATTGTATGAAAAATTTTAGGAGTATGTTATACGTTAGCTTTTATTATCTTTTTTTCACCGTCGACAAGAAAAAAAAACATATTTATTTCAGCATTGTACAAAAACCACCAGCTCAAACAGCCACAAAGATTCCTTTTAACCAGACCTTCTTTTATTTCTTTTACTATGTGGTTTTGAGAGATTTCAAAGTTTCGTTTTTTTTCTTTTTTGTTTGCGTTCTTAAAAAGAATCTATAAACCGTTTTTTTTTTTATTTTTTTTTTTTTTTTATTTTTTTTTTTTATTGTTCAACACTTTATGATCTTATAAAAAGTCGTTTATGAATTTTAATGAATATATTATGAGCTCTTCTTTTCAATTCATTTATTTTTTGTAACTTTTAAAGAAAATAGTATTTTTCATTTACCTAAAATTTTGCATAAATATACATTTCATAAAATTAATAAATAAAAATTTTTAATATCTTTTCCACATTACAAAGTAAAATTTATGAATAATTTTTATTAAATATTAAAAAAGTGAATACATAAAATAAAAAAAAAATAAAAAAAAAAGATTCGTTTAAACGTATAAGCTAAATTTTTTATCCAACCATATCGTGTAAGCTTCAAAGCTCACCCACGCACTCACGAATCGAACGAAATCCACTCGTAGCGTTTCATAAAACAACCTCGAAAATCCGCGCGCAATACCTTTACATACGTAAACACACACGCGCACATATATATATATAAGCTCGTAATATTTGTCCCTGTTATTTTTACAGATCCGAACGAGAGGAATCGCGCGGAGGACGAGGACGAGGATTACGCGTCGGGAGCGGCGCGTACACCATCGACGCTTGCCACAATCGTCGGCTGCCTCGGTTTGCTTCTTCTGCCTTTCCATCATCAGCCGCGGCTGCGAGCCTTACATCCGGCTTGAAGGATCGAGCACCGAGCCGTCAAACTGATCGCGATTTCAGTTACTTCTTCTTCTTCTTCTTCTTCTGTTGATTTTTTCGGAGATTGAATAATTTTGGCAAGGCTTTATTGAAATTTGCTCATATTATTGGAGCGAGCGGGATAGACAAAGAAGTTGCGTAGGAATGAAGATCGTTGATTCAAAGACGGCTTGTTCTACCTTGTGTGTATTATTTTCTGTTTTGAATCAACGAGAGCGCGAATTAAGTAATTTTTAGACCAGGGATAAGTTGGCACAATTCAAAAGGATTTTATGCTTGTTTTAACGTTTAAGAATACGTAAAGGAAATCAATTAATATATTTTTAAACTATAAAATTATTTATGAAAGAATTTTAGTAAGATTCAGTTTAACGTTTAAAAAATTATTAAATAAATCAACGAAGAGTGTTCATATAAGACTCTTTAGATTTAATTTTTACATGTATGTATTTATTAAAATTTAATTCATTAAAAATATAAACGTGTATATAAATAAATGTTGAAAACTGATAAATATTTATGATATATCAATACAATGAAAATAATATGATAGAAAATCCTAGCTTATCACTAGCCAATTTTTACACGTATCTTAAATGCGTTTATCGGAAATAGGGTATTCCTGGTTTAAAAATAACTTAAACTCATAAAATTATCTTTCCATTTTTATTTTTTTTCACGTAAACAAAATTTAATTTTTTTTTTCTCAAATGCATCATGTATTACTCAACCGTCTTCAATAAGTCTGTTTTCCTTTAATTTTTTCATTCCATTGAATCCGTGAGAAGAGAAGGAGTGGACGAATATATAAAGGACTTATTTTCAAAGCATAAGGGGAGTCATCCGAAAGTGAATGCAAAGTATGACAAAGAGGGAGAAAGAGAGAGAGAGAGAGAGAGAGAGAGAGAGATATAAAGGCGATTTCCATGTCTCCTTCTCGCTCCTCGTTCGCAAGGCTGCGGGCTCGAGAACTCTTACAAATGTACATAGCCAAGAAGCACGAGAAGAGGATTCATCTCGTGACTGTGTAAAAGCCTGGTGTTCAATGCCCTCATTCAAATTCGAATATATTTAATATATATATATATATATAAACACACGCGCGCACACACACACACACACACGTATATATATGTGTATATATATATATACATACATACATACATACATACATACATACATACTCTCGCATACACGCGTACATGTAACGGCGTTTAGAGGATAAGGATAGGGCCGGAGATATAAAATGCTGTTAGCGCGCACTGGGATCATTTTGAAAACGCTACTATTATATTGTGAAAAAAAAAGAAGAAAGCATATTTTTGTGTAAATGAATGAAGATAGAAAGAATCGCGTATCAACATATCGACTGTTGAATTTACTCAAGCATTTGGACGAACAATGCGACCAGTTGCCGATTACGTATAGCGTACATGCTTACATACTGAATGTCGGGGTATTCGATAGATTCGTCATTCTTCAAAAGAAAAAACTAGAGTTTTCAAGTTTCCTGCTACAAATTTTTTTTTTTATGTGAAAAAAAATGTCATCGCGGGGATTTATCGGTGATTTTGATGTAACGAATTCGTATTACATCAGTTTTTCAAACGTCTATAAATTGATAAAATTTCGCAGACCAATATCTAAAGTTCAAATTTTTTAAGACTTTTTCATTTAAAGATGTAGTACATTTATTGATAAATAAATAATTTATCAATAAAACGTTATTTAAAAATGAAATAGCCTTAAACAAGAAAAAGATATCGAATAAATATCGATTTCAAATAAAATATTCAGTTACTAAAATAATCAAATTAACAGAGAATTATACTATGCTATTACCTTTACTATTTTTTCATTTATTAAAATAAAAGAATTTTAATCAAATTGAAAATGCATTATTCGAAAATTCAAAGTTACATAATAAATGTTCGTAGTTTTTTTTTCAATTGCAAAAATTGAAGTTATATTGAAAATATAATTTTCCGCTTCAGTAATATTCTCAGATCTGAGAAAAAGAAAAAGAGCTAAGGAGCGAATAAAAGAACGACAAAATAGATTGTCAGAAAGAAACGTATAGGGGGAAAAAGAAGAGCATCAAAGGCACAGTCAGACTCGCAATCGTAACGTCAGCTGCGAAAAATTTTCCAGTTCCGTCGTAGTGTCAAAAGTGAGTCCGGATTAAGGAGATTCTAGAAATAGCTCACGCGTGTAAAACAGGCAGACACTTGCACAAAGAAAATTTTGCATATTCCAAAAATTCGTACAAGTTTTATACGAACAATTTATCTTTTCGAAAAATGTAAGATTTCGCATGAGTATTTGCGCGTTTTTACAAAAATAGAATTATTTTTCAATATGATTCAATTGTCGATTGATCAAGACTTGTATTTCAGTTCAATATATTTACAACTTTTAAGAAAAATACTACCGTTGACGTACAAGTATATAAATAAAAGTAAAATCATAAACTCAATCGCAGATTAAATAATCACGTAAATTAAGCTTATAAATTTTTATACATAGTTTGAAATTTTAATTTGTTAAAAAGTTTGCGCTATTCTCGTTGTTAATAAATTATATTGTATATAATTCTAAAAATAAAATAAATAAATTCTTTGATAAATTCATAAAATATGTCCTAAAGCAAATGAATCGTTAAAAAAATTCATATTACGTAAAAATTCAAGTCTTCATTCTCAATCGATCGTTCACGCACGCGTAACGCTACAGATATGCAAATCGATTACAAGATTTCCAATGTCTCCCATCGAGTAAATTCCTCCTATCAATCGAAAAGGTTAACGCGTCTACGCCTTGAATTTATACGCACAATGCGCGTGAAGCTATACACACAAACTCACTCACTGAATAAAATTCACCCTCGACGATTGATACTTATGCTGTGCGTTACTTCCACGAGACTAGCATCCACCCCCTTACCGCTCAACCTTCATCCCTTTTACCGTCGGGCTTTTTTCGGGACGCCTCACGCGGAACTAAAGCCGCTCTCATTGTCAGTCGAGACGTCCGTACGCAGACGTCGCCGCGTCGACGGCGCGTTTATAATCGCCCTTTTCTGCGGGAAAAGAGGAAGAACGAGGGGGGGGGGGGTAAGGATGGGGTGAGACGGCACGCACACCGGGGAATAAATAAATCTGTAACGCAGTCATCGCACGCGCTCGATGGATCTGTTTTGTTCGCTCGGCGTGAGTGTATATGTGTATACATAAATACACGATGTACTCTCTCGTTTTGCTAGCTCCTCCTTTTTCTTTCTTCTTTCTTTTTTTCGTTTTTATTAACCGTTCGACGTTCTGCTAGTAATTATTGCGAGGCGGACAGCCGGAACGAGACGTCAGTCACATTTGAGGGTACAATCGGCGGGGTCTTTTTCTCTCTCGTATATTGCGTGTACGCAACGGGCAACATCGTTCAACACAATTCCGTCATTATAATCATAACGCGTTTCGGCTTTATTTCTTATCGGTTGCATGAGCTGTTACACGATGACGTTTACCTTTAACCGACGCTTGTTCGTGCATTGTTCAACACGGGCAAATTTGCTTAATTTCGTATAAATTAATCAAATGACATTGATCGTTATAAAATTATGACTCTCATTGTGATGCGAAGAATAGCTTCAAAGCTCCAAAATTACAATAACATTTGGGCTGAAAACGAATTTAAAAATACCGCAAGAATTATTTAAAGCGAACGTTTTATTTAAATGAGTCGGCAAAATAAATATTTTGGTAAAATTACCTCATTGAAAATTTTTTTATGTTCCATGAATTAAACCAATAATAATGCTTTTAATTTTAATGTTATATGATTTTAAAAATTCAAATGACAAATTTTTATTTCGTTTTGTCAATATTAATTTACGATTAAATTTTAACGATGATTGACGTTTTTAATGAATGCCCTCATTCAGTCAATTAATAATGTAGACCGTTGTAAATCCAGTTTTAATGAAGATCAACTAATGTAAAAGTGCACCTACGATTGTAATAATCATCGATTGCATTGTAGATAACATTTATATTAAAATAAACAACAAATTTATAATCTTGTTAAGGGAAGAAATCCGCCACTTCCCGTTCAATAGTTGCAAACAAATTTTTCAATAAATTAAGTTATTGAAATATGATATCGTTAAAAAATATAAAATATGTATTGAAAAAAGTGGTTTTTTATAATATTTAATCTTATAAAATGTTTCTCCCTTAACAAAATTAAAAAAAAACGAATCTATATTAAGACGCAGGTGTCAAAGAATCGAGTAAGTGTGCTTAAAATATTGTTGTGTGTGTCGCGAGAAAATGAGCTTGTCTTTTAGAAAAATAAGTATTATAAATATAAACGAGTGCTAAGCTTCACAAAAAAAAATAAAAAAAAGAAAAAAAAAATAATAATAATAAGGTATGCGTGCATCACGATATATAATGTACAGATTGAATGATATTAACTGCGCATATGCTTCTCTGCACTTATTTGTAATATTGTTTTTATCGAATCACATGAAAAAAAACAACTATAAAAACAATTTAGTTATATTTTTGCCGTATGATCTGAAACTTTTGCTTTATTTATATATCGTATCAACGTTTTAGGGTACAAATAAAAAGAAAATAAACAAAATGAGCGTTATAGTATTTTTGTATTTGATGCGTACTACATCAAACGGTTTTTGTGTTCATAATTTAATTAATTGACTAAGCATAAATACTATGTACTTATAAAAATATGAATAAACATGAATACTATGTAATTATAAAAATGCATTTAGCAAATATAATTATTGTAATTTTATGTAAAATAAAAATAAATAATGGCTTAAATTTTCGTTGATAATCTTGAAATAAAATATTTTCCTTATAAATTTAACTAGTATTAAAAAATTTAATTTAATCAACTATCTGATTGAATAAATTTAATTCGACAGCTTATATTGTCTATGTTAAGGAAAGCAATGAAATAAAAAAATGCGAATATACTACATATACTAAAGCGAATCGTAAAGTATAAATGATATTTTACATTATGTGAAATGCAATAAAAGTTTGCAAAAACAAAGATAAAAAGATAAAAATAGAAGATGAAAGAAAATAAAAAGAAAGTGATGTCGTTTCTTCGAAGAAATCCATCAAAAAGATGAGAGAGAGAGAGAGAGAGAAAGAAAGAGAAAAAGTTCAAAATGTATTTGCATTGGTATATAAGATTCAAAAGAAAATGCATAAGAGTATATGTATATGTATTCACTCACGAGTTGAATATGTTGTTCCGTAAGCACATTGAACAGGTTTAGATCTTTCGATGTCTTAAGAAGTCTTTGATTCAATGGATCCTGATGCATCAAAATAAAATTGGTTGCATAATGTATTCTCATGAAATTGGAATGCCTGAGCGCTATTGTAATATATGACTTGTATAAATATTCTTTCGCTGTTCATGATTGGATTGGCTTATTTGACTACGAAATCCAATTGTTAAAATGTGCTTTATTACATCACTTATATAATAATATATCGAGAAAATTTTTTTAAGCGTTAAAACGTTGACAAATTACAAATATTTATGTTATTTTCAGTAAAAATTGCTAAAACTGTAAATTGATATTGTTTTATAAATCATAATTTATCTTCGTTTTGTCCTTTCCATAATTACTTCAAATAGTAGTAATTATACAGTTTTGTGAATTTAAAATTTCTTTCAGTATAATTTTTTTAATAAAAAATTCCTTCAGTTCAGTAATGTTATAAATTCATTTGAAAAAAAAAGAGAAAAAAACAGAACATACGTAAATAATCGACTCTTAATTTCAAATTAAATCAGAAGAGATTAACAAATTTTAAAGCAAAATGTGCTTTCGATTATAATAAAAAGTGTTAAATAAATATTATTTTAGAAAAATGTTTGTTGAAAATGAAAATATAAATTTTTTTTTTTTTTTTTTAAATTAAGTGCAGAACATTAACATTGGATCAAACGAAGCAGCTCAAAAACCCAGAATGTTGTAAAGATTCCGAGAGTGAGATAACTAAATCGCGTAGATATTTAAACAAGTATGTACTTAAGCACACTAATAATATATTTGTACAACAAAACTAAAAAATTAAGACTGTACATAAAAAAGATGTAATCCAATAAAGTATTTCCTTTCTTGACATGTTATTTACTAATGATTTAGAATTTTATTTTCTCTCGCTATATTTTTTTTTAAATATTATTATTATTTATAATAACTATAATAGTTATATACATATATATGTACTATCCGTAAAAATTGGTATCGATGCATGGTAAATACACATGACAACGCTAAAATCGTTTGTAGGTACGTGACAAATAATACAATCTACCTTACCGATATTAAGTTTTGATGTGAAATTTTTAGTTCCAAAGATTAATTCTGAATTATTTAACAATAATGGAAGCATTATTTAACTTTATAAATAAATTTAGAAGTAATCAATGCAATCAAATTGAAGAGATAGTTAAAAAATCTAATGTTAAAAAATTATACGAAATAAGATTAAAAATTTAAGTAGTTATATTATAATTTTCAAATAGATAATAATATTAATAAAAATTTATATATCAAAGGTTTAAAATAAAATACGAAATATATAAATGTATTTTTATTATTATACGTACTTTTTTTATACAATATTACGTAATATTACGGAAGTTACAATTTTTTTTAATCGGTCATCGCTGCGAAAAATATATCGCATAAAATTTTAATATAATTTCTACAACCGTATACTTCTCATTTTGCTAAAACGAATGAATAAGTGTAATTTATACTCGATATAAATAGATACTAACCCTGTTTTAAGGACTTTTTATGTTGTCATTCGCAATTTTTACTTCAAATATTGTTAAGATGCTCTCTTGCTACCATAAAGCTTATACGAAAATAAAAGGTTTTAAGATGAAACGCTTAAAAGTAAATTAAGATTAAATACTTTTACCGATAGTATTATTATCTTTGATATTTATTTTCAGTTTTGTTTCACATTCAAGGATAAATGCTTTCAAGAACATGTCAAAATTCGTTTTGAAAATTATTTAAAAATTATTTTCTTAAGTTAAAAATAAATTAATAACGACTTCTATAATATGTTATAAAATAATATTGCATAATAGAAAAAAGTTAAATTTAAAGACACGATAAAAACAATTTTCCAAAAACAGAAATATTGAATAAATTTTAATTTACATATTAACGCCTAAACTCTTAATATTTATAAGAAAGAGTGAAAATCAAAAATTTAGTTATTACCAATAATAATAATAACATTATAAACCATAATGTTTGCGAGTAAAACGCATTAACTTAAATTAAATAACATTAAATTAAGAAAACGTTAATTTCGCAAAAGAACATCGAATGCGGCAAGTCATTTTCATACACAGTTCAATCAACGAACATCAATAGTCTTGTGATTGTTTTATATTGTATATTTACACGCATGCTTACGTACTATAACACGTTTGTGCATCACACTATTTAATATTTTTTTACGATATTTACAATATTTCACGTGGGACTAGATTAAATATGCAATATGCGATTTGAACAGATTTTATCTGTGATATTTACAGAATATTTTTCTTCATATTTTTTTTTTTTTTTTTTTTTTAAACAAATTCAATAAAATGATGGTTATATGTTTTTTCTTTTCGAAAGAATTATTTATTAAAGTTTCACTCAATTTGAAAAGGTTTAAAAACATGTTTGAGGAAATTTTTCAGTGATCAATGTCAGTTTTACGACAGACATCTTTTAAATGAACTCATATATTTTATTAAGAATTTTCATTCATTAAAGAAATAAATATCATAATAATTTATCTCACAATTTTCTTTTGAACAGAAATTAGTACGACGACATTAAATTTTGCAATCAAATTTAAATATTTTGTTAAATAGAACATATGCTTCTTTTTATAAGAAGACATAATTTCGTTTAACGTATTTACAAATAGCTAAATAAAATTTTAAAGTGCATTTTAATGTCTTAATATGTATTATAAAATTCTTAATTCATAAAATCAATACGTGTTAAAAATTTTTGTACAAATATTAATATCCATTTCATTCAACAAAACTTCTTGCAGTAGTAAATATTAAAGCATGTTATAAACAAGAGTGCATCGGAGCATCACAATTATGTACGTTTTCTTGGTGATGATAATACGTTATATATAATACATAAAAAATTGATGTATTATTTAATACGTTATATGGCTTGATTTGAAACATTGTTGCGAATCATTCGATTATTATCGATGACAATTTATTATCTCTGAAAACCACCAATATACTTTTTAAAGTAATTTTAATGTATTTATAAATAAGAAAAAAATTTTCTGGCTGTAATCTCAAATCATTAATTATATAATATCGATAATCAGAAGTTATTAAAGTAGAGATTATATTAATGTTACATTTTTATTTTTATAAAAGTGCCAATTCTCAACAGAATAAATAAATATATGTATTAAACATTTATTTCTAATGATTTAAAGTTGAATAATAAATAATAAAAATAATAAGAATCCGTTATATTTTTTTTTATCAAAAAAAAATTTTGAAAATACGTTATAGTTAAATGTTTTTTTCAAATGTATGTTTCATTTTTTTTTTCTTTTTCTTTTACATACAATTTATAAAAAGTATTTTGCCTTTTAAAAAACATAGAATTTCTTTATAAGCATTTGAATTCTAATTTACTCGATATTAAAATAAATCATATTTTATCGCAAATTATAAAAAAATATATTGATAATATTTAAAGATATATATAGTTAGGCCATATAGAAAACGATTATAATGGATTGATATATAATATAACAAAATATTAAACGTTGATAAATTATTATTTACAACAATTTTAATGTTATTTATAACAATATCGGAATTATTTGTAAATTTTTTAACAAATTAAAAAATAAGCGGTGAAAAATGAAATCAGTAATGTTTCAAATTCAAGTCATATTTTTCAGCTATCGAAGAATTCTCGCGCATATTTATCACATTCACATATGCAACACAAATTTCACACATTTTGTAACATACCGTTATTCAATCTTTCAGACATCTAACCGATTTCACTATGTTGTAACATTGCCTATAAAGTTTTTTTTCCTTGTTTTATATTTACACGAATTATCGTTATCGTACATACATGTGGCAGAAAATGTTTTTTTCTCATTTTTTTTTTTTTTTTTCGTGGATTTTGCGCTGCTTATTCATACTGTATACTCTCTCTCTCTCTCTCGATAAATTAAGCACATGTTCATGCATAATGAGAAAATTCGGTGTATCGATAAAATTTTCACACCTGTGTCTTTTTCTTTTTTCTACTCCTTCGTCTTATTATTCTTCTTGATTCTTATTGATAAAAAGTTTTGTGTTCACGCATCGATTTTCTCCATTATAATCGCATAAAAATTTCTAGGTAAACGAGGAAGTCAGAACGAGGGACAACCGAACGAATTTTTCCTCAATTTGCACTACGTATGGGCGTATTCGTGAATAACTAGTAGCATAAGACACGCGAAGGCTATCGTTAGATTTTCCACAGGCCTCGGGCCTAAAGTCATCGAGACAGCTGCGCTCGCCGACGAGGATCTCGATTGGGCTGTTTTGTCCCTGTGCAAGTCATGTCGTTGCTCGAGGATGTTATTATTATCGCCGTTGGCGCCTTTTCGGCCGGTGTTCGCGGCGGCTCCCGCTTTTCCGTTGACGGCTGCGTCGTCGCTCGCACGACTTCCGTGTTGTCGTGTATCTGCACAAAAAGAAGAGAGAAAGTGAAATGGGAAAGAGAAGAGACGCGACAAGCAATGCGAAACAAGTTTATATTGTATTTTTTTACTTTTTCGAGTTTTATCTTTTTTTTTTTCTGGGATACCTATTTTATGAACGGCTTTAATGAGGGCGAGTTTACATAGAGGAAATTGAAAAACTAACCAAAGACTCGTGCTATACATATGTATTTTCAAGTTATATAGTAAAGTGTATCGGTTAAGTTGTCAATTATTTTATGCGAACGGCTTGTAATTGAAAAATTTTTAATGAAACTTTTTTTATAAAAAAATGTAATATATACCAATTTCAGTAAATTCAGTTGGTTGATTATACAATTTTTAGAAAAAGTACTATTTCGTTTAATGTAAAAAGTACATTATGATCATAAATTCGTAAATTTAATTCCGAATAAATGCGGTATTAAATGAATTCAATTCGAACGAATAAATGCATCAAATGCATGGATTCGATTTCTTTTAAAAAGAAAAGCATAGTGTATTATAGCACCATTATCGTGTATGAACGTGACAAATTTACAAGCTATAATAAGTTTAAGCAATTCAATGTTACGTCAGAAGAAAGCGAACAATGGTTGAGTGTCACTCGAATTCAAAGCTTTTATTTGAAATATAATTTCAAAGGACTTCATCTTCTCGGATGAGAAGCCCGCATGAGACACTCAAATGCAGCAAGTAAGGCGATTAGGTTACAGTGTACGACAAGTGGAATTCCATGAATCGGCATATAGACATTACCGCGTGGAACGTTGTTTAAAGATAAATTTTCATGCGATAAGTGTCAAGGGATAATTACTACACTTTCGCGTTGATATCTTGTTTGATTTGTTGGTGGTAATGAAACTGAATCGTATGAGCTTTTAATAATTTTTCATGGAAATATTTTAATAGAAATATTATTGATTTTATTATTCTTTGATTCGATTAAGTAATTGACAATCATTTATTGGAGTGAATAAATTTTATTAGATTGTATTTATACTGATAATGAATGATAAAATTAATTTGATAATATGTCAATTAATAATTTGTTAAATATTAGGTTACGTCAATACAAATTGAAGAAGAATTTATGATTGAAGTGGAAATTTCCGTTGATGTTTTACCATAATCATTTGAAATTCCTCTGTTCATTTGAATTACGGAATAAAGAATGTAAAATCAATTTTATATTGTTAATGAATAATAAATTTTTCAGTAATATAAATGTTAATTTACCATTATCATTTAAAATGATAATTTTTCTTTGACAAAAATATTTGAATTGAAAACAGATATGCATATTTTATATAAAAAATTATGCCTTTCATTTAGTTCAATCTTTTTTTTTTTTTTTTTATGTATATATATGTAAAACGTGTGAAAAATTTATATACCTTTTTTATTGGCAGCTGCTTTTGATGCTACTGTGATTTCATTTGCACGGGGTTCCATACTCGGTGTCACTTTCTGTTTGTTTCTTTGTCGCTTTTCAGCTGTAATATCATACATTGTTATAATAGTTATTGAATGTATTCAATAGCTTTGAATTATTGATCAATGATTTTTTACAATATTGAAAATGAATTTTTCATAACTTCAATAGAAAAAAAAAGATTTTAGTAAAATAACAAAAAATTAATATTCGTGAATATACTTTCGATATTATAAAAAAGATAATATTTAATTCTACGCAATGTCTTCATTTCAACAAAGTTGCGCAAATAAATCAACGTCATGAAAAATGACAAGTTAGCCAAGTTCATCGTACTAAATAATTACTAGCGCTAAAGAAAGAGCTTGTCGGGCGTGAAATGCGATAACAAAGCGATTAAAAGCTCGAAAATAACAGAGGCGAAAATGGGAAAAAAAAAAAAAAAAAAAAAATAAGTAAATAAAAAGCTGAGAATGCCCGTGCTTTGAAAGTTGCTCCATTAATGTAAAAAGTTCTTCCAGGAGGCGGCGACGGCGGCGAGTTCAATCTTTGAGCGATCTTAAAATTGTCGCGAAATCGAGGAGGCCGCGGTGAAAAAAATAAAGAACAAAACACGTTCGTCTTACCTCTTGTGACGGTAGGAATCGGCGTAGTCGTCGTGGTCGTTGTAGTCGGCTGCGTCGTCGGCGTCGCGATTTCTGAAACAAGGGAATGCACGAGCGCACACTCCATCAGTAACGTCTGCAAAGTTCTTATTATACTCGAAGAAGCGGTAACTCCGCCTCTTATCGCTTTGGAACGAGAGCTGAAGCTTTTTTTTCTCTCTCTCTCTCTTTTTTTTTTTTTTTTTTTTTATTCCTAAACGCGAAACTTTGGGATCGAGCGAACGAAGAGTAAGAAAGAACTTTCGATCATGGTTGTGTGATTCATTATTCTTTACCAAGGATCTTGAGTTATTTTTCTCTTCTCGCTAATGCTGCGTTTATTTGATATTTGATTTTCATTGTTATTTCTTTATTCTATGCTCAAATTTAAGGAATCAAAGTTTTCCAGTCGTGTTCATTTAATTTTTACAAACAACTTAAAGTTTTTATCGTTAAATGTACTAAAACTCATTAAAAAAATAATACAATTCTCACTCTACATAATATAGTACTTTATCAATTTCTAGTTATGCGCTTTTACAAAAAACAGTAAAATGTTTGTCAATTGATAATCTTTTATATTCAACATTTTAAATAATATATAATCATCCCAAAATGTATTCTGTATACCCTTCATCCAAAAAGCATCTATATAAAGCCAAAGTACTTACGATAAAGCTTAATACTTCCATCAGTGCTGCCAAGAGAATTTTTGGAAATGCATTTGTACGTCCCATAATCTTCTAAGCTAACCGACTTAATAGTTAATTTCATGTTTACTTTATAAGCATTATCAAACAATACAGGTTCGTATTTATTACCTGCAAACATAAATTTCAATATGTTATATTTTAATGAAAATTATTTAATTGAAATTTAAATTTATAGAACAGAGTTTTATTAAAATATGCAAATAATTTTTAATAAATATATAAAAATATTAAAATAATATTCATTCAAAAAATTTTTCAGCAATTTGAAAAATTTTTTAATAAAACACATAAAAATGAATTAATGTAACAATTTTGAAACAAAAGTACATGAAAAAAATTTTTAAAAAACTCATACGAAAAACATAGAAATAGAAAAAAATTAAAAATAGTTTCTTTTGCGCTGTTTTTCAAATTTCATATAAAAATTTTTCGTTTTAATATAGTCGGGCTTCAGCGTTACAACGCGCGATTGAAGCAAAAAAGGAGCATAGTATAAAACTTGCGCCTATTCGAGAATTTCGATAATTTCTGCATTTTAAGTTCAAAGCCGTTTGCGCGTCCCCTGAGTGGGAGAGAGAGAAAAAGAGAGAATGGAAGAACGTCTTGGCTCGTGAAAAGTTCTTTGCTCCTCTTTCGTTTCTCCTCTCACTTTGGCGATGAAAGTACGACGTCGAATACGACAATATGCACGAGTAGAAGGAAAGGAAGGAGACGAAGGTAAAAGGGAGAGGCGGAAGGGCAAACGCGAGCTTGGGGATGCGTTTTTCCTTGAAGTACCCGCTCGAACGATCGTCGAGCGAAATAAAACAGCGAATATTCGATAGGGAAAAAAGAAGAGAGAGAGAGGGAGAGAACGAGAAGGATGGGAAAAATAAAATTTGCTGATACTCCTTGCTGTTTTCATACGCGCGCGAGAGATAGAGAGAGTTAAGATGAGCGGTCGATTGGCGAGGCGCGGCACATCGCGCAGCACACTGGCGTCTCGCGCTCGGCGAACTAGAAAAACTAGCGTTGGGACGTTTTCGCTCGAAAGATTCCAAGGCTTTAAGAATCGACTTTCGGTTCGTTTGCAGGACGACAAGAATACTTTGCTCGAGTCTCTCGTTCACGATGGATGCGTGTATATGTACGAGCGAGCAAGGGCGCTTATGCATATGAGAAGAAGCGGAGGAAAGGGGGAGAGAGAGAGAGAGAGAGAGAGAGAGAGAGAGAGAGAGAGGGAGCAATGAAAGGAAGTCTCGGGAGCGATAGGATGAGCGCAGACATAAATGTGTTAGATGCTACGCCTGGAGGATACGATTTTTATTACCGTGTACTTTACCTTCAAAATCCACTCCTGTTATTCGAAATTTGTCAAAGTATATTTTATCCGTTATACATGTATGGACAACGTGACCTCGTATATGACGGTATGTTTAATACGGTTAACGATAAATATGAATGTAGCGGGTATATCGATGTCGTTGAAACGAATGAATTATAAAAGAGTTTTTCTTTAAAATTTTATGTCTTCTTCCACTGAATTGAGATATATTTTTATGATTTAATATAAAAAATTAATCTTTATTTGAAATTTAATTTGTATCATAAACTGTTCAAAAATTGTAAAAATTTTATAAGTTATGTATTTAAAATTAAGTTTTAACATAGTAAGTATGTCAGGCATTTTATTTTAATAACGATTAAACATTATTAATATATTAAAAATATGTATTTAAAAATATTTTTTGAAACAAAGCTTACATTAAAAGCTTATGTAGGATTAAAATTTCGTTATTTCAAATTTTTCAAAATTTCCAAAATAATTTTCTTTTATAATAAAAAGTTAATTTAATTACTAATTTTATAAAAAAAAAAAGAGTGAATAAATCATCTTAGTCCATCCGTAAACTTTAAAATTACCTCGTTCGAAAATTCATACATTAATCAGACAAAGTGATAACACACATAAAAGGTCTCCCGCTCGAATACCAATTCCACGAGGTTGCGCCTCGCGGTTAATGTAACGACCCGCATGAAGCTTCACCGCTTGGAAAACGTAAGGGACAGCGAAAAAAGCCGAAGATTAGTCATGAGCGTAGGTGAGGACGTGAGAAAGGCTATGTAAATCTGTATGTACCCATACATGTAAGCCTTGTATGAATGTGTGAGCGTGCAAGATGAAAAGTATTGTAACGCCGAGGGCCGAGAGGTAGCGATGAAAAGTTTCCCCTGACGGAAAACGCATTTATGGAGTGGTTACTGGGAGCACGTTTCTCGGCCATCTCACTCGCTCTCTCTCGCTCTCTTTTTCTTTCTCGGTGCGTTAAGAAAAACTTTCATAGAGTCTAAGTTTTAAGAAGTAGATGAAAAAGTTTAACGACGCTGAATTGCGAACCGACCCCTTGATATACATATATATATATATGTGTGTGTGTGTACATATGTACATATATATATGTACGTATGTATGTATACATATATATTGTCACACACCGGATGCGATATAAGTCTTCTGGATTTCCGTTGCATAAAGCGGCGAGCAGTTTGAGCTCAAACGTCGAGAATCAACTTGAAGTATTTCACGGCACGCTCGTTGATGCATGCTTGACGACTAAACTTTCAAGACGCCGGCAAGGAAATCCTAATTTATCGTTTTTGACGCGGTTATAAAGAAATACTCTTTTTTCCTTTCTTTCTTCAACTTGGCTTTTTAATTCAAACGTGGTGCTATTTTATTTCTTTTATTCAACCTTCTTATTTTTTTTTAATTCCATGTATGTGAAATGCTATGTTAAATACAACTAGTACCGAACTGCTAATCATGTAAAGATAGTAACTCATTCATTTACATATTATTGCATTAGCTTTCAAGACTTTGTAAACTTTGTTTAGTCATTAAAGAGAGATTGTATTAGAGATCCAACGCGAGGGATATTTTTATAATAAAGTAAAATACTATAAACAGTTAATTCGATATGAAAATTATCATAAATTATATGATACATGATTTTTAATATTTTATTGATAAAAGGTCATTTGTAGGTAAGCACATTGTCTTTGTGTTATAAAAATGCAACAACCAAGGTATTTATAAATTATCTATTTTAAAATCTGAAAGTACCACTTTAATTTTTTATCGCTTGAATTTAAAAGAAAATATTTTTTTTGATATTTAAAATGAATAAGTAGGTCAATAAGGTACTCTTAAATTTCACATGCGGTCCGTTTTGTTGGCACATAACGTCGTCTAGTAGTTTTTAGAAAAATTAACACAGCCTTTGATATTTTTCTAGAGCGAGAAAGCTGATTATACGTGGAAAGGTTATGTAAAATAAAAAAAAAGAAATCTAAATGCAGTAATATTTATACGTTTAAAATAAATAATCTCAAAGTATAAGTATAAACAGTGTTTAATATTGAAAAAATTTACACAAAAAGTATTATTTTACTAAAAGAATAGTAACCTTTATTTTCAAATTTTTCGATATTTTAGATAAAAATTAAATACTTAGTATATTTAACGATTATCATTTTACGTCGTCGTGAATAAAATAAACATTGTAATTATCAAGTATACCGAGAAGCGCTTTTTTACCTATTATAATATAAATTGAGCTTTTTATATAATAATAAAGAATATTACCATATTTTTAAATAAAATGATACGAAAATTTGATAATATTTTTCATAACTAATTGTTCTCATAATTTAAAAAGGCTAAATCGCCATAATGCCGAACAATCCATTAAAATATCAATTTTGAAACCTGGCGATTATCAACAGAATTATAATTAATAAATACTTCTTCGATTGGCGCTTGAACGGCCTAATATTCAAATAATGAGACATTCGATTATCCGAGCGATAATAACTCGCGTCCAAGTGAAAATCCATAACTAGACGCGTTGAACTGTAACGCGTTATTGCCCGGTGGTGAAGTAACAACGGCGCAGGAGAACAGAAATCGGCCTGGTACTTCTCGAATGATAACGGGAATCAAGCGAGATAGTTGGTTCGTCCGACAGTTGACCGGCTCTCGCGTAATTGACAGTCCGTTCGTTTGGCTAATTATGCCTCTCCGTAGGGAGGATTAGGATATGTTGCTCGGGCTTCTCTTCCACCCTCTCCCTCATTCACGCCATCCCTTGCGAACGTTCATTCCCTTCGGTCGAAACGTTGTTGCCGGACTGTCGACGTGCGTAAGAGCCTCCTCGTTCGCTCTTGTCTATAATGTGCACGCCCGGACGTCAAAATTATGTCAAGTTGTTTAATGCGCAACGATATCCGAGTTTTGTTGTTTCGAATAAATAATCGCTCGATTGACGTTTATAAATTAATGAATTTGAACAATGTTATATTTACATGAAATTTCCGTAGTCGTTTTATTGGATCGTCAATAGATGGGAAATGATAATTTAAAGTCCTAGTTTTATTTATGTAAAATTTTGGATGTCGAGGTATCCTATGCTTGATATCAATTATCTGTCATAAGCGTTTGAATTAATAGCAGTGAAGTTCTCGTCGGTTATGTTATCATATATGAATGAGATGTCAAAAACTTTCCGTTAATTTCTAGTACTAACTTTTATGATGTAATCGAATTATTTTAACGAATCAGTATACATCCTTTCTCTGTACTCTACCAACGCTTCTTCTCTACTATTTGATATTTCAATTTTGCAAATTTTTCCGTTTTAAAAATATTATTATCGTTTCAAAGTTTCGATATGAAATTGTAAATTACAACGAATATAAGCTTTTCTTATAAATAATGCTAAAAAAATTGTTGAAATCATTTATTTTCAAATATTCCTGAAAATTGGAAAATTCGCACAATTGTAATTACAGCGTCGAATTAATTAAATATAATCGATGCAAAATAATTTAAAGAAAAATTTAAAATTCAACTAATAAATACAAATGTTTAAATTGTATTGCAATTTTAAAATAAATCATATACACTGCTTAAATTAGACAAAAATATATCGCTACGTATTTGTATTCCAGTATTGTACAAAATTCATATAAATTTTTTAACTCAAACGTGATATGCGTCAATTTGAAAATCATATCGTTATTTAATTTGATTAAATTTATTTAATGATTTAATGAAAAGAAAAAAAAAAAGAAAAAAAAAAAAAAACGACAAATACCAAATTCTAAATTTATTGTTACAATTAATTATTTAATAAAGTGCAACTTATTCGCTTTCACACCATGTAACACGTTTGCGCACCAGCAGGTACTTCCTATTACACAGAAAGCGTAACAGCAACTCATTTCATAATTGTCATTTATGCGGCAATTTATATTCCGCAGTAAAATTGTCGTCAATCGCAGTCGGACTAAAATCCCACACGAATTTTCGCGCGCGATCCTTTCCTTTAAAGTTACGTCCTTCTCCTTCTATCCTTTGTTTTTCGTTGATTAGAGTTTTCAGCGCGATAAGAGATTAGCTTAATTAAGCGTTAGCGATTAACGAGTTAGCGGATCGGTGCGCGAGTTTTCTTACCAAGGCGCGCGCTCGCGCATTAGCGCGAGGTGTGAGAGGATCCCTCGCGCGTTTACGGATCATTATCCACCCTGAGCTTTGATATCTTGAAAGAGGAACAGCAAACCGTCTCCCGCTGCGTATTACTCGCGTCCATTTTGCTGCTTCATTCCGTATAACGATGGGAAGGAGGGACGAAGGTAGACGAGGATGCAGGCACAGACAGCGGGAGTCAAAATAATGGGAACTAGGGTACACCGCAAGAGGATCAAAGGTATATTATTCTGCGGCTGCACACTCCGAATATTGGTATTCAATTAAGGCTTTTGTAATATAGATGTTTCTCTCGGGTTATCGCAGGTTCAAATTTATTCACGGGAAAAAGTTTTTGCTAAAAAATTGGAAAAAAAAAGAGTCTTGGCATTGTTTTATTCATAAATACTTTTCAAAGAATATTAAAAATTGTACGTGACTTGAATAACCGTATTGTCAAAGTTGGTAAAAAATTGAAAATTCTAAAATAAAAATTTATAATCTTGAAACGAAAATATTTCATGCGAGTAAAATTAAATTGTCAAAAAACCGTTATTTTAAATTTCATTTTGAATTATTTGTTGCAGTAAAAGCATTTGAATCAATATTAAAATAAAATTTTCATTGACTTGTAACAAGAACAAAGAACAATACATTATAATTAAAAAATATATACAATCATTCGTTTTTTACGCGTTGTGAACTATTGTTTTATACAAAATTTATCGCTTTACTTACTTTCTGCCACAATTTTGTCATTATCGCGCGTCCAATAATTTATAGACTTGGGAAAAGCTTCTGAGCGGCATTCTAAAGTCATTTCTTGTCCTATTTGAGCACCAACTAGTTGATTGTGAATCTCTATCATAGGTGGAACTTTGATAACAGAAAAAAATATTATATTGTGCTAAATAAAATTAAAAAAAAATTGTGCTTATATAATAATAATAATTAAAAAAAAAAATGAAAAAAAAAAATCATATAATATTAAATTTAAATTCGATTCTTTATGAAACAATTGAAAATATCATTCTTCGAATTTCGTTTTTATCTTCTATTAATGATCGAAATTTTTTAAGAAGCATAAAAATGAGAATACAAACTTACAGTGAACAATTAGCATAATCCTTTTGCTGACGGTAGGCGGCACACCGTTTGATGCGATGCAAAGGTAAGCGCCCATATGGAGCCGGTTGACTCTTGTTATATTCAACAATGGTCCTTCTACGCTGGTAACTGCAATAACACTTTATGCGAATATTCCGAAATCGAATAGCTATTTCACACACTGATTAAACTTATAAGCGAATCAAGGATTTATATATAAATGAAACGCACACGTCCTTTATCTCTAATGCCGTACTTTCGAAGGGATACAAATCATTTCGGCTAAAATAATTGTTTGCGTTTAAAAATTAAGAATAGCGATAAATTTGAACAATTAAACGTTAATTACCGAAAAATGAAAATTCCCATTTATATAATTTACGATTGTGTATGAGTTATGCTCATTAATGCTGTCACATTAAGGTTGCAATTTATATCCTTACTTTCTTCCCGGTGAAATATACATATAAATTTTGATTTCGAACTTCATTACAAAAAGAAAAAGAGAAGAAATTTTTCAAAGCGAACGATGCTATATTATAATTTAAATTTTTTTAGCTTTTAACGCAGCGCATACAACGCTATAGTAAAATGCAAATTATCAGTTCAGAAGGCGAAAAAAAAACTTTTCGAATCTTTTTATTTCCATAAACAATATTTAATTCAAAGTACATAAAATATTTTGGAGAAACTCGCGTAATATCAACAATAACGAGACTCCCGTTCGTTTGCAAATAAATCGGCGCACGGCGCGCGAGTAATTTAAAGTTTTTACGTTTGATTCACGCAAACACGCGCAACCGATGCCCGTGAAATAAGGGCCGCAGTAAAACCTGAGTCACGAAATCGCATTAGCCGTTGGAGTTGTATTCCAAGCGTTAGAGCACACTCGACGGATTTTCTTGCCCCGACTCGCGAAAGCGAGAAGTGTTATTAACGATCGCGCTACAGATTATACCGTTTTATAGATTGTGCACACAGCGAGACTCTGCGCTGGTCAATAGTTAAATTTTTTTTTGATCGCGCGAACTCTACCGGCTTGAGTTATGGCTATGTCTTCTTTACTCGAGTGTTTACGCGAAATTTTTTGTCTTTTATCGTGATCCCGGTACAGAATCCGGGTACTGTTAACTTGCGATTCTAATTTTTGTCGAAAGCCGCCGTAGATTTCCCGTGTAGCTTAAAAATTAAACATATTTAATAAAAATTCAAATTTAAATGAGTATATTTGCAAAAATAAATATTAAATCGAATTACGATGCACTGCATTGTATTAATTTGAAAAAATGTTTATAAAATCGAATAATAATAAGACACGAATAAAAATAAAAAGTAGATAAAGAAAGATAGCAGTTTTAGAAATGTATTCAAGTTATTAATTTTAAAGAGAAATTTTTGCTTATTAAAATGATGCATAAATGCAAACACGATGTTCTCTACTTTTTATGAGCGAGCTGGAATTTTTTACATCCTTAAACTGCTTAACCGATATAACATTTTTTTTAAGTATGCATTAACTTTATATTGCTGTGTAAGGTGCATTAAATGGATTCGATATTTGTATAAATTCATTTTTATACTTTTTACATTATTTTAAATAAAACATTTTTTTGCAAAGCGGCGATAACGTCGATGTATTTCAATCAACCCAATTTGAACTTTTTTGAATTTAACAATATATTGCAGCAATTACAATAACGATTACTTTGTAATTAATTGGTGAACGAGAATTAATGTTTAAAAATAAAATTGTCGTTTGCGATTGTATGTAGGAACAATTTTTTTTATATTTTACACTCTATAATCGAATAATATTTGGATATTTTACATTTTGCAGCTCATCATAATTGAAGCTAAGACTTATCTTGATAGATCAATAGTATCATATTGATCAATAGTATTTGGTCGTCATGAAGCTTTTCTTACATAGAATACTGTTCTTATGGTTAAAACATAATATTTTCGAAAAAAGCTTTAATATATTATTTATAAAATAAAAAATTTTTATTAATTTGAATTAAACATCTGATAGATTTTATTATCTTTATCAAATAAATATTTTCTAGCAAATTAATTAACCATCATTTGTCCATTCACTTTGATGAAATCAATTTATATTATTAAAATGAATTCATTATATTAATCATAAAATTCATGTAAATATACTAATTATGTATTATCTTGATGTATGATGTAAGTGTTATTTTGATGTCGCACCACAAATAGTAAAAAATGGCAAAATAAAAATTTAACTTTCTTAACGCTAACTAAAATGAATAATTTTTTTCCACAATATCGGCCATAAGCCTATGCCATAACCCATAACCCATGAGTGAGAAAGAAGCAAGTAGGCTCTAATCAACGCGCAGGAGAGTAAAACCGTCAACATACTACATATTGTACAACAAATTTGAAGAAAGGTGCAATGCGATCTTTTGAGAATAATACACATGTGTACTTTTTAATACTTAAGGACACGCGAATATGTAAGTCGATACGATATTCCATAAGCGAAGGGGAGAGAGGTAGAAAAGACACGTCAAGGGACAAAACATTGGGATAACGAATTCACTAGCAGACAAAAGATACACGAGGAGAGACGCTTACCTTGGCTATTTCCAAGAGGTATAAGTTCGCCGCCTTCGCGCCGCCACGTTATGTTTGGAGTCGGCGTGCCCGTCGCCGCGCATTGCAAAGTAACGTTGCTTCCTTCCCTCACGACCATGTCGTTGCTGGTGGGATAGTCCAGTATGTCGGGCGGCACTGTAATCAGAAAACGCGGGCAGGGGTTCCCCTTCCGTATCAAAACCGACCGAGTAAATTACTCCCTTGGACTTATATTCCCCCGGAGTTTACGTGATTACGGTCACTATAAGTCTTAGATTTCTTCGCGGGTGGTAGAACGGATTATTTTGTGGTTGAATTTACTTTGAGCTTAGACGTTGACGCATTTCGTCAAGGTTGGGTGTTACATTTATATTTCTGGCTTGTAAAATTAAGTTTAAAATTATATCAACAGTCCTTTAAAATTATATAAATTATATAACTTGTAACTCTTTAGATTCTTTAGAGTAACTTTTTAAAGTAACAAGAGTGTTGAGAAACAGCGAATTTTTTACGATCATATGAAAATTGTTGCTTTAAAAAAAATTAAAGCGGTGAAAGAACTTGCATCGTTCATGATGCAGGATGTCTTACGTTTTATAATTAAAAACTTTTAGAGACTTTTAAATGGTTTTGGCATTCACTTTGATTATTGTGTAAATTTTTACAGAGTCTAGAGCTTTGAAATAATGTATCTTTAATAGTTAAAATTTTATTTTACTTTCTGAAATATTTTTTTAAACAATTATAATATTTTAAGAGTTTAGATAAAATTGATATTATTTTTTTCATAGATTTTGAATTAAATTTACTTACGTAATAAAAAGACAAAATTAAATTTAGTTTCGGCTATGTGCAGCTATATATTGCAAATAAAATAGGTTAAATTTTACTCAAAAGAAGACAAAGCGACGTATCGTCAAAGAAATTCCTTTCCGTCAAAAAAAATTCAGGCATTAAAAACAAGTTCAAAGAATGTATGAATCACTAAAAAATTTTTAGTTTATTAAAGTAGAAGCGAATATTTACTTTTAATTTTATACCGATCAAATTTCACTTTTTAAATAAAACACACTTAAATAGATTGCCGCCAGTACTTTTGTGCGATTATTTATCATAAACGTTTGCAAGAGTAATAATCTACTTCTCAATCGCTCAAATGATTCGTTACGTAAAAAAAATCAACTAAATATTTTTTCATCTTGAATAAATTTTATAAAATCGATTTAGCTTTGGTAGAATTTCTTTGTCTAAAAAATTTAAATAGCTTTTTTAAAAACTTAAAAATATTAAATTTAACATAGAATGTTTGAATATCGATACGTTAAAATTTTTGCACAAACGAGTTTATTTTTTTATATAACTCAATGATATTAATTTGAATTCTCGTGTCATTACCACAGAGGAAGAGTTCATCACGAATATCAAAGTTGATGCATTAACTCACCGACGACTTCTAAGTATCCAATCTGATTTTTCATCGGGTCGGTATTGATTTGACACATGTAATCGCCAGCGTCGGATTCGTGCACGTCTCGTATGTGGAGATACCATGTGCGATGATCGCTGTGCGTGACTCCAATTCTGTGATTCTTCGTAATCACGTGATTTGCTATCGTTAGAATTGTTTGCGTATTTACTCGTAACCACGCAACCTGAAAAAATAGTGCAATTTTTCTTCACGTTATTCGATCAAAAAGATTATTTATATCTTAATCATAACTATTTTCGTTTAACTAGTAGTAATTAATATTAAAAATTATTAAATTTTCTCTTATTGAATAGTATAATTTTTTTACTCAATGTAGGAAAATTTATTTATAGTAATATTTAATGCTACATGCTACGGAAATAACGTTATCCGGTCAAACCGTAACGGCGAACATTAATTCATGTAACAAAATCATTTTTAGTAAATTTACATTTTCAGAAACAACCTCCATTTAAATTAGGCAAACAAGATTTCATGACAATGCAATTTTATTGAATCTCTCGTATGCGTGAATAATTAAAACATTAAAATTTATTATAATTCATCTATAAATTGCATATAACTATAAATTGGTGGAATTTAAATAATTTATATGTAACGAATATTTAAAATTATTAAATTCACGTGTTCAAATATTTCATCGTTCAAATGAAAAAATTCAATACATGGAATAATTTTCATTCCCAGTCTTAGGAATTTAATTTAATTTAATTTTAGTATCTTGCAATATTATTGTAACATTTAAAATTTTAAAATTATTTCGTACAAAATAAATATTCAAATTATATTATTGGTATTTAGTGTTTAAAATACCGTGAAATTTAATCGTAAATAAATTATTAATCTTCCACCTCAGTTACTCTGAAGAATTTGTTAAAATTTTGTTCATAAAAATCATTGTTACTTCTCAACTGAAAATTTGTATTAATAAAATAAAATAATAAACTTATGCATTTTCTTGAACATATTTATTGATAAGTTAATATTAAATTTTACAAGTTAGTATTAAATTTTACAAGTTCATAATTTAAATCCAATATACAATAATGGTGTGTATCATATTGCTTTGAAAATTAAGTGTATCCAGAAATAACAGATTTAATCGAAATGCCAAATACAAAACATAAAGGTCTGGACCAGTTATCGCATTAATAAGAGTACAAGTCAACTATTGCACCTAACCTCCCTGATCCATTTTAGTAGCATCGATTCCTCCCCGGCGGCTGTTGTTTGACTTGGGTTTCCCCTGAGATACCCCTGGGAAATTATTGTTCCCAATCTTCCGAAGAACCTACTGAATCCGACAGTGTGTCGCAAAACAAAACGAAAATAAAAGGATTGTAAAACCGCTAATTTCCGCTACCGATGTTGTTTTTTCTCTCTCTCTCTCTCTTTTTTTTTTCTTTTTTTTTTTTTTTGTTCTCTGTATCTATCGCAATTTTTTTTCGTTTCGTCGGTGATTTATGGTTTCAATATTGCATAAATCAACGCTTATTATAAATTACACTGCGATCGTGGAAATAAAAGAGAATAAGATATTGCATTATTTATACTCTACAGTTTGATTTAAAAGAAAAATGCTTATTTTAATGCGTAGGTGCCTATAATTTATAGTGTTTTTTATTTATTTATTTCTTTTTATAAAAATCTTTATCAAATTTTGAAAATATAACAAATAGAAATATTTAATATTGTTTATAAGCAAACAATTTTTAAAGCATAATCTTATTTTATTTTAAATCTTATTTAATTTAAAAACTTTTTTAAAGCAAACATCATTTAAATAAGTAATCGACTGTCAATTTTAAAATTCACTTTATGATTCATACGAAACTTTATAAACGTTCTATACGTTTATAAATCAATAGATTAAATATTATTTGAAAATAAAATCGATTATCGTTTACAAACACCTTTTTCACGAAAATTTGAATATCGTATACTGGAAAATGAAATTTATTATCGATAACTTTGACGATAACAAGAGATCAAAGATGTATATGTACGAGTATATACATAAAGGCTAAAACATGACAGTTGCATCATTGCAACATGCGGTTGACATTATTTCCGAGATGTTTTCTGGAAACCGAAAATCCTTTCCTTCGGGGCGCCAACACTTTCTATGATATACGGTAGTCACATTCATCAAAATTTTTATAAAATTGCAATCTTTGTGACACTTTTCCGTCACGTTGAGTTTATACCGTTAGAATCCGGAAGAAGTCAAGAGGTTAAATTACTGCTGTAGCAGAAACTTCGGTTTTCAGCGTCTTCTCTCGCTATACCTTTCATCCCTCACGTCATCGCGAGCGTTCATTCGCCAGCTAACACCTTTCCAACTTTCCACGAGAGGTCGCCTTTACTTTATGAATTACCGGAAAAGTTTCAGCGCACAGTTTTCGCCTTGAATTTTCCTTAGTCAACGCTTCTTCCGACCTTTGAATGCATTCGATTTTTTGTACTACTTTTTTAGTTTTTTTGTTTTTTTTTCCAATAATTTTTCCCGTAAAATTTTATAAATATCGGATGTTAAAAGATCTTTTGAGTCGCTGTACGCTTTTTATAGCGTTTTATTTTAGTTCCCGTATTTTTTCCTTTTTTTAACAAAATAAATTCCAGCACAATAAAATCACTTTGCTTTACAAAAACTTTTCTAGTTATAACGAGTGAATTTTTTTTTCTTATTTTAATAAATACTTCAAATTATTTTCTCATTTATTTTTAAATGCAGTTTATAATTTAAGCCTTACGCTTCAATAATGTACATAATAGCTTTTTTAAAATTTTACCATCAACGTCCTGATTTTTGTTTAGCGAAAAATATTTTTTTTTTTTTTACAGACAATTCAATTTAAAAGAAGTGTATTAAATGAAATTCCTGTATGTCGCAGCTTGACATCAATTTTTTTCTTTACTTTTTCCCGCTGACAAAAGCTCGAGAAAATAGAGGTTTTGAAAACTCACAAGTGAATGCAAAAATAAAGGGAAAAAATATTCTCGATTGCCTCATTCCTAGAGCGACGAACACGTTTTAGTGGTCGTGGTCAATCGGTGCAAAGCCATTCAGGAATTTGCATCTGTCGCTGAGGCTGGAGGAGCTTTCGTTCGCCTTTTATTTTCTAAAAGTTTATGAAAAAAAAAAAAAAAAAAAAAAAAAAACAACAGTTACCATCGGCTGACTACGCGGATTAAAAGTTCTGATAAAATATTTAAGGTACCTGCGCATTGTTAGTTTTCAATGCAATTATTTTTCGAGAGGAGTCCGAAGAAGGGAAAAAGAAAATTGCGAACAATCGACGTTTCATCATTCCGCGTGCTTTCTTTCTACTATCTGTCAACTTCAATAACGTTCGCCATTTTTTTTTGTTTTTTTTTTTTAATTTTCTAGTGAATACTTACAACAAGTAGTTAGAAAAAAAAGATGTAATTGTATTTTCAAAAAGATTCAATAAAAGCGATATGTTTTAAAGTAAAAAGTAAAAATTTGTAAAATCGATGTATTTCAAAAAAAAGTATTCAAGATTTAAAATTGAAAAATTATACGACTGAATGTGTACATATATTTATTAAAATTAAACGACTACTTCAAAAACAATATTTTATCAACAAATTTTAAAAGCGCAAACTTTCAAAATATTTCGATTAAAAATTTGATAAATCAAAACATGGAATACGAGTTTGTCATGTAATATATATATTTAAAATTATTTAAATAATTTTACAAAATATTTAAAAATAAAACTTTTATTTTTTCATACAATTTATAATTTATAAATTTTAAATTCATAGATATTATCGCTATTTAATTTATTTCATCAATGAAAGAAACTAATAAAACTAAAATATAATTTTTCAACATACTTCAACTAACGCAATTTTGTACTTAGACTTTTAATACGATATGATATACTAGTACGATATAAAAGAAAGAAAAAAACTGAAACTAAATCAAAAAAATAGAATAGAAAAAAGTTAGAAACAAATTAAACGATTTTGTGCGATATTTGGCTCTGATGAAACGTTATATCGTGAGTCTATCCTAATTTTCTCTCTTTGCCTCCTCTCTCTCTCTCTCTCCTTGATTTTCTTCTTCGTCTGCCTTTAATTTCCCTATCTTTGAGAGCCAACGATTCATAGTAGTACTTGGCGCTGCGGCCATAACCTCGGCCGAACTCTTCCCGTATTTCCAGTATTTTTCCTCGGGACACTCTGGCTCTGCATAGTACTAGCATGCTACTATTTCTATCTCCCTCTGTCTCTCTCTTTCTTTCTCTCTCTTTTGGTCGGTTCTCGCGCTCCCAAGGGTGTCCTCGTACCAACGTATGCAAACTCCCCGAGCGAGAGCAACCGAGTACGTGCGTCGTAGTAGTAGTAGTAGTAGTAGTAGTACACGCACGGGGCCGATCGATCAAACTGCACGTGACAGTTGCGCTTAGTACGCGTCCGCGAATGCCAGTCCTAATGTTTGCCGTTGTATATCGAATCGGTGGATCACCATCACTTTAGGGAAAATCGCCCACCGGCGATCTGGTGAGCCTGACTTGGCGTGTTATACAATAAAAACGGATAAATTGTTGCATTTATCGAGAGGAAGAGAAAGAGAGAGAGAGAGAGAGAGAGAGAGAGAGAGAGAGAGAGAAACGCGCGTCGATTGGTGCTTTGGCTTTTTTTCCAGATCGTACGATTTTACCGTTAATGGAACATCGAAAAAAATGTTAGTAAATAAAATAACAGATTAGGTCAATCATGATTTTAATAGCCGATCGTCTGTGAATTTTTTTGCTTCCCTTTGCTTTTTGTTTTTTTTTTAATTTTTTATCCATATTTGTTTTTTTTGCGATAATTCTTTTAACCTTTTATCGTCTTAGATCTATGAATTTGATTATACTCATACAGCGTCGATGTTAATAATCATGAAAAACTATCGCCGTTTGTTTTTTCAATATATTTTTAGATATAAAATTCAATATAAATATAAAATTCAAATATATATTATTTTGTTGAAAATTGTATTTACTTAGTGCGAATAAAATATGAAACTAGTATTAAAATTTACAAATTACTCATAAGATTATACAAAATCATTAAAACTTTCACTGTAATGTTTAAAAAAAAATTTTAATGCTTGAAATTTGATAAGATCATCGGAGTATTCGAGAAAGTAGATAAATTCCGAGCGTGTTAAGACGGCATTTCTTACATTTGAATAAAAATTCTCTCAGAGTACATGAAAATTTGCATTTAAAGTTTTCAAAATTTTGAGCATATTTTCCAGGCAAATGTTTTACAAAAAAAAAATTATTAAATAATAAATTTTTATGAAGATTATAAAACCAATAGCTCGAGCTCATTTATTTTAATTTCAATTGCATTTTTTTTATATCTTTTTCATTAAAAAGTGAATATCCTCGTACATTCAATATTAACACGATCACGAACCATACAAATCCAATCAGTCGGGCGTACTCGTTATTTTCCATAACATAAACGAAACGATCATCGCTTTCGACGCTAACCGAATTTTTTATTGCACTTCCAAGCGTAAGTTGTGTAATCCCCTTTTCCTTCCTGCAATAACCATTTCAAGCGACAAAACAATAATTCACCACTTATATAACATCGACATTCGCGCAAGCGGGCGATGCGCGTGCGCTTTCAATTATTTTTCACGCTCTCGCGCTCGCGTACTGCGCTTATTTCGAGTCGCTCGCGCTACCAATTCGATACTGCGGTCTTTTTCCGGATGATCATCGATTTGCAAAAGCGCTAGATGACTCGAATGCGGTACTCTTACCCTCTCTTTCTCTCTTTCTCTCTCTCTCTCTCTCTCTCTCTCTCACGCACGCACACACACACTCGTCCGGCGTTCATCAAAATCATTTTACTGGATGCGCATCTCGAGCGGCCACTGGCGAATGGCAATAGCGCTGCCGCCCACTTCAGTCGGCCGAATGCGTTATTTAGTATTTATTGTCCGTCACGTAGTATCGGCTGGCCGCGCGCAAGCCGGGATAGTCCGGTGCGTTTGCCGAGGTAATGCTTGTTATGGCTCCGTGTATATCGGGTTCGCTGGTAGTAGTCGCCAGCAACATACGCTTCCTCTTCCCCTGCCTCTGCCTCTCCTTCTCACTCTCTCTCTCTCTCTCTCTCTGTCTCGTCGCGCTCTCTAACTCCCCCTCTCTCTTCTCTTCAACTCTCTCCCTCTCTCTCTTTTGCTTTTCGGCTCTGTTCCGAATCCGTGCTTCACCGCGAACGTATCTGCTACTCGGCTCTTTGCCAACGTTCTAATTATTCGCGCTACGTTAAGCATATTTAGCGCATATATTGATTCGCCGCGATTAGTCCTTCTTTATCCCCTCTTTCTACGATTTTGTTTTTTTTGCTTTTTATCTTAATTACTTGTAAATCATCCGCATTGTTAAAGTTTTATTTCTAATCGAATCCCTTGTTGATTTCGTGATGATTAAATTTTTGTGATTAATCGTTGTTCTTAGGCTGCAAATTAATATCGATGAAAAATCTTGAAGAAGATGATTAATATTTAAAAACTTAGAAATAGTATTAAAAATCTCTTGCATCATTTGAAATGCTTCGAGTTAAGTTACATTAATTTATATTCATTTAATTAAACATCTAAAAAGAGCATAGAACGAATTACTATTAAACATCGATAAATAAATAAGCTTTCCTATAACGTAAAGATCATAAAATAATATGATTTTTTAAAAAATTATAATAATTATATACATTAAAAGTTATTTAGTATTACTTTATCGTTCACAGTAAATAAAAATATAAAATAAATAAATAAATAAAATAAATAAATCCATGTTTTAAAACAGTTTTTCTCCTCTCAAAAAGAACTTATTCAAAGCTTCGTCTTTTTCAATATGCTTATCTGAAAATGTGTTTTAGAAAGCTTTTGCTAGATATTAAAAGCAATTGAAATGGAGCCAATTGGCATAATTTATATAATCGTTTTAAAAATCTTTTATTCTTTGTACCTTACACATAAACAGAGTATTTGAAAATTTCCATTTGAATTGGAAAATTTCAAATAATTTGTAAAATTTTGTCTTTCAAATTAAAAGAAAAAAAAAAAAGAAATAAAAAGAAAGAAGAAATCATATCATTGGCATTTTTAAAAACATTATTATATAGTTAGAAGATAATATTTTTTACCATTTATCGAATGTTTTTGACTTATTTGAAATACTTTATTTAGCTATGAATTTAATACGATTAGATAATAATTAGATAAATTAAATAGAAGTTTATTGCGCAAATTTAATCGATACTTTAAAAATACTTTTATTTATTGAATAAAAGAGATTAAATTGCACATTTTTTTAAAATAAAACTCATTCTATATTTTTTCCGCTCAAAGGTAATAGCAGAGATAGCAGTTTCAAAATGTTAAAAATAGAAGCAGAGCTTTCGATCATTCAATAATGTTGATTTTTTTTTTTTTTTTTTTTTTAATTTCATCGAAAACTATAATTAAAACGATAACGCTTTCGTTTTATTTTTCTGAAAACTTGTCAGGCTTGATGTCGTGTGTAAATCTGAATGAAATTTACTTTTGCATTCTCACTACAGTAACAGCACACGCAACGTTTTTATACGGTAATTAAAGGGAGAGTGGGGGGTAGTTTTACAAAGAGCAGATTCCAGATGAGACCGGTATATCGAGCCAACGTTCTCGCAGCACTTAACAAATAAAAACGCCTAGAAAAAAATGCCGCTGTTATATACAGAGACACAAGAGAGAGAGAGAGAGAAAGAAAAGAGAAAAAATTGTACCGTCCTTTCGTGCACGACGAGAAAGTGTATACCGCACGCGCGACTCTGTCGCTTTATTGGAAGTAACGAGCGTTTTGTTACGCTGCAAGAGAAAGAGAGAGAGAGAGAGAGAGTGAGAGAGAAACAGAGACAGAGACAGAGAGACCAGTCCGAACCGTTATACGGCCATGCCCATGAGAGAGCCACGTGCCCGGAAAAATAAGAGAACGAGAAAAGAAAAAATAAGGGAAAATGCAGGACGAGAATATAATTTTTGCCACCTTGGCACCTGACCCGCTGGGATGAATTTCGTATATATTTACGTAAAGAGAATTTTAAAATTGCACGCCTTTGTTATATCGTGCCTCATTGTGCGGAATACGGTTTGAAGTTTTCAAACAAATAAATTATACAAGTGTCAAATTTTTTGTCTTTTATGACATTTAAAATTATTAATTTTTTATTGTGACGGGAAAATATCGAAAATTAAATAAAAATATTATTTGTCATTGTTATAAATATTTTCTTCAACTAAAATATGATTGTAACTTCCCAACTTTAGTTTTCTATTGGTATTGAATAAGTAATATGTATACGTCAGATACGCATAGTTAATTAGTATTACAATTTATTATTTTTTTTTAATAAAGCAACTAATATTTACAAAAGACTCTAAACCATTTTTAAATTCAATAAATTGTATGCTTTTATCAAAGTTTAAATATTTTTATCATATATATTCTGTATTGTTATCAAACAAAGAAATTTTCATACAATACAATCCTATTTTATACATGTTTTTTAATTCTTTTGGCACACGATATATAACACACTTTATTCACCAATCTAACACAATTGTTGAGAAAATAATCTTATTCGTTTAATATTGATGCACACTGTCGTGGAATGATAATTTTAACAGGTGCATTTTTCGCGACGAATAAAAAATTTAACGTCCCGTATGTTTCACGGAGACACATAATTTCGCGATCGATAGTTACCGCAATACACGGAAAATCAAGGAGATTGCGCAACAACATAGAGTGCACGTCTAAAGACATATTGTTCCTCGAATACGTTCCGCAGCGCTTTAGTCCACGACGGCTAAAGTCCCTCGGAGGCGAATGCACACGCAGAGATGCTGGCCCTGCTAGCGTTGCTACTGTTGCATAATAGCTGGAGCTCGATCGGCTCCCTATAGATAGATTAAGCCGCGCGATACATGTCGGTGAAGGAAGAGAAGGAGGAGAAGGAGGAGATGGAGGAAAAGGAGAAGGAGGAGAAGGAGGAAGAGGAGAACAAGCTAATGTTGAGCTCGAGTGGTCGAGTAGAAAGGGTGGTCCAGTGCTTCGCAGCTACCGAAGTTCATGTTAATGCACGCCGGCGTAACGGGCCACGCGTTCTCTACTCCTACGGATATAGATGATCTTGGAGCCGAGGAGAAACTACGTTTTGCATTCGGGAATTATTTAAATTTTAATCTCCTGCTCTGCCTTCCTCCCTCTCGTATACGAACGCGTGCTCCTTCGCAACGTACCTCTCTCGATGATCAGTTATCCAAAAGCTTATACTCCTAATAAAGTTTGCAAACCAATTAGAAACAACAAATAATACGTCCAACCCTGCTATTAAATCCATCGACTACTTGTGGTATTTGTTGCTTAACTAACCTATATATCTATACAGCTTTTTTTTTCATTTAAAATAACTTGAAAACTATTTTTTTAATATGTAAAGATTATTCGAATATCTCTCGCTAAAGAGCTTTATCCAGTGAAAGCGCGTCGGCGAGCAAATTAAGCTTCCGAAATTCCTGTGTCCCTGGCATATATAAGCGCGAACTCAAAGAGCGAGCAAAAATTTTGAGCCCGCAGCATAGAGGCATCGGCCGAGAGATAATTACCGACGCAGCCGTTGGCTGCGCCTGCTGAATTTTTCGTCGATTATTCGGGAGATAAAACTTGCGCGAGAAAAATAGATTTGCATGAAATTTTGAATAATAATTATTTAATAAAATTTGAATAATCGATAGCACGTTCCTTTTTTTTAGAACAAACACGCACTTGCACAAGATGTAGCTCGATCGTCTTCAAACAGAAGAAGAACCTTTTTGTTAAGTGGCTACGGACAAAATTTGCTTTCAATATATTACTCCATATTTGCGAAAGTTTGAACGACCAAGTGAGCGCTTGTCCATGCGAGCTTGCACGTGCGAATGAATAATGTCCGAGCGACGACTAAGTGTTAATTATACAAGATATCTGCGTACGTGCATAAAAAGATCAATAGAGACGCTGTATTTTAATATGTACAATTATTATATTTCAATGAACCGATCAACCTTTTCTGCTCGGCTTGTTTTATCTTTTGTATGTTATTGCCCACCCCTGGACTGATTTTTACATTATCAGATACGTAATAAATTTAAAGAATGAGTAATGTTAACATAATATTTTAAAAGATATAATACATTAATTAATGAAAGTATTGATAATTTTAAATCAAACAATAATAACAAAAAAGTTATTCACAGTATTATTATTCGTGATTCTCTACTGCACAAAGGGTTCACACTGAACCGAGCAAATAAAAAAAAAAAAAAAAAAAAATGATTTTTCACCTTCTTTCCTATTAAACAGTAAAGATACTACTCGTCAAAGTAGCTTAGGATGAATTTGACCTGTTTGTATAGACTAGGCTGATTTTTTCGTTTGTATAGTTGAGGATTAATTATCGATTTAAATATGTAATAAGTTATTAAAAAACTGATAAATTATTAATAAATAAAAATATATCTTTCACGTGTTTTGAATAAAAATAAATTTATCATGTATTTTATTAATCTAAAAGTGGTTAATTTTTCAATAATGTTATGTTTTAAAATTATTAATTTGAAAATTATTTGAAGAAGTATTTGGATTGAAAAAGAAACTTCTTTAATTAAATACTACATATTTGTAATTTTAACTTTATAAATACACTTTCATAATTAGTAAAGTGGATATTATTACATGACGAAAAAGAAACAAAACTGCAATTTATGTAGAGATACATTACTTGTTTAATTTATGAATTAAAATGTGCAATTTGCAAACATGAATCCAACAATGCAGTTCACTTACTTTAATTAATTCGAGCGTATAAATCGAATTAGTTTTACTTGATGTGATATTATTGTAATTATCGTAATACTTACTGAGTTTGATCAATTATCAAAACAAACACTATAATATTTTAATAATCTTAATAAAAATTTTGTATGATTATTATGATAAATAAAAAATGTTTTAAATTATTTACGCATTAGATTAGCTAGAATGTATAAATAGCAAAGAAGAAATTATCGCATTTGACAATTACAGAAACGAAATTTTTAACTTCCTTTTTATTATAAAATACGAATTTTATTGTGCTAATAACATAATTCAACGAAAGCATATTTATTGATATCACTGATTCAAAACAGTCGTAATTTTAAATTGAATTTCATTGTCTCGATTATTTCATCCAAACATTATTTGTATTGGTACAGTCATACATTTCAATAGACTTTCAACGCACAATGTAAAAAAACATTTTCACAATAAATAAAAGACAATCTTAAGTAGTTAATATAAAAATTCATCATTTAGTGTAAAAATTGCCTTATAATTACTTAAGTAAATTGTGATAATAATGAAGTGCATCGTTAAAAATTCGCGATTGCAAAATCTCGTAAAAACGATTGAGTACTGCAAATGGATTTCCAATATGGAATGCAGAAACTACAAAGTTTAGTATCCGTCTGGAATAGTTATGGCGGATGCAAAATAACGAAACAATTTTTAATGACATGTGTGTCCTGGCCGAGAATAAATAAAAGTAACGAATAAAAGCAGCGCAAGAATAAAATCGAAAACAAAATTAATAAAATGTAAAGGAAAACAAAACAAGAATAGCAAAATTGGCAGCAACTGTAGAGGTATACGTATATACACACGTACATATATGTTATATACACGCGTTTACGGTAGAATACGCGTTCTGCCAAGGGCGGTGAGTTAAGCGAGAACCATTCGGAAAATGCCGCAGCGCGCTAGCTCGCGCGCTTAACTTTAAATTCGACCGCGAGAGAGTCGCGCTCTAGAAACAGGAAATGGGAAACGAAGCGGTAAGGATGATATCGCGATAAATTTCTCTTCGCGCCGCGAGTATATCGAAATTTTCAATTTTTAGATAAAAAGTGCATCAGTCTGCTGCAGTTTGTATCTGCATGCTTGAAGACTCGCGTAGGGAGAGAGAGAGAGAGAGAGAGAGAGAAAGAGAGAGAGATAGAAAGAAAGAGAGAAAGAGAGAAAAGAAAGAGTGATTCATAAGGTTTCAAGTTTCTGACGAGATGTTTTACTATGAGTCGAGCATCTATTTCTCTCTTTCTCTCTATTTCCCTGCCGCTTTCTGTTCAAAGTTAGATTCAAATAAAAGTTTAATGAATTTACGACGTAACTTTTCTTTTATCTTATCTGTCAAACTTAATGTAAATTTGAGGTTTTAAAATTTTATTTTATAGTAAATTTAATTTGTATGCTTACTACAAAGAGGATGATATATACATCTTATATACATACAAAGGAAAAGAAAAGTTTTTTTTTAAGAACACAGATTGACGTATACTATAATTCGTAGTGTAACGGGAGTTTTAAAAGTAATAAGTAATCTCATTTTTTAGTCTTGATTATATACAATAATGTGAAAACTATTCTGTTTTGAATATCTAGACCGTAATAAGAAGCTTAATTTTATCCCATTACGATTATTAAGATGTTTAACTTGTGAGTAGTATTTATTCTCAAATATAATAATAAGTTTGATAAATCTAGATTTTTAAGAATGTATGAATAACTTTTAATTTTTGAGTGTCATTTAAACTTTTTTGATAAATACATTTCATTAAAAAAAAATTAAAGAATATTATTTATTTATATTTATTATAATTTCCATTTCATTAAACGTTCAGCGGAGTTATGGACTTTATGTCCTCGAAAACCAGAAGAAAATGTAAATAAAGATGTAATCAAACACAGCGAAACATAGGTGGTAGCAACATACGCCAGCGTTACAAATCCGCGCGCACACACGGGTAAGGAAGATCGTTATTAATGACACATCAAAGCGATTAATTAGCAAGGACTCGAAGATACGCAACGACCGCACTAAGCCAACGCTCTAATCAGTAAATCACTGTTTACCCAAATTGCCTTTCCACTATAACAGAACACACCGATACACCGAGAGAGAGAGAGAGAGAGAGAGAGAGAGAGGAAGAGCCGTCCTCCGGCATAGCCAAGTCCGCTTTCCACGGCGTCTTCTCAACGTCACCTGTTTCCGTACACACGTACGCGCTTCCTCGAGAACAACCGAAGCCCGGCTACCAGAGATATGTACACCTAGCTGGTTAAACACACAAGAGCAAAAGAGCTTTCCGGGCCGCGCTCGCTCGCGCACCCCGGCGTCTGTACGACAAGAACTCGAGGCGATAGACGTCGCGCCTTCGGTCGAGAGACGTGTCGGAACCATACGCGCGCCGCCGTGACGAAATATATAAGTCTCACGCTTCCGGCATACCCGACTAATGCTGCTCCTGCTGGTAAGGTTGACTCTTACCATCTCTCTTTCTCCCTCCGTTCCACTCTGTTGCTTGCACGCGTACTAATTACCTGCAATTTGGCGCGAGGCCCGTTTATCCGGGCGAAGGTGCCAACCTTAAATATTCAGCTGGTGTATACGCTTACGCGTATATATGCTCACGAGTATATGTAGATGAGCGTACGCGCACGGGTATACATATATATATATGTATATTTATAAATGTACATATATGTATATACATGTTTAGGTAGCCATACGTGAGCGGTTGAACTCACATACGCAAGAAGGAGAAAGGAGAGAGAGAGAGAGAGAGAGCCTGGGATTTAATTATCTGATAGCCGCCTTGATCTATCTACCGGGCCGTCCCTCGAGGAGAGGAAACGAGGCTCGCATGCAGCACCCGCGAATTCTCCTTCCTCCGTTCTCTCTCTCGCTCTCTCGCCCTCTCTCTCACTACCTTCCTTTTCTGGTAGCCTCGCCCGTCTGCTTCCGTACGTTCTCTGCACCGAGGTTGCTATTGCACACGCCTCCTACTTCTCTACACGGCTACTACGTGTATAAGTGACCCGAGGCGGCGCAAACGGAATCGCGCACCGAGTGCTAAGCGAAATTCGCTCGTAAAGCGCGACGGCATCGTTGCCGCTGTTGCCGCTATTGCTTCTGTTGTGCCGCTCCAAGGAGAGAAAACGTCGACGGGGTAGACGTGACGCGACGAGTGAAATACCCTAGCGCGATGAGGTGAATCAGCGGGAATTACTGCGGCTGCTAAATACACGATTTAGCTGGATTGCAAAGTTTTTAGGACGTAACAGAGAAAGAGAGAGAGAGAGAGAGAGAAGTTGTGAAATGACGGTTGACTGGCTTGTGTAGACGTTGCTGGTGGATTTAATCGAGTAAAAAAAAATCTAAATGGTACCTTGTTTAAAAAATAAATTCTAGTCTTGCACAAGTATAGTTCAATATTAAAGTCATAAATTTTGTGAAACTGCAATTATACTTATTTTATATATGGAAATAATTAACTTTGTGTAAATTAATTATTTATAATTTATTATTTTTTCAATGCCAAGTAATTGTATTACTAATACAATTTTATATTTTAAAAGAAACGTAAATCGTAAATGCATAAAATTCAAAATATACTCGAAGGTTATTATCACATAACGGTAGTATAAACTTTTCACTAAATTGTAGCAATTTCTAAATATTTTGATAAAAATTTTTAACTATTTAGTTGCTAGGTAAATCACTTTTTTATATCATGCTTAATGAGCAACAAAATATTGAAGCAATTTTCTCGTTGCGTCATAAAAAGTTATGACTTTTAAATATTGATGATGCCCACATTCCACGTTTTAATGGTACATTATTTTATGGGATACGATATGTATGTAATACAGTAATAGTAATTAATTTTTATAGTCCAAATACTTAAAAAATTTGCATATACAATGAAAAATAAAAATTTGATGTTTTCTTTCTACGCTAGATAAATACGCTATTTGTACTCTTGCATAATAAAAAGTTAAAAAAAACTAGAAAAGGGTAACTCTTTTTAAACAGTACAATCACAGAATAGTTAGATTTAATTTTAAATCATATCTTAATAACGATAAAAGAAATCGATCGCAACAAGATAGCATGGAGAAAGGGATAGCGCATAAACGTTGGCCCGACAAGAGCTCGGACTCGGTCAATTATGCAGAAGCAAATACTCGCGAGGCTGCGCGAAAGCAATTAGCCATTGTTTCATGTCCCGTTAAACGGGTAACGAATATCAACCAATGGTTCGAGGCGATAAACCGTATACACACAGTAAAAGCACTTATAACGCTACGCATCGCTTAAACCATTTGTTCTCTTCCAGTATACGCATGAGAGAGAGAAAGAGAGAGAGAATGACGCTTCGTTTTCATAATATAGCAGAGCTTTCCGTTCGATTACGGGACAGATTCGTCGGATTTCCAATTTTCTCGTGTTAAAATTCGTTCCCCTGTTTTTGTTTTTATCATCGACAGCATGACAATTTATTTTTGCGTACGCGTTCGCTTTTGTTATGTACGTGTTTACGCGCTCTTCTTTCTCTCGTTTTTTTTATTCGTTTGTTTTTTTTTGGCTTTTTTTCTTTCTTTTGTATCGCGCAAAAGAGTAAATGTGCCACCGGAATAATCGAATGTTGTTAACGCGAAATTACGAATAACGCCCGGTGAATTTCACCGGCGCCATTAACTTCTAACGAGACGATTATACGTTTAGTGCCGGAAATATATTTTTAGAAAACCGGGGCTTGCATATATACACACAGGTACACACCGGGGCGAGTAATATCGAGCTTAATATACCTTAATGCTGATCGTTCGACCGTATAGGTATGCGCGTAACCTAGCGAGCGAAGCGAGCAAACAAGCAGCTTGTGAAAATCCGGTGATTTGTGGCAATTATAAGTGCGCTGCTTTTATTTTCTCTTCCAATGATGTTTTATATTTCCACGTGTGCATACGGAATGTTCATAAGAACTACGGGAGTACTGCACTTCGCTGCGTAGTTATAAAAGCGAAAGTACTTTCTTTCCATGTACTTGTATTACATTTTGAATTTAAAGGAAGTCGAATAGATTCGAAAGTGCTCGAAAACAAATGCAGTGAATGAAGAGATTTTTTTTTTTAAATAATCCTCGATCGATGGCTTTCTACAGATTTAAAACGAAATCGAATGTTTTTTTCCTTATTCATGACTTTTAATGCATAGTTTATAATATTTACCGAAAATAACGTTTGAGTTTTAATTTGTTTTTAATACTTTAAAATTGATTCTATCGAAGACATTACTATAGTAGTATGTACTGTAAATCTATCAAAGATAGTATTACAGTACCATATTTAGTATGAACGATGTGTTAACATAAAACATTATTAGGTGTAAGGTTGAATAAAGCTTACGTGTATAAAATTTTATAACCATAATTTGTATTAAAGCTGCATGTAATCAATTAGTAATATTTTATAATGGATAAACAATGTCCCACTATTTTGTTCTATAGTATAGAATAAACTCTAATGTCCGTGGAGATACAATAGGATATAAAGTTGTCGTAACTGATCGGTTTGACAGAATCAATAAATATTAGTTATTTTATGATATTGCACAACTTTAATTTGGAAATGATAAAAGTTTTGATTGATTAAAATCACATGAGTAATGGCGTATTTTTACAGATGAATAATTTTGATTTAAAAATAATGTTATTCTTTGCTTTATTATACTAAACTCAAGTGCATTTTCTTTTATTCTTTTGACAAATAAGTTTATTGCGTTAATCACTGTATTTATTTTTAATTGAAATTTTAAGTAAAATCTTAAATATTTTTTGTAATTCACTTCACTTTACTACTAAGACTTCTTCTCGACTGCCACAGAAACTTTTTGAATAATGACGAACAATGATGAAAGTTTGTTTAATTTATGTACCATATTTCATATATTTTTACAACGTACGAGTATATGTAATTTACTTTACTGTTTTTTACTTATCTAAGTCTAAAAGCGATGTTGTCTCTTGTAAGTTATAGATACTGATAAATAATTATATTTTCTATGAATTGTATAAAAAAAATTTCAGCAAAAAACTTTAAAAAATTAAGTTGAGTTTTTATAAGTGGTTGATTCATTTTGAATTAAAAAATAAAAAATAAAATAAAATAACAATCATATAAAGTAATTAAAACTTAATTATTTAAAAAAATTTTTTTTTTAATTCAACATTTATTTAAATAATGTATAAAAATGTGAAATAATATCTTTCAAATAGTAAAAATAAAATAGAAATAGTTCAGGAATAAAAATATAACAATATTATTAAGTACTACATTGCAACAAAATTTATAAAAAGTTTAAGGAAACATTAATTTAAAAAAAAAAACTTGACCTGCTTCGGTTAAAAAAGTTGCAGAGTATATGGTTAAAGTTTTTGATGTGACATGTACAACAAATATAAGACCTAAGTTAATGAATATAGTATCTAACATATAAAATAAATGCATGTGTGCAAGGGCACTTCTTTTTCATGATTATGGAATAAAAATAATTATTTTTATGAAAAAATTCAAAAAAGTAACCGTATGAATTAAATTTTATAATAAATCTTCAATATTTCTGAAATATATTTTGATTATCAATTAAATTATTTGATATAATTATAATTAATAATTTTCAATAACGATATGTAGCATGAATTTGATTAAACAATTGATCGATAAATTCTTCATCAATAATTATTAAAATATTTAATTATAGACATTCCTCATGGCTTATTTTAATTTCTGAAAAATACGTTTGAATTTTTATTCGATTAAGAGAGAGAGAGAGAGAGAGCATTGGTGCTTGCTTCTCTTGCGTTCGCATTTTTTTTTTCTTCTCATGCGTATTAAACACTGATAAAAGTATTCTCGTCCTGCGTTCCACGAAATCATTATGCAGATTAACGTGACTCCCTTTTTAAAAAATCGTCACGAAACCGCATTATTTCCAATTTTACAGTCCATTAATTCTCGCTTAACATTTTAAGTTAAAATTCGTGTTTCTCCTAATGTTAAATTCTTCTTGAAGTTGTCGTAGCAAGTATATTTTTCTTTTTTCTCCTTGAGCCGAAGCAGAACCATTGAGAAAGAAAGTAAGAGAGAGAGAGAGAGAGAGAGAGAGAGAGAGAAAGCAAGAAATAGGCATACGAATGAGAGCAAGAGCTTTTGCAGTGCTACACTCGACTTTTCGCATCTACGTGGAGCTTGGCGATAATGAAGACAAATCTCCCATGCTCGATGACGGTTTATGAAGAACGAGCCGTTTACTCAAAACCGTTTATCTTAGACTCGTGCAATATAAGTCCGGAAGGCTAATAACATTATAAGAACATTCATCGTATACGCGTACCGTATTTATGACGGTAATTTCACCCACTAATGCCGGAAAAAATTTAATTTATCCATATTAATGCTTATTAATATTTTTTGAAGAGTTTTATTATAACACCTTATTCAAGAAAGATGTAAAGTTATTTCATACAGGATAGAATTGGAATTTTTTTTTTTTACAGAAAATTAAATTATATTATTTTTTTTTTTTTTTTTTGACATTTCATTGTCTTCAAAATTTATGTTAAAATTTTAAACTAAACATTATGTTAAACTTTTTTTGTTATCGAATATACCGTAAAATTTTTTCTAAACTTCGTTTTAAATTATTATTTTATTTACATCGATAAAAGAATGAACTTGATTTTAGAAAAATAATTTTGATCGTTCAAAAGAAAGTATTTACTGGATTCAAGAATTTCTGCTTTTGGTTTTTAATCTATAAGTATACATTAATGTAAAACCAGGAGCTTAAATTTTTAAATCAAATAAATATTTTTCTTTAAAATGATTTTCTTAATTCAAAATTATTTTTCTCTAATCAAGCTAATTTTTCTGTCGGTGTATATTTTATCAATTTAAAATTCGTGTTGAATAAATTTAAAATTGAAACGTTGAAAGCATACAGAGTATTTTCCAACAAAAAGATGTATTACAGCATAATTAAACGACAATATAATATGAAAATTAAGCCTTGAAATTCAAGTTAGCCGCGGTATAAAGAACAAAGTTAAGAAGAATAAGGGGTAGAAGAGGAGAGGGAAAACATAAGGAGAAAGAGAGAGAGAGAGAGAGAGAGAGAGAGAGAGAGAGAGAGAGAGAGAGAGAGAGAGAGAGAGAAGGTTGGTTATGTTAAACCGAACACAAGTTGGAAATCGAGCACATTCCGTCTCGGCACTTTACTCCTCCGCGAAAACTGAGACGCGCGAGAGGTCGAGCGCGCGCGCCGCCTGTTTATGGGCAGCCGATGTGGGGTTTGAATTTGTGAGCGACGTCGGGGGCGGCGCGTTGCTCCTAACGCTAACTTACTTGCCAAGTTTCGAATCGAATTTTCTTCGCAACCCTCTTACCGTGCCGTCTCGCCTTCTCTTTCTCTTTTCTTGCGAGAGTAGCTCGGTTCCGGGCTTTTCTCCGATAATTTCTATCACAGATACAATACAATGTCTTTTTTCTTTCTTTCTTTTTTTTTTTTACTCTTTATACGTTTCTTCGATCAAGAAAGGGAAAGAGAGACGAAGAACTTGCTTTCTTTCGGATTCTTAAATAAATTTATGACTCTTCTATCTACAAGGAAATTCGTTTGTCGAACAAATGCGGTTTGTGTTTTTTAAGATAAATATGTTTACGCTGAATAGATTTTCCGATTTCAACGTTTGGAAAGAAACAATTTCTGTATGTCAAGTATCTATGAATAAAAGCGATTTAGATACGTATTTATAAATGCCAGTCATTGATTCAAGTTTTATTGTAATATTTTACTGCAACGTTTTTTGAAAAAGCAAGAAGTCGTCAACAATTAATCGATTCTGCTATAAGAAGCAATTCCAAACTCAATTTTATAATTAGATAAACTCATTAAAAAATTTAAATGAACGAATAATATCAATTTTATTATCTATTAATTTTAATTAAATGTGTATTAATAAAAATAAAAAAAAAATGAATTCGTTTTAAAAACGCATCTTTATAAACTTTCAGGCATCTTTTTACGTTTTTGAAATAAAGCTTAAAAACTATGAACTCTATAAACTCTTAAATATGGCATAGAAATTTAGTTGAATGCAAAATAATTGTATATAACAGAGCCTTAAATTTTGCGAGTGCAAAAATTTTAAAAACTTAACTTTTATAACAATGTTTATTGTGTCAGAAAACTGATTTTCAAAAGTTTCCAAGGCTATAGGTAAACTTGAAAAGTGAAAACTTTATAATAACGAATTTATCAAAATAATAGCGTTAAGACGATAAAATATTTTAAGGTTGCTAAAGTTTCTGAATGCTTTACTCATAAGTGAGCGATAAATTTAATAAACTTTAATTCTACCCTTTAGTGGTCAATACAAATTTTTATTTATGATAAGTACAATAAAATATATCTTGTTACGTATATTTTACTTTAGATAAATTAACTTCAATAATATTATACACACTTTTTCAGTAAATATTATATATTTTTTCAATATTTTATATAAATTCATTCTCTGTACTTTAAAATAAAAATAATATTATTTTTGATATAGATAAATTTTTATATACACATTTATTAATTAATAAATATTAATTTCATATTGCATATTAAATTTAAATTTTTTATAAGTATTGGATAATATTCTTTGACTAATATTTTATCTTTATATGGTTAATGATAAAAAAAAACAAACAAACACCTTCATCATATTAATAAGCAACGTCACGGCGAAGAAAGGAAAATGCCAATACATTCGTTAGCACTTTTTCAACCGAGCCAACGAATCATCCCGCACAATGGCAAACTTTATATACACATACCAATAGACGAGTGCATATACGCAAGGCAAGATATCAATCTCAGTCGTTCGATTAAAAGAGAAGCCGAGAAAACAAAGCTGTATACGCAGGATAAACGCGCAGAAGAGGGGAAGGGATAGGATATCGGCGGGCCGCAGATGAAAGACGAAGGAGCGGGCACCGATGAAGAATGGCCTAGAAGTCCAGCGGTAGCAGCAGAGGCAGCAAATCAATGGTTGAGCGATGAGCTCTCGCGGAGAGCCGCCAAACAGGAAATCGAGGGACACCCGAGAGCACCGTTGACTCTCGTCGACTCGATAAACTAACCGTGTGTCCCACTCACTCTCTCTCTCTCTCTCTCTCTCTTTCTCTCCCTTTCCATCGTTTCGCTGTTAACACATTCACACTTAAACATATACCTATGTATATACACCCGTTTGAATTCGACAAAGACCTGATGTACGGACAGCCGAGTGAGAAAGAGAGAGAGAGAGAGAGAGAGAGAGAGAATCGTCCAGCAACGCAGTTGCGAACTTCCTGCGATCCTTGATTTCAATTTCCCGAGGCGCGATTGAGTCGATCGTCGCCGCGGAGTGTATTCGATGGCTCGACTACTCGCTCCGAGAGACTTTCTATTCTCGAGTTGTAGAACAAAGGAGGTCGCTAGAATGGCCCACGAGACATTTTCTTTGAAAAGAAAATTTAACGCTTGGTTGTTTATCGATTAATTAGTTTTAGCTTAACTTCGAGTTATTTTCTTTTGTAATTATTTGTCTCTTAAAATTTATCTCTGAATTACGACGTTCGAATATAACGTATAGTTATCAGATATACTTAATCGCATTCTAATACATAACATCGTAAATTAATCACACTTTTATAAATAGCCTTTATAAATATTTTTAACGCTTTTTAAAATCTACGTTTAACAATAAATAAAGTTTAAATGAAAAAAAATAATAATAATAAATAAATAAATAAATAAATAACTAAATAAACAAGTATTTAAAATAAAAATTAAATTTTCTGTTAAACTACGCTGATGAATTGACAATACACTGTATTCATAATTTTCTGCAACTTAACGAGCAAGAAGACACAACCAAATTCAAATATACACTCATGAGTCATTAACGGTTAAATATGAATCGCCTTTACGCGGGAGGATACGAATTCGCGCCGGTTTTCCAGTCGGCAAAGCGCAAGTTAACCTTCGCCGCAGACTGCAGTCGACAACGGCAGCATCCCGGTTAAATTAAACAAAAGAGTTGAGGCGCCGTGAGTCTTGCATTTATGTACACCTATATAGATATGTACACACTTATACAACAAACTAACTCGCTCAAAACCAACAGGCATTTGTTGTGCCTGTCTATTGAGAGGCACTAAAAGAATGAGCGGAAGACGAGACAGTCGGAGCGAAACAGGGCAAAGTGTACGCCGACGTCGAGAACAAAGCCGTGTCGTAGATATCGCGTTTACTCTTTATTTTTTCTCCCTCTCATTCTCTCATTTTCTCTCTCTCTCTCTCTCTCTCTCTCTCTCTCTCACTCGTAGAATAAAGTAGAAGAAGCTCGAAGGTAAATACGTACAGAAATAACAACTCGTCTTTTCGCGAGGAAAAGAGAGAAACATGCGCGTCTGTGTAATACGCGTGCATTTTTCTCCGCCCTCTGTAATACGGTCAGCGCGAGGCTCGCTTTCACCGATACACATATACGTTTACGCGAGCTGTTCTCTCTTCGTTTTTCTCGTTGTTACCGCTACGGATGCTTTTGTGCGGAAAGGCTTCCTCCACTCCTCGACCGCGGATGCTACGCTCCCTCTACCCCAGCCCCTCCCTTCAACATAGCTCCGCAGGTGGTCGTGCAAGAAAGGGTTGTCTTTCTTTTTCATTCAATTTTTTTTAAATCTTTCGTATCTCTCTTTTTCTTTTCCTTTTTTTTTTTTTATGTTTCATTTTCACTCACAGTTTTTCTTTTATCTCCTTCCTTTTTTTTTACTCTCTCTCTCTCTCTCATTTTTTTTACGATGAGATTTTTTTTCTCTTCTTTTTCACTGTGTCATTAACGAAAAGCAAACGTGTGCGTGTGTATACGTGTGTCCGCGGAGCTATATCGCTTTTTCTCTCGTCCAAGCGTGCTGTGAGGCTGTCCTGGAAAACAATGAAAAATCGCACATCGCACCAATTGGAAGTATGAATCGCCCGCCATTTAACAATGGAATTACTTTGTTCCTCTTTCTCTTTTTTATGATGGAAGATGGAACAGAAGGGACTTTCTTCTTTCATGAAGCGAATATTACGTTATTAGTTTTTTCTAGACCCGCTGATTTATGGTTGAGCTTTTCATTTGTTAATAATTTCATAATATTGTCTTACGGAAAATGACACTGCCGTCTTTTTATTTTACCAACGATAATTTTATTTATTTTACGAAATGTTACATTTTAATGTTAAAAATAATTAAATGAAAGAAATAATTTTGTATGAAAACTTTCTTTTTCGTTTTTTCTCTTCCTTTCTCTTTCATTCGGTCTTTCTATCTATAGCAGGAATTTACATTAATTTATATAAATTTTTTATAAGTTATTTTTGCACGACAAAAGATTTTATCATACAACAATTTTTACACCATTATTACTTTGCAAACGTTTATAATAAATAAAAAAATGTTATTTTCAAGTTTGTTGCATTTATAAATTTTACAGAAATCTCCTTTTTCTTTTAACGCGTAAAAGTTTTTTTTCAAGAGTAATTCATTAACACGTAGCGTTTGAAAGTTTTTCGTTATTTCGAAAAAAATATTCAGCTGCCCCTGGTGAAATTCACGCAATGAATAGCGCCTCTCGCATTTGATCGCCCAGAGATAAAAAAAAAAAAAAAAATGAAAAAAATCCAGCAAAAAGATAGACGTCACGCAAACAGATATTTCGAGCTCAACTGCATTTATTCTCTGCTATGAGTCTAGATAGGAGAAAAAAAAAATAAATAAACGGAGGCAATATGGGTATGATACTACGTAGATATACTGCAACTTGCGTGTATATAACTACATATTACTTTGTGGGTCATTATATATTGAAACGAAAAGGTAAATCTTTAAAAGTAACCAAAAGGCAAGTACTTGGAGGGTTCGAGAGTTTGTAATCTTTATTTTCTTTTTATCTGGATTTTTTCTTTTAAAGTTTAATGCAATTTTCTTTTAAAGATTTAATAAAACTACGTTTTATTCTGTAGTTTTTTTTTTATATAAAACATAGTTAATTATAACTTGAATAATTAAAAAAAAATTATTTATATCGATAATTTTATTAATACAAGCTATATTTTAAATTAAATAATTTTTTATGCATAATGTAGCATAATATTTTTAATTTTTCATTTATTATTTTTTTAATATAAATTTAATAATTCAGAGCATACTGTAATGATAATTTAAAGGTTAAAAGTTTTCGGCAGAATATTATTATTTGTGAAAATCTTACAGATTCAAAGGTTAATTAATTTATGAGAATCCAGATTTATATTGTGTAGCAACGTAAAAATAAAATAATATTCTTTTATTTTAAATTAATGTTAATGATTATTTGATAAATAAGTTATTTGAAATTTAATTATCGAAATATTGTAATAAAATAAAATATTAACTTTTAATTTTCACTTTGTAACAGCTATTTTAAAAGAATTATGCAAAAACAACCATTAAAATGTCTTCTAATATTAATCACATCTTTATTAAATAAAATCCTCGCTATTTTAATTCTCAAATATTAAATAAAGTTTTCGACAATAAGTCTCGCAGCTAACATTAAAATATTTTTTTAATAATGCGAGAAAAAAATTTTTTTACAAAAATACAATATTGTCAGTATATATTGGTAGAGCTGAGATACAAATCGATGTTTAGAAGTTGCGATGTGTGACAACAATTTTATATACATATGGACTTGAAAAAATATTTAAAAATTACTCGTCGATTTGATCGCTAAAATTTTCAAGTAAATTCTAAAACAAATGAACGAATCGCTACATGAATCTTCCGCCGATTGTTCGAGCTCAAAGTTCATTCAATTATTTAGACAGGTAATAAAGCGTAAATAATAAGGGCGTAATAAAATCCCTCGATATCTTTTATTTAAATTTTTTAATCACGCACTCGTGGCTTTCTCCTCTCCCTTGCGCGATATACTCGTAATGTATAATATTCATACATCCAGCTGGGACTGGGCGACGAAATGCGACTCCGCTATGTAAATCCCATTCTGATTAACACCCCCGTTGTATATACACATATAGATGCACGCTCGTACACACGTAAATGGGACAGAGACGTTATGTAAACTGCAGAAAGGGCATGCGTATATGAACCAGTTGAGCCCGTAACCATTCTTCTGTTACTCCACCTCCTCTTCCAGAGCTCGTGAACACCGCGTCGGTGGCACATTCCATCAACGAAACTGACGCTTGCGTTCTCCCACTCTCTTCGCATCTCTTTATCTTCTCTGAAACTTCACTCTGATACGACTCTATACATGTTGATTATACATGTGTATATATATATATATATATATATATATATATATATATATATATATATATATATATGTTCGCGTTCGCGCGTTTTGCCACAGGCGCGAAAATGCTTTGATAATTTAACGCGACACGTTGTTAAGTACTGCATTAAGATTGTTCGGCATTTGATCATCTTAAACGGCTGCCTCTTCATTTTAATTATCAAGGATTCTTATTCTTATATTATTATTATTATTATTATTATTATTATTATTATTATTATTACGGTAACGATCGATCATTTTAAAGATAAAAATATGATGCATAACATCATTATTATTAGCAGTTGCCATTCTACGAATATTTGCTGCTATAAATTTTTGTTATTATCTAATATAAGTATGTAAAAATAATGGTAATTTATAAAATAATACAAATTTTAAAATAATATATCTAAAGATTGTCGCAGTGATATTGATACGGTACTACGTTGATGAACTATATACAAAAAAAAAAAAAAAAAAAAAAAATACTTAATCTAAACATTATTCCATTTTTTATTTCTGAATATTTAACGCATACATTTTATAAATTCTCAAATTTTCTGTATGGTGCAATAACACTTACAGAGAGTTTTAATATATTTAATAGAATCAGTATGTATTAAAACGATACGTTAAGCTTAAAGTAGATGCTATAATATTCTACATGAATTTTTTTTAATATTCTTACATGTATTTTTTTTAACAATTTTAAAATTCATTTGTTAATAATTTTTTTTTCTTTTTTTTTTAAATATGTTTTAACAAAATATTTATAGTTCAATAAAAAAAATAGTTTAGTTTTACAAAATTCATAAGAGAGTAAGTAAAACAAACATTTTTTTTAAATAATTGTGTCAAATTGCTGTTATGTGATATAAAACATTTAAAAAAAAGTATATACATGTTTAGATAATTTTTGTAAGTTATAAAATATATTTTTATATGTCGATCATGAAAATTTATTATATTTTTAAAATTGTCTATCATAAAATAAAGAATATTTATTTTTCGATAGTACGTTAACTTAATATCAATGCTAAAAAATATTATTTTTATTTTGTATTTTTAATATATATCTGAGTTCTTTTTATTGTGTTTCACTGTTGGTTTTTTTCTTTTTTTTTTTTTTTTTTTGTCAAATCTATAAATAATTTTAAAAGAGCTTTGAGATTTCAATCCTCACGCAGTGTATTCCATGTATGTAGGCCTGCTTGAAAGGGAGAGGGAGAGAGAGGGAGGAGCGGGTAAAAGAACGAGTGAGAAACGTTTCACAAAGAAATAAACGTCGTGTTCACAAGTAAAAGTATAAAAAAGTCCTTTAAAAGCCTTTCTTGGTTGTTTGCGATGACTTTTAGAGAAGAATGCGGCCCCGCCAGGAAAATAAACGACCTCGTGCGCTTGCGCTCGCGCTCTCACGAGGTTCAAACTCCTCTCCAAACAAGAACGAGTCCAATGAGGATGAGAGAAAAGGAGAGAAAGGGAAAAAGGGAGAAAGATCTAATTTAGACTTTTAATATTCCAGCTGTATAAAACTTGGGTCGCGCGATCACGGAAGAGTTCACGCGCGGATACTTAAAATTTTGGAGTTCGGCGACGGTTAAAGTTATATAATGCAACGATCACGTAGGAGTCGTTTTTATCTTCAGCTTCTCGTAAAGCGTCGCTCCTTAAAGGACGACCGCTTCTGAAATTTTAAAGTCAGTCTCATACGTGGACTCCTTTCCTTTTATGTACATTCCAAGATATAAGTTTCTCGATCTCCTTTTTTTTTTGTAGTTTGCTCCTTGACGCTCTCTTCTTCTCTCTTTCTTTTTCTAAGTAGAATGTACAGTAACATTCCGGCACGTTTTCGCGAGAAAATAATCTGGTCTCTTTTCATTTTCGTCGCTTATAAATTACCGTCTTTCTCTCATAGAGTTATGCCTGTTAGCGCGAAACGTAACTTTTCCTAAAGACTGGATGCGTTAGAATTTTCTTCTACCAAGGGCTGCTTTTTCTCTCTTTCCCTTTCCCTCGGCTGCGTTTTTATTTTCTTTTTTTTTCTATAGAGTTTGTTATACTTTTTATTTCATGCTCCACAAAGTTACTCTTATTTTTTTTTAAAGGATTACACATATATTTTAATGTCTGTCAGCTTTTATATTTTTATACTTTAATTTCGTGCTCTATATGAAGTAGTATACGCGTTTCGCTAACGTAAATTAAAAAAATTATTTTTTGTTTTAATGTAAATGGCACTTTTTGAATGTTCTACCTTTTTTTCTTTTCTCCATTTTTCTAAAGATTTTCTAAGTTTTTTTGAGACTGACAAACGGTAATTATTTTATAATTAAAGTAATAGAATCAATTTTTTAAATAAAGAAAAATTAAATATTATCTCTATTTTGTATACATTTTTTGTCTTAAAAAGTAATTTTAGCTCTTTAATTATTTTATATAGACAGTTCTCGAACACAAAATAAGTAACTAAATATTTACAAAAAGAACATACAGTGTTTAAGTACGGGGAAAATTTCAATTTTTAAAATTTATAAATTATTTTTTAATGATATAAATAATAAATAAATGTAAATATACAAATTTCACACCAACATTTACTAAATTAATTTTTTTTTTTAATTTTCATAAACGTTTTTTAATTTATGTAAAGTTGAAATCTGTTTTTAAAAATGTTTTTAAATTTAATTAATTAATTAAATTAAGTTTTGTAGAAAATTTCATTGAATTAATATTTCACTTAAAATTATTGTAGTTAGTAAATTAAAATATTTATGGTAAATCATAAATAAAAAAAAAAAAAAAAATAATAATAATAATAATAATAAAATGTAAAAAAACATAAGCTGCCGTGAAAAGCAAACATTGTTAAATCTTTGCTGATCTACATATAATATGCTGCATAATCTTTTTGCACTAAAATGCTCTCCAATAATGACCACACGAAAACGAATAGCAAAAATTAATCTTTTCTATTCATTAATATTATATTTTTCCCTTTCACTGCTTCAAGGAAATTTTCTTCCTCCCTTCCTCTCTCTCTCTCTCTTTCATACACACACTTTTTCTTATCCATAATAAGTTCTATCGTAAAAGTTTTTAATTAAATATTGTGGTTCCTAACAAAATTACCATTTGCTTTGATTTAAAAAGATCGAATTATTTAGAAAAAAAAATTATCATTTTGTTTTGCTTAAGATAATTCCTTCCTTTCTTTTTAAAACGCACTTCTTAGCAAATGTGTATTGAATATGAATGGCTCTTTTAAAAACTTCAGAGGTTTTTGAAAGTTTGCTTGAAACTCTCGAAAAAGCTTTGCAATTAATGCAATAGATACGGCTTTGTACTTATTAAAGGATTTTAGAAGCAGACAAAAAAAAAACAATACGGATTATAAACTTATTAAAATCTCTTAAGTCAAAAGTTTCTCATCGAATTTTTTAGTGAATTTTAAATATTGCTTTATTGATATTCGAAAATAAAAATAACCCGATAAGTTATTATTAAAAATTTTTATTGTAATATTTAAAGTTTTGCTGTTATAGCACATTAAAATATCAAAGAATCAATCTTACTAATTCTAATAATAATTAACATTGTATAATTCTAATAATAATAACAACCGTAAAAAATTAAAACAATCTTTAATCGTTAGAAATGGTTTGAAGAAAACAAAATAAGCCGAAGATCTGCGGCCGGTGAACGTCACTTGGTGTATCTACATATAAATACTTGCCACAAGATTTGGTAGAGTTTCATCCTCTTTATGGGACCAAAGTTGCACGAAGCTGTCTGTTCTCACCTCGCGCTTGCAAACTTGGTGGACAACTTGTACGTGAGAAATACAATGGAAACACGAAAGTGTTGAAGTTTTCAAAGTTCTTTGTGCGTGGGTCGACAAGAATTTTTTAAATATCGTATATAACGAACTAAAATAGAGAAATGTTCCATTTTATTTAATTCAGTATTATAAACATGCATGTAGTAAGAAACAGAAGACGTTAGATAGGTGGAAAACTTAATTGAAATGGAAACTAAAAAATACTGCGCACAAAATTCTAAAAGATAAATCAGAAAGTAAAAAATTGCTGGCTAAACCTAGAAAAAATGGGATGTCAATATTAAATGTGATTTAAAGGAAGTAGGTCGGAACCAAACGTCACGAGTAAAATTAGTCCAGCGTAGAGAAAAATAAATCATTATGTTAGTACGGTAATGAATTTTTTTATTTCAAATATTAAATTAAAAACAAAGAAACAAAAAACAAATAAAATTCTTTCAAATATCAATTTTATAAAAAATTATTCATTTTTAACTTTCTATATACGAGATTATTTTACGTTATGTGCTTGAATTTTAAATTACTTTATTAACATTTGATCAATTTAATTATAAAACTATTCTATATTTACATTTCATATTTAAATGAAAATTTACATATCTTTGTAATATACGAGTTAATTGATATTTTACATCATAAAAGATTTGTATACTTTAATATAATCAATCAAAGTGAATTACTTTTGAAGTCAGACGAATCTTAGGTTTATTATTATATTAAATTAATATCGAGAGTAAACTATTAATGAACTATTAACATCGAGAGTACGACTACTACCGCTAATAAAGATAAAGAGATTTAAAAAAGAAGAAATAAACTCAGTTTCGAAACTGAACGCGGATAAAAAACAAGATCAACAAGAATCGAAACTTGCGAGAGAAATGAAAGAGAAAGAGAAGCTGGCACGTGGTAAAGATCGCGTTATTCACACCCCTCATAAAATCATATCAGCCATGTAAAAAAAAAGTCAAAAGTCTTAAAGTGGCACGGGATAGTAGAGTCAGTCCAAATATTTTTTAGGAACTCTTCCGTCCTATCGTGGATTTGCAACGCAAGCCACTCAACGCTGAGCTCAAGCTTTCGTCGAGCATCGTCTTATTCTCAAATCCTTTTTCCGAGAATATTCGAGCACGCGCAAAGCGCCTTTGTGCGCTTCGACGAATCCGCGAATTATTTTTATAAGAACTATATCGATCCGTTCAACTTTTGAATGAAAATAACTCTCGGATGTAATATTTTGTACTTCTTCAATATATAACGATAATTACAAGGTAAACGAGTAAATTTACATCATAAAATGTTCGAATTTTTTGCAAATAGTTCAAGTTAATTTAAATTTATTCTTCAATTAATTCTTCAAAATGTTACACGAATTTATTTTATTTATTCTTAATGTATTAAATCAACATTAAGAATCTATTTTACTAAAATTAAAAAAAAAATCATTGTCGATATTTGGTCGTAAAAAATAAAGCAAAATGAAAACTGTTTTTTCGAAAGTAATCTTTTCCATCGTGGTTGTTATCGAAAAACAACATCTCGAAGATACAGTTAAAGCTGCGTTACTCTACTAGAAGCACACCGTTAAGCAACAACAAACTCCGAGCAAAATAAAGAGAACGACCCGCAACGAATCGTTTATTTTTCTTTAATCACGCAAAGGTTCAAACCGAGAAAAAAGTGTACGTGTGTGCAAGTGGCTACGTGTATATAAAAAAAGAGAACGAGACGCGTAGAGGCCTTATGGGCCCGTAAGCGTGTGACTGTTACTTATATAGATAAAAAGAAAAAGGAAGAGAGAGAGAGAGAGAGAGAGAGAGAGAGAGAGAAAGAGAAAGAGGGGGCTTTAGCGAGGGGAGTGCAAGAAAAGTTTCCTTTTCCGGAGTATGTGACAAGTGCACTCGAGAACTCGGAAGGTTAAAGTCGGTAAGCGAACGCCGTCGTGTCGAGCGCACTTTTATACCCTAAGACACAACGACGCTCGGCTACGACCATGAGTAGAGATAACGTTTCGTGCTGGAGAAAGAGAGATAATACGAGAATGAAAGGGAGGAGGAGGAGGAGGAGGAGGAGAAGGAGGAGGAGAAGAAGGTAAAGGAGAAGGAGAATTTTCACGAAGACGACGAGTGCACACTCGGTCACGCACTTTCCAATCATTGCCGCCACCTGCACTGCGACGACTTTTTCGATTTCGTTTAGATAGTCTCTCTTTCTTTCTCATAACGAGTTGCACGATTGTTGTGTAAAAAGGAAAAAGAGACGATGAAGTGATTATGAGAATTTTTTTCAGATTCGTTATCGAACCCGGAGTTGTGATTATTTTAAATTGCGTGCTAGTTACTTTTTAAAGCAAGTTATTGCATATTCAAGCTATAATATTAATGTTTGCAAGTGTGAAAATTAGTAGATTTTGAATAATCGCATATTGATAAATTTAATTAACAATTTCCTCAAAGTAGTTATCCTGCATTTGTTGTTATATGCTAAGTGACTGTGAAGAGAAAACAACTTTAAAAGTAGTAAAACTAATAAAACTTGAAAATCTATTAGTAAAGAAGAAGTTGAAGTGTTGAGCTTACGACACTTGACTTTCTATATGAGAGTTTCAGCTTGTTTACACCTTGACTGTGATGATGTTGATGGTTCTCGGCGAGATTGGAATCCATCCTTTTCCTTTTTCTCTTTTAAACCGATTTTATTCATCAGCACGAGTCGTAGCGAGAAATTTACCGAGTTCAAATAATACGGATGAAAAAACCTTCGTAAATTTACGGTCGCACGAGGTTTTAAGAGCCATAATTAAAATGTGCGAACATTTGAAATACACTTTCTTTAAACTTTGCAACTTTGTTCTTATTAAAAAGTTTACGAGCGCGATATTAGTTGGAGGGCGTAAAGGACAAGGAAGTGAATGAACCATGAGATAATAATGGCTAATCATTTAATTAAATATCTACAATGAAAATATCTTATAATTTATTAATTAGGAATGATTTGTTAATTAAAAAGGATATTTTTTTAAGTGGAATTTTAAAAATATATTCTAGTTTTTTCAAAGCTACCTTACTGTAATCTCACTTCAAAAAGGATGAAATTCAATGAATTAAATGAAGTTTAATGCAGTAATTTTTTTTTTTTCTCTCAAAAAAGTTTATGTGTATATACCAGGCTGTTCAAGTTAGTTAAGTTGTTAAGTTTTGCGGTTGATAAGTTTTGCGGTTCAATAAGAGAGGGTGTTGCTACTAGCCTAAATTTTTTTTTTGTTATGTTGGTACACTCTTTATATGAACGTATGTGAAGTTTCATTTCAATCTGTCAATTCATTCTTTGTTTATAAGCCATTTAGTATCGACGTGTCACAATATTTTTTTTACAATGGAAAAAATCAAGTATCGTGCAGTGATTGAATTTTTATTTTTGGAAGGTTTAAAAGCAAAGGAAATTTATGAACGAATGTTGAAAGTGTATAAGGACTCTTCACCTTCAATTAGCACAGTAGAAAGATGGGTTGCTAAATTTAAACGTAGTCGTACAAGCCTTGAAGACGATCCACGTCAAGGACGTCCAAAAACAGCAACAACACCAGAAATAGTAGAAAAAATACAGAATATCGTATTGGAAAATCGTCGAGTGACTAGAAGAGATTTAGTAGAAGCCCTAGGCATCTCATTGGGCAGTGTAAGCAATATTTTGACTGAAGTTTTAGGTTTCAGAAATCTGTGTGCACAATGGGTGCCGACTTTCTCAGCAACATTTAGAGCGTTTGCGAAAGGATAAAGTGGATTTTGTGCGTCGATTCATCACTATGGATGAGACTTGGGTCTATCACCATGATCCTGAATCAAAACAAGAGGCTAAAGAGTGGTGTGAACCTGGTTCTTCGGCTCCGAAACGAGTTCGACTTGGCCAGAAATCGGCCAAGAAGGTGTTAGCATCAGTTTTTTGGGATGCGAAAGGAATTTTGTTTGTGGATTACTTGCAAACTGGTAAAACAACAAATTCTGAATATTATTGTAACCTTTTAGACCATCTGAAGCTGAAAAAATTCGTGAAAAAAGACCCGGTTTGCAGAAGAAAAAAATCCTTTTTCATCAGAACAATGCACCGTGTCACAAGAGCATTTTGACAATGGCTAAAATCCATGAATTAAAGTTCGAATTGTTGGAGCATCCACCGTATTCACGAGATTTGGCCCCTAGCGACTTCCATCTGTTTCCAGACCTAAAAAATTTATGCGTGGAAAGCGTTTTTCATCGAATGATGAGGTCATAACAGATGTGGAAGCGTATTTTGCAGCCCTTCCAGATTCTCACTTCAGGGATGGAATTCATAAATTGGAATCTCGTTGGAACAAGTGTATTGATGTTCAGGGAGACTATACTGAATAATAAAGTATATTTCAAACCATAAAATTGTGTTTTTCTTATCGAACCGCAAAACTTATTGAACAGCCTGGTATATGTTAAAATTATTGAATGTCAATCATATAATGAAATAATTCACTTTGTTTATTATTGATGACGAATATTTCTTAAGATTAACCGAAAACCATTAGTTATATATGCAAATTTTTTATTTTAGATATAAAAAAAACCAAACAAAACTTTTAAAAATAAATCATCTAATTTTAATAAAGTTTTATGTGTTTATCCCTATTCTGATTATTAGATTATCAGTACATTTTAGGTCAATTCATAGAGACATTACCGAGAAATTGCAAAATTAAAGAAAAAAGAAAAATTGTTTTTTAGAAATCGAAATATCTCTGCTACTAGCAAAACTAGCTTTAAAATTATTTAAAATGATTTTCGACCTCACAATGCAAAAATAAAATAAATAAATTGGGACAAAATAGGGTGAAAATCGGTCAAGTAGTTTCAGGAGTATATATACTTCTATGTCTCTACCATACATATCCACACGAATATTTTCTAAATACATTGTATTTTGACTGTAAATGTCACAAAATATGTTTCTATTGTCTAAAAACAAAAAAATTTTCACGATCAAAAAGTTTCCTTTCTATAAAGCAGCATGTATAAATATTTGAAATAGTTTTAATAAATAGAATTATTTTAATTATAAGTGCGCGTCAATATAATAAAGACAATGTAAAATAAATAAAAAAGCCATTAAATTTTGAATTTTATTTATAGTAAAAGTGTTACATGCAAATAAAAAATCAAGATATTACGACTAATAAAAAGTTATTGAAATTTATCATATTGATTTGCATGAAAAAAGATTGAAAAAGAAAACATCAACGAACAAGTGAGTAACATTATGTACACGCAGTCGCGAATGTAATTCTTTGTGTTTGTGTTTATTGCTTTAAATGTTCCTGCTCAACAACGTCTGTATGCACACTATCAGTGAGTCATATGATGTACACATACCAACATTTACTTTATTTATTCCCTGCTGTTTCTGACAATTTGTTTAAAAATATGCGATGTAAAATTATACAAGGTTATAACTTGTTATTTAATTGCAATTGAAATACATTTTTTTTAATTTTGCATCAATAAAATATCAACACATTTTTTAAAATTTACCATTAATCAAGTAATATTATTTTTAAACAAGTAATTTAATAATTTAATTAAAAGTTAATACTTTCATTTTAATTTGATAAAACTCGTCTACTATACTAAAATTTTACTAAATAACGGCGACGTCAAAGTTTATCATTAAATTTAATGTCTGGATTTTTTTGTGGACTAAAATTAAAAGTACAATATTTTTAAAATACAAGTAAAATATTTTAAATGCTGTAAATTGATAAAAATATGCAAATAATGTATAGCTGACGATATAGCGTAAGTAGTTCCTTTTATCTGCAGTAACGAAGAAGTACAAATTAACAAACGCGGTAGTTTGTTTACAAAATAATTATGAGGATATTATTATATATTTTCTATATATTTTACAGAATTTTAGTTTCACTTTTCTTTGTATTCATATTTCATCTACTGTGAACACTTTGATATAATTAATCATCGGATGTAATGCTAAAATCAAACTTAATACGGATACTAGACTTCTAATAAAACCAAAAGATTTACGCTATTTAGTTTACTTATAAAGTAGGAGCACGAATACGATTATCATTGTTTGAAAAAAAGACATTTCTTACGAGTATCATGAAAAAGTAAAATAACGCGAAAAAAACGCATGTATCCTTTAAACATCTGAGAGAAAGAGGAAGAGAGAGAGAGAGAGAGAGAGAAGAAAAAGAAGGTCGCTAAAGAGTAAACGCGTAAAGCAAAATGCATAAGTATTGCAGAATATTATGGCTCTATTCGCAGATATCCTTCTTCGGCAGACTTAAAGTGACGCACTTAAGCTTAGTAGTGTGTTTAACGACGATACGAGCAAGTAATTGCATTCTCTTGCTCTTTTCTCCTTGTACTCTTTCTTTTCCTCTCTCTCTCTCTCTCTCTCTCTTTTTCTCCCTCTCTTACGCGAGACTTTCTCTGTAGCTCTTTGTAATTCCGAAACTTGAAATACAAAGAGTAAAATGTATATACAACCAACATCTGTGAAGTCTCGGCAAAAGTCACGCCCTCGAGCTCCGACGTGCGCTTGCTCCAATTTCGATGCAACAATTAATATTCCGAGGAATTACGTTGCCTGAGCGCGCCACTTTCCGAGAGATAGAGTAGTTCTTGCGCTATTCGAGCTCTTTGATTATCTGCAGATGTATGATTATACCAAAAACTGATTTGAATTCCAATGGATTAAATATTCCTAAATATGTTTAGTAACGTTTAAGTATTATTATTATTTTTCCACGGTCATGGAGAATTTAATAAATAAATTATGTTGCGTGATAATTTTTTAATGATAATGATAGATAAAAGTATTGTTAATAAACTATTACGAAAATTAAATTAGACGAGCTTAGGTGTTTTAACATTTTCAGCGGTGATGTAGTATTGCATATTTATTATTACCTGAATGCTATAACAAAAAGAAGGTTGAATCCAACAAAATAAATCATGAATAATTACTAATTATTATAATAAATGAATTGGAATTTGATCATAGATGTATCTAAAATATACATATAAATAAAAATATCAAATTTGTATGAGCTTTAATGATAAATACGACTCTACCATAATTCTTACAGTCGTTAAGTGTTCTTAATATCTCACATAATCGTAGTAGCTGTAATAAAGATTGTATTATGAATATTTTCAAATGACAATAAAAACCTTTCTATAATAGAAAATTTTTATAGATATATTTTTAAAAAATGAGCAAGAATTTTAATAAATTAACAAAAATAAAAGAAATTTATTTAGAAATATTTTTTGTGCAGTCACATTGTATTGAAATGATTCAAAAGCGTTCATTATATATCGATTGTTACTATTGTTTTGAAAAAATTTTCAAACAAAGCTAAAACAAATTATCAAATTTTGTTTCAAACATATTTAAAAACTACATACGCGCATGCTATCGGTGATTTCGTTTTTATATGACTCGTATACACACAGGTATACATTCGCGTATTCGTACTTTCGAAACGAAAATAAGATAAACAACTTGTCAAAACTTATGAAACTCGAAATTTCTCATATTCGAATATCGCTGGCTAGAGGCATCTCATAAATATATAAGCTAGCGCCGCGAAAACGAGCTCTAAAAGGCTTCGACAAACGCTTGACTGAGTAATTCGAAAAGTCCGAGGGACGATGAGGATAAGTGAGAGGATCGATCGAAATATTCGCTAAGTACCACTTTTCCCTTGCATCGCCAAAAGCTGCTCGCGTCGTCGTCTTTCCTTCCGTTCTAAAAATAAAGTTTCGACGTTTTTCTTCTTGTACATCTTTTTGACGTCTCTATACGATCTCGAGAGAGCATACGCGCATACGTGTACGTAACATACTGTAAAATTGTGTGCAAGAGAGCGAACGGAGAAGTGGCGAAAGTTGGATAACACACGTACGATTACCGGAATTGCGTGCGCGACGATACATATACCCGGTACATATAATGACGTTACCTACGAATGAGCCAGCAAGTGTAAGCGAAAGAGAGATAGAGAGAGAGAGATTGACTCACCTTGTACGTTGATAGGTCCTCGACGACGCAAGAGAGAACTGCCTCCCGCCCAACTGGAATGGTCACGTTTGATATTGGCTCGGAGAAGGTTGGCCCCTCTATAACATACGCAGAGATGCAGTCGCTTTAGTAAGTGAGCTCTCGCTTTTGCGCTACAGTGTGCCGCGTCAGCGATACCGGTATAATGATATATGTTATGTGTAAGAGAGAGAGAGAGAGAGAGAGAGAAATCAAGGGAAAAGGAGAGATGAAGAGTTTCAGCCGAGTTGTATACATGTCGGACTGCGTGCGCTTTTGTACGGTGTGTGGGTGTGCAAGGAGTTCGGTTAAATCATAAGTTTACTTATATGAATTGTTAAAGTTTGGGAAGTGGATTTACTTGAAATTGATTCGAAAATATTTATAGAGCAAATGCGGTCTCATAAATATTAAAACTCGTATTTCAAGAAGGTTTTGGGGAGATTTTCTATGCAAATGTACAACATAAATTATAAATTATTAAAAAATCCTTAAAATAATGTTTTTTTTTTTCTAATTTGTAGGCTATGTATACTAATTGGTAATCGTAATAAAGTTGTTGAAATATATAGTTTACTTCTATTATTATTTGAGAAAAGAACATTTATACAAAGGAATTCTGCCGTTATTGAAATAATATACAAACTAATTCTGCACTTAATATTGAAATAAGATGTCAATAACATTTTACTACTAAAACTGTAAACTACTAAAAATATAATTCGAAAATAAGTGTAACACAATAATTTAAAATATTCTTTGGTTAAAGAAGAAAGTTTTAAAGACATATATCATAGTTGCAAATTTAGATATTACAATAAAAAGGGGCGTAACGTGGACAGTTCACAAAGAAGATGTTGTAAAAATGGAATTCATCCCGCATGCAAATTATAATAATTTTTTTTTTTTTTTTTCATGCGAAAATGTATAAATGTTAAATATTTATTTTTATTAAAGATAGTATGAAATTATAAATTATTTTTCATATTTTTTTAAATTTGTTAAATTAATGTGACATCTTAACCGTACGTGTGGGTAAGATGTCACTTTTGCGTTACTTTGTTTATTTTCTATAATCTATTAACAAAATAAAGTTTATGAATATTTTTGTTAGATATTTTATAGATATTTATAAATTGTACATAATTAAATAATAAAAATTTAGTTTCACACTCATGCGTATTTTTTTAAAACTTTCTCCTTAGGTGGGACGACTTTCCCCGACTTACTATATATCTTGAGATATACCTTATACCTTATAACGAGCAATATAAATATCATATCGTCTCAGTACATAGCAAGAGATGCACGGAAGTAATCTTCTTACAACTAATATTAAGACGTAATTGAAACAGCCCATTATTCTAATTGACCGATTAAGTAGTTTCGCAGTAGGATACAAATGGTTGGATGAATAGCGGTCTCCTTCTCCTCATTATCGTGCTTCTCCTGTGTAATCTTGCGGACTCCAAGGCACCATTTAAGCGTAAATGCGCGTTGGCACATATATTTTACAGCAAAGAAAGCGATAAAACGTAATCACGTGAGCAAACACGAAGATCGGCTGGCTTCGAGGTCGAATGAGTTCGATATTTGGATGTGGCAAGATGCGCGGCATATGCGGCTCTGTTAATGCAACTGCTAAGCAGCCTAACCATAGTTTGAGTTAATCGAGGCGAGCGTAAGAGAGAAATAGAGAGAGAAATAGAGAGAGAAATAGAGAGAGAAATAGAGAGAGAGAGAGAGAGAGAGGGAACGAGGAAGAGAGAGAAGGAAGATACAGCGGAAGAGACTCGGTGTGCAGCTCGGCAGATAAGCACTGATCCCAATTACATGTCGGCGGCTCGGTACACTCCCTGAGTGCTGAGCAGATCATGGATTGTTGACTTCATCCCGATTACTCTAGGCTAGAGGGAGGAAAGGAGAGAAAGATAGGGAGCGCGCGGCGTCCAAGTTCTCTCTCTCTCTCTCTCTCTCACGTTCATGCTTCGATAGACAATGGTTCGCGGCCCACCGCGTGCCTGATACTTACGCTTCGAAAACCCCATTCATCCTAGAAGGAGTTTATCCCCGTAACATTCTTTCTCTTCTCTCTCTCTCTCTCTCTCTGTCTCTCTCTCTCTTGGTGTGGCTATGATAAGCTGCCTGATAAAGCTTAGAAAGAAAGAGAGAGCGCGATAGGGTCTTAGAAAAGACGCGTTGAACTTGACCCCTTGTAGCTTCAAGACCCGAGAATGTTTTTATTTTTAGCGATAGTAACGGTACGTACAAGGATATAAAAGTAAAATTTGAATTAAATTTTAAAATGAATGGATTTCTTTTTTGACGAGCAAAAAACCTTTTTCCTCGATAAAACTTATTTTGAACATCAAACGAACTTTAGGATTGACATAATTGAAACTATAAACTTATAAGAAACTAGCTATTTTTTATAGCAAAATCTGTCTTTTAGCTTAATTATAAATTCTTAATAATATTCGATTTTCAAAAATTATTATGAAAATATTTAATGTAAATATGTTTAAAAATTGTAAAATTTCAATAATTAATAAATTATAATTTTTTATACAATAATTAAAAGTTGAAGAAATTATTTTTAATTTTAACAAAGAAACTTTAGCTCTAATATAAAAAATGTACATATGTGTATGGTATATATAAAATTATTACTTATGTTTGCAGTCTAATTAATCTTGACTAATTATATAAAAAATAATTCAACAATTATCAGCATTATCTAAAAATAATTAAATTTAATCGTATTATTCGAATATTTAATTGGATTGAGATTTCCAGATTTAGTTAGAGTATTCTGGTTGCGGTCATTTAGGCTTACATCAAGAATCTTGCTTTAGATCAAGACTCTTAACTTGGATTGAAATATTTACTTTATTCAAACCTCTGAAGCTTTAATGGGTACTTTAATACAAATTATTTGAAATATAAAAACTCTAAAAAATGAAAGATATAAATGTTTGATTTGTGAAAGTTTCACTTTTCTTTATAATTTCAAGTATATTAGAATTAAAAAAAATTTGTTATTCTGCATATTACATTTACATTGTTTATTTTATAATATTATTAATTATAGAAACCATATAGACGAAACATTTAAACTATTTTTATACGGAGAATGAATCATTATTCTATTAATTTTTATGTGAATATAATTAATTTATGGACTATATCCTAGTAAACACACTACTAAAAGAGTACTCATTACTTTAAAATTAAAGTAGCTCTTCACTTTAATGAAAGCTCAAATACTTTCAAAGTAAAATAGAATTCAATCAGTAATTGCCAGAGGGGATAAAAATTTACAAAATAAAAAGAGACAAAAAGTGAATGCATTACGCGGCTAATACGTTACCTCAGCAAATTAAAAATAATTGGACATCCATAAGTGAATTAAAAGTCACATTAATTTACTATATAATATTCTCATAGAACCTTGTAATTATTGCATCGATCGCAGTATATATCGTATTAAGTAGATTATTTTATTGCAAATCACATTAAAATTCGAAAGCGCTTTCAATTTTTTAAATTAACATTTTTATGATAATAATTTACTTTAGCAACAACGCAAAATGCTTAAAAAATAATTACTCTTAAATATAATTTTTACAAATAATCTCCATATGTATTAAAAAAAGAGGCATTAAATCAAAATAAAATGCTTAATTAAATGGATAATTAAACCACAATAAATTTTTAAGATGGGGAAAAGTAGTTCCGAGAATAATTTAGATTTTTTAATCCTCAATGATTCATTTATAATGACGACGTAGTCACATTTTTTTAATATATTAATTAACTCTAGCGATCTTTTCTGTTGTCTTGCTTTTGACAAAAAAAGAAAAAATAAATAAATAAATAAAGAAAACGTGCAAAGTAATAACGTCTCCGTAATGTACCGAGAGAAAGCCTCTACGCTATATTTCTTCGTACCCTATTTCTTTTACTCTTTCTCCCTTTATCTCACTAGTCTTCTTTTTCTATTTACAAATAGACTTTCTCTTTTAAAAGAATATTAAAGTCTACTCTGATAAAACTGCCGTGTAAACAGTAACTTTTTACCCTTTTTATTTATTTTTTTATCTTCCTCTTATCAATCAAGTTTGAAACTTTAAATATAAAAAAAAAAAAAAAAAAAAATCAAGCGTTATTTTATAGATCTAAAATTTTAATGCAATAAAATTTTATTAATAATACAATAATCATTATTAGGTAGAAAAAATTATAGTTTAAAAAGGTAAATTACCAATAATTTTAATTGCAAGTATATTAAACAAAAAAATATAGAGAATAAAATAAAAAATAAATCCGACAAGCAAGTCTTATCATCTGTATACATTTAATAACGGAGAGATATCTGCGGAAATACCTCATTCGGATACAGTACGAGCAACCACGTATCCATAGAAATTCTCTGACCTAGAAAGAGAGAAGGAGAGCAAGAGCGAGATACCGCCGGTCGCGTTCGCGCGTACCGTATACGAGTATAACGCGCGAGCGTGTGGGCGGGCGCACACCCACATTTCTGTGTACATCTGACTCTCTACGTACGCACTGGTAATTGCGGATCTGTAAACAAAGCGTTTGGAGATAGGCGCGCAGGACGACTCGCGATGCTGTAATCGCCGTGCAAACGCCGACTGCAAGTGGTAACGAGCGCCGCGAGCTATTTGTGCGCGCGTTGCGTATCGAAGGATTGCGAACCGCGGCTCGTTGGATTTCGGTATACCGATTGCTGCGCCAGTCGCCGGAATCTATGCAACGATGAAATTTCAGTGTAGGTTCGACAGAGTTGCTCGTATGCCGATGGATTATTAGGATTTTGTTGCTTGATAATGTTTCTCAGATTTTCTCAATGTAATATTTGCTCTTGCGATTAATGATGCTTAATGAAGAATGAAGAATGAGAAAAAAAATTATCATTATTTTTACGAAAATTATAAACAGTGAGCTTTTTATATTAACATGTCATTTAAAAAAATTAATAAGTTGTAAAATTTATATGATGAGCTTTTTAATAAACAAAATCTTGTTTGAATAGTATAGACATCTATGCATGCCTGACCACACACATGCACATTCCCCTTAAACTAAATTTTATCGTTTATTAAAATTTTTTTAATCTTATTCTGTATATTTGATATTATATTATTAACATTGAGTTTTTAAATATAGCAGGTGCTGCAAAATTGAGTATTTTTTTCAAATCAAGAATTTGATAATACCAGTATTTGAAATGTGTACCCGTATGAAGCTACACTCGTATGTATATTTTTTTAATTTTAATTTATTATTATATTGTTAATTTCTATTGATAAAATAAGATTTTATTTATATTCCAAGAAAAAAATATACAATAATTTTTAATTTTCATTCAAAATCTTTTCTTGTCAAAGTTTTTTTTATAAAAAAATATTATTTTATAAATATTTTAATTCTATTTAAGTAAAACGATTAACTAAAACAGATGAAGAGAAACCATTAAAAATCATCCTTTAACAAATAATTATTCTCAAAAATCGCCAAGGAAATAACGCGCGAAGAATAATGTTTACTCGGTGCATCAAAAAAGAAACGAAATTAACGTCGCGCGGATGAAAATAACTAGAGACGATTTCATCAAAAGCTGCTGCTCCGGAGATGTCGTGCTACGGTGAACGCTTTACCGTTTCCCCCCTTTTTCTCTCTCTCTCTCTCTCTCTCTCTCTCTCTCTAGCCATCCCGGCTGAAATTGTTCGCCATCAAGCAACCGCAATCGGTTTAAAAAGTGCCCGACGGTATAGCCCGCTTCTCTTTTTCCCTCTGCCTTTCATCCTTTGTACCCGCGCGCACAAACTCGTCCCGCGGCTGAAACCTACCGCTATTTTCGCGGTGATTCCTTTCGAAAGTTTCGTCTGACAAGCTTAACGAAACCGTTGAAAAAAAATTGGGGTGCGAGGGGACAGTTTTGTTAGGAGAGAAAATCTAAACCGTAACGTTCTTATTTTTATTATGGTTATGGCGATATTTGAAAATAAACTTTAACCTACGTAGCGCTATTGAAGTTGTTTGGAAATTAACATTAACAATGTCAATGTTCGTTTTCGAACGGTGGAAAATTGAAGTTTCAACAAAATATTTAGTTCTTGCTTTGTGAAGCGTCACGCTATATTTTTATTAAAAATCTTCATGCTTACAATTTATTTTGCTTAATTAATCGCCAGACATATTTTGTATAATCATTTATTTTATATTTTTTTTTGTTCATTTATTTATAATCTAACTTTATTATGTTGATAAAAATAAGAACAAAAATAATGTTGAAATTTAATTTATATAGTATTATTATTATTCATTAATAAGAGAATTCAAATAACATTTTATTCGTACTATATTTGTATCACTTGTTACATAATTTATTTACAAGTAAAAAGAAGTGTACTATTAGTGAAAAATCTCTTATTAATTAAAAAGATTCTTAAAATAAGTTTTTAAAGGAACCAAGAATAAACTTCTTATGGATAGAAAGTTAGTAAACATAGATACAAAGAAATCAAAGTATTTGTATATTAAATGGTATAATATTTTGCTAATGAAAAATGTTTAACGAATATACTATGCGATAAAGAATATTTTGTAAAAAAAAAAAAAAAAAAAAAAATTCTGATTTAAATAAAGTTGGTCAGTAGAAAATTTTAATACTTTATGATATTTTATTAGCATTTTCATTTTTTTTATATGGTATTTTTTAAGAATTTTATTAGGTTTGAATAAAAGTATGAATAAAGATTTAATTCTAATTCATTTCAAAGTTGAACAATATAGTATTATATAAAATGCGAAAGGCGGGAACTGTGTCAATGTTTTGTATCGCCTTAATTAAGATAAAATTTGACAAGTTTCTAGTTCTCGCTCCACGCAAATATATATTCAGATATTATTCGAATTTCCGGATTTGAAGTGCGCCGGGACCCGAATAGACAAGGGACTTCAATTTTGCACGTCTCGACTTTACTGTACCTCGAGGTTTCCCCAAGACTCGTAGACAAGCTTCATCAAATGCTCTGTACGTATACGTAGATGTATAGAAGATTCATCTACACCTTCTGAGATACACCGTATATCTATATGTGGCGGATATTACGCTGGATAAATCCGAAGAGATAGCTCTTAATTAGATGCAAAACTACATCCCATATTTTATGGGATTAAAAAGGCGTCGAAATATACGTAGTCTCTCTTTCTCTTTTCTTACATATAGTATACCGACCTTCCAGTCGCGTATAATTCGAATGTAATTTTCGTCGTCGTCTTCGTCGTCATCGCGAAGAAAAATTTATACAGCCCCACCTTAAAACTTTCCTTATAATCTCTCGGAAAGCGGCTGCCAGAGAGAATGAGGAAGTGAGTGGGGGAATGAAGAAGGGGCGCAAGGGGAAAGAAAGATCTTATATCTTAGGATTTGAAACGACGGTACCATCTGGAGCTTCTCCAATTACTATATAATACGGGGCGATGAAATTACGCTGGATTTAAGGCCGATTAACGGGCGCTACGTTCTACGAGCTTTCGTTTTCGTTCCTTTTACGTGTGTATGTACATGCACACATAAAAGGAATTTATACACTTCTATACACACACGTGCCTGTGTATATATGGTACATACTTATGTAAATATATGTATCTGTATGTGTAGATATATGTATACACGTACACTTCACGCATGAATGAATGTACGATGCGAGCCTTAACTTCTAAAGATGTGTAAAGTCTTGATGAACGGAACTCGAAAGAGCCGCTCAATTGGCACGTTTATCGGGTATCGCTCTCTCTCTCTCTCTCTCTCTCTCTCTCTCTTTTGTTCTGTCTCTTTAAGCTTTTTATGAGGAAACGTTTAAGAGATTAAAATTGATCTTTTGACTCGAAGGATAATTTAAATTTAAAAAATTTGAAGCTATTTCAGCTTAAGGAGCTTAACGCTTTTATTTTTTCAATGTATTTTTTCATAAAAAAATTTTTTTACTTTTAAATGATTAATTTAATAAATGATTAAAATGCCATTTCACTTTTATGATAATTTAATCGATACACTTTTATTATGAAAAGGTGTTATACTTTTAACCATAGTAAAGCAAGTTTAAGATTTTCTTGAAAGTTCATTAATATTTATAAATATTGCAAACTGATCTCTAAAAGTTGATAATGTATGAGCGGTTAAGCATAATAAAAGTAAAATTATCAGTTTGCATTTTTAATTACGAATAAACATCGGAGCAATAAGCTTCGCACTACATAAATCTAAATAGAGCAGCTTCTATTCTCGTATAATTTCATACGAAAGCATTATTTTAATTACAAATGCTGCTCTGTTATCATTTGTGTGATAATTTTTCAAGTTTTTACGAGAAGTAATTGTGAGCTAATCTGTCACGATAACTTCTTCTGCGTAAAAGTACTTTTTCTTATTAGACTTAAGAAAGTCTAGCGGCATTTATTCTCAAGTTTTTAATGAATTAAGTTAATTAACTTTTTGGTTTTTGTATGCTCGGCACAATTTACTTGGCGGTTTGGTACATTTTTTTAAACGAAAGCGTTTTTCATACATAATTTTAATAATTTTCATTTCATTAAAAGGTTACATCGATAAAAGCAGTTTAAAATTTTTCTTTATAATCAATTGTAAATTATTGATTATGCATTCTATCAGTATCAAAATACTTTACAATATTACAAAATTAATATTAAAAATATCAATAGATTAATTATTCTAGTTTTGAAAAATTATTCTGTTCTTTTAATATAATATTAACAAGAATTCTGCTCTTTCTTGTACCTAACAAACAAACAACTCTGAGCCTTGTTAAATTATTATTATATTTTTTGTTCGTTTAAGCATTGAAAGTAGGGCCAATTGAATTCCTCTCGGCAATTGCGTACCTTCTTCTCCAAGCGCGACATTTTCCTTACAACTAGTTACAGTGCACATTGATCGATCATCGTGTAAAGAAATAACGGAAAGAGAGAGAAAGAGAGAGAGAGGGGGGGGAGCAAGAAGATGAAACAGTAGGTACGGAGCGAACGTTCACCCGAGTAAAATGAGATTACCGTGCATATAGTGACGACAATAATCGACGCGAGACGACTCGTTTCGCGGGTTCTGAGAGCAGCAACAAGTGCAAAAGGACTGGCGCTATTGTCTCCTCCCTCTACCCCTCTTTCCCCCTCATCTTCCCCCTGATTTCAGTCTGCGCTAGAGCTTTTCTATTGTGAGTGCATAGCGAGGCACAATGACTTCCACATAAATGAAAAATCGGATGAAAGACTCGAGGAGGAGGTGAACACAGGAGCAGTAGCGTAAGAAAGTGCAATGACGTCGCTGCTCGTCGATGTTTTTCGATTTTATTTTCAACGCACGCGGCTGTGTTTGCTAATGCACACCATAGTTGCATACGCTGTATTTGTACGCGAACGTCTGCGCGTCTACTTGCACACGGTTAATAGTTGACGTTGGAGAACGTTCGGATAGATGCGCTGGGTTGATGGGAAAATAATGAATCATTGATGGTCTGTAATTTTGAATAAATGTTGTTAAATAGATACGCTTTAAATTGGGAAATTACTTATTTAATTAACGTTCATAATTTTACCATTTCTAATTAATTGACTAATATTTTTATTGAGCTCTGTTTCTAAAAGTCATAATTAGAAATGATCATCGCGGTATAATTTTGGTAAAATATTATATTTTAATAAACTACTTCCTAGTTTGTGATTATTTTGATAAAGTATCGATGCGATGATTATATTATTTACTACTAATAAAACATTTTTCTTTAAATTTTCGAAAATCCTAAATTAAATTAATAGGACATGGGTACTATTAATGTTTTTTTATTGAAAATTGTTCTTTTTTTAATTTTAAAACATATAAATTAAATTTATAACATCGTTTTTTCTGTTACTGCAAAATAAATTTTAACTAAATTTTTAACTATCTTTAATAATATCTTATTTTATTTAATATGTTGTTAACATATATTTATAAAAATGTTTAACTGTGTTTTATAATATTATTTGTATTTGAACAAAAGATTTTTATTTTTATTGCGTTATCGTATAAATATCACTCATTTATTTACACAAAATTTGTAATACAAAAGCAATGTCAACGAAACGATATAACGTTTAAGACAACCAGAAAACAAAATTGACAAAAGCCATTCTTTTGGCACAAAAAAAAACTTTCATCCCTAACGTAAGCTGTATACATCTCACCTAAGTAAGAAGTGTTGCGCACAATATCCAAGAAATTTTTTTCACAAAGCGATGCATTTTCTTGAGTTCTTCATAAACGATACCATAACCCAATCTTCTTCCCTTCTTGTTAATTAGACACAAAAAAGAGCCGACGGAAACAAAAATGATAGAAGCGCGGTTCGGTTAAAGCCAAGGTAAAAGAGAAATTTACAAAGAGAGCTGGAGAGAGCGAGATAGCTTTACCGGAGCACAAGGTTTGCGAGCGCGACACTCAAACTCATCACGCCGCCTGGAGCTTTTTACGCTACCGCCACTAGTACCTTTGTCTCAACCGCGGCAACTCTTTTCTGATTTTCTCTCTGTCCCCTTTAGTTTGCGACACAACGAGGAGGAAAATTGCTCGCGGGAGCTTACTTGCTTGCGACCATCCGACAATCTAGGGTAAGAAGAGCGCATGCGCGATAATTTGATTACCTAATGGTAAAAGCAAACGGCAGCTCAGACAAATTGCCGTTGGCTGCTGAAACACCATATGCGCGCGTGTGAGTATACGTATTTGTGTATGTATGTGAAAGAGAGAGAGAGAGAGAGAGAGAGAGAGAGAGAGAGAGAGAGGAACACATCCGTTATGCACGCCCTTGTTTCCAGAGAGAAACTGAGAGTGAACGCTGTTTCGTATAGGTGTGCAAAGTCGACTACCAACGCGAGTAACGATGCCTTCTAATGATTATCCGATCCTTCCTTAATTTTACATTTTGAAAAGTGATTCGTTTTCAAACCCTCGATTGTCATAGTCATTTTTACGTCGATGAGACACTTTCTCTCGATTGATTATATTATCGTTAACAAAGTCATTATTATTGTGCTTTGAATCTTAGGAATGTTATTTTATTCATTAATTCTATATTTATACGTGCATAATGTATATATATATACACACATTTATTGCCTTAAGTAAATTCTTTTTAAATGCAGATTCTTTATAAATTATCAAAAGAAAAATAAAGGTTGATTGAGTATTTGTATGAGTTTTAAAATTATTTAAGTTTACAAAAGTTTATTGCAAGTAAATTTTGTTTTTTCATAGAAATGCTTTTTAAATGAACGATAAATTTTATAGTTAATTAGTTGATAAATAATCTTTTATTGAATAAATTATTCAAATAAGAACTTTAAGTTTACCTAAAAAACAAACGAAACTTTGCCTACGACACTTTTTAATTAGATTATATTTATCTGCTTTAATGACGTTTCAAGTAAATATGCAAGCAATTTTTTACATTGTCAAAGCAAATAATGTAACAAACCTCTTGAGAGACAGCTCGTATTTTAACTTTATTAGGCCGATAAATCAGGTTTGGAGTTGCATTTCGCTTTAACTCACTCAAATTTAGAACACATTGTGTAACTTTAATTTTATTGTAAATTTTTATATATTCGCGTATCGTAATGAATGTTAAGCGAATTTTTTTTAATTATTAATTTTTTAATGAGACAACGAAGATTTTTAACAATAATCTTTTACACAATTGGATTTCATTTTATAATACGGAAAAATTTTTAATTTTTACTCTACATTTGAATTTTACGTAAATAGAATAATCTTTTTCAACAAAATAAAAGATACAGTAATTCTGGTGAAAAGTGGTTCGCACTTTAAATTTATTACGTTAATAAATCACTTGTTTGGGGTTGAATTTCACTTTAGACCACTTTAAATTTACCGTGTAAAATTCTTTTTATCCTTGGCAAAATAAAGCGGAAGACGGATACTTCTATCACAAACTGAATTATGAAAATCTGAACAACGTTTTATTTTTCTTCCATAAAATGATTTTTCAGTCAGAAAATAATGTTTCTTCCATTGAATTTTCTTGCTTTAATAAATTATTTATAACGTAAAAATTTTGTGTCAGATATTTAATTACTTACAAAAATTTATAATCAAGTTTCATTTAATAAGCTTTCATAAATCGTAATATATTGTGCTAAAAAACTTTGCTAAGTAAAAATATTAAACTTCTTAGAATCAATAGTGAATTAAAAAATATTATTATAATATTTACTGATTTTATTTAAAGACTCAAGAATTTTTAATACGAAATCGTCGCTTAGCTACCATATTATTTGCACTATAAAAATAATCGATAATAATTTTCGTTACAATTTTAATTTAATTTAATAAGGTCGAAATATTTTTTATGTGTTACATAATTTAAAAAAAATAAAATTAAAATGATGCTTTATAATTACATTGCTATTACATAACATTATACAAAAACAAAGGATTCTCAAAGCGAAAAATAAGCACCTAAAGTTGTAAATTTTTCTTCCATCGACAACGTTATTTTCTTTTCCCGCATCCTTGTCAGCCTCGGCAATTTCCTTCTGCAATTTCGAATATGCGAGGTATGGAGAAATACAGAAGGGTGGAGAGAGGAGAGGAAGAACGGGAGAAAGAGAGGAGGGCTACACGGAAAAGGGGTTCACCGGTGCAATTTATTCGAAGAGGGCGCGCGAGATTAGCATTTAAAATTCTGCGCGCGCGACCAGCAATTTGTATTCGCCTCCAACTGCATATATAAGTATATATATGTATATATATAGGTGCGTGGATGTGTGTGAGAACGAACACGTGTAAGAGTTCGCGGCCTAATTACACATTGAGAAAGAAAGTAAATTGTCAGTGCGATAATCTACGCGCGTCGGCTCGTAACGTCTTATGTACGTATGTATGTGTGTTTAAGCCTATTTACACCCACTCTCTCTCTCTCTCTCTCTCTCTCTCTCTCTCTCTCTCTTTCTCTCACACATAAACAAACATACTCGTACGCACTCATTCTCCCCCATACACACATATCTGTGTATACATATATGGCTCGCTCCATCTTTGTTTTACATGAGTAGAAGACTACGGTATTGGATAATCCAAACGCCAATAGCAGACGTGCGGCAGCCGCGTGTACACGGGAATCTCTTTTTCTCGTACCTCTCGTCAATCGTAATAAAGTATCGTGGCTTTTCGCTGTACAACTCGATGTGAACCTTCACCGCCAGATTCTTCTTCGAACGTTGTGTTTACCCGACAAATTTAACCCTCTTAGCGTCTTTTTTCGTTGACGCTCAGTGTCTTTGGCTTTTTCATGCGAAATCGAAACGTTTTTGTTTCTGCTCGATTTAAAAAAGAAATTGTCGATCTTAAAATAGCGAGCTTTATTTTTTTTTCTCTGATAGAGCGTTCAACGGTAATATACTTAATATTAGATAATTTTTTGTAAAATCCATTCTCCCCGATTACCTTTATTCTATATTATAAAAATTCGTTTATATAATGTTTCGAATAAGTCGTTTGGATACACAAAAACATAATTATTACTAGAGTATTATAAATGTATATTTAAAACTATATACGTGTAATAAATATAAAAATTTTAGTGAGAGATTTCCATATTTGTTATGAAAATTTCAAAAATCAATCGACTGATGCAGTGTAACGAAGTTAAAAAAATATACTGCATCGTGCTATTTTATTAATGATTAAATATTGGTATGTTCATTAACAACAATCAAGAATCCGTCGAATAAAAAAATAATACGTATTAAACTATCAGTAATTAAACTTTTAATTATATGACTCGGAAAATTAAGAAACAGAAAAGTAATGATGAAAGCTCTTGGTAAAGTACTCGCGTATTCGTTCGAGTTTTCAATCGCCTTTTCTTTTTTTTTTATTTTTTTTATTTTTTTTTTTAATTTTTCTAACAAATATATGCCGAGAGCATATGATGCTTACTTGAACATCTCTCGACGATGAAAAATAAACGAACTTTAAACGAGAGAGGCTCGGTTCTCTCTCTTTTTCTCTCCTTCTCGCTCGCATTTCCTCTTTCGTTCGCTCTTTCTCCCTTTCTCTCTCGAGGTTCAACTTGCCGCAGATCTTTTACGGGTCATTAGCGTGTTTGCACGGAAATAGCTTTTCCGAGTGTAAACTCTGCGAGCCGAGTGGAACTTTTTAATTTTCCGATTCACACATTGTAAGATAAATTTTCAAAAGTTTATTCGACCGAAAGATTGGCCGCGCTGACGCGTGATTGATTGAGCTCAATAGTATTCGCTTTAATTTCTTTTTTCTTAAATAATAGCTATTTTTAAAAGTCGGAAAATTATTTAATTATTAAAATTTAGTAATGAGTTGATAATAGAAATGTCAATTGCAGTATATTATTGATTAGTTTTTATTAGTTACTGTATTATTTATTAGTTGAAAATAATAATTGAAAATTTTTTGTTAAATATAACATTTTATTATAATTTATATTTATGTATAATTATAATAATTTAATGTTAATTTTTTATAAATATTACTGTATATAATAAAAATTGTAAACCTGCAAATCTAATAAGGTTAAGAAAGACAGTACTCATGCGAATTGTATATTAACGTATCAATTATTTTCAAAATTTATATCTGAATATTATAAACAGCTTTCTATTTATATTATTTTACAGATATATTATTTTGTAAAAATATTTTTCTTTCGGCAAATTTTAATACACATTATCAATTTTTCATTTATTAAATTCTTATTATTTGTTGCATTTTATCAAAATTCTTCTTAGTATGTATTTATTTTTTTTAGTATTCTATAATATTTGTATAAAATATAAAAATATTTAAATAACGTGTTTTTTAAGTTTTACATACGTTTTACATACTTTTCTTTTGAGCTGTGAACGTTTTGAGACCAAGCGTCACATTTTTAAGAAAAAAAGATAAACATTATTTTTGTAAAAACTTACAGCGATTTCTATGAATGCTCTTTCCTAGTTTCTAATTTTTTAGTAAAAACCCTTGCATGTACCGCTAATCTTTAAGTAGGCCAAAATAGAGATGAGTTTGTGCGCATGTTTAATGAACCACTTGACGCGATCCTTGAAATCTACGAGTGCGAATGTAACGAAAAGTAGGAGAGTTGCCCGTTTGAATTTCGGTTGCATCTTTCGCTAGAAATTCTTTCTCTTTCTCTCTTCCTCTCGCCCTTTCTGTTTGCTTCTCGCTTGTGCACGTGCTTTCCTCTAGCTCTTTTGCCAGTCATTTCATGAGCGACCGAGAAAAACGCCGGAAGCATCATTAACTAAATAGTACGCGCACGGCTTTCGAGTACTCGAGTAACTTCGCTCTCTCCTTCTTTCTCATACTGTCTCTTTCTCTATCCCTCTTTAGCTCTTCCCCCCTCCTCTTTCTCTCTCTCTCTCTCTCTCTCTCTCTCTCTCTCTCTCTCTCTCATCTCGTCCTCTCTTTTATGCACGGCTTTAACAACTGAGATTCTATATATTTCGTCTTCGTTTGTACTGTTGCTTCTATTTATTTCCTTGTGTTTTATTCCTCTTTGAGAGGATGAGAGAAAACGTGCGCGCGCGAGAGAGAGAGAGAGAAAAATAGAAGGGAAAAAAATGCATTTATTCATTTTTCAAAGTGCCCTCACCTTTATGTCTCTACTCTTTCTCTCCCCCTTTTTTATCTACGGTCGAAGCGAGCTGTCCGAGCCACGGAGAAAAGAAAAATCAATGGAGCAACGTCATACTCGAAATACTTGACGTGAACGAGAAGGAAAGAATGAGAGAGATTTTCGTTATTTCTCGCAGAGTTGGCTGTTAGCATGGAAGAAAAATTCAAGCGATGTAATTAACTAAGTGGTTGCTGTTGCGGAACGAATTTGTATATATACTACACTTCATCCGCGTGGATCTCTCGTTCAAGATTATATTCAAGCGTAGCAAGTTCTCTCGCCCAAGAGGATCAATTTTCATCTGGGCCTTCTGCCCGCCTCCTTTTCGTTTTCTTTACTTCATCCACTCTCTTTTTGGAAAGTGCGTTTTTTTTTTCTTTATTTTCATATTTAAGTTAAATTAATTTCTCTAGACTTTTGTAGTTACTTTCAAGCGAACGAAGGATACTAGAAAACTTTTTGCCACAAGATCAAAGTCCTATTCATTCGTAAGTTTTTACTTACTCACTCGAAAGAGTTTGATTAAGAAGGATATTATAATTAATCTGCAAATAGAATGCACTTGGATTTTTCAATAATTTATTTTAATTTTAATAATAATGTGTATCGTCTGCTTAAAAAATAGTTAGTTAATTTTAATTCGAGTGATTTTATGTAAACGGTTACAAATTTACATTAAAATTACTGTGAGCACATACGTAATAGGTAAACTATAATAAAATTTAAACAATAAATAAAAAAGCGAATTTTAAATTAAATAAAACATATTTGAAAATTAAATTAACTTTAATCGTAACAATACGCAAAAATAAAATTAACAAACTAAAAATGTCTTTATTATTTAATAACAATATATTACACACAGATTAAATGAATTTTATCAATTTAGCAGAATATGAGCAAAATAAAATATAAAGTTTGCCAGTGGCATTGTATTGTAACGTCCGATAAAGGACAGAAAATAAAGAAAGGCAACGAAGCGCCCGGAAGTAAGCGCAATCGCGGTACTTTTTCACAACAATGACCAGTGGTTAGCTTTGCGCCTAGCCGTAGGGGGTAAAGCAAATAAAAAATAAATAAATAAAGTAGAGAAAAAGAGATGTAGATATATAGAAAAGAGAAAAAAAAAAAAAAAAGAGAAAAAGAGAAAAAAAGATAAAACGAGCGATATTAATAGTCGGCATGATATATCTTTATTTGGATTTACTTCGCGGGTTAGCTGCATTTATTCGCGGTAATTAATCATCGGGAGGTAACGGCGGTGCAATCTACTATAGGAACCGCGCACCTCGTCGCTCGCGTGCCTCGACTAAACTAGACTAGATTAATGGCGACGCTATAGACTGTCTACCACTGGCGGTTAAGCACGTGTGTAAAGTCGTCGTGATACAAATGCGAAAAGACGCCTACACGCGTGCGCGAGAAGAAGACGGGAATGATAAAAAAAAAAAAAAATAAAAAAAAGAAAATAACGTTACTACTCGGAAAGGTACGCTTTCATTTCTTTACTTGGTAATTGCGCTGCTTAACGACCGTCGTGGGTTAATTTTACGCGACTCTTGTGTGCCGATTGAACGAAGGAAATAAAAACGGAGTCTTTTTTTTTTTTTTTTTTTTTTTTGTGACCTTTTTTTTGTTTTACCGTGTTCACGAGTGTATATATCATTTACTTATAGCTTTTCAGGATCCTAAAAAAATTGAATTTATTACGCTACGGAGCTCCAGTGATCCATATCTCAATGATATTTTATATTTATTCGACGGTTTAGTAATGAGTTTTGAGATAAGCTTGCTTCACGATCTGCATATGGAACATGGATTTTCTTATGGAAATATGTTTGTACTTGGCTTGATATTTTGATTTTATCATCGTTGGAGCATTACTTGGAGCATTTTTATCAAACAATAATTTTCTTTACTTTATAAACAATACTAGTGTTTTAAATAAATAAAAGTATCGTATAATTTGAAAATAATTTAATTTAATTTAAAGTTATGAAATTGCATTTATTTTTAAATTTCCATAAATAGATTTTATGTTGACTTCATTAATTAACATAAGTTTAAAATTTTACATGTACTTGAAACTATCAAAATATATATACAAATATTTATGATAAAATGTTTTAATATCTAGTTTGTAGTTTTATAGTTTATTTGAGAATTTATTTAATCCACGCATATTTTAATGAAACGTTAAATGTAAAGAATGTTTACGAAAAAAATAATGCAAAAAAACGAATAGCATTCATAAAACCACTTCGAAACTATGCGCTATGTTAAGAATGTTAGAAAAATTAAACAAAGCTTTCAGTTGTAAATCATATATTTTATTCGCAAAAAGAAAAAAGTATTATGCATGAAAACATTCAAATTATCATCCGAAAATTATATTTCCATTTTAAATTCTCAGAAGTACATAATTATTATAAAAATTAATTAAACGAAAAATAAGTTAATAGGTAAACAATGTTAAAAACCTTCAGCAGCTCATAAGCTAAATGAAATATCGTATATCGTAATCGACCTTCTTCAAACTACAATGTCGTAATGAATAAATCCACAGCTCGCGGTTGTGATCGAACTGTTAACGTATCTGCTAACATACTGAACTTTGCCTATACGTATTAATGAGCGCGCGCTCGCGTGCATGGCGTATTACGCGATTCTGTTAGTTTTACACACATATATTTCCCAGGCTTGGTTATATACGATAAATCAATTATCGAATTAGCGGATTATCGTATCGCTGCCGAGGCTAACTCCATCTCTTTTCCTCTCGTTCTTGTGCAAGGCTATATATATATATATATATATATATGTCCCTTTCATAACCTTTCTCTCTTTCCTCTATCCTTTATATCTATACGGTGTGTCCATCTTTCTCTCTATCGGTCTCTCTCTCTCTCTCTCTCTCTCTCTCTCTTTCTCTTTCCCTCTTTAAAGCAATGTTCATTTACATGTTCGCTAATGTCACGTATACGTATATATGCATAAAGAAAAGGGCAATAGCAGACGCATAAATTGTCAGGACGACCGATATCAAAGTATAAGCTCCAAGCGCGAAACGAGCGACGCTTGAATGAGTTGCGCGTTTTATCGAATTTTCTGTGTGCTTCGAGAATGTGAATGTACATATATGCAAAACAGCGAGTAAGAGAGAGTGAAAGAGAGAGAGAGAGAGAGAGGAAAAGATCGAGAGCGTTTGCGTTCACATTTCACAAACAAGTCAGTGGCGCTGATTATGCAAAAAATTTCTCTTTATCTTTTGTCTCTTTTTTATTTCTTTATAGACATCGGGCTTTACCTTTGTACGGGTTACTGTTCCTTCGCGTAATTAAAGATAAAATTTTAAACGTTTTTTCACGAGATGAGTGGAAAGCAGATCATTAATTGTACGTGGAAGCCGACTGTCGAATGTTTAAAAAGATTCTAAGATCTGTAGTGCAAATAAATCTCTAATTATGTAATTAAAGTATGCACAAAGTAAAAAATTTTATTGAAGAAATAACAAAAATTTTAGTATTGATTGTTAAAATACGATTGATAATCACAATTCTGAAGAGTAATTTTCTCAATACTAATATTCATTGACTTCAAAGATTAATTTATTTTTTTTGAATATGGAGTTATTCAATGTATTTGAAAGAAAAAATTACTTTTTATAAATTAAAACGGCATTGTTACTTTGTAAATTTTTTAATATATAAAAATTTGATTAATTTCGTTTGATAAAAATTAATGCGAATCGCGTTTACCTTTTATGAGTAAAGAATATCATCCTTCTACTGCTTATGAAAAATATATTTCCAAGATATATTTTAAGTTTTAACGCGACTAAGTTTAAGAAAAATTTTAAGTGTAATATATCGTTTTTTAAATTAATATATTACCGGCAAAGGTTTTATTAATGTTTATGGTAAGAAACAACACAGAATTTACATTATACAGTATAAATTATAATGCATCATGAAATACTGACTGTACACAAAACTTATTATTAAGTCATTTTGATGTATATTTTACTTACAAAATACATTAATTTATTATATTTATAATGCATTAATTTACGATGTAAAGTCTGACAACTGTTAGCTTACAATGAAAAGATTTATTATTGGTCCTCTAAAAGTGCATACATATATATATTATTTCGATAAAGTATATACTGAGTTGTACATTCATAACTGTTGATTGATTCACAATACATCCGCGTAGTTCGTCACACGGCTGTCAATATCAACTAGTTTCAGTTCTATTTAACAAGCATAAAAATGTAAATCAGAATCATTAATAACCTACCCATATGCTATGCAGTATTATGACTCGCCGCTTTGCGATTACCGTATGTTATTGTCATCATAGTGTAAAGTGAAATGTAAACAGATGACAGAATCCGTAGTTAAATTAGTCGATACTGACGTATTGCTACGTGTAATCATATCGGTGAATACGTCAACCGTAAAAGGCTTGGCGATAATTACATTTGAAAGGTGCTTAATGTTTTTAGCTTTTTGAGCGAATCGATTGGAATTTTGTATTTTTTGAAAATTTTATGAAATTATTAAATTTTTTATTACTAGAATCGTTAATATATGAACACGAATGATGTGCATAAAAATTTCAAATCGTTGATAAAATAAATAGTTTTTTGTCGTATTTAAAATAAAGAGATGAGATAAGTTTTTAATTTTTCTGTTTATACTTTTATATAATTCTTATGATATTAATAGGTTTTGGATATTTCAAATAGAATAATAAATGTTTCCTACAAATTCAAACAATGGTACAAAAGCGACATTAAACCGTACCTCATTAATCGCAAATTACGAAAAATCCTTTACATAAAGAATCACATAAATACCCCATAATAATACTTAAACAAAAGCAATTAGCTTTTGGATAATCCTTTATTGAATCCGGTCGGAAATAGGCGCTGAGCTGATGAAATTAGGCAAGCCATTTCATGACAGTGATACCGCTAGTTAGCCTTTTCCTATCTCTTCCTCTCTTTTTCTTCATTCCACCAACAGAAGTGAATTTAATATTTGCTTCAAGACGATCCGAGTTTACGACGCGTTGAATATTCATACGATTCCAAGTGCAATCTACCAAGAGGGGAGAAAGAGCATGGGAGAGACAAAATGCTATCTCGTCTTTTAGCGTTTTCCTTTTTCCAGTTGGCTGAAGAGAGAAAGAAAATGAGAGAAGGGCGAGGAAGGGAGGAGAGGGAAAAACAGGTCCAAGCAGCTATCTCTCGCTTCAACTTGTTCGCTTCCCTTTTCATGAATATGATAATAAGAGAGCAATTGCCACACACGTGTACTCTTTGTAGTACTTTGTTGTATAATGCCTCGGTTTTTCCAATAAAGAAATATATTTTCCGCGCGACGAAGGCTAGCGTGACTTGCAAAATTTTATTAATGTCCAAGCTTCACATTTTTAATTAAAGTCGTAACGCAATTATAAAATTATCGGGTTTTAATTTAACACCTCCATAAATGCGGTTTTTAATGGGATAAAAATTTTCTTTCATTTTCGTATTTCTCAAGATATCAAAAGTTAAAGCGAACAATTGAATTGAGTTCGTTCGCAATGCAGTCGTTTTGCTTTTTTAATACAACTAACTTTTCCATGCGCAAAAAAAAAGTAATTCAACTTTCGCATCTCAATCGAAAATAATCGTAATCAAATTTCAAAGTTCCAGTTCTCGTTATAAGCATTAGCTTTTTATGCTCATTAAAAATAATTCACTTTGAAAACTTAAATCTCGATGAAATAACAAAGAGTACAAATAGTTCATATAATTTACATAATTCGAGATTAATTTTAAACAGAGGTATGGTATTAAAAAAACAAAATCAAGTGGAGGAGAACCAAAGTATAGCGAGTTTAAGGAAGGTTTCGGTCTATAAAAGTACAAAAAATGGCCAGTTTTTTACTTTTACTAACAAAAAATTATCAGCGCTATCAATTTATAATTTTTGTTTTACTATTTTTATATTAAATAATAAAATTCAATATTTCTGATAAATTTTAATTATATAAATTATAATAATATTATTTATATGAATTGATGGGATAAATATATTAAAACAAACCTGACTTTTAACGTAAGAAAAGAAAAAATTAATTTTATTATTTTTTAATCCTTCGAAGTAAAAAAGAAACATGAAAAATGATATTAAAATTTACAACATTAAGAAACGTTTTTTTTTTTCATATCTATAGTGTTTTACTGTACTATTAAATTCAATATATTTTATGAATAACTGTGAAAAAAAGCCATCATTTATTTACTGTTTGAAATACAAATGATAAAATATCAAAATTACAAATTAATTGTTAATCCGAAAAACTGGACTCTTTTTACTTCAATACCGGAGCCTAAGTAAAACAAGTGAACGGTTATCAACGCACAAACGGGACGCACGTGAAATATTATTGTCTGAGGTATAAGGGAGGAATACCGTTAGGCAATTGATCGATGCTTAATTAACGCGAGCCAAGCGACGAGGTCAAGTATACGGTCGAAGGAAATAGCCAAAGTCAAGAAGAGGAGAAAGCCCTATAAAACGGTCGAGCGAAGGCCGTTGCACCGCGGCTCGACATGCAAATGAGCCTTTGTGATTGTTATTACTAACTGAGCTCTTCGCGCCTCCAGGTCAAGCGAAGAGACAAAGAGAGAGAAAGAGACAGAGAGAGAGAGAGAGAGAAGGAGAAAGACCGCTTAAATATTTTTCTTCTTTTTCATAACTCTTGACTGGTGTGTATGAATTCGACACGAGAACGAGAAGTCTTTGACTACGTTCACAGTTTAAATGATAATATAACCAACTGACAGTCACGATCACGTGAGAGAGAGATAGAGAGAGAAAGCAATGAGGTAGCATTAGGAGGTCGAGCTTTGACATTGCATTAACTAATGTACATTGAGCATTCGCATCAACGAACTTTTGCATTAATTTATGTGGGCTGTTTGACAAATGATTTGTCTTAATAAATAATTTGTTTTGATAAAATCACGAGACAGAAATAAACAAATTTATTAATTGACAAAATTATTGTGAGAAAATATTTTTTAATTTTAAAATTATAATTTAAATACCTACTTGTATTTAACTTTATAAAAATAAATATATTATATATCCATGAATAAAAAATGATATTTTTAATTTTAAAACGATTAATATTTTTAAAAAAATTTTACAATATAATACACAGTGTGTCCCATGGAAAACGGAACTTTTTCAAAACATCGATTTATATTGGCGCCACCTATTGGTGGATGTTAGCAATGGAAAGGTCCATTCTTAACTGATATCCTGTCAAAATTGTATGACATTTGGTTCAATGGAAACCAAAATATCGCGCTCAAAGTGACAGTGTGTTTGTGGCATCCGTCGAAAAATGAACTTCGAACAAAGAGCAAATATTAATTTCTGTTTTAAACTCGGTAAATCCTTTACTGAGACGCATAATTTACTGAAACAAGTTTATGGCGATAATTGTTTATCCCATACCAGAGTGTATGAGTGGTATAAGCGGTTCCAGGAAGGTCGTGAAGACATTCAGGACGACGAACATCCAGGTCCTTCGAATACCGTGGTTACTTAAAGTAACATTGAAAAAGTGCGTGAATTTATAAAAAATGAGCCAAAATCTTCATTGCGATACATGGAAATGGAATTGAATATGTCCAAAAATTCAATTCATTGCATTTTGACCGATCATTTGAATCTACGGAAAGTGTGTGCGCGCTTTGTTCCACACAAATTGACCGACTACGAAAAATTGCTCCGAATTCAACATTGTAAGGATTTGATTAAAGAGTCAAAAAAGGACCCAAACTTGAAATATTCAATTGTGACTGGTGACGAGACATGGTGTTTTCAATATGATCCCGAAACCAAGCGTCAAAGTGCTGAATGGAAGCACCCACCCAAGCCCAATCCGAAAAAAAGTCGTTTTGAAAAGTCAAAAGTGAAGACAATGTTGATTTGTTTCTACGATTCGGAGGGTATTATATATCGTGAATTCGTTCCACCTGGTCAAACGATTACTGCTGTGTTTTATCTTGGTGTTATGAAGCGTTTGCTCAGCCGTATTCGTCGTGTGCGGCCACAATACCGTGAAAAAGGAAGCTGGCGTTTGTTGCATGATAATGCCCCGTCTCATCGATCGAACTTGATCACGGATTTTTTGATCAAAAATTCCATTTTAACCATCAACCATTCACCGTACTCGCCGGATTTGGCTCCGTGCGACTTCTACTTGTTCTCCAAATTGCACTTGCCTATGAAAGGAAAAAGTTATGCCGACGTAGAGGCCATCCAAAGAGCGACGACCGACATACTAAAGTCGATGGATAAAAATGATCTCAAAAACTCATTCGATATGTTAATTGATCGTGCAAAATGTTGTATTGATGCGGAAGGAGACTATTTTGAATAAAATAAATGAGATTTGCCTGAATATTGAGTTTTTGTCTTTATTTTGAAAAAGTTCCGTTTTCCATGGGACACACTGTGTATAATTGTTAATATATGAAATTTACGTAAATTTACGTTATTTTATGTAAAAATTTAATATAATTTTGAAAATCCCTTCTAATAAATATTAAGCACGTATATTTTATCTTTTTACATTTTGAATGTTATTGGTTTTAAATGAAAAAAAAAAGAAAAGAAAAGAAAAAATAGAACATAAAAAGAAAAAAAATTTATTTTTAAGTGAAACATCTCTAGACGTTGTCGAAACGATGTTGAAATCAACATCAGTACCTATAGAAAAGTCAAAATCAATACAATAAATATCCATTCCTATAATAAATATCGAATCACGAGCAAAGAAAGGAAGATAAAGGATAGAGTACACAGAGAAGAGAAAGATTTGGTAAAAAATCTTCGGAAGCACGGCGCGGAAAGATGAAGAATCGCACCGCGTCGCGTAGTAATCGAATTCTTGCCGAGTGTGTGCGTGTCTATACCGGAGTAACGCGTGCTCCTAGCGGTGGAGGTGGGGTGGGGGAGTAGGAGTTTGCACTTTTCGGAATTATATAGACCTTCTCTTCCTTTACCGTAAAAGAAAAGAAAAAGAAAAGACCAGACGACGCCGCGGATCGTCGGACATTATTAAGTTCCATAGATCTCTATTTTGACGCTTTCCTCTTCCTCGTGCTATGCTCGTTTGAAAGATTATCTATACATACGTTTTCGAGGACCCATAAGTTGGAAGATCAAAAATTTAAAGTTGCCGAAAGTTTAAGAATATAAAACATTTTGCAACCCAAATACGTCGGTGAATTTTATTCAACGTAAGTCCAACGTACTTTATCAGGAATTAACTTATTTTATGATTTACTAAGTTTCTTTATAATTAGATATTCTTATAGTTATAAATTTTATTTTGATAGAAATCTATAGCTTCTTTTATCAATAAAAATGTCTTTTGTGAAAAGTTTTATTTTCTGCATTATTTTATTAGCATCAAAATACATAATGTTCCTTATTATAAATATATTAATTATTATTGAATGTTTCTTAATTTATTATAACGAAATGTTTATTATTTTAATTTAACAAGTTGTCATTTTTGAGACCAAAGGTACTTTGTATTGGTAAATATTAACTCTATAGGATATCAAATAAAATGACGGGTTTTCATTTTTTCTAAAATTTATAGTGAAATTTTTTATCACGATTAAAAATTTTAAATTTCATTAAATACATCAACTGAGCCAGTAATGCCTTTTTAAATATTCCACGATTGGATTAAAAATCGCTCGATCTACCAACTACATTACATTTCATGTCAAGAAATCACATTTCTGATATGCGACGCGTTGCTCGTTCAATCTGAAATTTTTGATCAGCCAATGTGAATTTCACCGTATACTCGTACATACAATATATATGTACACGTCTGCATGCATAAGCATCATTTCAACCACCTTACTGTCGACAATCTTATATAAAGATGTACTAGTTTGTACGAGAATAGTGAAGGATTGAAAGAGAGAGAGAAAGAAAGAGAGAGACAGGTGGAAAGAGAAAACGAGACGAAGAGAGCGAACGTGAGCTTCGTGAAAATGGAATATGGGTGCCGCTGGAATTCGACGTACCACGTGTGTATACGCGATTGGGCGTATACAAGAGCGTAGAGAAAGTGAGAACAATATATATACATATATATATATATATATATATATATTTATACTCATATATACGTTTATAGATATTATATATACACGTGATGACGAAGTTGGACGTTCACGCAGCAAGTACCAATATGCATTTGGTTCTCTCTCGCTTTTGGAACAGTTGGTACTGTACCAATATCAATTACTTGCGGCGCTTCTCCTACCATCTATCCGTCGATTCGTCATCTCTATTCTAGTGGGAGAGCAACACATGCTCGGATTACTCGACCTCGATGACCCTGTGTGAGTTTGTGTGCGCGCATTGTGTCTATATGTTGCTTCAAAATTACTGCACGATGCAACCCCCCCCCCCCCCTATATTTCCCCCGTTCTATTGTTATCTTTCTCTCTCTCACTCTTGTTGTGCTTTTGTACTTGGGATATGCGTTTACGTGTGCGCGAGAGCGGGATATGCACTTTGCACACGCAGGAGCGGACATTGTTTACTCTTTCGCAGGGCAGTTTTTTGCTCGGCAATCGCTACTGAGAATAAAAGAATGATACTTTTGGGGAATCCATATGCGATAATGAAATTCATGATTGATGTTATTTCTTCGATTAGTGCATTTTAAATTCATCATGGTGTCATATTAATTTTCATCAATTTTTTTTAATGTTTATTCGTTCGCAAGGATAATTTTATTTTATAAATATCGTAATTAAAAAAAAAGTATTCGAATGAAAGAAGGAGAGAAAGGTAGAGATTTTTCAAATGAATATACTGATACCGATCTACTGTATAAAATAAATTTAAAAACTTTATTTTTCAATTATAAAACTTCGTCTAAAACTATTGTTATTAAATGATTTTAAAAATTCATTACATAATTATTGAACGCTTTAACGGTGATTTATTTACGTGATAGGAATAATTATTCGAGAAGTTAAAAATTTAAACGGTTTTTCGAGATCAAAATTGAATTGAAATTCATTAGCCGTTGAAAAAAAAGGCTAACTCGATGCAATTAAACTCGAAAGAGAATCCGTTCCATTCGTAGCGACATTTTACGAGGACAAAAATCAAACTAGTTTTATCGACTGTTGCATACGCGCCCGTCGCAACTTCGATTACCGCAACTTTAATTTAATTAATCATAGCTAGCGCGTACAGGCGTGCTCGTGCGAGAGCAGCCGTTAACGTAAAAAGCCCTTCCAGTCTCTCCCCTCTCCTCTTCTCTTTCCCACACCGCCGTTCTCTCTTTATGGATAAATCAATGCCAACGAGGGGAAAACTAAAAGTCAATCCGTCGTCACTCGATTACCGCCACAGAGTAGCACCGAGAGTTTCCAAAATTTAATGACCAAATTTTCCTGCCTTCAAAGCCCCTCGCTATATTCCATCAACTTACACGAGGGCGCGCACGCGTTACGTGTATTGGTAAAATAACAATTAGATTAAATAATTCCCCTTTCGCGTCGAGGGCGCCCGCGCACGCTTGATGGTTTTTATGCGAATACGTACAATGTAGATGTACATACGTGAGCGCATATATATGCATGTGTGTATGTGCGCGTATGTGTGCTCGATGTACCCGGGACCAAGTGGGAGGGCCAGGGCTTAGCAAATATCTCGGCGACGTACAGTTTTAATTACTTGACGGTGCTATCGGTAAACTCCTGCATTTGGCAACTTTCGTAAATTTTCCTCTTCTTCCTTTGTCTCTCTCGCGTTTGCTATATCCAACCTTTTCTACCGCCGCAGATGCACTAAGCTTCTATTATGTGTATATATGCGTTACGCAATGTGCACCGGGAAGCAAAGAAATGCAGAAAAAAAAAAAATATAGAAAAAACCAAGCCAAAAGAATAGTGAAATGATGAAATTGATTAAATTTAATTATTTTAAAAATTATTTATCAATTATCATAAAAAAAATAATATTAAGTTTGCAAGAAAATTTTTTATCAAAAATAAGATATATCAAGTTTTCAAAAAATAATATCGAGTTTAAAAATACTAGTATTCACAGTGCTCAAATGAGTGAATGAATACCCATACTTATAGAAATAATTATTGAATATTTTTCATCAATAATTATTATTGATTTTGTATAGTGTCATAATTGAAACAAACCTTTACAATTTACATAAAATCTTTCTAATTATCGAGGTACAATTGAAAAACGTCATATTTTTTAACAAAGTTAAATTAATGAAATATCGTAAACTGATTGACAGTTGTTAATTGAAATATGATTCTTGGTGTGAGAAGAAAGTTTGCAAGTTATTATTTTACAAATTACTGTTAATAATTTTTCAACTTGATTTGCATATTTGATTATAATTTTTAATTAAAGGCTTCTGATTTACGCGTGTAGGGAAATCCTTTTACTGTTAATTTAATTAAACTTATGTAGCAAGTAACTTTTTTTATGGTCCTCCGTAATCATCTTTTAATTAACATTTAATTTTTTTATTTTATTGAATATGTCTAATTTTTATATACATTTAATAACTATAATTTAAAACTTTATATTTTGCAAACGAATAATACATGCTTATGTAAGGAAACTTATTCCAAAATTTCTAGATGATACATTTTTCTAAATAATAAATAATACAATGTTTTAATTGTTCAAGAATCGTTAAACTAGATCATTTTCTTTATAAAACAATGAGATAAATAGTTCTATTTTTTTTTTTTTTTACACAAAACTAACAAATTTTTTTGTATTTTCCTAAATCCTTTTCTGTATACAAGCTGCTTTATATCGTTTCATAATTGAACGCGCTATCGAACCAACTCATTGATGGATTTATATAAAAAAAAAAAAAAAAAAAGAAAGGAAAGAAGGAAATGAGACCTAGATACATATAACCTTAAACCCCGATGTATCTACACTAAACAGTGAACCCTTCGGGATCGTTTTCGGGTAAAGCGGTTTACGAGCGAATAATGACGCTAAATCTTCCTCCTGGTTTCTTTCTCCGCTTTTATCCGCAACATCTACCGATTTTTCATTCTTGTGCTGCGCGATCGTCTCGTATCCTCTCGCTTGCATGACCTCCGCGGTAACAGCTCCAGCCACAAACCGATTCGAGTTGCGAGAAAAGCGCTTTTAACCAAAGAGTGTAACCGCGTAACTGTCGTACCCTGAGTTTTCTCATTCTTTAGTTAAACGTATCATATACATATTACGAAAGAATATACATGAAATCAATGTTGTTGCGACGTTTTTCTTGTTAAAAGCTAAAATTTTAATGTGAATTTGTCCAAAATGATATTTTATGTAGATAACTTTAGCAAACAAAATTTATTTTGAGTGCAGGTTTATTCTATGTAAAAATTGTCTCTCTATATATTATAGTACATTTTATTTAAAAACATGATTATTTTATTAATTAAAGTATTTAATTTTCTCTTAAAAAAAAAAAAAATAATAAAAATATTCATAAATCCATGGATTAAACAAAATTGTTATGATATAAAACAATGTAATTTTATAAAACAATGAACTTTTTATTAATAAATTGAAAGCTAACGCGAATAAAATTTACAGTTTCTTTTTACATTAAAAAAAATACGCAGAAAGTAACCATTATCGAATGAAAAATTTTCTTAATTAACGGTTTTCAATTAGACGTTAAAAAATATAAGTAACTAATAAAAATTTTGTTTTTAATTACATTACATTTACGCAAAGTAATTTAAATAAATAACAGCCAAATTTTAGACTAAATTGATTGAAAATCATTTTTAAAAAATTACAATAAACTGTGGATTTGCCTTACTTAAAGAAATACTCTGCTATTTACAAATTTAATTTATTTAACCATATAAAAATTTGTAATTAATAAATTACATATTAATTTACAAAAAAAAATTAATATTTAATATTTAATAATTCTAAAAATTAATTTAAGTATATTTATTGATCTGATTTACACGAATTTATATTTAAAAATTATTTCAAAAGATATTGCAAATAAACATTTTCATTTGCAAAATTGGTGACTTACTCGTATTTATCAGTTTTACTACTGTGATCGTAAATACGAAGATAGTATGTGCAAAGGACCAGGTCAAGCGTACATTTCGAATAAAGAAGAATATACTAATTAAAATGAAAGCTCAAGAAACTGGGTTGAAAAAAAAATATATATATCATAAAAAAAATATATATCAATCGCGAATTCATTTAAAAAGTCTTTATTTGTCATTAAACTAAAATGAAACCAAGTGAACTAGAAAATTAGTAAAGTTCCTATTTTTATTTTAAATTAACGATACATTTCGTACGAAATGGAATAATAAGCATACAATGATCGAATAGCGAGCCAACCAAGTTTTTCGCCATCACATAGTCATTTGTGCATGCGTTAGTGTCATTTACAGCTGTTGCTTTGTAGCAAAAGCTTTTCGAAATTAAATATATAATATTTTTAATACAGCAAGCTAAATATTTACGATAATAAATGTAATTGTCTGAAAATAATAATAATTACATAAAATAGTCATGACTGTAGCACAAAGAAATTTTAGACTCGTTTCATAATCCTGTAAACATAATAAGTACACCGTCAATTTAAAACAGTATTTTAAAAATATTTTTTCACTACTACAACTCGCTTTTACAACTGGTATAACCGGTATCCACAAACTTTTACTCTTTCATCACTCTAGCAACAAAGCCATACTAACTTGATGTACACCCAATCCATACGATATTTATCAAAAAATATCTTTTTTTGTAATTTGTTGGCGGTGAGCTCGTTGAACTTGTCTCGGCTTACAATTTGCTCATACATAACTCCAAACTATTAAAAGTAAAATTTATAGAGCGAAACTATTACATCGAGCGTAAATTTCGTATTCTCTTTTCGTTTGCGGTAACAAAAGAAATTTTAATTTCAATTGGAATAAAATTTGACGATGCTGGTTCATCAAAACGATAAATGTATAAATATACATGCACACACACGTATATATATATATATATATATATATATATATATATATATATATATATATATATATATATATCTATATATATATATTGTAGCGTGAGGTTAAGTATTAGGAGAAGTATTTGGAAAAGCTCGCGCGTTTTTTCTTTAAAAAGAACAAAGTCCTCTTTACGGGATCAGCTGATACAGTAGTGGCAAAACGGAAGAACAAACGGACGGGCAAAAGAAAGCACGCGAGAGAAGCAGAGAAAGAAAGACGAAAAGCGAGAGTAAAAGAGTTAAAAATGAGCGCGCTGGAAGGTCTTTTCACGGACCACCGGAAAATCCGAAGCTGAAGAGAAAGTGGGAGAAAAAGGGTGGCGATTCACTCGAGCGTGGCTCCGCCTATACATTCGCTAATTAACTAAGTTGAATGAGTTACTTCGAGTAAGAGAGAGAAAATTTACTTTTCCGTGGTCTGCTACCCGCTATCTTTGCGTCGTTCTCCCTTTTATTGGAATCTCTATCACCTAAGATAAAAAAGTTAAGAAGAAAGGCAAAATAAATGAGAAATGTTGATCATCGCTTTAAATCCGGGATGTGGATGATCGCAAGCGCGATCGGATATCCTCCCGAATTCAATGCGTATATATACATAAAGATGCGCTTGCGTATAAGGTGGCGGTACACCGAAGGAAATTTACGGGGCTTTAATGCGAAGGCATAGGATGGCATACTCGACGCGTGGTGCGGTATCAATTTTAGTTATCCAAGAAAAAGGGAGAGAGGGAATGGATGGGAAAGGCGGAGCGAGAGTTACTTCTCTTTCCTAAGGCTCTTCGAAGTTATTAAGTGTCGTTCGTATAACCTATGAACTAAGTTCCTCTGCTTATGCCTTAATCATGAAGTAGAGAAAGAGTGAGAGAGAAAGAGAATGCGAGCGAGAGAGTTGGCGTGCAAGCAGAGTATGAGAGACGATCGTTGAAAAAGTTGCGAGAGAAGTTCTTCTCTTCGCGGCTCTTGTGAATGATATTATTCCACCGTCGGCTTATTATAAATTTAATAAGCATTACTTTAATCTCTTAACGGTGAAAATATTAAATATTTATTCGTGTATAAAATCCTTGCTGACAATACTTTTCAAAAATAAAGAATTCATTTTGTAATTATGTATTATGCATGGTATAATGTCTTAAAAACAAATTATTTTGATGTAATCATGAATTTTTGAAACCCATAAATTTTTCTAAATTTTAGCATAATAGTATAAAATATTTTGATTATTCCATAATAAAGTATTAAATTTTAATAAGTAATGCGATTAATATATGACTTGATAAATATATAATCGGTTTGGAAATATTGTGGCTAAATAATAATAAAATTGTTCTGAATATTTTATATCTGTATTAAAATACAGATTTAAAAAAAAAAAGAAAAAGAGAAAAAGAAATGAATTTGAAACGTTTTTGAGCATTTCGACCGCTGGATACATAATTTCATATTAAACGAAAACAAGAACGTAAATCGGAATCGAGGATCGAGTTGAGTCTCGGTTTGTTTTCACTTTGTTTCGTGTCGATTATCGCGATTTTATGGATAGAGGAATAAAGAAAAAAAAAGTAGAGAGAGAGCGTGAGAAAGAGAAAGAGAGAGAGAGAGAGACAGACAGAAAAAGAAGGAGGAAACACATAGAGATAAACCCCAAAAGGACGATGCACCTTAGCTGCATGCAGTAACTCCCCCAGCGGTGGTGTAAACTCACCGGGGCAGCCGCATGGTTAAGTCGATAACGCTGTGCAAGCAATCAGTCGGCGAAGACCAGTGTTAAATCAACAAAGTGAGAGAGAGAGAGAGAGAAAGAGAGAGAGTTTCGCACCGTCGTCAACACCGAGACTCTCGCGACTTGGTCGCGCATAAGGAAGGGAAATCAGAGAAAGATATAGTGTCTCAAAGGGAATATTTATGCGCGCGATTCGAGCTTCACGGTTAGGGAGAGTGGAGTGAAATTGCCACAACATCGTAGTTTGAGCGATTTGTCTTGTTGAGTGGAATTTAAGTCATGTAGTGCAGTTGTTTCGATTGCGTACTTAGACTACGTGAGAACATTATTTCTCTTTTTGTACTGGATGGGATGTATATTTCAAGTGTATGTACGAAGATTGATTTTAAAATCAGTTTTATGTTCTTTATAAATCACTGGAATAATAAACATTTTTTTAATAATAAACTTTTGTTGAATTAAACCGAATTATTTATAGTTGAAATTTTTTATTTGCTAAATAAAAGCATTTGATGATTTATTTTATTTTTTTTCTTAAATTTATTTTCAAGAAAATACTAAATAATGGTTAATATTTCTTAAGAAACTATACTGCTGTCAGAAAGAGAAAAGTCGTATTAGTTTTTAATAGAATTTACGGCTTTTTTCAAGTGACGGTAATATAAAGAGCCTCTAATTATTTTATTATCATTTAATTTCTATTTGACAATGAAAAATGTCTTCCCTTTTTGGTATACAATCTGTTATAATTCTGAGCAATGGAACTTTTTTTACTAAAAATATTTTTACTGCTGTTAAGTACATTTTTACTCCATATTGAGAGTTAGTTATAACTTGGTAGATTACAATAAAGATTAAAGTAAAATTTCTTTTATTCTAGAAAAGAAGCAAAACTGTATAGAAATTGATTGCCGAAAAGAATAGAATAATTCAAATAAAAAACTTTTAAGAAGAAACTTAAAACTTTTAAAACTGTTATAGTTTAGTCTACTTAGAAGTTCTTGATACGTAACCTGAAATGCTACTGAGTTCCAAAATATCGTTTTATATCTCTCGAATACATGGTGTCGTAGAGAGAAAGAGATAAAGTTGGTACCATTAACGCACACATTTTGTAATGTGTCCTACATTTTATATATCTATATATATATATCTTCGAAAAATTGTTATCCATCTTTTTTTGTCATAAGTTTTTGATCTCGCTATCAAAAACTTCACTTTTATTTCCTTGTAATAACACGGAGTTTTATTTTTAAATCTAATAAAAATTCGGTACCCTCTTTTATTTTCTTACATAAAGCTAAAGTATTACAAATTCAAACATATGTTATATCAAGATTTTCATAAATAAGTGAAAATAACTAATAAATAATAATTTGCAAATTATCAATGACGATTGGTAAGTCAGAAAAGTAAAAACTTGATAAAACTGCATCTGCTTTATAAAAAAAAAAACAAAAAAAAAAAAATGCTCAAGCAAAAAAGAATCTCTGTTTATTTATAATCGCTTCTATATTTCTAATGAAAATTAAATAGATCGTTTACGTAAGCGTGAAAAAACTTATAAATAAACATGATAACAAAACTACACGGAAATGAGACCTAAAAATGGAAGCAAAACAAAGCAAAATAATCCTCGCTAGAGGCAAATAGTTCGGCAGTGAAAGCTTGCTTTTACCTACACTTCCTACACATAAACAAACACATAAGCTTGCGCTAAGCTCCCGAAGAAAGTCAGAGCGGAGTGATAAGGGGACGAGAAGGAAAATAGCGCGAGCAACGTGATATCGATCTAAATGGTTGTTTGTAAGGTGGTTACCTGCGATTGCGGTCTGTATATACACAGTCGACTACGCAAGGGATTTAGTATACACGCGAATGCGCGCAGATTGATTAAAGGCGCACCATGCGATCTCTTGCTCACTTTGCCGAAGATACATTATTCCCGTTCGCTGTGTACTCGGAAGCGACGATGACGTCTAATGCGTCGTCGAGCTGCGTTACCTTACTTTCTCCCTCTCGTCTCGATATCTATCTATCTCTATCTCTCTTTCTCTCTTTAGTTTATCGCGTTTCAAAGGAGCTCAGTCGCATGGAATGCTGCGCGACGATGTTCTCTAGGAGCATTGGATAGGAAAAGTTTCTGAATGGATAAAAGTGAACGATGCCTGGGTGATGCTTTGTCTGCGGATGAATCGTGGGCTCGTTTCGACGCCTTTCCGCTTCTATCGATTTAACTCCCTACTCCACTATCTTTTCTCCCTTTCTCGGTAAAAGACACCCTACTATAATTACGCCGCTATTAACATGAGCTCCGACATTTTTCTCTGGGGATATTATTGAGAAGGATTGTTAGAAAAATCGCTTGTTCGTATTGCTTTGAACATTGCGTGTCGAACTAATCGAAATAGTTCTGACTTTTTTATCTTTTCTTCTTACTCGAAATTTAACGACGTTAAATTTCTGAAAGTTTTTTGAAATTTAAGAGCATTTTATTTTTTTGGTATCAGCCATAATTTTATATACTAGTTTTCAACATCAGTAACATAGTTATTATAAATGTTGTTTATAATTACTTATTTGCGATATTTAATTAAATAAATAATTGTAAACTTAAGCACAAAAAAGCAGCGAAAAATCTTTGTAAATATTAGATATTAATTTCCATATTAATGATATTATGTCACTAAAAATGTTAATAAACAAAATGTAAAATAAGTATAAAGATAAATTTAAATTATGCATTAATTCAAATGACTATTTTGATGGAAAATAATATGTAGAGGAAAATTTTGCCGAAGCTTCAGTAGTGATGGGTTGGCAAAGGCTCTGAATGAAAGGAATACCCATGAATTTGAAGTTTAACTTTCTGAAAATATTGGGTTAGATAGTATCTTAGAATGTATTACTTCAATACTTTACATATTTTTCGTTTGTTTGTGATAAGAACATTTGTGTTATTTTTAACAAAAATTTTAGGAAAATTACAAAATTTACATTTATGCTTATAATATAATTTCTTTATCAAAAAAATTTAAATTTTTCATCGAATATAATTCGCTTTAAAAAGAAAAGAATTGTTTGGGTTTGAATTACTGTTTGAATTTAAGTGAAGATATAATGAATTTTTTTAAAGAAAAACGAAATCAATACGGCGATAATATCGAGGTGCAAGAAATTCTATCTTAACAGCTTTCAACGACAATAATTGTATTAAACTGATGAATTGAGAAAGAAAAACACTTGAGCGGAGCATTAGAGCTGAAACATGTAAAAAGAAAGAAAATGTATAAAAAAAAAAAAAAAAAAAAAAAAAAAATACATATAAAGAAAAAGAAAAGAAAAAAGAATAAAAGAAGGTTCAAAGTAAAGCTTGTACGATTGCCCGTCACGTATTCGGCTTTAACCCAAGAACATTACCTTTCCACCTCACTGAGCCACGTTTTCGCTTTACGACACCTGTTTGCCGCTAGTTTTTCTCGCTTTTGCAACCTAAGTACGTGTATGTGTACCTTTGTGTACATTGCTGTATGTATACCGGTCTTTAGTTTGTTTCTATATTTTCTTTCTTGCTTTTATTTTTTCACAGCGAATGCACAGTCCAGGAGAAACCATTAGCAGAATTTTCATACCTAGTTTTTGCGTATTTGCAAAATTGCAACGGTAAACTGAACGTATTGTGAAAAAGTAGCTTGTTCGAGCTTGAGAAAAATTTGATTAAGTAAAGACTGGTTTGCTTATCATGTTTAATTAGCAAACTTTTCCGTTAACGAATTATATAACAATTTGCATTTTATATATTAATTAATATTTTCTCAATTTTGAAATTTTATTATTTCCATTTGAGTTTCACTATTAAGAATGTGTGAACAAAAAATGTTATAAATATAATATTCCGATATTACTACCAATGAAGTTTTTCTAATATAAGAGTATGTTAAGTAAGTTCAATCGTGTGATTTTATTTTTGCTGTAATTTTACTATGAAATTTTGTTGTTGGGTCATTGATTTTAAACTAAAATTAAAACAAAACTAGAATTTTTTGATTTAAGAAAATCTATATATTTTTTTCAATTACAACGGTAATAAGAAACTGCAAAATATAATTCAAAATTACATTGATTTTCAAATACTAATTAAAATATTAAACAATTATTATTGCTCAAATCGATTAATGAAAAATTAAAAAAATGCAAATAATCGATGATTTTCTAAAAATAGAAATTGCTTTTAATAAGCTTTTAATAGTATAAAAATGCTGAATAGCATGAAAATAATATTTTATACGGTTCAAATACGTTGAAATAATGTAATTCCTATGATAAAATAACTGAGGAATAATTCGAATTTAAATTGAGTACAAAATGCGGATGCCAAAAGTTAGCGAAAGGGATAAGTAGCAGCAATAAATATACCTTTTAGAATGTAAATGTTTATTGCATTATACGCACGGAAAAATACTATTCAGTAATTCATTCTGTGCAAATGAAATATTGATCGAGCTTGTTGAAAAGAATTTCGCGCGTAAGCATCCTTGAAGATACGACTACGATAAGAAGTTTTCCGAGAGAAAAAGCCAGAGAGGGAGAGAGAAATAGAAGGGGAGAGCAGAAGAATTGTCAGGAAGAAGTATACATTTTCCACGAAGGAGTACATACTCGCAAACACATATATATTTCCACGCGCATATTTCTCTCCAATCATCAAAATCCAGCAAATAAGAATCTGGTGAAAGGTTTTATTCCACGAGAGGCGAAATTCAGCATAAAAAAATAGAAAAAAAAAATTGTAAAAACGAGAAAAGCCAAGAAACGAAAAAAAGTGAAAAATAATAAAAGAGAAAAAAAATAACCGGAAAGCAAAGCTGAGTCAGAAGTGAAGGAGAAAGAGAGTAAAAAAGAGTGAGTGAGAGAGAGAGAGAGAGAGAGAGAAAGAAAGAAAGAGGTAGAGAGGGAGATAGAAACAAATTTGGCGAGATATTTTCCTTTTTGGTTAACGAGAAGCAAAGCGGAGAGTTAGCCGCAAGCGCTAGGATACACAAATAGAAAATTGAGGCGAGCAATGACTTTGAGGTGTGTTTTGCATCCTGTGTGGTCGAGACGCCAGTGCCACTACCGCCGCTGCGACCGCGAAGAACAGAACCTCGCCCCGATAAATTCGCTCGGGGTACTTTTCAATCTAAGTAAGTGCACGAACCTCTTCTCTTTCTCTCCTCTTCTCTTGCTTGATGCCAACGAGAGAGAGAGAGAGAGAGAGAGAGAGAGAGAGAGCACTTACGTGTGTGAATGTGCGCACACGTGTGTATGGTATCCATATTGCTGGTGATTCGTACAACTCGCGAGAAACAACCCCATAAATGAGTGAGAAAGAGAGAGAAAAAGCGAGTTAGCGTAATGTCTTCGTATACTTATACTTTATACATCTACGCTCGTACATACGCACACGTGCAAATTTACGAATGAATTTTACTGGGCGAAAGTTTACCGGATGAGAGCGTCAAAAGAGGCGCTGTGACCGCGCTATCACTGTTTCTGGAATACGCGAAGGAGAGCGAAAGGAAAGGAAGTACGAGAATCGAGTCTCGTTTTGGTAATGCTTGCAAGGGTGCAAAATTTCAGGAGAGCTGCGTGATATACGTGGGCTTAAAAGCAGTTTGCAACAAACAAGTAAGGAGAGAAGGGTTGTATACCGGTGCCTGTGGCTTTTATAGGGTGTGCGTCTGATTAAAGTCGGCCTTTACTACTTTAACATCAGGCGGCCATTTTCACTCTACATTAGAGTATGAGTCTAACTTCGTATTACGTATTGATGAATATTATACTATAATTTTTTTTCCACTATATATCGTTGCAGTTTATTTATTTTAATAATTTTATTTATTTTGCTAATTAAAGCAATTTTAATTCTTTCGATTTGAGAAGAGGCAAAATCGAAATTTCGAGTGAATAATTACCTAAAATATAATTTTTTTTTTTTTTAGCATGAACATCTTATTTGAAAGATTATTTTTAATAAAGAGAAATAATTATTAATATTTGCAGTTAACAAATATAATCATACACGTATTATTTCCCGTCAATTAGGTAAGAATTACTGTCTCTTGTAAATTGATTTTGTACAGCACTCAGTGATTTTTAAAAAATTTTTATTGATTTTGTAAAAAATTATAAAAATTTTTGATTAACTTTTAAATACTGGATTCAATAACAAAGTAATAACGCACGGCATTATAATACAAAATAAGAACTTAGTATAAAAATGTTTTCAAATTACATATAAGAGAGTGAAAGTATATGCAATTTGAACCAAGTATTTTTTATTACCCATTCGAAAAAATAAAGGAATTCTCGAAAAAGTTGTAAAAGCAAACTGAAAAAAGCAGGTGAGGTAGCACGCACGCGTGTGCACCTCAACATGTGAAAATCGCTGCATAACACGGCATGGGCCATAAACACGTCGTAAAAATTTCATTACGATGACAGCTCAATGTCCGCGTGTGGGAGATAAAGGAGAAGAGAGCACACTACTGTGCCTTAGAAAAACAGAAAAATACAAACACCAGTAGTAGTTCTTCTTTCTTTATTCTATATTTTCAATAATCGATATACAGAGATCGTAAGCACACGAGACAGAGAGAGAAATAGCGAGCTTTGGTCCTAAGCTTCAATAGCTCAGTGGTACTTCGGTTGTAGGATAAAAAACCATCAGCTTGGCTTATAAAAGTTGCACGCAGCGAGCGCGAAAATGAAAAGCTCCGTGTGCGACGTGTCAGCTCGTCGAAAAAAGCTGCGGGGAAATGTGTACAAATAGACGCGCGATGAAAAAGTGCCCATTATTCGCTGAGAAAGAGAGAGAGAAAGAGAAAGCTAGCGCTTCTTTTGGCGCGCTCATGCTATTATACGTACGATCGCACACACGCGCGCGCTTAAGTAGACGCAAGGCGAGATACAAGACAGACTAGTTGAGGTATATATAGCAGCAGCACCGACGGCAGCCCGTATAAGACCCGTGACGTTCGACAAATCGTTCACTCCCAACGCTACTCCTACTCTCTTTCTAGACATCAAAGATCTGATTTATTGCCGTATAGCGGGAGAATGCCAACGAGAATATACAAGCCCTCGCGGCCACTTTCTCTTCAAAAGAAAAGGGAGAAAGAGTAAAACGCCGTTATATGAACTTTATTCATTTTTTTTCCTTACACTTTTCATATATTTATCTTGTTCGTCTTTTCTCGTATATCAGAATATATAGGTCGATTAATATATCAGCATGGAATTGTCGTTGGAGACAATCAAAATGATTTTGCTTTCTTTGATAACAATTAACGTTTTAATTGAAGTGACGGTTATTATATATAATAGTTTAGCTTATGGGTCGACGTATTTTGGATCAACACAAATGGTAAATGAGTCTGTAATATTCAAATTGTAAATTCAAACACATTTTGTTGTTAGCATTATGCTTTTGCAATATTTTTGACTAAAATTATTATTGTCGTTATAACTAAAACAATAGTATTTTATAAATAATTTTCAATTAGTCTATTGTAATGTTATATGCAGAATGATTGAAAATTTGACCTATACTTTCGATAGGGTTATGCTAAAGGTCATTTGCAACAAATTAAGACTGGTAAACAAAAGATTAAAATTGATTAGTTATTGAGTTATGAAGATTTAATAATGTTTGTTTTCATTATCTTATTTTCAAAAAAAAATAATAATAAAAATATCTCTTCAACTTAAACATTCAACCAATACTTTTCTGATAGCTAAAAAAAAAGTATCGTTAAAAAAAAATATTTATCCAAATATCACATAATTTCAAGCGGTATTGAGCAAAATACGTTTCAAGAAAATCTTTTATCTTCTCGGTTTACTGCATTTTTGAGCAAATATTTGTTTTAAGTGATCGTTCATTTTTTAGCTTTCAGAAAAGTATCGATTAATTCTTGAAAATGGAAAAATGTTTTTTTTTCTATTTTATTTTTTAATAACAATCGGAAAATTTCGAAAAAATTGTAAAACTATTTAAGGTCAGTAGCGATTAATTTTTTACCCCTTAATTGGATTTAATTTGTTGCTATGACTTCTAGTATGATTTCTTTGAAGAAATAAACTGAATTTCCATGTCGCCTCGTGGAATAAATATCAAATATTTTAAGTGATTTTATTGATTATGACAATATATTATCTTTTTTTTTGCATCTTGAATCATCTAACTTTGATCTAACTAGACACTTTTAGAAGCGCTATCAATCAAAATTATAACTGATATTGATAAACTTTATACATCAATAGTTGGCAACTATAAATTCCTATCTACATTAATTGAGATGCCAAAGTGTTCTGATGATAAAAAAAATATATAACGTTCTCATAACAATAAATATTTTTTTCAATTATAATTGATTAATATAATTTTATGAATTAATTATAGAGCTTCAATGAGAACAAGTTTGAATATATTATCGATTAAGAATCAACTAATATATTTTAAAGTCAACGTTAATTTTGAATTTTGACATTAAATCGATAGGTACTTTTTTCTGATGAACAATTCGTGAATAAAAAAATTCATCTTAAACATTTTTGTATCGAATGATACAACTGGAAAACGTAGGCGAAGAAAACGCAAATCCCAGCATTCTATCACCGATGGAAATTTCGTGATTCGAATTTGATTGTCGGTTTCCAGTAACGTGGCGACGGCGGTTCCTTTTTATCCAAAGCGCGTGTTCGTGTATCTACGTATACGACCGCAAGAATGAGAGCGAGAGAGAAAGAAAAAAAATGGAAAGGAGGGTAAGCGAGAAAGAGGTAGAGATAGAAAAAGAGAGAGAGAGAGAGATCGATGGAAACTGCCGCTGGCAGTTAATCACGCGTAGCGCAACAGACAGAAATTCAAATTCCGGCATACGTCTCGAAGCATTCAATCCCTCGCCCTTCCTCTCTGTCTCTCTCTCTCTCTCTCTCGTTTTCTCACACAATTTTCGCAGCAAATCTTTAATAGAATACATCTCTTTGTAAGGCATTCACGCCCATAAGCGCACCAAATCTCGCCTTTAGTTTCCTTCCTCTATCTCCCCCCCTCTCTCTCTCACTCTTTCTTTTTTACTAACTATATTATTAATAGGGGAGAGTAGGGTAGTGTCCGACAGGCAGGTACATCCGACACCCCAAATATTAAATATAATATTTACTATTATAAAACTAATTATGATGAAATCGCTAAACAAAAAAGTTACAGTTTTTCCCTCTTTAGTTTACACGTAGAAATAAATTTTATAAATAAATAAAAGAATGTTGAAATTTGGAGCAAAAAAAAAAAAGACTTTTTTCATAATTCATCATGAAAGTTAGAACAGAAAAATATCTTTGATCGCGTTGAAATCAGGCACGTTTGAAAGTTTATCTTTTAAACTTGAAGGAGTATTTTTGTTTTTAAGAATTAAATGTTTTAAAATAATAAAATTTATTTGAAAAAAAATGTAAAATGGGACATGCTCCGATAATGAGATGGAGTAGTGATCGGAACAGTCAACGACTGAGCAGCCAACGCCGGTTTGTATTTTAAGGCAGCAGCTGATAACTTTAACTGAAAAGCACTACATGTATGATGGGTTAAAGTAAAGTATTATCGCACATAATAAATTAGTTTATAAGTTAATTATAAGCAAATTTATTGTTGATGTAAGGTATATATAAATAGTTAGTGAATTGAATGTATAAAAATTTTGTATGCATAAATAGTTAGTGAATCGTTACCTCATCCTGCGACGGAACGTGTCCTTCAGTGAGGCACATCAGAAAGTTTAAAATTTTTTTGTTTCTCGATTTTTTTAAAATACATTTAAACACGTGATTAATTTTTAATTGACGAATTCATATTTTTTTAAAAACAATTTATCTATTTTTATTTTTGTTGTCTATAATATTGTTTATAATATATAATTTTACTAGATACGCCTAGAATTTTAAATTAAAGTTAGGGTGTCGGTACTGCTCCACTCTCCCTTACTTCTAATAACGAACGTTGACAATGACGCACACCGATATGCGCGTTTTGATACACTGCTGTTTTAAAGCATTCTTTCTTTTCTGTCGCTCAGTAAGGCGATAAAATAAGCTACTTTGAGTTGTGAATTAAGTGATTATAGCTTTATCTGCTTTTCTGAACTTGTAAATTTTTTGCGTTCAAATTTAGAATTATTTAATACTGAAAAATGAAATAAAATAACAAAGTGTAAGTTGTAACTACCAAAGCTAAATTACAAATTAATTCTTTTATATTTCTTAAATATTTATCGTTTTTATGTAATTTTATTATATTATGAATATAATCAAAACATTTTTAGCGATAAAAAACATTTAAATCTTTTATTTTAGACATCGGATCGTTTCAAACTCATCCAGCGCCTTTAAATACAGTCAATAAAGATTAGCTCTCTCTCTTTTAATCTTGCAACATGTATCGTCCTCTACTCACTTTCTCGTGAAAAGACTGATTGCGTATTAGGAAGAGTGCGAGGGTTGCGGGGCAACGAGCCCGAAGCCGCTTAGAGTCAACGAAGAAATGAAAACTTAGAGTCTGGACGAATATACGGTTCACTCGTCCTATGTAAATCCCTATGCCGCAATCTCGTACAAACGTACTGCTGAATATCACGACGATTGCGGAGCTTCGCTTCTGCGTAAACGTACGTTTACTTTGTTATATATATAAGACGCATAGTAGTCGAGAGACTGACGGATACTTATTTTCCCGCATGAAGAATCGTTTCATCTCTCTTCGTACTTATCGCCTCGAATTCTTTTTCGATCTTTTTATACTTACAATATCCTACCAGCAGCTTTTTGGCGCTACTCTGTTTTTAATCCGATTGTATTTTAAAATCACCACATGCAGTTGTCATGCTAAGATGTAATATTTATATGTGAACAATTGTCTGTCTATACTTAGTGAGTACTACTTGTATTTACTTATTTGTAATTTTATTCAATAATTTTTTTTAATTTTAAATTGTAGACTATTAAATTATTTTATTAAAAACTTAAATAATTAGCTCGATTATTCAAATTATGTGATAGTAATTTAAAAACAATTCTCTTATTTAATTCTTTTATTTAATTCTTTTATTAATATTCAAATGGAAAATATGATATAAAATTTACGCTTGAAATTCTAATACTTACTTTTTTCATAACCTCGTTTGCCAATTTTTTCATATCTTTTTATACGATATATTCTGAATAGCTTAAAATAAAATAACCTATAATAATTACGTTTAAAATATACGTTATTAACTCGAACAGCTTGAATTGTAATTTGTAATAATATTATGTCTTTATACAGAGTGAGTCTAGTTTGTTTACATTCCATTGGATTTCTTCTTAATCTGACATAAAGTTACAAAAATTAAATTCATAATTTAATAAAATTAAAAAAAATTATCGTATAATAATTATTTATGAATATTAACTGGAAGTTATAAAAGCACGTACCAAAATAAAAAATGGAAAAATGATGATAACGAGATGCCATTGTCGTTTATAATAAAAACTAACAACGCGATTTAAGTATACGTAGCAGAAAATGATAGTTAGTAGGTACACCTACTAAAGAATTCTAAATGTGCACCCGCTATATAACTTATCTTTACTCCAATCTTCCATATTTCTTCTGGTATGTAGCTATTGCAATAAATAAGGGTATTAAAGTGAAACTATTTACATCTAGATCTATTTTGCAGGCATTTCATTAGAAATTAATTATTTCTAGCGCACGATTCGATTTGCAAAAAATATACATGCATACATATATTAAAATTTTCGTTATAGAGTAAGCAATAACCAATATTGATTTGATGCAACAAAAAAAAAAAAAAAGAAAATTTATAAGAATATCGTATAATACGAATGGCTTCCAAGTTAATAATTATTCCGGATTATCTTCGATACTCTGAATATTTCACATCATTTTCCAATATATCGATTTCCTTCGTATTTTCATGCCATATCCTTTTCTACGCATTCGTTGCCTTCCTCCATTTTTCTTTTTTCTCCTTTATATCCCTCAATTTTTTTTTTTTCTTTTGCCGGCCCTCCTCCGTCTTCTTTTCGCCTTCCTTTTTCTTTTCTATCCTTCTTCATCTCTGCTTTTTTGTCCCTTTTGCTGTCGCGCTCGCGCGCGGGCTACCAATATTTGCGAAAAGGATGGCCAAGCGACACGCGGTGCAAAATATTGCGCTTGCCGCAGTCGAGTATAGGAAAGCCGTATTATTTCCAACGAAATTTCTCCAAGACCTTGCAAGCTGGTTTTACTTCGTATATCGACGTTTACATCGGAATAATTTTTTTTTTTTACTTATAAAAGAAACTCATTCCATTATTTAGATTAAATGTTACATGAATGTTAATTGTGATTTCAATTTTGTTATTTAAAAAAAAAAAATTTTTTTTTTTTTAAATCAATGTACTTTAATTACTAAATTGATAGAAATACCGGATGCACTTACAGATAATTAGACTAAATTTATATCAATATTTTCCTAGGTATAAATCTACAATTATCGTAATATTGTCATTAAATAAAATGAAGCATGTATTATAAAAAAATCCACTGTCGTTTTATATGTTAGCGACGAAGGTAATCACTGGGTTACTTTATAAATTAATCGAGAATTATTATTTCATAGCTATCTGTCTCTCTAATCCGCAAATAATGACAGCTCTTTGATTTATTGATTCCGTTTACGTTCACTTTCGGCGTACGTATAATACCGAATTCTCGCAATGCTGCGAGAAACGTTATCATATTACACTCAGCCTCTCGCAAAGATTTACGCGCGAAATCCTTCGAGCGCGCGAGAATACCAAGCGAGTCACGGGTTTCTTTTTTTTTCCTATCATCCGTTACTTCTTGTAAAAAAAAAGGCCAACTTTCTCCTTTTTTCAGCGAGCGTCTTGAGAAAACGACTCCCAAGACGCGAGCGCGCTACATCTAGCGGCACAAATGCGGTGATTTCAATTCACGAATTCCAGTGGAAAACGAGGGTTATAAGACGTGAGAGCCGTTAACGCCTAGCGGGACGTCTTATTAACCAAGAATTGATGCTCGAGCTGCTTGAGCGCTCTCTCTTACTCTTTCTCTCTCTCTCTCTCTCTCTCTCTCTTTGGCTGACTGCACCCCTGGGGAGTCAAAGAGAGAACGATTCTCGCGCGGTAGTTGTAGCACACCGATAACGGCAGTAGCAGCGATAATAGCGCGACAGTAGGGCATACACGCGGAAATCCGAAAAAGGCCAACGGTTTGCATCGTGACACGTGATATGAGTCTTTTTACGTTTTCGCTTTTAACAAGGAAAATTCCAGTGTTCACGTATACACTCCGTCACGTACAGTGCAACGTTTATATATATATATATATTTTTTTTTTTGAGAATCGTTATGGGGTTACCGGGTACACACATATGTACATACACATGCGTACGTGGCATAGGTAGGAGGTTTCGAGGAGCCCCATTGTCTGTTTATTCGATCGTAAAGCGCGCGCTCTCTTCGGTTAAAAGCGCCATGGAACGTGTGTAGGTGTCTACACATCTATACGTAGCTCGTTCACACAAATACATCCTCTTATACAGAATTTGACGATCGATCGTTCGAGCGCGTATATGTATCGAGAGCCGCGTGACTTTACGTTCGCCGTTCTTTCTTTTCTTTTTTTCTCTTCCTTTCTGTTTCGATCTTTTGCTTGCACTGAAAAAAGGATGCACTTTTGCCATTTATTGGGTTATGAAAAATAAAACCGTGTTTGCGTGATATTTTAGACATAAATTGTACTAATCGTTATAAAATTTATTTTATGAAGATTTTGAACAAAAGATAAACGTATTCAAATAAATTGATCAATGGATTGAATCGATTTTCAATCAATACAAGTAATTTAATTGCAGTCAATTTTTCGAAGTCAAAAGAGCTTGATTAAGTGTTTGATTTCATTCCGTTCTTCAAAGATTCAAATATTGTGAATAGATTAACGGAAAATTCAATTAAAAGAGAAACGATTTATTTTAACTTTGGCTAATCAATTAACGCGTCATCGCTTAGCTAGTAATAAAATATTATATTTCTTTTACAATAAAACTAAGTATTTAATGAAAAATTCCAGCAATCAAAATAATAAAAAAAAGAAATATTCAATTTAAGCGTACCATAACATTTAAATGCAAAAAAAATATACAAACATAGATTTTCTTTTATTTTGATTGGATACCAAAATCAAATAAATTCAAACAAATAAATCAATCAATTGTGCGAGTTATTGAAAAATCGCTTCTCTTTCATTCTTTCAAAAATTTTATTAAAATTAAATAAAACTATTTCTCAGTTAGCGCAGTATCAAAAGTGTACGCTGTCAAGAATCAATTTGACGAATGCTCAATTTTTACAATGCTTAATATCGATTCGAAAATTAATTGAAGTTTTGTTGTTGAAAACAAACACTTTTCAAGGCATTTTCAATTTACGGCCGCTGCAGATAAAATTCTAACTCAAAACGAAAACGAGGACAAATAGATCGAATCTGTAATCGTTTGAATTCTTTCTATCCGTACGAAAATATTTGCAGTAGAGAAATCGTTCGTGTATACTCGTTTTTTTCCATCGTATGAATCCATAAAATCAATCAAGGTCAAAATTATTCGTTCTTACTTTTTATTACTTGTTATAACGAAAATAAAAACTTTTTCCCTAAAATTGCCGTGTCTGTTAAAACGTAAACCATACACGTTCACACGTCAATAATTTTCGCTTATTCATTAGAGCTTCAGAATATGAAATATGTTGATGAAAAAACCGATCGCTGTGAATTTTCGACAGCAAATTAATTCAATAACGAATTCGTTACGCGTTTCATATTTATTTGATATTTTTATTTTCAATTTAAATTTTGCGATCGTTAAAATTTTTCATCGATATTTTTTAAAAATTACGCGGTCTATTTACGTTGTAAACAATAATTAGGTATCCAATACTTATTAATGAATAAATATTGACTGAATAATACATTTTCTCACTTTTATATATTTTCGAATATCAATAAATAAAGAATTTGAATTTAAAATCTTATCAACATTTAGATACTTGATAAAAGTTTTATTTACAGATGCACAACTAAAAATTAAAATCCCGATACTACAAAGTATACTGCAGTTTAGCGCGCGCTAGGAATAACGAAAAAACTATATATTTTTCTTGACCCGAGTAAAAAGTGTAAAGAAAAGAGTAGAGAACGAGAGGAAAGGATAAAGAGTAAGTCTCGGGTGGTGGTTAACGAGCCTTGCCTTGGCGTTCGGAAGCGAAGCTCGGAAAAAACAGTCGAAGTCCGCGTGCGCGAGAAGCGGGAGAAGACGAGGTTACCGAGCGCGCAAGAAAGCCCGAGCTGGACCTAGTTCTCCGGAGACCGACGGAAGCAATCTTTCCCCCTCTCTCTCTCCCTGTCCTTCTTCATCCCTCACACGCTTCGCTTTCTCTTTCGTGCTATCCATGTGCGGGCATTAGACGCGGCAAAGCTCCAAGGGAGTTAAAGGCGCACGCTTGCGCTCCTCCTTTTCTCGCTCGTTCTCTCGTTTTCCTCCTGACGATGCGCGAGCGAGGAAAAAGAAGACTAGACTTTTGGCTTAAGGAAATCTGTGCGCTTGACAGACTTGCTTTCTTTCGTTCTCTCTCTCTCTCTCTATCTCTCTATCTCTCTCATTCCTTCTTTCTACTTCTTGTCCCTTTTTTTTTTCTTAAATATCCTATATCGCTAAATCTAACCAACTACTTTTCTGAAAACTCACTTGACGCTCCTAATCTTTTTGTATGATTTTATTGTATTTCTGATACAATTTTTTTGCTTTTTTTTTTTTTTTTAGTAAAAATTATTGATTTTTAAATAAGTTTTGCCTTTAGATAGATCTAAAAATGTCGCAAGTTATATTATTGTAAAAAACAAAGCAAACATTTTATCGCAATTTAAAAAATTTTATAAAAGAATCGAAGAAAGTAATCAATTTAACTTTAAAAATAAATAAATAAATAAATAAAGAAATTAATGGAAAAACAAATTTAATTTTAAGTTAAATAAGTTTTTTATTGAATGTGAATTGATTTTCTTTTTCTGTGCAAAGCAATGAAAATTAAACTTTTTCCAGCATTACAGCAAACCATCTAACGGTTAATAAATGAGAGAAATAATACTTAAGTACACTGCACATTTTACATAACACAAAATTTTATTTTAAATTAATTGTTTTAACTTTATTTCTATGACTAATGACGTTGGAATAAATATTAATATTTCATAATTACTTTCATACTTGATTATTAAAAAGTACGTAATAGGAATTTTAAATTATTTTAATATATTATTTTGGTAAGTAAAACTAAAAAAACTCTTTGTAATACTGAAATGGTCTTGAATAAAACGTTGAAATAGTCCACAATACAATACTTATATAAATTTAAAAGCTTTAAAGTATTCATTATTTAAAGAAAAAGCAAAATGTAGCATTTTAAAAAAAATACTATTTTTTTCCATGTACTTACAAAGTACAAGCTTGTAAAATATGCGTTGAAAAGTTACTTACCTAAAACAAAACAATCATAAAATGTAGAATTTGTTGTATTACGAATAATTGTTAAATTCATATTATAAAACAGCTTATTTTTGATTTTACATAAATAATGATAATATTCATAATGTTGAAAGAAGATATGTTTTGTAAGATATGTAATTTTATTAATGGATTGTTTAAAATTTGATGTTACAAATAGTAATTAAATAATTCATTTTAAAAGAAAATTTTTAACTTTAAATTAAAATTTGAAAACGCAAAAGTCGTATCATTCAATCGAAACATTCAAGTGTAGTCTAACATTTTTATATTCACGAAACGGTAGTATAGACTGGAAAAGTGATCTCTAAGAAGGAGAAATAGACTGTATGTACTGTGAGAGATCTTGATACGACTCGCGACTCGAGATTTCGGGGAATCAATTAAACCTCTTTTGGATTCATCCCTCGCAATCACCGCGGCGGTAAAAACAGAAATCTCTGGCGCATCTTTTCCTTCGGAATCTCCCTTTATTCCATTTGCCGAAAAGATTTTCGCCTTCTTTCTTTCTCTCTCTCTCTCTCTCTCTCTCTTTCATTCTCTTCATCCTTCCATACCTTCTTTTCGACGCTAAACCGTCGACTTCGCGCTAGCTGCTACTTTTCCTCATGCCCGAGATAAGACACCTCAATTTCGACGGCTCTACGCAGCTATACCGGCTAGAGTGGCCCATCGCTCGAATGCTCGCGACCAAGAGTAAAAACGAACGAGCTTCTCCCTTCTACCCCCTTCCCCACTTCTCCTTTCGAAGCCGGTGTAAGTGATCCGCGAAATTCCCATACTCGCCTTCGATCGATTGTAAGAGCCCACCTCTTTTGTTGGTTATAACCGAAAGAGCAAGAGAGAAAGAGAAAGAAAGAAGAGTCAAATAAGGAAACCCTTCGGGATTGAGAGATGGAAGATTTCGACATTCACGAAAAAAGGAGTCTCTCTCTCTCTCTCTCTCTCTCTCTCTTTCTCTCACGGAAAACTGACTGTAGTAAGGGACGTATGCCACGTGAATCGTGAGAAAGAATCCGCGATCTTGTTTTCTTCTCCGTTGGTTGATCGCACGAGCACACGCGAATGTGTCCCTGGGACAATGGATAATGTTGCTAGCTTTCAGAATTTTTTCCGAATGAATGAAAACGAGCGCATGGCATGCCGAACGTTACTTCGACGAATTTGGCATTTTTATTTTTTCGTTTTTTCTCGGCACGCTTTGAACTGTGAATGGATTCTCGCTTGAATGCCTTTTAATTTTAGTATACGAGTATATAAATTTGAAATTGATACTTCAAAAAAACGGTTATTTTCCTTTCAATTAAAATATTTATCGTTTCATTGAGAATTTCAAATGAAAATCACAATTATATACTTTTTCTGCCTAGAACAAATTAAAAAATCACTATCGACATAAGTTTTTTTATAAAATAAAAATATAAACTTTACTCAAAATTCGACGCTAACCAGATAAAATTTCATTCAAATTTTATTCTCAAGATCCTACGAATGAAGCTTTAACATTTCGACACGACTAAATTAAGAAAATAAATTTTTTTTTGTTACTCTTATGCCGTATCTTTTGTCCTCGGAGAAAGAAAGAAGTAAAAGAGAAAGAAACTTGACACGTAGTAAAATAAGTATGCGAAGCATGGTATGTAGAAGCTTAGGGCTCGTAAAAAAAAACGGCGATGTAAAGGCGGCACCTGTACGAAAAAGCTGAAGAGAGAAAGAGAGAGAGAGAGAGAGAGAGAAAGAGCGCACGCGAGGGTGAGATAAAAATATTACAGGACGGTGTAAGTTTGGAGGGTCGGCATTGCTGCTGAGAAGCCAAGGATGGTCTGGCCATTATATTTTTATAAGGGGACGAGACTATCTGACAGCTGTTGTCAGTCTCCTGTGGTATTCTTCCTCTCCCAAAACTCCACCTAGTCTTTGCTATAATGCGCCTCGCTTTTCTCGTTGAATTTTGTATAGCACATATATATATGCATGCATAAGTGTGTATATGTTCGAACATGTACATATGTTCGAAATCTAGTTTGTATTCACACGAATACAAACTAGATTTCAATTGGTTCTATAGCTTTTATTTTCTTCGCGTTGTGCGTTCGCTTGCTAGGTGCAAACTTCCGAGCGAACGAAGCGAAGGTAACTATTTGGAAACTCGTCACTTCTGCATTTCGCGCTGCTTCTCTTTGTCTTTGACTCTAGTTTTTGTTTCTTCTTGTTATAAGCACGTATAAGACCTTAGTTTCCTCTCTTGTTTTCTTTATTACTTGGCTTCACTATTCCTCAGGGAATTTTTACAGTTTAAGTAAATGCTCGTTTCTTAATTACAATTGAATTTAACGCATACTAAGCTCTAGAAGAATAGATTTCACTGACGAAGATTTATTTTATCTTTTCCTTATTCAGTTTTACGTCTATTGTAATTAAAACAGTTTAACTTTAAATTAGAAATCTCTTTTCAACAAGAAATTTTCATATATTTAAATTTTTAATTGAATTAATATAAATATTTATAATTTATTGAATTAAAAAACGTTTTAATTTATAAAAATGAAAATAAATTGTCTTTAATTAAAATAAAATTAAGATCAACATTAATTGTAAATTGGATATATTTACTTAATTAATTATCAAGCTTTATTGAATTATTTTATATCATACACCTATTTAATAATTCAAAAAGTAAATTAATAATTATCTTAAGATGTTTTTTAAATAAAATCAAATCAAAATATTTTTTAGTAAGTGAAATTCATTTTTATGAAAATAATAATTTTTATTCTTTCAAAAAATTATGTATTTTCAACTTCTTAATATAAGAATGATCATAAATATTTTTTCGATATAAATTTTATTTTTACATTTTTTTTTATTAAATAAATGTAAAGTTTGATTAATTTTATAAAAAAACTAAAATTTGTTGATTATTGTACCAACATATACTTGTATACCTATATGTACGGTCGAAATCTGCTTCAACATGGAGATCTCATGATTCATTTAGCTATAATAAAAATAAATACACAGTATTTTAAAATAAAAAAATAGAATTTAAATTTATTTATTCGCTCATAAAAAATAAGGGAAAAAGTCCGAAAGCATAAAAACCCCTTCGAATTTATATTATTATAATTTTATAAAGATCGTGCGATCGTATTAAAGGTGTGATCGAGTTTATGTGTTGAAATTAAGTTAGAAAGACTGTAAAGTCGCGTATACGCGATCGATTTTACTTTCCCGAATATTAGGTAATGCAAAGGATTGCGAGAGACGAGTGACCATGGTGGATAGACTCTTCAACGCAGACTGACTTCATACATTAATTGTCAGCCTTATTACCTCGAAAAAGAGGTAGTGGGGATAAAGAATAGTAACGAGATCGGCATCTGCCTTGCATGTGTTTGAAAATAAAAAAAGGTTAGCAGCGTCATAAACTGTACTTTTGGACGCATGTTAGCTTTTCTAGCGAAATAAAATAATAAACACGTTTGAAGAAAGTTTATTTGCGAGGAAAAAACCCAATAGAAAGAATACATTGTTTCGAGATAAAAGTGGCTTTCGTGACAAAATGTGAAAAATATTATATTACAATTTAAGAAGTTTCGAGAAAATACTAAATCTCATGCTAGCGATATTAGTCAGTTAGTCGGAATGAATCTGAATAATCGAACGGTGTTGATTTTACGAATAGTTTTCCGTGCGATTGCATGTTTTTACGTATTGAAAGAAAATAATTTTTATAAACTTTCATAATTTAAAGAATTAATACTCGTAAATCTTGCTACCGTACACTATATGCAAGAGTTTTATCTGTTGACTAAAAATTTAAGTCAATCATTTCGACACTATCTAAAATAAAAAATGTACATCTAACCAGTTAAAAAAATTCCGCTTTAAATCACTGGTCGTATTGTCCATTCCACTGGGACTTTCCGTATCTTTCTCTTGACGCGTACAGTCTACCTTTGCGAATCCTCGTCCGTTAACTTAAAAAGCAGAGTCTCCTCTTCTCCTGAGGCACTTTTTAGTCGAGCTCCGAATCGTGAGAAAGCAAAAAAGGAAAAGAAAGAGAGAGTCAGAGAGAGAGAGAGAGAGAGAGAGGAGTATGAAGCCCTTGGGCTAAGGACTTTCGCGGAAAGTCCTCCAAACTCCCGGTCGCTGCAAACTATCATCGTGGGGATGAAGAGATAGAGGCAGAACGCTTTCGTATCGCGCATAAGGCGCTAGCTACTCTCTCTCTCTCTCTCTCTCTCTCTCTTTCTCGCGACGTATTTTGCCGACTTAAAAAAGAAAAGAATATATCCCTCTTCCAGCGTGGAACAATGCGAGAAATAAGCAAGGATAGATGAAGCAAAGGAAATATATATATATATATATATATATATATATGTTTTGCTGGAGAAATGGCAATTCTCGAGTAGTCAGACCGAATAGGAATGCTTTTTAAAAATTTATAGATTTACTTTTTTTTCTATCTGGCATGACTTCCTGAACGGTTATTATGTCGGCCATTTTCATAAATTATATTATTGTTTGAAATATTGAATTCATATTTTATAAATTGATACAAATTGATCGAATGAAGTTATGCGATTAAGAAGAATCTTGTTTAAAAAAATATTCCAAGAATTCGCATGGTTTTTTATTCATTGGACATTTTTTTAAATTTTAAATTATGTAATAATCAAGTTGAATCGAGAAAAATTTTTGAATATTATTTTACACTATATACATTGAAATTATGGCATACATTTCAAAGTTTTCAGAATAACTTTAGAAATCCATGTTTTCTTAAACAGCGGAATATTTCATACATTTTTCATTGTACGATACAATTGTAAGGAAAATAATAATCTTATTAACTATTCATTATTCGAGTACGTAAGGGATGAAATGATATAGAATGATATAAATTTAAGTAGATGGGTGACTGTAGCATGATTTCAAATCATGTTGTTCCAATTAAAGTGCCAAAATATGATTTTACGAAATTTTGCCGTGCCACATTTTCAAGTATGGCTTTAAATTAACTTTCATCCGAACTTTCACCACCAATTCAACTCCATATTCGTTAATTTCAATCAATGTCATAATTATGATTAGAAATTAATTTTTAGTCAACTTGCACAAGCTGCAGTCATTAAAAGACAATCGTTTGTAATCGATAATACATGAACTTTTATTTCATTAACACAAAGATGCGATTAACTTATGTATTATATTTTACAAAATTGAATAATGTTAATAGTTTAATTTACTGTCATGTTGCAGTGATAATGTTTTATTTTCGCAATGAAATAGAATATAACATTGAATTAAACGCCGCAGATCATAAATTTGAATAAATAAATATTCATTTAATAGAAAAGGTCGTAATTTGTCAAATAAAAAAAAAGTTGTCCATATTTTTTCAACAAGTCTTTTGATTTTATCTTCGACCCGACTTTTTTTTTCATACAAATCATACACTTCTTATTCCGTACATAGAACATCACATTACTGAGCCACGAAAGATACATTTCTCTTCGAAAGTCACGCAGTGTCCCAATGAAATAACTACGAAAGCAAAAAAAAAAAAAAAAGAATGAAAAAGACGGAGAGAAAAAATAAAAAAGAGAAAGAAAAAGTTAAAAAGGAAGATGAAGGGAAACACGTTTAAAATATTCTGCTGACTCTAAGAAGCAGTCCATGCTCTACGTTGGCTGCTTATGACAAATTGAGACTCGGGGACAATGACTTTTTTTCATTTTGCCTATTATGAACTGCTACTATTACGTTGATTCGTGCAATTTCTTAAATTATTTTAATTAATTCTCTATAGATTTGAATAGCTTTTATACTAATATATTTTTATAATTTAATTTTCGTTTAGCAAGATGACGTATACATCTTATTACATAATCTTTGTTCAAATTTTAATAAAATTATTTATCGCGGCTCAAATGGATAAAATATTTGGCATACAGAGGATTAAAACCTAAAAATTAACATTTTTTATAGATCTATCGTTGATTAATTTATAATCACGCTTATTATTTCCTTTCAAACAGATAACGTGACAATTAATAAATTTTTTACTTAAAAATGATTGATATGTTTATAAAAGCATCATACAATACAAAAATCGGTGTACGAAAAATAAATATTTTATGGATTTCACGCCATATATTTACTTTCAATAACTAATATCTGCAATTTTTCAGTTGGTTAAACTCAAACTTAACATTCGAGGAATTCTCGTTAAAGCGGTCGAAATATACAGTGGAAGGGGAAGCGAGGCGCGGGTGGATAAGCGAAAGTGCTCGAAGCGACGTTGATTATCCGTAGAAACAGCGAGACTCTATAAGCCCGGGCAGTCAGACTAGTGGAAAGTTAGTTCGTGGCCCTCGGGCCGCTCGGAGGTGACTGATTCCGGTTTTACGCGCCACCGGAAAGTTTATACATACATACCTCACTTTCAACTATCCAGAAGCTCTTGGACTATCGTACGTTAAAGTGGGTGAGTGAGAGAGAGAGAGAGAGAGAGAGAGAGAGAGAGAAAATAAGTCAGAGTGAGAAGATCGCAATAAAAAAAGTAAGTTCGTTCCTTTTCCTCAAAGAATTACTGTCCTTTCATCAATATACCAGCTCAATAAAAATGAGTGAGCTTACATGAAAAAACACTTCTCGAGTGTATAAGTAATGAGATCAATCAATGTCAATTTTTCATAGAAAATCGCGATAAATATCCAAATATGAAGAAATCGTTAGAGGCTATTTTTACAAAGTTGCAATAAAAATTTTATAAGCAATAAAGGAAATAAAACTAGATCAAGTTTTCACATGGTACAATTATAAAAATGAATTATTCTAGACGTACGTTACGTTGAAGTATTAATTGAAAATTGTCGTATATCCTATAGTCAGGGGTATTATTGAATTTCGCAGATTTCATTTCGTTACGTAATATCCTATATTAAAGCCATCAATTATGAAATTTTGATATTACAACGTACAGAATAATCCTCCTAATTAATTAGAAAATATCATTCATTACAATACAGATAATACAAGATCAGCTCATTGGTACTAAATATTTGATTTGTATTCGGAGCTATTAATTTTAATAATGTTGGAACATTATTAAGTGGAAGAAAGGTCGATAATACAATTTTTATTTCTAATTGTATTTTTATCGTTCAGGACATTCATCTTAAAGACAATTACAGTATCTTAAGAACGTTAATAAAGGTCGTGGCATTTATCAAATGTAGAATTTAACTTTTGTCATAATTAATAAATCTTAAGCAGTCGTAAGATCCGACATTAGTGAAGATCAAATTTTAATTTTAAGCGTAAAGTGACCTTTCGATTTCAACAACAAACGAACACGACCTTTCTTCATGGCGCGCACTAAGGCAATGGCAATCTATAAGAGGCCTTTACGCCTCTTAATAACGCGAATAATGTTTTCTCACGGCTAGGTAAACATAAATAAATTCGAAAATGTAAATTAATTACACACTTAAAGCGGAATTAAACTCTCCAAAGTCTCTTCGACTCCTTCCCTTCGCCCTTTCCTCCCCCTCTCCCTCTCTCTCTTTCTCTCTCTCTCTCTCTCTCTCCCTTTCTCCTGCTACTTTCGACTTACCTCCGAGGACACGGGCGCAGTCCCGCATAGTAATTCCGAGATAAGCCCACCCAAGATCTATTCCTGTGGCCTCTTTCTTCTTACCGCGAGATCCGCTCGCCCGGAATCTGCTGCGCCCGGGATATTCGCGGAGTCGCGCGCTCGCGCGCTTGATTTTCAGCCAAGTATTAAATTCGAGAAATCGTTCGAAGAAGAAATGGGTAGGGGATGAACGGGAACAAGAAAAGCGCAACGCGCGTAGACACATACACACACGCATACACACACACACACACACAAAGTCCGGTTACTTTAAAAGAGGTCAGTGCTTCCGATGTGCCGGTGGAAGATGAAAGAGAATAAGTATAAGAGAGACCGAAGCTGCTTAGGATAATCGCGACGATTTATTTACAGATTCGCATGAAAGAGCCACGCTGCGCTTTTATTTAATTAAGGCTATCCCTCTCCCCCTTCCCGCTTCTCTCGCCCCTCGGCTCTACCGCGATGAAAATTTGTTTGGAAATTTGAATGTGGGAAAATTTAATTTGAGCGGAATTGTGTTGTAAAACAATGTTGATTATTTTTCGTGTTTATTAAAAAGTTAGGAAATTAGTTGGTACAGTGGCTTGATCAACTCAACTATATTACAAAATGGGTTTAATTAAATTAATCATTTTAAATATATTTTTAAAATACGTTACGATTACTTATAAATTTATTTAATTGCATCTTTTATTAAAAAAAAAAAAAAAAAAAAAAAAAATTAATAAATAAACAAAGATACAATTTTTACAATTTTATTTTAATTCAAATTAAAATATACGCAACATCTTTGTGTAAAAACAATAAATATTCAAAATAACTAAATGAATAATTGTCTTAACAAGTTAAAGAAAGTTTGACTATTATTTAAATACGAAATATTTTATCGAAAAATTTATTTTTTAAGTAGTTCCATTAAATTTCCAAAAGTTTAAAACTTTCATAAAGGGTGTGTAAGGCTTTAAACACTTTTTAATTACTGCATGGTAGTAGTGATCTCGTTAGCAACATCTATTCAACTTTGCTTTCACATGCGGTTATGTAATGAACACTGAATCGTCGAAGGTAGCTAATCACATTTACTTTTGCAGCAGTATATTTAGCAAAATTGCGTTAGAATCTTTACTTTTCATTAACGTTATATATGCACCTTTATTCATTTATTTATGCAGAAAGTGAACACGCTTCAATCCTGAATGCGAATAATTTTACTCGAAATTCTTATTTTGACGAAGTGAAAAGATAATTAATATCTGAATAAGCTTTGCTTTTAATGAGTAAATAAATACTTAATAATAAATAAAATAAGTTTTTCATTTTGTAAGTACATCGTGAACTAGCGTCATTCCACATATAATGTTATTATTTCAAAATAGTATTTATAATTTACATTTGAATAGTGCTATATCGTAACGTGTAAAAAACCAATAAATATACTTTTTATTCGTTTTGAAAGATTACTTACGCAATGCGTACATTTTTTCATATAAATAAAAAGTCACCGTAGATGTAAAAAAAATTCAATAAAAGGTAGAACGCGGTGAAATCCAGGGGAAACAATACATTCTCCATAAACGATTTACCATATAAAAATTTTGCGAGGAAAGTTCGAAAATTTATTCGCAAAGGTCGGCAACAGCAGCAACAGCAGGACTCAGAGGGGATAGCGGGGCTACGGAAATGCCTTGTAAGTGTATAAGAAGGTTGCTTGTGGTTTTGCAGTCGACGCTTACAAATATGCATACGCACACTTCTCGGTATATATTTTCCGGAAGAAAAGAGGTGAAGGTTAGTCGCAAGGGATGCCAGTATATACATATACGCGTACGCGCGCGAAAAACTTTGTCGGTAAATAAAAACTCGGAATTTCGCACGCTCGCACACGCGCGCGCGCTTACGTCGACTCCATAAGTTTCTCTCGGAAAGCTGTTTACGGAAATCCTGGAGAAGTGCCGTGCAGACAAGTCGCGCTGTTTTAAAGTATACCTAGCCTCCCTTCTTTTATCCCTTTTTCTCTCTATTTCTCTTTGCCTCTGAATAAAGAGCGCGCGCGCGCGAGCTTATGCGCGTTACCCTCCGTAATTAATGCACCGAGTCATTGTTGCGGATGCGCGACGACTGACTTTTCTCGAAAGTCTGAGGGTGAAATACGCCGAATACTGAAAGTCTGCGTGTGAAATATGCCGACTATGGATGAATATCTAACTGTGACATCTCTTTTTTGCGAACCTATTACCCCCCTCCCACCCTCCCCCTCACCTCCCCAGAGAGTATGTTTTCGAAATAGGTAAGGTGTTTTTTAACGATAATGGAGCTTGAGACAGCCGAATCCGTTAAAAACATGTGGTTTTAAAAAATGCGAAGTATATAAAGTGTAGCTTTAATGTATTTAGAAACAATCAATGAGACACATTTTTATTGCCGGATGAAAAATAAAAAAAAAATATTAAATTTTTATTATTTCTAAAAGTAAGATTATGTTTTCAATCTTTTTACAATAAAAAAAAAATACATTTCTTTCAATTGCTCGCAAAATACAGAACGCGTTTGAACACTTTACACATTATTTTTCTCAAAACATATATCTTTCGATTTGTATTTCAGATATTTGGTTACCCGTGTCTTCAACAAAAGATGCTTATTTTATATATAACGATGACTGATTACGGTTCGCTCGTCTCGTGCGGGGATGTATTATTATACGCGAACCTACATTTTCCCTCGTATTCAATGCACGAGGCGTTTGATAGAAAAGCGAGGAATATAGTCTGCTCTTATGGTCGATACACATATAAGCAAGCACACGTGTGCTAGACTGAAACATGTACATATAGCTACGTATACCATAACGCTTGTTGAAATTTCTCCCCTTTACTCGTGTTCTCTCTCTCTCTCTCTCTCATTCACTCTGTCTTTTTCACGTTTACACGTTCGTTCGCTTTTGCGCACGAGCTATTCCGGGCTCGAAAATCAGGTGTTAAAATGAGCCTTCATTATGACTTTATAAAGTTTCATAATTTGAATCACGTGGAAAGCACTTGAATGAAGCACTGTTCACTTAATGCGCGCAAGCACGGAATTATGAAAACAATTAATGTAGCGCGTAGCGGTGGGTATTTAGAGTTCTTGTTAGTTTACCGTTAAAGATTATTTATAGAAAAAATTTAACGAACGCTTACCGTTAAAACAATTAATTTTATCAAATAATTTATAACTATATTCCCTTTTTTATTTCTTTTTAGATATCGAAGTTTCTAATCGTTCAAGATGATTGAAGTCAATTATTCAACGAATAAAAAGGGATTAATCAACTTAAGGTTAATAGAAGAAATTGTAAGCAAAATTGAATTAGTCAGAATTGTATTGACTTTTTTCAAATCAAAGAAATTGTCTCTTACTCGCTTAGTATTTAGTATACGCTTCTACTAATAGACATTTTATGTCAATTAATGTAACTATTTTACTAGTATTTTTAAACTCTAATTGAAATTAAATGAATTTAGATTTGAGATAAATTAAGTTTAATATCTTTCATGAATATGTTTGCGAAACAAATTTACATACACACACACACCCATACATAGATGTACATATAAGAAAGAACAGTCTTTTCTCGCTTGCCGTTGAATCATTTTCTCATTCACAACTACTAGGAATTTGCTATTCCCATTTTTCGCGTCATTTCTTTCACGCGCGTATTTTCTTCCTATTTTTCCTCCCCCCCCCCCCCTATTCTTATCGTATGTAAATTCAAAACGATAAATCGTAACCACTCATGAATTCGTTACTTCCGTTTGACTACGTTTCGCGCATTGCATTTTCTTTCGTTTGCGATCCTTCGCTCTTCGTTTATTCGTACGTATACGAGTGTATTTGTACCGTGGCATACGGTAACACTGAAAAAGAATCGAAAAAAAGGACAGACCGACGGACGTACGTGAATTTCTCCGCAGTTATGTAGACGTGCATACGCGTATAAATCCAAGCACAAATCTTCTCGAAAGAGGAGCATAGATGCCCTCCCTTTCTTGCTCGATTCCTCTTTAAGAACCAGCCGAGAGAGAGAGAGAGAGAGAGAGAGAGAGAGATGTTGCAAAATCGTCTGCGGCTGTTCTTTATGGTACATATCTCCCAAAGGGTGCTACTGTTAGCCCGCGTCTTCCGTTTTGGCGCATCTTCTAACTCTGGCTCTCCCTCTTTTTTGCCTTTCGCTCGTTTTCGCCTCATCTCATCTCTCTCTCTTTCTCTCTCTCTCTCTCTCTCTCTCTACCTCTTCTTCTCTTCGCCCCACTCGTCTCGATGCGATATCGATAGGCCGTTGTATCTCCGAGGTCGTTTTGTACCACTCCCTCTCTCATCCTCTCTCTCTCTCTCTTTCTCTCTCACTCTTTAGCTGGAAGCAAGCCCTGGGCGTTCCTTCTTCGGCTATGCTCGCTTATCTCGAGCGCAGAGGTTAAGCGCGCGAGTGAGAGAACGTACGTGGCGTCGAGTGCAGCCATTCCCTAAGCGCAAGAGCGACGCGGCAAATTGTCGTGTTTAGTACTCGAGAGGTAAAGAGAGAGAGAGAGAGCGAGAGAAGAAGGAGTGAGAGGGATCGGATTTCTGGCTGCGTGTAGATAGGTTTTAGCTCGAGCTCAAGAGGTAGAAAAATGGGAGCGTTAACAGGACGAAATTCGCTTAAGGCTAATTTTCGCCGATAAGGGTGTTACTTTGATATACTGTTTTACGATGCCTTCGCAACATGATAAGTTTTTTAAATGTTATAAATATGAATATTTATGGTGATTTTTTAAAATAAAGCTTGAAGTATGTTCTGTTAATTATTAAAGTATATTTTGTTACTCAAGCGTCTACATTCAAATATTAGTGGAGTAGTATTTAGTAATAAATAAACGGATTACTGTTTATCATAAAAAAAATTTTTGAAAATATAAAAGTCACTGTTTATATAATATTAATATATAAATTTATCTAATTATAAAATTAAATATTTTCACATTGTTTTAATTTGCTCAGTAAATAATAAAGTATGCAAGTCTAAAATAAACGTGTCATACATAGGCACAGTTAAATAAACACATCGCTGATGAGAACTCGAAACTTTCAAAATTCATAAACGAGATGAGTAACGACCATTCAAATAAACAACCTTTCGCATCTCTAATGCTACTTATCGTTGCTTTTCCATATCTCTCGGTCACTCTTCGATGCCAAAGAGCCAATCAATTTATTCTCAAAGCTTGTTTCACCTAACTCCACTGGCTTTGTTTATTTTTTTTTTTACATTATTAGTGTTATCCATATAATGATCATTTCAATGAAAAATTCTCGTATATTGATTCCGTTATAATAATCATATAATGAAATACGCTGCTGGTCTTACTTCCCACCGAGAAGAACTATTAGACAATTTAATGAGGCTGCTCGCGCATGAAAGTGTCATAGTCATCTATTAAGACTTACTACCCAAAAGAAAAAGAGAAACAAAAAAAAGCAAAAGCCAAGGATGTCGGTTGATCGAGAGATCCCGCTCTCTCTCTCTCTCTCTCTCTCTCGATGTTTATAAGAACAATGAAAAAGAGGAAGAGAATAATGTCGGTGCGATTAATGACACTATTACCGCGCAGTCGGATTTTCATTAAGTTGTAACTACGAGAGAAAAAGCAACTATAGAGCTGCGCGCAAACGAGAGGCTCATTCTCTTGGGTGCTGTTTTCGCACGCGTTGCCCATTCGCGAGTCCCTTTACATTAGCAATGGGTACACATCTGGATAAAGGGCAGTGAGGGGGGAAGGGGAGGGTGAAGGTGAAAGTATAGATGTCCCGGAGGCTCTTGATATATCGCTGACGCTTACACAAGACGCGATTGCAATTCCAGGGGACAGCGTAACGAGGCAGCGAAATTCCCAACCCCGTGATAAGAATTCGCGTGATGAATCATATAAGAACTGAGCCGCGATAAATCGAGGAAACATAATCGTTAGGACCCTCGTCTCTCTCTCTCTCTCTCTTTCTTGTTATTTTTACTCAGTCGAGAGCTCTTTTTTTATTCGTTCCTCTTTATTTATCTTCGCGTGCGCGTATTCTCTTTTGTCTATTAATTTCTTTTTTCTTTTTTATCGTTGCTGAATGAGCTCGTTTTACGAATACAACTAGATTAGAATTAATCGTGTCTCGTTTTAACGTTATTATTGTTCCTGTGTTAGCAAAATTATATACTTTGGAGCGATGGTATACGCTTCAGTGCGCGAGTACGAGTGAGACTTCCGGCAATGTGGATATTAGATTCGGAATTACATCAGGTAGGGGAATTGAAGTATGAAAATAGATTTATCGTTTGAGTGACGTACTAGTAATTCAAATGTGATTTCTGACTTTGCGATAACCTATAAATTTTACTATTTTAAATGAAAAGTGTAAATCGGCAGGAGTTTAATTAAGTATTCAAACATCCGCTCTTGAATTTCAAATGCGTTTATGAATAATGTTTTAAGAATAGAAAATATTGTAATGCTCCGTTTGAATTTTGTATAAATTTTATTTTAAAATTTAAGTTGGATAATTGAATAAGTTTTAATTCATTTTTGTATTTCCTGTATAATTTGTCTATTTTTCTAAACAGTAAACATATATAAGTTTTTTCTTTCTCTTTTTTTTTTTTTTAAATTAACTTATAGATTATTTTTATCATAATACTTATTTCACTATTCATTGTATTGAAATGCAACCCCAATCGCGTTATACGCAAGCAAGAAAGCTCGTTCTTATATACAACACAGGATCCACTTAGAAATTCATGAACACTTTACTTTAAAACAAACAGAATAATTAAAACAAGTTCCTATCTAAAAAAGAGTAATTAACTTCTCTTCTTAAAATAGCTAAAAGCTTTATATTTAACGCGCGATCCACGATTAAACTTGATAAACTAAAGCACTGTAAACAAAAAGAAAATAATGACTTACATTTACAATATACTTCGTTTGAATAGTTTCATTTGAATAAAAATCATTAATAAAATATATAATCGAACTTTTTTAATATTATATTCAAAATAAAAATGAAAATTTAATACGAACGTCAGAAAATTATCGAGTTAAAACAACAAACGGGTTTGTATATTTAGTCAAAGACGCTTTATGGATGTTCAATGCCATTTAAATAGTATTATAATTAAGTTTATCTAGCTTTTTATTACTTGATAAGACGACGTCGGTGTCAAAGAAATGGAGTCCGAAACACGGTTATCCGCAAAGTGGATTTTCGCTTCACAGTTACTTTGGCAGAAAGTAATACCACCGTGTACACGAAAAGATTTACTCGGTTATTTAATTGAAAAATGTCAATTAAAACGTTCCAGTTATAAAGGTTAAAAATACACGGACCGAACTTTCAATGCAGCAATAAAAATGATTATAAAAAATAAAATATAAAATGTTAAAAGGTAAAATATTTATTGTGTTATTAAAAATATTATCAAAAGCAAATAAAAATGTTACATTTATTATCAAAGAATTATAAAATATTTTTATTTTATTTTTAATTTATTTTTAAATTATTATACAACAATTATAAATAAAATATTATCAAAGAAAAATTTTATTTATTTCCTTAAATATTACAATTAAATAATAATTTTAAATAATTAAAGAGTATAGCAAAAAAAATTACAACAAAATTTGAAAGTTATCATGAATTTATAAATGAATAATTATTAATTTATGTTAAAAATTTTATTTTAAATAAATGCTGTAATGATTATTTTTCACATCATAATATTCTTATAAATAATAAATAATCAATTTTACATAAAATTAAAAAACTGTGATACAAAAAGTGATCGAGAAAGAGATATTTTGCAATATAGATGCGGATACAACTATATAGAAAGCAAAAACAAGAAAAACATAGTATAACTTTCGTATAGACATTGCGCAAATCGTAAAAGCGGAAAGTAGCGGCGTGACGGTGCACAGTAATCTGTATTAATTTATAACGCTACCACTGCTGGCCTTCATATATATATATATACACACACACACACACACACATGCACAACGAACTAACCGAAAATCCGACTGAGAATGGAAGAGAGAGAGAGAGAGAAAGAAAGAGAGAGAGAGAAGAAGGTTTTATCGCATCAGAGCATACATCCCCTTCGTCGTCGTCGGAGGCAGCAAGGGACGAAACGGAAGGAGGCGCGCGGCCCGTTTTGCACGTTTCTCACAATAGGACGAATGCATTTATTCCGAGTATCGCGTTTTTATTGTTTTGCGGCCTCGATGCCGTAAACGAAAGTGGGAATGGAAAAGAAGAGAATAGATAGAAGGGATAATAAAATGGGAGAGAAAGAGAGAGAGAAAGAGAGAGAGAGAAAGTGAGAGAGATAGAGAGAAAGAGAGAGAGAGAGATATGAATCACCGTAGGAGTTGGAAAATGGTTCTGTTCATGGAAGTTTGATAATGTCCTTCGGAGTGTCTTATAATGCCGCTGCCTTGCAAAACTCTGGCTTTAATTGAGCGATCGGAGCTTAGTAAAAGGGAGTACTTTTGAATGAATAGAGTTTTTGAGGTCGAAAAATGAGTTTTCAAGGAATCAGTTATAACGAAAAGTTTAATTTGAATAAAATTGAGAATTTAATAACGAAAGTTAAAAATTGCTTTAAAAAATGTTTTTACTATAATTATTATAACATTCTTTATGGCGCTTTTTGATATTTGTAAACTTGAATTTTCCCAGAAATGTATAATTAAAATCCATTGCTATTTATATAAAACACATAAGTATTACCTTTTGACGCGCATTTAATTAATTACTTGTAAATGTATTCGTTATCGACGTCGCGATCAATAATTATTGATAAAATGATATTCGAAATTACAGTATTAGCTTTGTAAATTGAATAAATCAGTATAACATAGATTTATTTATATTACCGAAGCTTTAATTAATAAAACTCAAATTTGTATTTACATTAAAAAAATATTAAAAATTTTATTTCGGCATTTGAATAGAAAAGATATTCTTAGATGCAGAATTTATTTCAATTTATTCATTTATTTATTTAATCAGAGTAAAAATTTTATAATATTACATTAATAATATATTTATCCAGCAAAGGAAAATATAGTGTATCGTTTCCTATTGGCTGGCCTGGCGTATTTAAAAAAAAAAGTTGATTAAAATTTTCTGATTAAAGATTTAAAATCAACCAATAATTAATAAATAATTTATTTTTTTTTTTGTTGCAGGCGCCATTGTGCTATGACATATCGTTCTCGATGATTCCAAGTAAAGTGTTTTGAAATAATTTTATTCCTTTAATTTTAAAAGAATAAAACTAAATCAACTAAACAATGCACAGTCTAAACAATTTTTTTTGTATTAGAGTTGTATTGTAATAAATCTTGTATTATATTATAAAATTTTGTGAAGATTGATGATTTATTAGATTATTCAGCTGTTCTGATTTAATTGAATCTACCAAACCCTTGTTCCTTTTCTTCTTTATCAGTGTAATAAAAAACTTTCTGGTAATAGATTGTTAATTAAATATTTCAATTAGTAATTTGCCTACGTTACTCACGACATACTCTATAAGTCTCATCTCATCAACTTCAGTTTCAGAACTATCAAAAAGAAGTTGGTTTCTCTTTTAGCTGACTTCAAAAAGAGCTGAAAATATTTTAAAGATTTATTTTTGGAGGTTCTACACATACATAAAAATCATGTATTTGGAGATATTTTTTCAACAAATTCTTTTTCACTTATCCTAATAAATTCTCTTTTATCCATATTTTCCATTGATCCTTAATTTCATCATAAAAAATAGTCAGATTTTGCATTAGAATTTTTTCATAAAATTTCTAAAATTTCTATGCCTAGTTAGTATAATTGCTTGTTCTCTTTATTCATTTATTTATTAATTTTTTTTTTTTTTTTTGAGATTTATAGAAAAAAACGCACATATTAAAATTACTATCAACAATTTCCAAGTTAATATTTATATCTATAAAAAAACTATATAGGAAAAAACTATAATTATATTAACCTTGACTGGTAATTATGGTCAGTTATAATTTGTTTATTGATGAATAAATTTAAGAAGAACTTGTACAAACTGCTTGTTTAACCACTAACGTCAAAGTTGCCTTTATTAGTCATGCGACATTTGTGTGAAAAGAAATACGCAAAAAATAAACAAATTCGCGTGGAACTTGTACAAAATATTTGTTTGGTGATTAAAGCCGAGGTTGTTTTCATTAGACGTACTACATTCACGTGAAAAGCACGCAAAAAATTTTTTCGCGCAATAAAAATCTTTATTGTCTCAGTTTGTAAATATTAAATATTTTATCTGGAAATTTGTCTATTTGGATTTTTTGAAAATTATTTTCATATATTCTTTTTGATGAACTAATTGTAAGACAATATTTGTGAGACTATCTAATTGCTGTAGCTTTTTTTGGAATTTGCACAAAAAAAAAAATGATTTTATTAATTAATTATGAAAATTTTTCTAATAATTTCCCTCTGCAAATGTGGATCCTTGGCCGTAACGGAACAGTATAACGAATGCAATGAAGGAGACACAAATTAGAAAAAAAAAATAATAAAATCTTCTAAAATCTATTATTTTTAATATAAATAATAGAAAATTTTCATTCTTCATTTTTAAATTATGAATAATGAAAAACTTATTCAAAGAAAATAATACACTGAGCTTTAAATGACGCTGAACAGTAAATAATTTTTATCACGACTGCTCTCTTCTCCTTGACTCAAAGAAATTCCTCTTTAAAATCCTCTTAATCAACCCTTTTTTGATGACATAATTTTATTCAAATAGATCCAAGTTAAGGTATCTTGCAACGGATCGTTAACTCTTTGCGAAGCTTTTATATTATCTAACGTCATTAATTGAATATGGTTACTGCAGAAAAAACAATGTCTTTTCAAGCAAACTCGTTAGTTCGAAACATTGAATTGAAAATATACTAGCTTGAAATTTTTTTTTTTTTTTTTTTTTTTTTTTTTTTATAATGAATTTTTATTTATTTAATGACGCTTAATTAATAAAGTATTATTAAAATCTTCGTGTTTTATTTAAATAACACGTTGATGCATTTATTTTGTAATACTAGATTTTGTTGCAATATTGCAGATTAAATAAACAATTTTCAAAATCAATAAATAATTTTTTTTTTTATTTTATATCAATTATTTCAATATTTACAGTATAAAGTAAAAAGTAAACAAAAGAAAATCATTAATAATCATAAATAATTTTTTTTTTTTTTTTTATTTTATATTAATTATTTCAATATATACAGTATAAAGTAAAAAGTAAACAAAAGAAAATCATTAAGACATTATTTTCTTTGAAAAAGATCAGAAGTTAAAGTTTATCTGCCGTCTTTCGAGAATAAAATATTTTTTTAGTTTAAAAAAAATCTTTTGAAAAGAAAAAAGTTCACATTGATCGTTTGAAGAATATAAAGAAAAATAGCACGCAATATTTCTATAAAGTTCGCTGTTCATTAGTGTAAGAAGCCTCTGAGAAACGAAGACCAAAGCTAATTTTCACAAGGCAGCAGTGCTTTGTTACTTTTCTCTTTAGACGAACATTCGGCTTCTTCATTTTTGATCACTACTTTATCCTCTTAGATATTAATATAAAACATTTCCTGTAAACGATAAATTTATTTTATTTTTTATCCGTATGTTTTTAATTCAATTATTATTCAATTGGTTATTTCAATATTTCATTCGCATTTCACCTTATTTTGTATTATAATTTAATAAAATTTAAAGTTTTTAATTACGTAAATTTCAAAACTTCTTCCTCACCATTCTTAGATGACATCCAACTCAATTGAGCATATTGTTTATTCTAACAAGACTAGTACTCAAGTACAAGTGTTTCAAAACTTACTAAATTGCTTACAAAATTATAATGTTGTTAACTTTAACATCAAATTGTTATAATTCAAATGCAAAATTATGCATTTTGTGCGATGAACAATTTGTATGTTATTTAGTTGAAAATATAATCATATAAAATACAAAGATTAATTATAATTGTTTTTTTTTTTTATTTATAAGTAGTCGTAGTTACAAAATTATTTTTTATTTTTTCAATCTTTAAACATCAACCATTACCATATTAATTTGTCTAATTAATGTATTTTCATACCTTGTACGGTAAAAATATGTTAGCGTGTACTATTTTAATTATCTACTGAGATCTTTCTTTACGCGAAAACACACACTCAATTAATTTTACAAAGTTGTTACAATCTCATTTGTGCAAGAAAAGCATAATAAATTTATTCTTTTTTGAAAAGTTATTATACAATATTATTAACTGATATATACAAGTTATGAATATAAACTTCTAACTAGGAAATTACTGTGTTGTTTGGCAACTAATAATTTGCATAACTTTTTCTCAACAAGCCGGTTTATTAATAAATACTTTAATGCTTAAACTTTATCTGATACAATTTAGAAAACGGTATTTTTCAAAAAATGATCGTTATTCTTAATTTATCTATTCAAAGTCAGCATAATAGCTAAAATCATTCTTTCGCTCAAAGTACGAGAAACGACAAAAAATTATTCCTTCCAATCGCGTCTCTCCCATTGTAAACCTAATGAAATTACCTTAAAAGCACGAAGCGACGCTCGATTTATTTGCTTTTCTGTATCCAAGATTGTATTCCCAATCGCCGGTCTGTGTGTTTAAAAATGCGCGACCGCGAATTAGAAACGAGATGAACGCGTTTGGAGAATATGGGATGGGCTCTACGCAGAGCGAGTATCTCAGCTGCTTTAAGAAAGTAAACCGAACGAGCGCGTTTAAGTTACTCTGCGATAAAAGAAAGCTGGGAATGCGCAACGCCCTAAGAGCAAACATTAAGTCTACAACGACAACGATGCGGAGGAGGGCAAATGTAATACCGTGAAAAAGGTGTTCTTGAAAGAGAGAATGAGAGAGAGAGAGAGAGAGAGGAAGAGAAGGATAGGGAGGGAAAGCTTCTTGAAGATGTAAAGCGTAAAGGATATTTGAGTCTACGTCTTTACTCGTGATTTTTTATCTCTCGCAGTCTGCTTTTTATTGATCTTTGCTGTTGCACTTTGAATTTTCTATTAGTTTTTTTTTTTTTTTTTTTTTTTTTATTTTGTATGGATTTTAAAATTTAGAAAATATGTCCTCTGATAATTTTCAAAATATTTTATAATAATTCAGCTTCTTCAGCTGCAAAATTTTGTTTAAAAATTTCATTGTGGGTTTTTCAGAAAAGAATATTTATTTAACTCGTAAAGCCTTGTGACATACAAACCCGTTAAAAAATTACAAAGAGAAAAAGTAAATTTATGAGTTAAATTATAATAAAAAAAAAAGAGATATAAAGGGAATAAGGTGAATGCGTGAGTTGTGTGTATATGTGAGTGAGTTTATATGGTCAGGAACTTGTGCGACCTCGTGCGAGGTATGTTCCTCCGAGTCGAGCTATGCGACCGCGAAAGATTGCCGTTGCGGCTAGCTGTGGTGCGTGTGTCGCCGTCCGGAACCGTCTGGTCGCAGAGTCGACTGTGCGACCGCCGACGAGGGACACGTAGGTGTTATAAAGGATTATTTTTGTGGGATAAAATTTATCACGAGTTTATGTATCGATCGTGATCGCAAACACGTGTCCGTCGCGATTCCGAAATATGAAATTAATAAATTATAAAAAATCAAATTCGAAACACGTAAATGAAATAAGAAACGACGCGATACACGTAAATCGAATGCGCGCGAAAAATTGGCTTATATTTAATACTATCGTGACCTTTGACAATCAAGTGGCTTGCTCAATGATGTCGAACCAACTAGACCGAGTGCGCGCGCTGTCGTGATTATTTGACCCCTACTTTTAACTTCGTTCGCGTGACGTTGCCTAAATTCTCGAATCGTGTATGAATCGGGCGTTCTCACCCGTGGGGTCAGTGATGGCGTGTCATCTCGCACGTGTACGTAAACAAAGAAAACCGACAAACGTTAAAATGAATTTTAATTAAATACGTATAAAATTAGTAAATTTACTTTTATCGATGAAGTTGTTTTTCAAATAAATCTCGAATATTTAAGAGTTAAGTGTATTTGTAAGCTTAAACATTTTTTATATATATATCGATTATGAAAATTTTAATGAAGATTACATATATAAAGACCTATTAAAAGAGGCTGATTAAATTCCATCTCGTAATACAATCAAGTCAAAGCACTGAGGTTTCACTTCTTCATAATGATATGTGCTTTCAGTAAATTTCTTTCTTCTCAACGTCCTCATGGTAGCATAATTGAAAATTCAATCCTCTACAATTCGAGCCAGACAAATTATATCTACAATAAGCGCGAAAAATTCTAACTCTGTCTCTTTTTCTCTCTCTCTCTCTCTCTCTAAGTTCTCACTCGTTCTCTTTAACTATTCCTCTTCTCCTTTTTCTCCGCTTCTCACGAAGAAGTGGCCGTTTAATGTTTTAACGAGCTCGTCGCATTTTTATGCGAGCCAATAAGAGCCGTGCATTTTCTTTGGGTAGGAATAGCAGTAGCACCAGGAGTTCACTTTGTGTATGCGAACACAAAGCATTTTTCCCGGGAATGTACATTACTTCTTCAGGCGCGGCACGGCTACTTTTCTTCTATTTCTCTTTCTCGCTTACTCTAACGCACCGACAACGAGAAAAATTCGCGCAGAAAAATATATATTCTTTATTCCACTTCCTCACTCTCTCTCTCTCTCTCCCTCTTTCTCTCTTTCTCTCTCTCTCTCTGCCTCTGCACAGGCTGCTGCGCGTAGCGCAAATCCCCGCAATACAACGCGCGTCCAGAAAAAGTCTCCATCTTTAAAAAGAGAAGATAAAAGAAGGAAAGGAACGAGAGAAAGGTAGAGGAAGAAAATCCTCTGTAGCATTGTAAAATTGTACCGTCTTTCCTTCTTCACTTTTGCCATGCACGAGACTCTCTTCAGTTAAAAGTACATCGTTGACGAAATTTCATTAAGGCGTTCCAAAGGCATACCTAGTCAACTGTTCCCAGCTGGATGATTCTTTCTACTCCTTATAATTTTTAGCGAGCTTTAAACGTATCTTTTGTCTACCAAATATATTCTTTTCTTTAATTTTTTTACAAAGAATTCAATTCCATTATTGGTCCATCGTCAATTGTCAAATAATTTTATATTAAAAATATTGATATTTTATTTTCTTTGGTACAATTTTTTAATTTAAAAATATAAAATTTATTATCCCAATAGCTATGAATAAGCTCGCGCATATAAATGATTGTTAAAACAATGATAATGATTATCTATAATTCTTAATTTGATTTTGTTAAAATATATCAAGTCATTGTTTGCACTAGAATTTGTTTGACTATAACTGAGTGTGATTTTTTCAGTGTTTTCGTCGCCAGTAATTTTGCCTCTTCTAAGCACTTCTTCAACTTTTGATTTTGTTTTCGAGTTTTCATTTGGGGTTCTGTCTGCAGAGTGTTGGGAATAGTTTGAACTGATTTTTGAGTGTCTTCGCTTATTTTCGCCATAAGTTGCAGGTGGGACCGAGGGCAGTAATATATCATTTACTTTTGAAGAGTTATTTTGTGTGTCATATATTGTGTTTATCGGAGAGGTTAAATTTAAGTTAGTATTTATTGTTGTCGTATTTTAAACCGTGTCTTTCGGTTTGGGATTTAATTGTGTACCTGCCTCGCAGTCAATATTTCGGCAATTTTTCGCTATGTGGCCTTCTTGTTTACATACGAAGCACTTAAGTGTGTCTGTACTAACATAAATATATGAGTTGATATCGCCGTAATTTATTTTGAATATTTCTGGGATTTTGACTGTTTCTTCCGGTTTTACGTATACTTGTCTTCGGAAACTTTGAATGTGACTGAAACTATCTTTGTTTGAATTTATTTTAAGTGTGGTTATAGGTAAACCTCGTTGAATTTCTAAGCTATCTAGAACATTTTCTATTGCATAATTAGGTATAGCAGTGGACACATTTGAGAAAATTAATCTTTTTAAATTTGAGACAAGTGGTCTGATAGTAACTAAATGCTCGCCTATTTTTACGTTATTATATTTTTCAGTGAGATCGTTTGCAATTTTCTTACTTGAAAGGAACATGCATATTCTGTTGCTGGAGATTCTCGAAGCAGATATGATGTTGGCCGGAAGAGTCATTTCGGCTATTGCGCTTATGTAATCAGTCAAGTTCAAATCCTCGACACAGTCCATAATAATCGCTTGGTCCCTCTTCGGGGTAAGACTCTTTTGGGCAATCGCAGCATAGCTGGAGTCGGTTGATGAGTTGATTGTGAAGGTCGGTATTTCCTTGGGTGTGTATGGGCTTATCGATGGTGAAGCCATGGTACACCCATCACAAAAACACTCGAATCACTCGAGGCATAAGCATATAACGCGGTAACGAAGGCCGATTCCCGGCGCGAATAATGATTTAACGCTCATATAGTACGCTACTATTTGTAAACACGTCTGTTTAGTAGCGATGCTCGACGTGAACTCTTATAAACATTATTTAATTCATTCTTCACTGAATAAACTGTTTTTATATTCTTTGAAATTAGCTTTTTTAACCTATGCGAAAAATTCAGTGCAAATTATTTAATATGATTATGCGTTTGTTTACACAAGATGGTGTTTAATTCATAAGAAATTTTTCATATCTTAATGCGATTTGTTTTTTTACGAAAGGACATTTAGTTAATAAATTATCATCTTTTGAAATTTTGATATATATATATATATATATATATAAATATAGTATATATATATACATAAATTTCTTTTTGTTTCGACGTGCAAAAAATTCTTTCTGCGTCCGGAAAATACCTATGTATCTATATATACATGTTCTATAGATTTATTACATTTTTTATTATAAAAAGAATTTTCTGCTGCTGTGACCCTAATTGCAACCCGATGGCAAATCAATGCGAGCAAAAGTTACAATACAATTTTCGTTAAAATTTAAAAAATTTAAATTCAAAAGATTAAAAAAAATAAAATAGTTGTAAAAAAATTTTAACAACAATCTACAATTAGATAAGTATTTTTCAAAACAATTTTATGATAATGATCATGCATTAAAGTTTTTAGTAAAACATGATTCTTAATAAATTTTTTTTTTCTTTCAGGTTTTTAGTTGTCTTTAACACGTTCCCTATCGCGAGGGGCGTATGCGCCCCACGCTGAACTTTCCGTTCAAGCCACTTGGTATTATTATTCTAAAATAAAGAATTTTTTAAAAATTCATTATAGTATTAAGATGCCCATATTTGACTGCATAATGAAATTTAAAAAAATTCTTCAATTTACAATGATAATACCAAATGGCTTGAACGGAAAGTTCAGCATGGGGCGCATACGCCCCTCGCGGCAGGGAACGTGTTAATAATGAATTTATAAAATAACGTGATGTATAAAATGAATTTAAATTAAGAATTAAATATTAAAAATTATAATAATAAAGCGGCAGTTTCGTAATTTAAACTTTAAAGGAACAATATTAAAGTAATTAATTTTATTATCATTATTGGAAAAAAAAAAATTAAATCGGTGAATTTACTTTTTTATTTAAAGCAATCTTGAATGATTTCGTTACCGCACTTCCTTGTAATAAAATAATAATTAAATTTTATAGTCAAATAAATGTAATAACATATTTACTTACAAACATGGATTGCAAAACATATTTATTCACTGATACACTTCCTGACGAAAGTTTGCCAAGTATTGCCTTATTTATCATCAAGATTAATGACGTCGAAATGTTTCGATTATATTATTTTAAATATTAGTTGCGATTTCTAGTTACTGTATTACTAACAAGTTTGTGTTATATTTCAATACTTCCTTTTTTTTTTTAATTGTACTCTAAAATATAATATCCTATTACTATATTGCTTGCCAATTTTGTATGGATTTTAATAGTTAATTTTTGTTTAAGGTTAAGCAACTTTAAAGTCTAACTATTATGAGTGTGTATTTTTCGAATATATTAATATTGAAGATATTTAATTAAAATTATTAAAAATATAAGATAGTTTTCAATGAAATGTATCGGAAAAAGGAATATTTTAATTAACATAAAATTTTGGAAGAGTCAGGAAAGACAACCAATAGCATACTTGTCGTACGATTTTACTTTCAAAAAAGGCGTTTTTTTATAAGATTTGAATTAACAACTCTATTTATTAGACGATATTAAACGTCAAAAAGTTTTTTTAAAATGCAAATAAATAATTTCTCGGTTTATAAAATTTTTATTCGTTTCTTTGCATATTTTAAATTTTAAAAAAATCAAGTATTTTTTCAAATTATCGCGGAATTCATCAGTCAGACGAATTATTTACTACAAAATTTCATCAAAAAATGTCGCAACATTACGCTTAAAAAAATTTTCTCGTGAGTCTATGTAGCAATCTAATTGCATTTCTCTTTTTTCTCTGTTCACCCGATGCGGTGAACTTCGATAAAAGCTCCGCGCCATTACCAGAAAAGCCGAAGCTGTCAACTAAAATATAATTATCGTTTCGCAGCGAGAGTCAACGACCTTCCTTTTTTCATTTTAGGTGCACGAAACTAGCTCTCGAAACGATCTTAAACGAAGTTTGGTAATATCCAGTACTGCAAATAAGATACTTTTCCGATCCAAAATTGGCATTCACCACGACCGAAAGGAGCGCGTGATCAGAATTCAGCGCGCGTTTTGATTACGTTAATTGAAATAATTAAAAGCCAGGCTGACTAACGCCTCTTTTACTGTCTCTCTCTCTCTCTCTCTCGTTTTCTTTTTTCTTTCCCTTTTTTTATCGGCTACATGAGAGAACATATTGTGCATATATGCGCTATATATATGGGGATAGCGTGAGAACTCGCAAAATATTGCAATTTGAAAAAGATCGGGAAATGAAAAATTTTTCAAATCATTTTACCTTTCTATATATTTCTGATTTTTTATCAAATATTTGGTATAGTGTAAAAAACACTTATGGACTCGATATTTTTAATTATTTAATAACTTTTTTTTTACGCAACGATTAAATTCAAAAGAATCAAAAAATGTTTGATGAACACATATTTTTTTATTAAATGTAATAGAAATCATTTGAAATAGAGAATAGTATTTTAGTACTTTTTTTTTTTTTTTTTTTAATTAAAAAAAAATTTGAAAAGAATTTTTTCTAACCTTTATAGCACAAATATTTTTTAAATATTTTCAAAAATAATCCAATCGTAAAAGATTTTATTTTCCCTTAATAAAAATCGTAGAAAACCAAAAAATTTAATTTTTATATCAGCCAATTATATGGAACACTTTAAAATGAAATAATTTTAAATAACGTTAAATTAAATTTTAAAATATTTAGTTAAATTTGATTAAACGTAAATGTTCATGTAACATAGCAATAGCAAACAAGAACGTTTAATTCATTTCGCTCTCGTAGCAACTTTGTTCTTTAATAAGAGCAAGACGGTAGATTTTGGCTTAACAGATGACGCGCAGTTAAGAAATTGTAGAGAGAAAGCGGGACGGATGAAGGAGGAGAATTAATTAATTCCGCAATAATTGTAATTTGTACGTTTGCGTCGTTTGTAGAGCGCTACGGAAAACAGATTACCACTCGGGAGTAACGGGCAGAGCGGTAACGCCCCTCTCCCGGGACTTGTATCAGATGGTCGAGCAGCACCTTTGACTGCCAAAGTCTTTTGGCTCTGTTGCCCGAATTATCTTTGATAACCCGGAGCTTATTCAAGACGGATGTAGGTCATTATTACGTATCGGTGTATTGCGCCGGTGTTGCGGGGTATTAATTTCAATTCATCTTGGAAATTTGTATTTATTACTTGTCGCGGTTTAACTTTTTCATCGGTAACGTTAAACAGCGTCTATGTGGCAAAGACAAAATTATGCATATTAGTAATTATTTATCCGAGCTTAAATTTAAATAATTCATTTTTAGAATTATTATAGTTATAGCAATGCTTAAATTTCAATTATTCAGAAAAGAAGTTGTTAAAAATTTTCTTCGATAAAGAAGTAAGTGCTTAAAAAAATTATTTCCTTGGCATAAAGTTTGATTTTATTTAAAAAAAATTCAAAATTAAATAGTTTCGTAGCTCGAGTCTGGGTAAGCTCCGCTGAATGCCGATTGTATAATCCTTAGCTGTATTGTAACGATGAATTTTAAAGCAGAGACTGCTATTACGTTCACAATAGCTAAAGTGGATAAACTATTTTCAAATCATTGTAGCTGTACAGATTTCGTTTAAATCCGATTATGGAAACTTTATTTGCATTGTATATTACGACCGTATTATTTTATCTTGTTTTGATAAAATTTTATTAATTGATACTTATAAGTGACTTTACTGCATATAACGTCAATTGTAATCTTATGAATATGTATTCTTCTATATAAGTTAAATCAATAGCATACATTGATTCATAGTTTAATGTATTTTTTTTTTTTCTAATTTTTTAAGAATTTATTATTTACTACTTCACTTTATTACACAAGAAAAGTATTAATAGTTCTCTAAATGGAATACTATTTGATACTTTCTGTGTATATTAAACCTCCATTAAAAATTTATTTTAAAATTCATATGACTACATTCTCGTAATTGAACTCACTGTATTATATATACATTCCATTAAAAATATTTTTATATCGGAAAATATATCGATACTGTTTTACAATGAATAGTATCCGCTAAAATCTAGAACACATCGCGCGGCCGCTCGCTCGAATTTTTCATTCTCGCGCTTCGCGAAATAATATAAACTTTCTTACCAACTCGACTCGAAAGATTCTTTAACTTTTCTCTCGATATCGTCGGCATTTGAAAACATTTCAGCTCCATATTGTGTACCAATAAATGAAGGACTATCGCACAGCTGGTTCTACTTAGTGGTTCGATTTTTACTTTAAAAAAGTTGGCTGCTCAGGATAAAGAAGCGCTTAAGAGACGTCGAAGAAAAACACTTGGGAGAAAAATTAATGGCTTTTAATTTTTATTTTGTTTTAATATTAACTTCTTTACCACAACATGCGATCATAACATTCACTTGCTGTTTGTATTTTCTAAAGATTTTCTCAAACTATTTGTATTATTCGATTAAACTTTTGAAGGATTTGAAAAAAAAAAAAAAAAGAAAAAAAAATTAAAAGAATCATTAAAAGAAAAACTTTGACTGCATCTTGAACATTTGGTAAATTTTATAAATATTTAACATTTATTACTTGTAGGAAAAATTTAAAAAATCAAAACGTTTTTAATATCATTTTTATTTGTCGATAATAAAGAATTAAAAGAATTAAATTTTAAACACATGCATAATAGTCTATTAGTTATTAAACTGAACTTACTCTAATATTTCAATTATATGAAACATTTGAATACCTTATAGAAGAAAATGTTTCAATCAAATTATGACACTGGTATTTCTATCAACAAGTATACAAATTCAAGAATAGTTTCCAACAATCGACCGGTTAAATCAAAACGTTAAACAGCAATATCTGCTTTACCTACTTTACGAAAGACTGCAGGTAAAGGGTAACCCGCGAAAATGTCCACCAAGTTGACTCTTCCCAAGAGAACATCGTTGTCTTGTGCCGTAGAGAGGATACAGGCCGCAATGTGGCGCGTTGTACAAAGGTAACTCCAGCTAAATCATACAAAATTGTGCGGGTATATCCCCTTTCCTTCTCTCTCCTTCTCACTTTCTCTTGCTACAATGCGGCGAAGTATAGTCAAGTGGTTGCTTCGCCGTTAACCGCGCGCTAGCATAAACAAAGCAAACTGCCATCTGAACTAAACCGCAGAGGAGAGCTGCTTTCGACCCCTGACTTTATCAACGTGTGTGTACGTGCACCTCTTAGAACCGTAAAAAAAGCGAGAAATATAATGTAGAGAATAAGAGAGAGAGAAAGAGAGAGAGAGAGAGAGAGAGAGAGAGAGAGAAATAGAGAGAGAGAGAGAGAGAGAGAGAGAGAGAGAGAGAGAGAGAGAGAGAGAAGAGAGAGAGAGAAAGAGAGAGAGAGAGAGAGAGAGAGAGAGAGAGAGAGAAAGAGAGAGAAAGAGAGAGAGAGAGTAGGGTGTGAGTTTGGAAAAGCTAACCGATTCACTCTCCATGCTTGCGTGATTCAGACCATGTACACGCGGTATTTAACGGACAAATTCACGCGTACGCGATGCTCGCTCCTTCTATTCATGTACAATTTACACTAGATGGTTTTCTACTTTCTCTGACTGTGTTTCTTGCCTTTATAGCCTTGAATTCGCTACTCGGTGACTATTCCTCGGGTTATTTGTGTATTTACCTCATCTTTATGGTCTTCCTTTTTTCTCTGATTTTACTTCTTGACACCTTTCGATTTGATAGGAAAATATATACATATTGTAAAAGATTGGCTAATAAAAACAATTCTAAAGCATAAATACGAGCTTTAATAATATTTTTCAACTTAATAACAAAATGTAACAAAAAAAAATTAATTTTCTTTTAATCAAAATTTCTACCTATGGTTTCGAAAAACATGTTACGAAAATTTATCTTTAAAATCATAATATTTAAAATCATAAAATTGTAATATTACACAAAATTTTTAAGTAATTTTTTTAAATAAACTATCATCTTAACCTGACAAAACATTTTTGTAAAGTAATTCTATAAATAAAATTAAACAGATGAAAAATATAATGAATTACGTTTATTTATTTTTGTTTATTTAAGAAGAAGAAAATAGATACAAAGTATAATTAACGAAGAAATCAAACGAAAGCAAGTCGAAATTTGATGAGTCAACAAAAAAAGAAGGTTGATCACGACATTAAACGGGTAAAGTTATAAAAAAATAATATGTACATGAAAGTTATTTAATTGAATGGAAAATTGATACAGAGTATCATAGTTTATCGGTGTGATATATATATATATATATATATATATATATATATATTATATCTAAAAGTACCTATGATGTTTCAAATATTGCCATAGTAAAAGCTTGAAAGTAATCCTTTGATACCCGAATTTTCCGAAACGACGTACATCGACCCATTGGCACGGCACAAAGCAACTAAAGGAAGTATGAATAAGTCAACGCTTTTGCGCCCTTTGCACTGTTAGAAGCACGTTTCCAAAGGGATGTCAGTCTATTTTTCGGTATATTAATCGATAAAGTGGAGAAAACTATACAAAAAGCCAGTGGAACGACAGTGAAAATCAAAGCATTTACAATTGCATATCATAGCATAAATGTGTAAAGTAAGGATGGCACGCGACAATCATCTCGTCGTCGCGAGAATCAAGCCATCGTATCAGTATAACATCCACGTGTCCAATCAAGGAGCTCTGTAAACAATTGCCATTCGCCTTATTTTCATACTTATATTAAATAAATGTTGCAACCATTATACAGATTTGTTTTTTTTTCTTTTTTTTTATTTCTTACTAACCTACTGATTCATCTCCTCCTCGTGGTTCTTATACCCCGGAAGCATTAGCGTATAAGAAATGGACAAAAATTGTGGGGGTCAAGCACGTCGAAATATTAAAAATTGAATTTGGTCTGCTCAAATGTTTGACTGCATTTGTTATATTTTCCAATTTAAAAATTCCCATATTTAATTCATTGTTATATTATAAATGTACACTTAGTAATAATTTATATTATTTGAAATAAATCTTATAAAATGATTCGCGGTATAATAAATTTTATGTGTCTAAATACGTGGAATTTATAATGTATTTTTTTTTATTGTTTAATAATTTATAAGCAATGATTAATGTATGGCAATAATTAATTATATATCTTAAAATGATTTACCACCTATTAAAAACCAAACAATTGATTGAAGATCCAATTATCTCCAACATAATTACTTTAAAAAATAAATAAATAAATAAATAAATAAATAAATAAAGAAAACGTAATTATCAGACTTTATGAAATTGGTTAAAATTAGATAATTAGATTGATCTTCGAAAATTTGCTCGATGCTAATGTAAATTACTCTTAAAATCAACCTCAAATTTAACCTCTTACACAACAGCTCAATTCTTACATTGAGCACGAGCTATTGATTCATTGCGCGCGAACTATCTCTATTTGAGAGGTAACGATGCGAGTTCTGATATGTGGGCTTTTCCGATTTTGAGAATGGGAAGCCTGTTTGTGTTTTATACTGTGATAATAGATTATTCGATGTGAAAAATAAATTTAATCTAAAAACATTGAATTATATTTATTATTTAACTCAAAAAATTTTCGTATACGCGGTTTAAATTATCATATATTAATTAAACGCTATTAAATTAATGGAATCATTTTCTATTTTATTATAATAAAATTATTACTTTTTTTTTTTTTTATAGATTGATTGTTTCTTTCAGTAAACAAAGGAAAATCGCATTTACAAGTAATCCTTTATGATCAATACTTGTTCAATTTTCTAAAATTGGGGATTGAAATCTACCCGATCACGTTTTATCAAAAGCATTAATCACGGGTATAATTAGTTAATTTAATCCTACATTTTGCAAATCGACAAAACTCGATTGTGTCTTCTAATGCACTAGCCGAAATAAACAACCTTAAATCTCTATTAACGTAATTGCTCATTCGCCCGTGTCATCATTATTAAAGCTATTAGTTATTTGAAAAAGGTACGTTACCTACCCCGTCTCTCTCTCTCTCTCTCTCTCTCATACACATATGTAACCACTTTCTACTACAGTTATCCATTGCCATAATCATTTGTTCAACAATGGAGTGTGTACGAGTGTTAATGATATGTTACTATTTCCACGCGAGCCGCGCATTCCTATGGCCGTATGAACAATGGCCAAAAAACTTGCGAGAGAACCAGATGCCGGCTTGCCGACGCATTCATTAGCTCGTGGCTCTAGCGGTACTTTTCTACACACGTCTACGTGCGCGCGTGTGTGTATGCATTTACATATCTGCACTGTGTTTAATGTGCACGCGAGCGCGTGTGACTGGATGCGTGTATTCGCAGCCGAAAGAAAGAGAGCAAAGAGAGCAAAGGAAGAGCGAGAGAGCTAGGGGATGTGAGAGGGGAAGGGGAATGTACAGGCAAAAAAGAGATGAAATAGTCGCAGTACTGTAGAGGGCAGCACCAGAAAAATGCTTTACGGATGAAAATCCCTCAGATACGGTGCGCGTTACGCCGAGGGACAGAAAGAGTGGGAGAAACGAGTGAACGTATATAAGCTCGCACACCGTCAACGTTGAATTTATTCATGCTCGAGTACCAGGAGAAGGGCAAAATTTTGTTTCCGTGCCTTTGTGTTTTTCAAAGTATCAGATTGCGCTCGAGATTTTAGGTATATTTACTTTGGCTTTTTTAGGTCTTCTACCCTCCTCCCACCTCCTGTCTCCTCCACCTCCTTTTTTTTCTTCTTAAATTTTAGTCTTAAGGACCTCTTTCTTTTTTGTTAGATATTTTATGCTTTTACATGTACAGTATAAGAGTTTTTAAGTAAATGCATGAATGTTAAATCTATAATGTTCACTATCAAAATACTTTCAATGAAAGGTATCCTCAAACTATATTTTTAGAATCAGTTTGATGCTACCATTTTATATGATAATATTGAAAAATAAATAAAAATTTTTTTTCATATAGAAGCCACTTATTTATTTAATTACTTTCATAAAATTGAGTCAATATAAGTTTATTAATTTAATTGATTCACAAATATGAAATATAAATATCATATTTTCTTTGAAGCATTAATAATGTTATTATACTATTTATAAATCACAAAAATATTTTATTTTAATTTAATAATAGCATCAAGAAAGTTTACCACGGGTATAATAACAAGAACAACTCACTCTCAAAAAGTTTTTGAACTTGCTATACCACGTTGCAGCCGCGAATGTGAATAGAAATGAGTTTTACATGAACTTTCTTATTTTAAATATCTTCATAAAAGAAAGTACTGTATGTGACCTCGTATATATGTTCACAAACTGAATAGCAAACGCCCCATTCACTCATTATCTTGATAGAAATAAATATAGAAAACATACAGTGGTATACACTGTAACTTGATTAAAAAGAAATAATAGAATGAAAATTTTACGAATATTTTTGATTATTTAATAAAAAAAATATTAATGAAACTAATAATTATCTTATTCTTTTTTTTCCTTAGATAAAATAAACTTAAATTTTTATAAAATTTTTTGAATGAATTATTACCCCAATTTTTATGATTGTTTATCAGTTATATAAATCAAATTTCTTTATTTTTCTCTCAACATTTCTAATAAAATGATAAAAATTATTATTTTTAAATATACTCAGAGAAAAAATAATTTAATTTATTTTTCAATGTGAATTTTTTTTTTATATTATTTTTTGAACAGTACATAAAAACATTGATAAAAATGATCGAATCTCTATTAAAAAAATATCAATCATCTTAAGTATTATATTAATTAAGTTTAAGTAAAATTCGATACTTGTTTCCTAACTGCACCCTTTTATAGTGATATATCATCACGAATCAAATTTTTAGCGAAACGATCCTCCCTCAATTTTATGAAAAAAGAACCTTGAGTTTCGAAAAACAACAATGTTTCGAATAGAGGGTAGCGTAGATCTCCTCATAAATTTAAGTAAATCCGACAAGTCTAATAAGCTTCTTTAAGAACCGCTTGCGTGGGCAACTGATTCGGGCAAAGTTCTCTCTCTCTCTCTCTCTCTATACAATGGGCGTCGTAACGCTACAGTGAACTCGAGTAAACCGAACAATGCGATGGCGGAGCTTCTTCTGCTTCCCTACTTTTCTTTCTCTCAGCAAGACACGCAATTAAAGAAAAAAATTAATCAGCCAAGAATCTTTATCCATCTCTTTCTTTCTCCTCTTTCTCTTTCTCTCTCTCTCTCTCTCTCTCTCTCTCTCTTTATTCTTACTGAGAGAGTTAGCCGCGCCTTTTATTGCGCGAAGAGATTGCAGGGTGAGAGACAGCAGCAAAGAGTAGGAGGAACGTAGCGCGCGTATCGATACCTCCCTTTCCATTTTCCGTAACAAAGACACCGTCCTTCACTTTTCCCTCTCTCTCTCTCTCTCTCTCTTACTCTTTTTCTCTCTTTCTCTTTCTTTCACTCTCCCTTTCTCTTTCGCTCTCTCTTCTTCTGTCTCTCTCTATCTTTGTCACTTTAGAGAAAAGAAATAAGGAAACTCTCTCTTCTAGTTTCTATCTCTGTTCGAACGTGCGAACGTCTCTCTTTTGTTCTTTCTTTAAATTAGTAGCCGTTCCCTTTCCCAAAGAATCTAAGTAGAAGCGCTTCAACGCCACTACTAACTCACGTTCTAAATAGAAATATAAAAATCGCAGCGAGTGTCGAGAGGGTGCGTCGCCGTCGCCTGCGCGAGATCGAATAACGTAATTAAAGAAGAAGTATATATTTTCCATTGTTCTCTGAAATTGACGGCATGATCAATTGCGCCGCGGCTGATCAAAGACTTTCTGGCTATGGTTCGTTTTCATTATCAAGAATCGAAATTGGTTTTATTTCATTCTTTTATGTATGCTCATTTTTAAATGTCGCGCAAAAGACAAGTGCCTTCAGTTCGAGTAAAAATATTCCATTAAATTAATTGATCGAATATGTATACTTTACCAAACTCTATACTTTTTCTAATCTACTTTAAAAACAGTAGTTAAGGTTAAGTAAATACTTTGCAATGGTAATTTTACGAATAATTTTCACATGCTTTAAAATAATGAACGAAGATGCCTGGTGTTCTAATTAATGAATTTTAAGATTCATATATATATTCTTTTTTTTTTTAAATCTAAAATAAAATTTTCTCATTTTACTTCAAATACAATCAAATAATATTACAGAACACTCATACAATATATCGTGCACTCATAAAATATTACAGAAGAATAGAAGAAGTTGAAAAAAACAACAAATTTCACGGCATTATTTGGTCAAGAATCGATTCTTAGATTTTTCGTTTTTGCAACGAAATGCTTCTTCCAACTGATGTACCAATATCGATGCACATAAATCTTTTTAAAATCGTTTTTGTGTGATAACGACAGACTTGCGAAATATAACGCTACTTATAATATAAAATAATTTTTACGAAATTTAGTAACACATGTAACACAATTTTTATCACATCATTTAAAGTTTACGAATTAACATTGCAGCATCAATATTTATTGACTATGTATTATGAATAACTTTTTAAAATTCGATAAAAAATTCTGCACTTATACGTCTATTATATCTATTATTATTAAAATAATTATTAAAAATTGTCGAATCAAACAATTATTAGAAAAATATCGTATCGATGTTTTGATGAATTTTATAAAATTGCTTTATCAATACGATGATCTTAAATGCTGTAACGTACTTAAAAAGTTACTCTATACAATTAAAAACAATTTTCGCAAATTATAACCTTGCTATCAAAATTCCGGCGATTCATTCAACCCTTCGCGTCCACTCCAACAACTGAAAACATCTTAATTATCGCAATTAACAAAGTCGACTTTTGCGAATCTATTAAATCACGCCGCCCGAAACACACGCTTGCATACGCGCGCGCGCCCACACACACACACACACATACACACGCGCGCGAATTCGTCACCGAAAGTGCCATGAATTCGCATAAAATGCGCGGCGTGTGTATACGTGTACGCCGTCACGGAGGCGTTTCGCGGACGATATATATTATTGCGCGCGGCGAAATTTGCCGCTTAACTTTCCCTCGTCGGCGCACATAACGAGCTCCAAAGTCCAGCTAGAAATGTATGCGTGCGCACGCTTATACGTGCACGAGCGAAGCGTACGAGCGAAGGTACTCGGTTCAATTTAATTATAGAGTCTCAAGTGTACCGGTCTATTGGGAGGGAGAAGTGGGTGGAACTAAATTCAACTCGCATATTGAAAGTTTGAAGAATGTAGTGCACGGAAAAGGAGAAATTTTGGTGGTTGGTACAACCGATTATTTGTGTTAGACGTAACTTTTGATTAAATTGTAATGTTTAATGTACAATATGCGGTTTTATCTTTTATACGAATTGTTTCGCACATAACATTATTATCTCATGTTATTTTAAATACAAAATAAGACTTATTAAAATTAAAAAAAAATAATTTTGTGTAAGGGCCGCCGCATTTGTTTTACGTACCAATATATGAAACTACTTGTTATTTAGCTGAAAGCTTAATCGATTCAATTTTTTTATATGAAATTCAATATTCCAATATACATATTTAATTTCTTAATGGACATTTATTTATTACATTGGAATAGAAGATGTTTTATTTTAAGCGACGATATCAAACTTTGTATCTTTGTTATACGTCGAAGCGATTTATCGTTCATTTTCATATTTTTCGGATATACTATACTTTTGTTAAAGGAAGAGCTTTACTTTGCATAGAAATTGACCAACTTTTGAGTAACGTTATTCTTTGCTTTACGTTGTCGTACGTAGTATGTGGTAACCAATTCAAGTAGATGTACTCAGCGTTCCGTCAGACGCCACAAAGTCGACTTCCTTTAACAATGTGCTCTTGAAAATCTCAAATTTTCTGTTCACAAAAAAAAATAAAATTTTTTTAATTGCATATTTTGATATATGAAAATTAAATAAATTAGTTGAATTTATATTATTAATTTATAATGAAAATATTATAATTTTATTATTATTTTCAGATAGAACATGGAAGCTTATTCATTATTTAAACATTTATTTTAACATAAACATAATATTTGTAAATAATAGTTGTAAATCTTAATTGACAGAAATTAAAGGATTTTACGATATTGATTAAAAATTGTTTAAGTAACATACGTGTTTACATAAAAATCAAATGTTTATTAATTTATTAATTTATTAAACAAAACAGTATTCAAGCACAGAAAAATAAATCTATAAAATTTCGTACATCATTTAAAGAATAGTTAATAACAAATGCAAAAATTTTCATTCGATTGTACATAGTAAAGAAAATTAAATTATTGATTGATTCGCCAAAATTTAAGTACTCTTAATCATAGTATAAATTCTGTAAATGTTTTTTTCCAATGCTTATAGTATATCAGAGCGAAAAAATTACCTCTCACTTATAACGAAAAATTTCCGTCAAAGTACACGATCGACACCTTCCCTTTATCCGTTAAAAGTGCACCTTATCGGCAGCAGAGCGGGCAAATGGCCGAAGAAAGCTCGAGGACTAGCAATGGCTAAGGAGACTCGTCGGCCGGAGCCACAGGAATGCTTTGTAAATAGCGGTTTAATTATACGGAGGCGCTCTGCGCGCAGTCCCTGCAAAGCGAATCTCGTCTAGAGAGGTGTCGGGAGAGGTGAGGGGGAGGAGGTAGAGCAAAGGGTAAGGAGCGAGAGGTTGAATGGTATAGCGAGTAGTGACGAAGGAGGGACAGGTAACTCCAGTTGAGCCGCCACCGCTGGCTCGACCTTCAAGCCGCATATATCTATATCTGCCGTCGTTGCTCGCTTCCGGGGGATTACCGAGAGTTTCACTTGCAGCCAAGACGGGACCGCCGCGCCGCCTGGAGATGGAGCGCCCGCGCGCGCAACTATTAACTGCATCTAATTACAAGGGGAGGAAGGAGGAGGCACCCAACTCACCTCCCTCCCGACTACTAACAACGCGACATAGATGCCTAATTAATGACCTCGAGATTTACGCACAGATGCACGTGAGCGCCTCGTTTTGCATAAGACGTGTCACGTTGCCGGGATAATGTATGTGTGACTCTCTCTCTCTCTCTCTCTCTCTCTCTCTTTCTCTCTATCTCTATATTTCCCTTTCTCGCTCCTAGAAATATAACTGCCGCGTGAACGTGTATGTATACTCGTTACCAGGTCGTTTTTCTTGTCACCCAAACGTTTCGCATTCCAGAGCCGTTTTAGCCCCATCGAATAATAAAGGTATCTAAATAAAAGCTAATGAAAAAGTTATTTAATAGACTGTTTCTATACGTTTCAAGAAAAGTTTTATAAGGCTTCGATGGTATTTGTAACATATTTATACAGTTTTTAATTTTATCTCCGATATTTCGAATCGATAAAAACTCTGCAAAACTATATATCTCGATTTAAAATGTACCGTAACTATTTGGTCGACGCTTTTGAATAAACTTTCATCGAGATGAAATAAAAATTTTTCTATAAGAATAGCGACTATAGAACAGTTATGAACTCTGTAAATATTATAAAGATCCATAACAGAATTTATCAAAGTCGTAAATGGCGAAATCTTCTTTGACAAGTCTCGTAACTTCTCTTCGGCTTTATTTCTTTTTTGTGTACCTTGAAACGGAAATGTAATTACTTGTGTGGGTGATTAAAGTATACACTCATTAGCAAGTAGAGTACGTTGTTGAACGTACGCGATTTCGATGCTTTGAAAGCGAAGATAAACGTGATTATTCAAACAGTCTATTTAGTGAACAATGTTTTTAGAATTTTTAAAAAGAATATTCGTTTTTATTGAATAATAATAAAGAGTTTCAATTAATTTAAATAATCATTGATTTTAGTAAATTTTTTAAAAATTTTATTTTATTGTCATGTACATAAGCGATCGATAATTTTTACACCATTATATTCTTTGAAGTGTTTTTTTTTTTTAAATTATTGTATATTTTTATAAATATTTTTTTTAGCACAAAATAAAAAAATAAAATAAATTCAAGATTTTCGAAATGATTAACATAAAGTTACTAAACACTAGATATAAATAAGTTTTAGTAGATAAAAGCTGAAAATTATCGGGTGACTTAATGTTGTTTATATTATAATATAAAATAAATCGCAAATACTAATTAAAATGCTTTGTAAGGGAAAAATTTAATATTTTAATAATTCAAAATAGATTAATCATTTTGTAAAATAAAAAATATAAATAATGTATTAAAATCGATATAATCAAATACCCATTGATTAAATCATAACTAACCACAGCGAGTAAATGTTTACGACTTTAAGTAATTGCTTTGTTAATACTATCGGTGATCATTAGCTTCGTATGTATACTAATATTCTATTGCTAAATTTCGAATAATTATCAACTTTAAATTTCTAATCTGATAACAAGTAATGGTAACTACGTCACGCGCTATTAGCGGAAGAGGCGCACATTGAAATCTTGCAAAGTGACTGTTTCCACTCTTACACTAATTGAATAATATTCCTATTATTAATAATTTGTAATGTTTCAATCAGTAACAATCAGTTTAATAATTTCAGGTTCGAAATAATAATAGATTGATTTGACTTAAATAGTTATCCAAGTATTCAAATTAATTTATGACGGTATAATTAGAAAGTCAAAGTCAAAATTACACGATTAATTTAATAGCAATTAAAAAAAAATGAATTTCTCTTAATACAGAAATAGGAAAATGAATTTTTTTCGCTTCCTCTTAGCTCTTTCGGTTCTCTAAACTTTTTTTAATTTTATAAACTACTCGAAAGTTGAATAACAAAAAGTAGGTCAAACGTTATTTAAAGCATTTATGGAGTATATATTAAATTTTTAGGAATCGTTATTTTTTTTTTTTTTTTTTGATTTTCTATAAAATAAAAATCAGCGTTGATCAAAATAAACGACAATTTTTTTCACATTTTATAATACGTATTAAGCATTCACCAAAATATATATTATAGCTTTTAAAAATTTGAAATAAAAATTTACAATTTTTGAGCTTTAAAATTATTCCGCTCTTTTATTGAGAGCCGTTTATTCGTATAATGGCAGAATTAGCGCGTATTCGTGAAAAATTTTAAGTAGTGTTATTACCTCGTAAACGACGCCAGTTAATTAAATATAATTGGATAAAAATTTAATGTTTATTTATTGCCCCAATATTTATTAAACAACCGTCGACGCTTTAATGTTAAAATTTCAATTATTTTTTTTTTCTAATCTCAATTTTAACGGTGTGCGATAAAACTTTTATTAAGATATTCTTCTTCGTTAGTTGATTATATACATTCCCAGACCAGATTTAATTTGCTCGTCGAATACTCGAACAATTCTTTTCCTCCCACTTGATTGTTTCGCCGTCTTAATTTCAAAAGATACGCAACAACGAAACTTTTAATAGACGTAGCTTAAAATTTTAATTCTTCAAAGCGGTGAAGCGAAAATAGCTCATGATCGCAGCTTTGCAGGTAATTCTCTTTTGATTATTGTTTTCCTATGGGAATCCTTTGTGACAATCTCTGCGGCCAATATACACGGAAAAAAGTATACATGTATATATATCCTCGTCGTTAAAGTTGTTGCATCGATTTGCTGTATTATAAGGGAGTGAGGGAGGAAGGGATTTTGTCATTTGTTTTAGCGATTGCGCCGGTGCAAAAAATTAATACCATCGACATCGCTTCGTACACATACAGCGCTAGCGTATCAAATAATCGATAAAAATAAATCTAAATAATAAAGCATTTTTGTGATTGCGCTTGCTTTTATTGCTACAGCAGTAAATGTAGTACTGTTCGATACTAAAAATAGTAGTCAAAGCAGTTTAATGTCGTTCTTCGTATTATTTTTTCTCTTGCAAAACACATCGGAAAACGAATTTTGTTGATAAATTAAAATTGAATACATATACACATATTATAAAAATAAACATATGAGAGAGGATGAATTTTTTTTTCGTTTCATCTTCATTTAAAAAATTTTCTTTGCATTTTATTTATTAAATTTTAAAATTATAAATCATAAGATTGATTTTAATGATCCCGCTTTTATTTTTCTCGAGTTTGTTGATACTGAATAAATTTATTGTTGGTTGTACTTTTTATAGAGTAACCATAATATTTTTAATAAAAGTCACTATTTAAATATTTCACAAAATTGCATGAAAAGGTTTCCGATGTAAAATCTGGCTAAGCGTGTATATATATATATATATATATATATATATATATATATATATATATATATATACATAGAAATATCGTGATTCGAATAAAGAAATATCGATTTCTTTTTCTTTATGATATTTAAAAATGCTTTATACAGTTAAAAGAGTAAAAGAGCTAATGAAAAAGTTAAAAAACCTTAATTAACAAAACTCTTCATTACCGGAAACGCGTAACCAATTTTGCCCAGTCCTCTTACACCTCCTCGTCCCTTCAGTTCGACTCTTGAAATTCTCATTAATTTTTTGCCGGTACAAAGCATCAAGCAACATCGAGGGGGCAAGCGCGCGCGCGCGCGCTTCTCTCGAGCTCACCAACTGCTACTCGCCTCCGACGGCCATTAACATAATATTCGGGAGTAGCGATCCCGTAGTTCCCGCTGCCACTGCTGCGTCCGCTAAATGTGACAGTCGTAAGCTCCTCCCGTGGAAAGCTGCCGTTTCTTTCTATTATTCTTTTTCCTCTTCTTCCCCTCCCCCTTCCCCCTCCCAAATCTACCCTCCTTCTCTCCCATTTTTTTCTTTTTCTTTTTCTTTCTGCCGTCATACTTTCTCTCGTACCTTTTCATTTTTCGTTTAGACTTCTTGACTGCTACTGCACTTTTGAATTCTTTTACTTTTTCTCTTCGTTTTTCCTCCTTCATCTCCCGTCTCTCCTTGCGAGTAAAGCAGGGATGGAGACGAAACGAAATGCGCAAGCAGTTAAGGTACTTCTTCCATGAGAGAAAGAAAGAAAGAAAGAAAGAGAGAGAGAGAGAGAGAGAGAGAAAGAAAGGAATGGGAAAGTTCGTCTCTCAATTTATCGCGTAAGTAGTCTCGTTTAAGAAAACTTGAATCACCAGCCCATTGCTCGAGCATCAACCGTTCCTGAAATGGGATTGAGAAAGAGAAAAAAGAGAGAAAGAGAGGACTGTTTTATTTGAATTTCACACACTATAACATCCGTAGCTAGACTGTTGTGGCTGATGCTCGGGTATCATACACTTAATTGTATCAGTATTGTAATTTGCGTGCATCGATTATACATATTTTTGATAAATTTTTGTTTTAATTTCAAAGTTAGTCATCGACGTTTAATTTTATAATAATTTTCTCTCAATCATTCATATTTCTTTTATAAAACATTAATTTCATTGTATAAAATATTATTTAATAAACAATTCATAAATTTTAACAATAAACAAATTGAATAAAATTTAGCACAAAATTCATTATTGGACAATTTAAGTACGATAAACACAAGTTATCAAAATTTTAAATAATCATCAGACTATCTAAATATTGAACAATTTCGATAACTTTCAATTTAATTGATTAAACTTAACTTTATTTAAAAAATCAAGATGAGCAAAAACCATCAACATATCGATCAATTAACGTTATAGCAACAATTAAAATGTTTTTTTACAGCTAAGAGCATCGAGTAAAATGGTATCGGTAAAAATTGATTTGAGTTGATGAAAATTGAAACAAATTTATTTTAATAAAAATAAAAACGAATTAAAATTTAATCGAAACTTACGAAAGGGTTGACAATTCGTAAACATTTATAAAGAGGTGCTTTTGTTAAATATGTAAGGTATCCACGGGTAAATAAACTCAGAATTAAATAACTTGGAATCTCCACCAGTGAATTCTCAATTCAACTTAACGAACAAAATTGCGCCTTTCACTCCAAACTTTGGAGAATTATTACCGACACACACTGAGGGGCGGCTTGCGCATGGCGTAAAACAAAGCGTAAAAAAAAAGAGAATAAACGAGTGAATGAGTGAAAAAGAAAAATACAAACCGTAAAGTAGAGAAAGAGAGAAGGAGAGAGACAGAATGAAAAAAGTAGAAAAAACATAAAAAACAAAACAAACATAGCCAAGAAGCTTTAACACAATTAAAAAACTTTTTTAGCAATTAACAGGTGTTAGTTTGCTTAACTTCAACTTCTCGCAGCATCTCTCTCTCTCACTCTCTCTCCAGCTTTTTTTATTCTCTACCTACCCACGCATGTTACGTATGATAATTTAACGTAAAGCCTCGTGAGCAAAACTCTAGCTTCCTACGTGAAAAAAATTAAATTACGTCGGAGGACGCGGATGCAACATGGATGAAAAAGATGACATAGTCTGGCCAATTTTACCGCCGGAGTCTTTCGCATAATAATAAGCGCGCGATAGGAGAATAAGCTCGCGCGCGCGCGCGCGCCAGAGCTTTCTAGCTCGTAAACACGCGCGCGCACATCCAAGCGCGACACCGAGCTTTTACGATGTATAACTATAACGGGTTCGAAGGTAATGCACTCGTTTTATATTCGTTGGAAAATGCGTGTCGTTTGATGATTAGATATCCAGCAAGCTAGATCTTAATCCCGAGGCCCAGGAATTTTATAGGCGCTGCTCTGCAAGACTGCCTAGCGATTCGCACGACCGCGTGATTTACGTTCGCGAATAAGGGTTCCGGAGTCGGCAATTGGCCTAATAAAATATACGATGCAAAAAGCCTTTAAGAATCCGTATTTTATCTTTTCTTTTTCATCTTTTATTTCACCGTAAGGGAGGCAAACAAAAAAATAATAATCAGCTAGGGAAACACGTTCGGCTCGATGAAATTAGTGTCGAAATCGAAAGAAAAATGCAGTAGAAACTATTGCGATTAAACGATTACGGAAATTTTAGAAATAGATGTAATAAAAAATTTTGCCGATTCCGATAATTTTTAACGACCTGAATTACATAAATCATATTTTCGAGATGAAAAATAAAATTATTAAGTTAATTTTTGTATTTCGTTTTTATTAAATTTTTACAAATAATAAATCCAAATGAGAGAATAACACCTTGTTATAATTCTCAGTCGTTATTTTAAAAGTTTATAAAAACTAAAATTCTCATATTCGTTTATTCAGCATAATTTTCAGCGCTTATATGGAAAAGGGGATTATAATTTTTTAAATAAAAAGATGAAAAAAAAAAACAAACAAACAAAATAAATAAAATTTCCAATTGTTTACCAACATAATTTTGCGAGGGCAGCGTTGAATTCGTATAAGCAGTTATAAGCCGATTGCTAATTTAAAAAGTGCGAACCTCACTGTTTAGACTGATAAACGGACTTTCTCTTATTATGTCCCTCTCGTTTTCATTATCCACGATTGTTCCCCAGGTGGACGGTGGGAGGGAAATATCTTTTTTTTTCTTTTTTTTTGGTCCTTTTTTTTCGTTCCGATTTCTTAATGCACGACTATGATAAGGTATTAAATGCTAATGGGTAATGACTTGGAGGCCGCTAAATTAAACTGGCTTTTTTCACGTTTAAATTTTCCGGAGTATGAGGAAGGCTTTCGCGTGACCTACTTCTTACTACTTTTATTATACGCAGCGCGAGTTCTTTTTCCCTCCCACCGCCAAACTCACATTTTCTGGCTATTTAAAATGCGCGTATGTAGGTCATTGATATTTGCAAAAATTAGGATTCTGCCGTCGGTGCCGTTATTTTATTTTATAGTTAAAAAAAAAAAAAGAATAGAGGGAGTAGAAAATGAAAGAAAGAAAAAAAAATAGAGAAATCGGACTAGAAACACGCTGAGTTGAACGCTTTTTTCCCTGAAAAAATTATTTAAATGTATTGCATGGTGTATGCACAATGTAAATTTCATGAGAGCGTATTTTAAGTTAAAAGTTTTAGTAGATAAAAGCTGAAAATTATCGGGTGACTTAATGTTGTTTATATTATAATATAAAACAAATCGCAAATACTAATTTAAATTCTTTGTAAGGAAAAAATTTAATATTTTAATTATTCAAAATAGATTAATCATTTTGTAAAATGAAAAATACAAATAAATAAATCACGAAGATTGAATAATTTTAACGACTCGATCTTTTTTTTTTAATTTGAAACATGCTCCGGCTAAATTTTACGATCACGGCATGACTTTTACAACAACCTTTCAATAAAGTCTCCGCTATAGAGTTAAATTGTATCTCTTGTTTACGAGCTATTCCAGTGCCGAGCCGTTTGAACGTTATAAAGTCAGCCCCTTTGCGTAAATAAAGGTTCTCGTAGTTCTTACACACGGCGTTGTGTGAATATCTCCCTCGATGAAAAAAAAAAAAAAAAAAAATGAATAAAACACAAAATATCATACAGGTTTAGAAGCCGATGAAAATAAACACGAGCAAAATCCGTCGCATCCGCTTTCGCGTCGAGCTTTTGACATTTTTTAAGTGTAAGATTTTCTTAAGCTTTTTATGTATTAAATCGTCGGTGTCGCCGTTAACTTTAAGTAATAAATTATTCAATGCGTGAGAATTCATTAAAGAGTAAAAGCCCGCGAGATATATACTCGAGAGCTTTCGAGGTGCACAAGGGAAAAGAGAAAGGGAGTCTCTTCGGAGCTCAAAGAAAAGGTGAGAATAGCTTGAGGTAGTGAGGAGACATTTTCGAAAGGAAATATAATAATGTTTATCATCGCCCGAGCACAAGTGGGGCTGAATCTTCCTTCTTTTTCTATCCACCGAAAGGACTCATACCTCGTATCGTTTTCTTCGAGTTATTGCGTGGGAATCAATATCGAAAACCATTTGGTACGAGCGCTCGTGTGCGCATCGTCCCCTCTATTCCCACCTACTATTCTCTCGGCCTCAAATCTTTGGTAAATTGATAGCGTTAGAAGAAGAAAGAGAGAGGGGAAAAGAGGGAAGCGCCAATGTAGCACAGACACCGCTCTCTTGTACAACTCCTTGCTCCAAGCTTTTTCAAATGGATGGCCTGGCCATCCTTCTTGAGAGAATGATACCGTTTTATGAAACATGGCGAGTGTTGGATAGAAAGAAAGATTTCGCAGAGGGGAAAGAAAGAAGATACGGCTGAATATGATTTCAAGAATTGCCTTAAGTGAATATTGGATAAATTTTATGGCATTATGGTTACTTGCTTGATGTATAACGAAGATGAATTGTGTTTTATGAAGTTTTTCAGAATTTTAAACGTCAACACTGTACTCCGAATTAAGATATATGAGTAAATTTTTTATGCTTATAAAATATCTAATAAGGATTGATATTTCTGGTCAATACCAAATGAATAACTTACGTAAATGTATAAAATTATAAAATTGCTTAAGAAGAATTTCAACTTACACCGATTGAAGAATTAACTCGATTCAAATAAAATAATCTTAAACTAAGAAAATTATTTTGGAGGAAAATGTTTTTCATGCCTCGAAAATTTCTGCTCTTGGTTTCTAATATTTTTGCTTTGAGACATCACCACTAGATAGCTATAAGTTTTTTTCCTACATGAGATTTTGACAGCAAGTTATTCAAAGATATGGTATTTTTATTACAAGTATAAAAAATTAAAATTAAAATTATTAAAAACCGATAAAAATTTATTTTATCTAACTTATCGAAACAAATTTATTCAACTTTTCTTGAAAAAACAAATGGCCGACTCTTAAACAAAGAGCAGATTTTTTTGAGGTAAATATATATTTATCTTGATTGAAATGTTTGAAATATTTAATTCAAGAAAAAAAATGCTTAATTGAGGAGTTAAATTCTTAAATGAACAATTTTTAGCTTCTTCAAGCGACAACTAATTTTTTGAATTAAGAAAACTGAAATATTTAAAACAAAAAAGTCATTTTGAAGAGAACATTTTTTTTTATTCAAGTAATTTTTTCTAATAATGTTCAGTTTTATTTATTATTTACTTGTTTACAATATAGATAATGGATAGAACAGTTCAGAAATACATCGTATGTCAATAATTGCATATTTGATATTCAATTAAATTAATATATAATTTCCAATTAAGTGTTTAATAATGTATTATATAATTATTCCATATTTATTTAATAGTTTTGTGAATATCAAACACAATCACTATAATCATTTAATTTTAATTAACAATAATGAATATGCATTTTTAAATTGCTTATGAATCCATTTAATGTTTAAAATTTCAACATGAATATGCCGAATTCAAACATTCCACGTATACTTCACGGCAAATTCGATATTCACTCAATTAATCAAACCGTTATTTTCTTAAATTGTTATAAAATGTTTAAATGTTTGAATTGGGCACAAAAAAGTTATATATAGATGAATAAAAAAAAAAAAAAAAAAAAGAATCAAATTGAGCAAAATGTCAGGGGCATACTGCAGCTCCGGCCTGCCATGCTTTCACGGATTTCCGTTCATTCGAATATTTTAATTAAAGTTGAAGAGCCGCGTAGGTCGCGAAAAGTTCTTCAATTACTTTCGAGGTTTTTGGCCTGCGAGTAACCATCGCCAAATCTAATTATACCCGCATAAATATGAGCCTCCGTATATACCATTTACCAACCATTATTTCTTTTTTACTCCCGATTCGTTTTTGTCTTTCAATTTCTAAAATAATACAGCATTCATCGGTGTTTTGTTTAAATCAAACACCAAACGTTTTAATAGCCTATTCTAGCTCAATTAGTGGTATATGGCGCGCGCACATACACACGCACACACACACATTTATGTATCAGTACGTGTAAAGCCATAAAATAGGAAATCCGAAGCCTGCCAATTATCGGAATTCGCTTTCTCTCGTGGCTCTGAAATAATTCTTTATACAATGAATGCTTCATTTGCTTTTTGATAGTGCTAAATTCTCTGTGGGAAACGAGCATAATCCAACCTCGATTGTCGATCGTATTGGTAAGCGCTCGCGGGGCCATTCGTTTGGAATTTAATATATTTTGACAGTTATAAAAGTACGCAGAGTGCATATGATTTAACGCGTATTAGCGACTATGCCAAGGTCCGATGAATTTACGTTGCGCGTTTTCTGATAGTTGGCGCGGCATTCGAATTACAATTAGCATTTGCATACAACTCTTTTTTTATCTCTCGTTCTCTCCCTCTCTATCTATCTATGTACGTTAAATCGCGTCCGAGCAATTAAAAGACCACCGCTGCTTTTCTACGCATTCAAGAGCTGCTGAGCAATGCTATCGATGTTTCACGTACTCGTACTCGACAATGAAAGAAACGATTTTTTTTCCTAGCATGCGTTCACTAGTGTTTCGGATAATAAAACTCGTCGGGTGAACGCTATACGATAGAAGAAAGTTAGTTTCGAAAAACGAACGGACGACGTCAATGAGTGGCGAGAAGCTACAATTGTAGCAACATAATAACAGCAAAAATATAATAGCGAAGCAAAGAGCGAGCGTTGCTGGAAGGATCGTTAATTAATCATTTAGTACTTCGAGAGCTAAAAATAGATCTATATTGGTGAGCAGTAGACCGATTAACAATGGAAATAATTGGATGACGCAATTTCATTGACTCGTCTCTCTCTCTCTGACTCTCTTTCTATATAACGTCCACTTACATCCACCATGAAGAAAAGAGTGCAGTTATTATTGCGAAATTCGAATTCTCCAATTTCTACGTCTCTCTCCTCTTATGTTTCAATTCTTTTTTCTATCTTTTATTCCGTTCATCAAATTAGCAGACTAGACAGGTTACTACGATCGAATGACGTAAGCGTGAAAGAAAAGTGCACCGTCGAAAAAATTAGATGAAAACAAAAGAGTCGGTGAAAATATTAGTGATATTAAAAGAGAAGTGATTGAGATCGTAACAATAAAAATTGTTCAAAATTTGCGGATACTTCAATTTTTTAAAAAAGATACTTCATTTAATTCTATCGTTGCAAACAAATCAGCATTTGATAATACTATTTAATATATTAATTTAAGTTTAAAAAAAAAAATTATTCGTATATTTTTTTTATTTTAATTTAAAATATTGCGCAGTTTAAAATTTATTTGCACTATAAAGTATTTGTAAAATATTTCGTTTGATATTAAAATTTGAATTATTTCAAAGGAGCAAATATGAATATTTTTGCGTCATATTGCATGCGCTGTCGTGTGCGCACAAATAAAATTTCTACCAATATTACTAATGGATAAAAAGTAGTATCTACAAACACTCACAAAGTTCTTTAACTTAAGTAATTTATGATTTTTGTTTTATACAGTATATTGGCGACTACGTTATAGAATATATTTTAATGACAAGGCTGATCATTTGAGATTTATTCAATATAATGTATAACAAAGAACGTCTAAATGACGATTTTAACGATCTCGTTATATTCCATAACGAGTGGATCATCGTGCGAAATCAGCAAATAAGTCATTAATAGCATCGTTCCTCTTCTCTTTCAATCTACCGTGAAGTTTTGATGAAACAATGAATGCCGTTTATTAAATTTGTGCGTGTACCTTTTTTCTTCATTAAATACGCAGCAATTAAAATTTTCGCCATTAAATTTTGAATAATGTAATGATTGAAAAATCGATTTTTAATGAATAAATAAAAAAAAGTTACGAATTTAGTCTATAAATAATAATTGACTTATAATTATTCAGAAAACAGAAAAATTCAAATTATTTTTCGTTTGACTAAATTCAATTTTTAACTATTCATATAAAACTAGTAAAAGACTTTTTATTTTAAACAAGAGACGAAAATTTGACTTTTAAATTTTATAAATGACTAATGTAATTACTTGAAATTAAAAATGTTTTAAAAAAATTTTTTTAAACAATTTTATTTTTAAATGTTAATATTCTACTATTTTATTTTACTCACCTTCTATTAGATGTTAATTAAAAGGAAATTTCACAATTGAATTGTGTTAGAATCGCATATTGCGATCTAAACTAAACTAAAGAATCAGTTTTTTGTATATTTATTAAATCAACAAAATAATGTAACTTAAACTAATATACTTAATCTGAAAGTCTCAAGGGGATGGCGATCAAGCCAAAAAATAACGAATTGACTCGAAATTATTTAATTGTAAAATTCCTTAATTATAGAAATATAAATTGGTTTAGATTTTTTAATAATTAATTTGTATATAACAAGTAATTTTTAACTAGGAACATGTTTAATCAAAATTAATTTAATGTTTTATAACTGCGTAAAATAAAAAGTCTCAAAGATAAACCAGATTTATCATTGTCCACACGGATTTTCCACTTTTTACGCCTCTTCATACGAGTAACTATTCAACCTTCTGGTAAGAAAAAAATACACTTCTAGTCCAGCTCTGAATACTTCGGCACTCAGTTAGCTGAACCATAAAAAAATCAAGAGCGAAAAGAATTTCCAGGAAAAGTCAGCCTAACATTCTGCGATCAGGAGAACGAGAGAGACGAAAGGTACAAGGGATAAAGAAGAAAAAAGAAATCGTAAAAAGTCCATGAGCGAGGAACGTAAGAAGAAAAGAAAGCGGGAGGAACGATGTATGTATGTAAGTAACGACGAAAGGACGAAGGAAAACGATAAATGGGAAAAGAGCTCGTTGAATTAATGTGTACACACATATTCACGCATTCTGGTATGTATATATTATATATATATATATATATATATATATATATATATATATATATATATATATATCTGTAAATGTGCGTATATATATACGATCTGGCGAACGACGAACTTGCGTTCAAACTATTTTTACACGTCAAAGGTAGAGAGAGGGAGACGTCACATTGAGTTGGCCGTCACTGAATTCTTTCGATCGGATTTACCCTTTGCTCCGTTTCATTTTCTTCCACCCTACCCTCCAGTCCTCTTCATTCCTCTTCATTCTCTCTCTCTCTCTCACTCTCTCTTGGCCTATCTTTACGAGCGATTAGATCGTTTTTATCGCGGATCAGGAGCTTGCTCGCGCGCTTATGTGTGCACCCTGGAAAAGCCAAGAAAGAAAGAAGTGAAGAAAAAGAGAGATGAAGAGAAGAGTCTTTTCTCTTAGCCCAAGTCACACAGAAGGAGAACACAATGCGGATGTCGCAAACTCCTTTTCTTGTTTCTCCGCTATCGCTCTTCCTTTCTTTCTCTTTCTCTTACGTTGCATTCAACCTCATCTTTTTCCGCTTTTATTCCTTCCTTCTCTCTCTCTCTCTCTCTCTTTCTCTACTTCTTCCACAAGTTTCTCTTTTGACTTCGGGATTCTTTTTCTTTCTACCAATGTCTCTTCCTTTTTCTCGCTACATTGTGTCTGTAGCCTCGGCTGCCTTTTCCAGGCATTGGATACGACATAAGAAAGTAGGAGAGACGGGGTGTGTGATCGTTGCCTCGGATAGAGCAACAACGAACGTTTGTTGTTCCTCCTTATCGGCGTTGGAAAAAAGATAAAAAAGAGAGAAAGAATAGGCCAACAAAGTGTCCTGTAAAGAGTATATATTTTAATTCTTTATGAAGTGCTTCGAGCATTATCTGCGGCAAAGTTTCGAGCGCGCGAAAACGCAAACTACTTTTCACGCTCGACATTCTCGATGGCAAATGCGACACGCATTTCTCTTCCTTTTTAACGATGGGTGACCATCGAGTCATTTATCGAATGAACGATGTGATTATATTAAGGCACGATTGTTACGTATTTATTTATGGCGTTCGTGACTAAAAGCTTATAATTCTTTATTTCATTGTCATTCTTTTAGAACGGTATTTTAATCTAATAGTAGTTGTTGTAATAAAAAATTGCTAATTAAAAAAATTTATTTAATAAATCACAATCAATAATCACATCATATTAGTTTTATCGTACGATAATAATTAAGATTTGAAAATATAATTATTTTCAGGAAAATTGAAGACATTATTATTTGTAATAAAATATTACCTTAAACATCAAAAATATTACAATCATTCCTAAATAAAAGCTCTAATTTTTCTCTCAATTAATCGTATCTAATACTTACTCGCAAATTGAGTTATAAAGATTCATCGAGTTTAACAACCAATAAGAAAAGCAGAAAATACTACGAAACATTTTTTCAATAATAATTCAGTTGTATCCAGGCAAATCTGTTGAAGTGAAAGATATAAAAAAAAAAATTGTGAGAAAAAAACTGATTAAAAAATGAGGATGAGTAACATATATCGACGTACACGTGTAAAATCATGCAAAGCGAAAGAATTACTTTCCAGTAAAATCGTCGCGAGCGGCATTGGTGTCGATGTGTCGACCCACGTTGACGCAGTTCTTTTTTTACGAGCTCGTAAAGCTCGGACGATAGCACGCGACATTATGTACTGTTCCCGATGACGGGGGGTCGTACTCTTCGAGTATATTGCGCCGAAAATTCAACTTTCCCGCATAGAATTCGTGTATCCATAGCTCCGAGGCTAAAAAAGAACGACACGCGAATAAAGGATCCGCCGCAACGCTCGAGCGTATACGTATACCGCTTTTCTCTCTACGGAAGTGCGCATTCTCATCTCTCCTTCTTTTTACCGTCGTCTTTGTACATATACACACATGTATTCCGCTTGCAAAGGTTATAAAAAGTTACGAAGGCGCTCCGCTCCTTTGTCAAGCTGCACGTCCTACTCGTCCGTAAGGTAATGCACAATTTTTTCCGATCGAATCTCATCGTCGTAATAATATTTCCGGGGTATAGACGCTTGAAGAGCGTAACGAGTTGGGCTTTAGACGCGAAATACATACGAAAAAGTCAAAGTCGACGTTTTCCAAACAAGCTCGCGGGTGTGTATAATCGAGCTGGGATCGTCGTGTACGATAAGTTGAAGATACAGGAACGTCGTCAAGCGTGTCTCTTTTTCGTCGCTGCCACAAAACTGAATATATACGACATCTTTGTAGTCGACTCAGATGTTCTTGCTTCTCTGAGATGTACACGCGCGCACGCACACACACACACACACACACACACACACGCTTACAGACAATTACGATTTCGAACCCGCGCGTGTGCGTACACGTTATTGTTGTACGAGCGTAGGTACAACAATGCAACGTATGCTTTCACCCGGATTAGCGGTATACGAGTACACAGCTACGTGTGAAAAGAGAATGTAGAGAATGTATGTATGTGCAAGAGAGACTTTATGAACATAAATAAAGGAAAGACGTACTGCTCGGCGTCACGAAAATTCGTACTAGCAGAAAGATTGGATGCCTTTTCAGATTCTTTCTTCTGTGGCCGTTACCGACGCGTCGAATAAATTCTGCATTACTCCTCTCTCTATCTCTCTCGCTGTCTCGAGCCGCGAAACACATTTTGGGATAAACTTGTACGTATGTCAGAAGCCATTGTTCGATCCAATCGTAAAAAGTTTATTCTCCTCTGAATTTCTCGAATGAAATTTTAATTTAAGGAGTCGCGCTGATACTTTCTTTAATTAAAAAATATTTTCGAGTTATCAAAATTTATTCTTTGGAGACAATATTTTCATTTTAAAACTAACGTGCACTAACTAAAAGCGCTTAAAAAAGTCGCCGTTATTTGATAGAATATACGATATTTTTACAAAATCTTTCTTGTTCTAAATTTTATAATAAAAGGAACTGTTTCGATCAAACAAAAATTCCAATAAGTCTTACGTGTGATTTTAAAACAAATCTAATAAATTAAACTAAATATCGGTTAAATTTTATAAAGCAATCAGAATATTTAGTTGCCCAATAGTGCAAATATTGGGAAATAGGATGAATTTGTGAATTTATACTTACGCGATAATGAAGGATTAAACGATTTATAAAAGTATAACTCACCTGAAAAATAAAAATGTAATATTAAACATTGAATATGAATTTAATTAAAAATATAACGTTTACTTTTATTTTGTTATAATTCAATGCACAAGTGAAAAATTATAATTAGGGCTATTAAATTAACACAATAATATTTACAATTTAATTTTAACAATTTAAAAAGTGTTCAGTCACCTTGAATATCTGAAATTAATTTGAAAACGCATACCGCAAAAAATTTTAAAATGTAAAAAGTAATTGTGGTAATTGATTATAAAAATTTATTTTTTGACATGCAGAGTAATAGAAATTATTGAAATCTCATTAGGGCGTATTTGATTGCAGCCACTTTACTACTTTAAATTCTTCCCCTCTTACATCTTAGTCGTTTCGAAATCTATAGCTTATACATTTTCTTCAACAGATACGATAAACGAATTTTCAGTAAATGAAGTGGAAGGCTATGAAATTATCATGAAGCATGAAAATTTTAGTTTCTCCTATACTTCCAACGATTCGACATTTTCTTAAATTATTATTCTCGCACAGATCGTGACTTCTACTTTCGAAATATTTTTTTACTAAAATTACATATAATGAAAAGAAGCGTTAATAGTTACTATTTTTTTTTTCTTGATTATAAAATCTTAAATTTTATAATCGTATTTTAGAAATAAAATTTTACAACTAGAACAAATCATGTACTTTAGAATAGAGATGCGTTTAAAAATTTTGAAAATAATCAGCCGTTAAAGTTTCATCATTCGCAGCGACTAAATTAAAATCCGAAAATAGTTTGATGAGGTTTGTAATTTGATTTATAAACCCGTATTCATCGAGCAAGAAAGTTCACCACCAAAACGGATACGCAAAAAGTCGTTATCTTTGATCTTAGCAACGTTTATGAACATTACAACGTTCACGGTACGAGAAAACCGCCAAACCGCGAAACAGCGTCAGACAAGACCGTATTTTCGAAAATTTTCTAACGTTAACGTAAAACCACATGCAATCTCATATCCTCGGCTTTCGAGAATATCCTTATCTCTCTCTTTCTTTCCCCTCCCCCCCTCTCTCTCTCTCTCTCTCTCTCTCTTTCTTCTTCTCTTTCGAGAAAAACTCACTTGTCCGCTCTCGGCGCACGTCGAACTAAAAATATACGCGAAAATTTTTACGGCGCGAGCCGAAGCGTAGATATTTTCTTTCCTCGTTTATTTTTTATTCGAGAACGGCTGACGCTTAAGCTCGGCTTTTCTGCGGATTGTCGAGAGAGCCGCGCGCGAGCGTGCACCAAGTTCGATTTTCAATTACGGCTTCCCCCCTCGTATTACTATATACTCCTCCACGGAAGAATCGCCTTTCCTTTTGTGTAACGCGGCGCCACTTTATTAACTTGATTCGAGAAGCCGCTTTGGAAAAGCAAGGAGAAAAACGGACTAATATTTCATAAGGTACGGCTCGATTGACCCAGACTGTCGAACTTTATCCCATAAACAACTATTTCCTTTGGATGCCTTTACTCTAAAATATACTTTATCTTGCAAATGATATGTTGTTAATATATAAATTATATTCTTACGATTTTTATATAAATATTTACAATTTTTAATAATCTTCAATTTTTTGTTTTCATTTTCTTTTTAAGAATTTTGTATGTTTCAACGGGTTTGTTGATAACAATTTTGTTTGATTTTTAAATAATATAATCTTTGAGTAATGAAAAATTTTAAACGAGAATAAATTTTAGAAATTTATTTTATATCATACTGAAAAGTAATTAAATGTTTTTTCTATTGTAAAAATATTTATATTTTTTAAAATCTTGTATATAAATATTTACCTTTAAATAATCTAATAATATAAATACCTTTTTATACGATATTAAAATGAATTTTTAAAAAAAAATATTAGTTAATTCATGAATATTTTTCCTCATTAAAACTTATACTTATAAAAAATTTAATAAGTGAAAATTTGTTGTTTTACAAATTTTATTTTGTTGTTATATATTTTGTTTGTATTAATAAAATAAGTGTAAAATGCGAATAAAATGATCAACTTAGTATATAACCTTATTTAAATCTTTGCGCAATATCATGTTCTTATTTTTTCTATCATTTTTTTGTTTCTCATCTAAATTTGCATTTCCGTTTACGCAAACAAATATACATTAAAATGTAAAAACATATGCCTGTACTTTCTGAATTACACATTTTCGCTGCGCTCGTGTCTGCACCTATTGCAAAGCACAATGAAAAATATCAAGCTCTGATTACACACATTTGTGTTTGTTTATATATATATATATATATATATATACACAAACACACACACAGCCATATATATAAATGTATGCGCGCGTGCGTCCGTGTGCGTATGTATATGTAGGAGGACAAAAATTGTCCGAACCAACCGTCTATTTTACGCGCTTTTACAGAATCGTCGCAATTCTAGTAATATATTCCGTTATTATTAATCACCTACGGGCTATTTTTCCGTTACTATTTTTAAGATATTTAACATAATTTTGACCCTTTTTTTAAAGCAATTTTAATTTACTTTATGATATTTATTTTTCAATTTTATTTCTAAATTACCTTTATTTTTTTTTTTGCAAAATAGTAACATATTATTTTGAAAAGTTATAATAAAAAAAACAAGTCAAATTTAAAAAATTTTAAATGTACATTTTAGTTCTTTCGTTTGGATGTATCACTGTGTCACTGCTTAAAGTTTGAGACGAAGCTTTTTAACTAAAAAAGTTCAAATTAAAAAAGAACATTTGAACTGATTTATTTTTATTTTTAAGGATTTAAACATCAAAATAATTGTATTCAGTGTTATATTTAATGTTTTAAAATAAAACAATAGCGGATTTTAATATTTAACTAAATTCAAACATACTTGAACATTAAATATTTACATTTAAAAAATTTTATGAGTTAATCAAATTTTTATTGAAATAAAAAATAAATTTAAAATGCGAAAACTATTTACCATTTCTATTACGCTTTCAAGCTGAAGTAATGAAAAATGAATTGTATAAATTACTGTGACATAATAATAATTTAATCCATTAAGACGAGTTAATGAGCAAATCTTGATTAACCTGGCTAAATATTCTTCGACAATGAAACAATAAAATGATTTTTCGATTCATTTCTTTGCCATTTATTTATTCGATGCATCATCCTTGATGTAACATAAAAAAAAAAAAAAAAAAGAAATAAATAAATAATAATAAAAAAAAATAAAGCTCGATATGAATAAAAGCAGCGATAAAATAAACTTCTTATTTCATGCAAGCTGATTGTCATACGCGCCGAGGGTTGTTCATTAGCTCGGAAGAAGAGTACGTACGGTAAGCTACGTGTAGGTTCGATATTAATTAGTCGGGTTATGGCAATTTCGCGTGTGCAAGGTACCGTAGGTACGAGAGAGTGTGAGAGAGAGAGAGAGAGAGAGAGAGAGTAATATTCGAAGCGATGGTAGTTTACTTCTCCTTCCACGGCGAGTCGAAACACCGCGCCAACTCGTGTGCATGCTTGGCTTCAACGAGTAACGGTTGCAGCATCGTCAAGTGAACAACTATCCTCGTGAATTTTGTCGGTGCGAAAATAAATAAGGTAAAGAGAAGAATTGATGTAACGAATAAGAGTTTCCTTCTATTTTACGATCGCTTATTACGCCGTGAAATTCGATAAATAAATAAGTTTCTTATCTTTTTCTTGGTAATGATAATGTTAAAGAATTTTTTAATCTTCTTTAATACTTATCATTATTGAAATTATTTGAAGCTTTTTGCAAAATAGCATGCTGTAATAAATTTTGTTGATATTTATTCATACTCTATTTTTCACCGATTATTATTTATTAATCGTTGAGCTAAACTATTTCATAAATTTTATTACTATGGATTTCAGAAAGTAACTCTACTAAAATCGAAATTTACCCTTATAATTTAAAACAAATGAATCGGAAAAAAGGCCTCTTTCTTTGAATTGTCTTCTTTCTTTACATTTATATGAATATTTAAGGAAACGACAAATTCCAGGACGATTATCCGCTTGGATCGATCCATCCTTTTTCGTTGACATATCGGCCGATAGCCGAAGTTTCCGTCGAGCGGAACGAAGACAAAGCTCGTCAAACATGGGCGAACGTTTACAAAAAAGTAGTCGGGTTAAACTATTTTCTCGAGCGAGCACTTGTCACTCGGCCAGCAGCGGCGAACAGTCCAGCTTTGGTACTCGCAAACCAAGCGGACAAAGCCTTTCCGTAAGAAGCAAAAGAAGGAAGATGAGGAGGTGGGGCCGAAAAAAGGAGTCGAGTAATAAATCGGAGGATAAAAAGACAAATGCGTATGCAAGAAATCTGCTTCCCGCTATATGAGCTATAGAATAAGAGGAAGAAAGATATGAAAAAAGTAGAAAAGCAAAGGGTCGACAATACAGAACAAAAGGGAGAAAAGAAAGAGAAAGAGAAAGAGAGAGAGAGAGAGAGAGAGAAGGAAAAGGGAGAGGGAGAAAGGAAGAGAGAGGTACTCGCCCCCAGCAATAAAAAGCATGCAAGGATATATAGAAGGAAAGGATAGCTATAAGACGGCTACGTTAGCACTTTTAAATGTCTTGAAAGTGGCGTAATATGCTCCGGCGCTTCTGATTAAAGTTAACGCTGCGTTTGCCGCGCGAGCGTATTTCATAGACTCGTTTAGAAAGTCTTCAAGTCCCTCCTCTCGCTTTCCCTTTTACCCTTGCTTGCTCTCTTTTACTCTCTCTCTCTCTCTCTCTCTCTCTCTCTTTTTCACTTATTTTTATATTCGCGGAAAGCTTAATAGGAGCGAAATCATGAAAGGAAGCCGCAGTGAGATTAAGAAGGAAGCCATGAATTTTCGAGATTTTTTGAGTAATGGTGACGCGACTAGGCGCGTGTGACTTTTCGTGCATTCTACGTAACTTTTCTCTCCAATTTTCTCTCCAACTTTCCTCTCTCCCTGCACATCTCTCTCTCTCTCTCTCTCTCTCTCTCTTTCTCTCTTTCTCTCTCTCTCTCTCTCTCTATTTCTCTTTCACTCTTTTTCTCTATTTGTAATGTAAGCCTCCCTTTTTCATTTTTGTACGACGGAGAAGTGCGTCTACTACTTGATTACGCACGAGCTAATTATGAAAGCACCAGAGAATTCCATAGTCACGAGACGCTTTTTATGTGCAAAGTTTTCTCTTGATTATTACGAATGATTTCTTTTTTTTTCGTTTTTCAATTGCAAATGTAAGAAGTTTGATTTTAATGTTAAATTGTTGATTGTTGTTAATGTGATTAAATTAATGTTTCCTCTACACTTTGTGCACGCACTGCATATAATTGAAACGTGCAAACTGTGATTGAGAATTTAACACTTATTTGTCACTTGAATCGCTGCAGTGATTATTCTGGTTGCTAAGTAATTTAGAATGTGTCATTAACATACATTTTCAATATATAATTTTGAATTTGACGTATACTCGCGTTTAATAACTCGATTATCGTAAGAATGAAATATTTAAAGAAATTTTAAATTTGTATTAAAAATAAAAATTATAATCAATAATTTACGTTGTATTCGGTTAACAAAACATCTCATATTCCTCAAACAATGAAATACTTTATATAAACGTAGATTTATGTTACTAGAATATAATTCCGCCAATGTTCAGATAATGAGTAATTTAAGTATTACCACCTGTTGTTGCGAATATTGTTTGTTGTACATGTTATATTCTAATTTTTGAATTTTCAAAATTAAAATTAAAGAAACATGCAACGAAACTATTTAAAAAATCTAAAATTCATACTTTTACTAAATTTTATGTCGTATATAAATTAATTGTAATGCCATTATTGTGTTATTAAAACTATAAAATAGATATATATATATATATATATATATAGTAAATTATTACTTTTTGTAAGAATGGATAATTGAATAATAATTATTAATTATTGAATTATTAGTAAAATTAAAAATCTGCTGAGCATAAAACTGCTGACGTAAAGTAGAAAATGATCTTGTTAATGTTCAAAAGAGCTTAAAGTTGGCAGATAACTGAGATATGGTTATATACTTTCTTGGTTTATTAAAGCAGTTTCTTTAAACTTTCAAAACACTTTTCATAATTAGTGTCAAATTAAAAAATTTACTTGAAACTTCCGAGAACGTAAAATATAAAAAAGCAACTAATGACTTATGATCTTTAATTCTCTTTGGTTTTTTTTTTTTTTTTATTGTGTTCAGGAAATTTGTAATTTTAATTTAAACTCGTATTTTTAATTAGCTGCAATGTTTAAAATAACCATATTAAATCTGTTAAAGATTTATTTACAGTTAATATTTTATGAATAATTCAATGCAATAATTTAATGCAAAAAATGTTTTAATAATGTTTAAATGCTTTATCGCGTGTTACACGAGTAAATTTTGTTTTTAACAAGAAATACATATTTATTAAATAATCGATCACGCAATAATGTATTACTAAATGAAGTGATTACAGTAGATTTATAATTTTTTACAATCATTACTTGTATACTTTTTATACACTGTTAAAAAATATTACACCGATGCTTCAATTTCTTACATGTTATTATTTCACAATGACAATAAACGTTTCCATTAAAAGTTTTCTTTAAAGTTGAATCAAGTAAATCAAACATTTATGTTTTGACCGTGGCAGTAAACATTTTCTTCACAATATAAGGTAGCTTTATACACATGACTCTAGGAAATAACTACAAGACCAAGTAAAAGAAAGCAACGAGCTAAAGTTCAAAACTCTAAAGTTTACAAAGTAAAGGAGTATCGACATTCTTCGCTTGCATCCGACTTACACAATCGCACGCAAACATGTACACACCTCTATGACAACATAGCCTCCGAACCGAGAATCTTTATCGATAACCGCGGAGTTAATGGTTTCTCTGGTTAATGAACGAACGTCCAAGCGGTAGTAGTAGTAACAATAGCAGTCGGTACTCTCCCAGATCCCGCCTACACACATACACATATATCCTTGGCTAACCATTGCACCCTGCATCGATCCGTTCGCATATCTCTCTTTCTTATTCTTCGCTTTGGTCTGGGTCTGGAAAGACGTGCGTGTATATATGTCCCCACAAAGTACTTCACCACGAAGAGTAATGAGACTCTCTCTCTCTCTCTCTTTCTCTCTGTTTCTCTCTCAATATGTGTCTGTTCGGTTTCTCTTAATCGAGTTCCATTGTGTGCGTCGAGTTCTAGCAAACAGCTTGACAGAAGCTAACGAAAGTTATGCGATTGTGAAAAGATTTCTCTTTGGCCGCTTTACCATAACGATTAATGTACTTGTCTTCTCTCATTGTACACTTAGATATAGAAAGGAAAGGGAGAAATTTAGATTGAGTCTTGTGAAACGCTTTAATTGAAATGCAATGCTGCAGTCAATGCGAACGCAGATTCTGCTTCTTGGATATGTTAAAAAAAGAATTAACACGGGATAAAATAAAAGAGATGTATGAATATTTATAGATATATTCGTGTGTATATACGTCGAAATTAGGTAAAGAGAGTTCGAATGAGCAAGGGAGAATCGACTTTGTAATTAGTAGGTGTTACGCGTTACCATTGAAATAGCGAGTATTACACGATCGAGTTGTTTCCAGTTTTACGCTCATCCGATAAGGCCACTAATATTTGGCTTTTCTCGGCAAATCTCCGCGCTAATGGGATTTTCGAGAGCGTTGAAAACTTTTTGGCGGGAAATAAATTTTGGATTGTGGAACTGTGTGCTGAAATTTGAATAATAAATAAGTTGCTTTTTAACTTATCGTTGAGTTGTCAACATTTTGTAATCTTATTGGATTATAATAAATTAAACTTATTTTTCTATCTTGTTTATTGATATTAACCATTTTTTGGTGAACGTTTATTTATTTTTTATGCGCTTTTATTCAACTTGACAAACTACGAGCAATGAATCTCTTTTTTCATTGTATCTATTGGAGAAAAAATTTATAAATTTTGTCTTCCTTTTTTAACGCATTCACCCATAGTGTACGAAATTTGAATTTTGCATTGTTTTTATTAATTGACTTATTAACCTGTTTTTATTGATTGACATAGTAAAATATTTATACAAATAAGTAAATATAAATAATAATATCAAGCTGTTAAAAACAAAAGTATTTGATTTGAAAGAACAGGTTTATATAAGGCATCCAGTATTGTTAATCTAATTAAATTGTGAAGAATAGTATTGGCAGAATATGCAGTCAGAATCAGTAATAATAAAACAGTCCATAGAATTTGAAAAAGCAAACAAAATAATGCAAACACACAATCAAACAAATAACTTCATGGTAGACGTTTACGAAAATATAATATTAAAAAAAAAAAAAAAAATTGAACATACAATATTATTTAATATCTTCAAAATAACGCACGTAAAAGAAAATTACCAAGAATAGACGTGATTATGAATTTCAAGTTCTATCAATAATGTAAAAAAAAAAAATTAATATAAATAATGTCGATAAAAATGTATTGATTATTTTTTTAAATTTTTATTTGTTGTTTGCATGAATAATAAGTCATTTTGTATTCGAAAAACTTATTTACCCAGATATATAACAGCATTCGTTTACTTCCTCGAATCGTAACGTCATTGAAGTATTAAAAGTTTTGTTTTTGGTGAAATTAAGAAATACGTTGAATTAACAAACAACTAATTTTTAATTGAAGATAATTTAAACTCAAATTCCACGATTTTAGTTTGACGTAACTAGGAAAACAGAAAATCAAATAAGTAAACAAAACATTAATGAATTTGTTTTCCGCAAGTTTATAGCACGAGGAAGGCAAGCAAGCGAATGTGTCAAGTCTTCACATTTAGATAGACCATCGCGGCAGCATCAGCGGTGGGAACGACGGGAAAGGCGAAAGCAATAGAAGAGAAGCACAACTTTGTTGAGATGGCGGTGAATAACGAATTCAAAGTTCGTATAAAGATTAAATTTGCGTATAAGAGTAGAGTATTCGCGCGAAGAGCGGAGAGACTTGCGTATGGCTGGCTGCCACATTTGCGTGACTGGAAGGCACTGCGGAAGCAGCCAACGGCAGTAATGCCAACGCAATTCGTGCGCGCGTGTCGCGAGACGCGCTCGCGCCTAATTTTCTCGACGCAATTACCCGGGGAATCTCGTATGCTCGTATTCCAACAAAAGCGAGAGAGAGAGAGAGAGAGTTGGAAGGATACAAGGTACGCGCGCACGTGTTACGCGTGTGCGTCAAGTCGTCGGTATTAACCACTTGCACGCGTGCGCGTACTTGCCCAACTTCCCAAAACAATTCAACTGCGCAATTGAACCAGCCTCCGTTTCTCTCTCTTTCTCTCTCTCTCTCTCTCTCTCTCTCTTTGTCTCTTTCGCCGTGTTGCTGCAATCTTCTGTCGCGCCGATTATCCGAGCGATAAATATACGAGTCTTAGGGAATACAGTTTGTCGTAAATTACGATCGCGCGCGGTTTGCTTACACTCGATTTCATTAATGATAAATGTGACGGCTTGTACAGCATTTCATTTCCATCTATACCATCTATATGCGTTGCAGTTTTTTTTTTATTTGCAGCTACAACTCCAGACTTAAATACAATACACAGAGGGATTAAAAATTAAATCTATTCCTTTAAAAGGACTGTATTAGAAGTCGTTTGCAACGAATTAAGTCTTGTTAATCATGGGTTAAAAATTGATGGTTATTCAAAGCCGAAAAATAAATAAATATTAATAAAAAATACTTAAAAATACAATAAATACAATAAATACAATAAATACAATAAATCGAGCAGACAACATATTTTCTAAAAACATATATAAGATTATTGGTGATTTTTAGGCAAATATTTTTTTTTTTTTTTGAACAATACTTTATTTTTCAGCTTTTAAACAATCATCGATTAAATGTTTGAAGTGCAGTTGCTTATTATTTATTTTTGCAGCAAGTCAGAAAATGTCAAAAAAATCTTAAAACCGTACGTCATAACTCAATATTATCCATTTTTTATCTTTGGTTAACTAGCCTAAATTTCTTGTAGCAAATAATTACTAGTCATATAAAAAATAATTATAAATATCATAAACGGCATTTAGGTTCATCAAAAATTGAAGATTTGTTTCCCTAGAAACATTTGTTATTCTGTCTGACCATACGCATACCCCCGCTCCTTAACTTCAATAACAAGTTTTTTATTTAAAATGTGCTTCCTAAAAATATTAATTTAAGTATCATTAAAAACTAATTTGAATATTAAATTGATAATAATTTTCCTTCAACATTTAAAACGCTACTTTTTTAAACACTTATATAATGATGCAGAAATTAAAATATGTATGTTCGAAATTTGTTATTAATATTTCATTTGACGATATCAGTTAATAATATTTTTTAATAATCTCATCGATATTTATTTCGCATATTTTATGCTTATCTGTAATCACAATATCGATACCCGGCAATATCTTCATTGTTAATAATTCCTACACTCTTGGTATCAACGTAAATAATCATAATGATCAATAAATCTCCATCGAAGCGTATTTATTACGCGTGTAACAGCAGGCAGAAATCGAAACACGGCATCGAAATAAATTTTCTACATTACTTTCTTTTTCTAATCAAAAAAATAAGAAAGATAGAGAGAGAGAGAGAGAGAGAGAGAGAAGGAAAGAGGGAGTGATCTTAAAAGAATCGTTTTGTTTGTCGCTCGAATTCGTTTTTCCACTCAATAGCGCTTACCCCTGATAAATCTATCGAAGAACAAGATAGGGGTAAAGGAAGAGAAGAAGCATCCATACTGCACGAAATCCTCGTCCCTGTCATTTATCGATCCATCCCTCTTGTACGGCAATCGAAAGCGATTGCAAGAAAGAATCTCAATGAATACGGAATACGTGGAATAGGCAACGGCTTATGCGCGAGAACTCTGATTGGCTTAGGTTTGTTATTTGCCAAAAAACAAGAGTCGAAACTCGACTAGTGCAGAGACTGTAAGCCCACCCAGCAAGAGGCTTATGCAATTTTACGCGCCCAGAGAAACGGAAATGTCTTGTTTCATCATTCGCCTTTCTTTTGTTTTTTCTTTTTCTTATTGTTAGGGGGTAACGCAGAGTCGGAAAATGAAATTCACTTCTTTTATTGCGCGCCGAGCCGAGGAGAAAAGTTTTATAAGTTTACCGGTTGAAAGAATAAGAAAAGTGCATTCCATTCGGGCATGTGCTTTTTCGACCTTTGTTTTGATGTATGTGTGTGTATGTGTGTGCGTGTGTGCTTGGATGTATTTGTGAATGTGTATACACGTGGGCTTGCATATATGTTTATGTATTTTTTTACAATTTGTATGATTGAAATATTTATTTTACTATTTGCTATTTTGTAAGAATAAACTACAATCGGTTTTACGATTTAGACATTGCTGGCTATTTTTGTTTTCTATTTGAATACTATCTATTTTATATTTATTTGATTATTAATGAAAAACATTCTCTCACTACTCGTATTAGTAATATTTTACGTAAGAATCAATGAAAAAATATAACTATAATATCATGAATGTGAATCATCAACAGTAATCTGTAAATAACTTTGAATAAGTAAGTCATTATGTAACTGGTGAAAATATTAATACAAAAGAATATATTATTTGCAAATGCATATTAAACAATAAAAGAAGAAGTAATTTAACCTTTAATCAAAGAATAAACCGAAATTTTCCGCATACCTTCTGAACTATAGAAACCGAAAGCTGTAACCATTTAAATATTCTCTAACGCTGGTCAAACTTCATTTCATTTAAGTATCTTATTATTATTACTTCCCTTTCTTCGCAACTCTAATATTAGAATATTATTATAAAAAGAATTTTAACCAAATTTCGAAAGTCAATTCGAAAGCCTCGAATAAACGTGTCTGATATACCAAATAGTATGTAGACAAATTTCATTTATTAACAGAATTTCATAAGATATATGATTTTATAATATTGAAATTATTTTACGTTAATTAAATGTTAAAATCTTATCCTTATTAAGTATCATTTATAGCTCTTATATTTTTGCATTTCAAATAAGGAGCATTATAAAATTTATAATAAATAAGTTCATCGGCAAATTATAAGTAGAGGAAGCCCGGGCAAAGCGACTATACTAAGGAAAAAACATAATAAAAAGTAGTTTAAATAACAAAAAAATGTCCAATTTTAATAACAATGGAAAGTTGAGTAAATAAAAAATATCTCAGTTAAAATGAAAATTAAAAATTTGCCCGTTCTTAATAAGCTGTTTCATTCATTTTACATAAATTTATAAGCATTTGAAATTTTTATAATTAATGCTACTAACTTGATGCTACTTCAATAATAAATTTTCAAAATCCCTTTGTTTTGTATGTTTTATGGCGGCACGCATAAAAATTATTCAGTAGAAATAACGGAGATTTAGCACCATGTAATTTTTCGACTGTTTTACACATAATTTCGTCGGTATACAATTCAATTTTTCGCAAATAACATTCCGAAAATGAATTTCCGGTTCCGCCTCTTCGAATCACCAAGATCCTTGAGTTGAGAGTAGGGTAAAGTGAAAAAAAAAGAAATGAAAGCGTCGGCTCGCATGTCCGTAAGATGTTATTGGAAGTGCAAGGGAGATGGGCGTTGAGAGATTCGATTTGCCGACTCTCTCTCTCTCTCTCGCTCTCTCTCTCGCTCTCTCTCGCTCTCTCTCTCGCTCTCTCTCACTCTCTCTCTCTCTTTCTTGCTTCCTATATATAGCGTTATTAGTGCTAATCGCGAATCGCATAGTACACGCGCATGCATTCAACCCAGTCGAAATTTACGACATTCAATTATCCGAAATAGCAGCCTGCTTGAATATCTCTCTCTCTCTTCTTCTTCTCTGTCTTTCTCTCTTTCTCGTGTTTTCTCCTTCTTCTACTTCACCGTTGATTGAACTCTCAACGAGGTCGATATTTTCCACTTATTATTCTTTCTTTGTCCATGCATTCCCAGTTGCAACCTCGATTATTCCAATGGCAACTTTCCTTAGGCCGGTAAAAAAAAATGAACATCGATTTCTACGGCAAATTATAATAACCCGATGTATCTTATCTGAAAAATTCTGCTTGAAAGATGCGAGTATACTATAGTACAATAAGCGGTGAACTTTCGGAATTGGGCTAGAAATATATATATATATATATGGTTGGCTAAGAAGAGACGCACCGAGGGAATCCGAATGTTACAACTTCGGAAATCGTTACACGGGGGATCGCAACAATTTATGTTTCGACTTAATTTTTTAAAGTCGCCAAAAAAGAGAGCATTTCGATCAAGTACCACTCCAAAAGTAAAGTCGCTGAAACGTGGCCAACGAAACTTTTCATTCAGAGAAGCAAAAAGATAAAAAAAGAGAGAGAGAGAGAGAGAGAGAGAAGAAAAAAGAAGACAAATCGAGCGAGATACGATAAAGAGACTTTAAATCAATTGCAATTTTCTTCCCTCCCTTCTTACTGATTCATGTTAACTCCTCTCGACTTATACATTTCTCTCGAATAAAAATATGCTCGGAGGTAATGGCGAACACTTGTAAGGTCAATGGCTTGAAAATGGAAGACACGCTTGTGCTTCCGGGAAAAAAGAAGGAAAATTAAAGAACGCGTAGGGATTCGATTGGGTCGCTTCGGAAACTACGACATTTAAATGCAGAATGAAAGAAGAGGAAAGGAAAAAAAGTTATACGCTGAACGTAAACGTTAATACGAGCGACTTTAATAATTCCATCGGCAGCCCAGTGGCTTCGCAATTCAAACTCTGGCCGAGCCTTGGAATAGAACAAGTCGCCAGGGATATATCGCGAAATTTTTTATTCATTAACATAGAAAAACAAAAAGAGAGAGAGAAAGAGAGAGAGAGAGAAGATTATCGTATATACATAACGAGAGAACGAGTAGATCGACCAATGACTGACTAAGTTTTAAATCGAGAGTCTACATCTCGGTAGTAGCCTGTCTACCTTTATTGGTTTTAATAAAATTGAGTTTTTGCTCTAATTTTTACACCAACAGTAATACGTATCACGCGTATTTATCAATTCAAATTGTAATAAAACCATATGAATATTAAAATTTTTCCGTTTGCAAGTCATGATAGGGAAACGCGCTTGTGGTAAAACTTTTTTATACTTCGATGTTGTTTGCTGCTGCTATTGTTAACTTGAGATTTATTTATTTAGTTTTTATTTGTTACTGTTTTATATCTTAAATCGCTTAATGCATTAAAGCGAATTTTACAATGTAATAGATAAATGAAAACTGTAGATTGTATAAAAAGATTAATTATCAATCTTATTTAATGAATATTCAAAATTTTTTTAATTTTTTGTTTGAAAATAATTTTCTTTGATGAACTATTAATTTAATAACATTTTTAAACATGCTATGTTTAGAGGCAAAAACGTTTTATGTTAAAAAATTACTTTAAGAACTTCTAACAACTTTAAATACCGAGAATTTTAATTAACAAAACACGTTAAAACAACTTTTATAACGAACATTATTCATGTATTAATTTTTATTATTATAATCGGAGTCTAATTTTTCATGCAATGACTTACATGAAAAAAGACTTTAAGAATTCATACCAGATATCTACACCATAAAAAATGGAAGAAAAACAGATAAAAAAAAAAATATTTTCTACATTTTATAATTTATCAATTCAATTAAATGAATAATTAACTCGTTTACTGCTAGTTAAAAAATCTACTTGACAATTATATTTCTCGATGTTGTTGCCTCCATGTAAAAGTCTAAAAGCTTTGTATTCAAAGTATCTGATACAGCAACGCAGTGATAGTTTAAACATGCGAATAGATTTTCATGTACGATATGATTTTCATCGCAAAGTATAGTAATAAGTTTGTTGCCATTTTCATGAATTTAACTGCATTCATTAATTGTCTGAATTTATTTTCGTAACCTACGAGTATATACGTGCATTTTATTTACGGTTTAATGTTCGCATCTATCTCGTAAAAAGGTTGATTTTCATCATGGAACGTTTTAAAATTCACGATAAAAATATATTCGGATAAGTTAAAAATAGAGGAAAGGCGAATAAATAACTTCGTAATAAGAGATAATTGGCAGTTTAATAAATTCTGACGATAAAAGTCGCCCGCCGATTATCGTCGTTATACTTAAAACATCGGGGAAACAAGAGTAAAAAAATAACGGAAGTCATTAACCGCGTCTATTTAAAGTTACTTAATAAGTTATACAATAAGGGGCGCGCATGGCTTAGTACGGCAGAACGGCGGGTAAAAAGCTCCGCCATCCAAGTGGAATTCTTATATTAGTCAAGTGAATATTCCGCGCACTAAGGGAGCTCGAGCCAACCCATCTCGAGTACGCATACTTTTTCCTACTCCTTTCCGTCCACCTCTTTTTTAAAACGCTTCTCGTTAAAAAAGAAAATCTAATTAAGAAGAACCAACCGCGGGACTTGTATAACCTCGTCTCTTCAAGGCCCTTTTGCGAACCGACGATAAAGAGAAGGCGAGAGAGCGAGAGGGCAGGAGAGAGAAAGAGAGAGAGAGAGCGCAAGAGAAAGAGAAATTAAAATGAGTTCCTTAAATTAAAACATAGAGAAACCTGTTTGACTTGTGCAACTCGAAGTACTGCATCAATAGCGGTAATAGGTTCACGGGGACCATCTACGAAAACTGAATTACGCGTTCGAGTTATTCGCGAGGGTTTTACGTAAACAGGCAAGCTCGCATACACACACGTGTATGTATGCATTTATGAACGTTCACGTATGCAGGCAAATGTCGAGATTTGGAAGTAATGGCATTGGACATCGCCGCGTAACGCATCATTGCGCGATTCTTGTTTTATCCGTGATCGGCTACTACCTTGCAATTGCTATCAACGCTAATACTGATTAAGTGCTCTTGGAATTATACGGTTGACGCGTAGCCTGAATATATCAACGCGCGCGTTTTTGCTTTGACGTCCATTGAGTACTTTCCGCGTGATTTTACAATATTTTATGCTTTAACGTTTTTTTTTCCGCTTTCCTTTTTTCATCTTGTAACGGTCATTCTGATCGACAATTATATTAGTTTTTAATGTGCACGAATATTTATTGATGTTTTATGATAGACTGTAAATGATATACATTTATAAATATTTATCCTAAAAATTAGAAAAAACAATTAAAACGACTATAGTAATTCGTCATATTGTATTCTTCTTTGAATTAATTCGTATTCACTTCTTTAGAATTGACCTGAATCTAATGATTTAAGTCTAAAGATCTTTTATATGAGTATGGCTTTGATAGTAAAGGAAATAAAACCATCCTGTGAATGGGTTTATCCCTTCGGTAAAGTATGGTATTAAATTATAATTCGTCAGTTGAATTAAACAAACTGGGAGGATGAATCACTAGATCGAGATTGTATTGCAAATGTTGTTCCTTTGTAGATTATTATTATATTTATAGATTGTTCAACATTTATCGCTCAATCAAAAGAACCAAGATTATTTTGTTAAAATATCTACTGATGTATACTTATTAAACTGAAATTATTGATGAATATCAATAATAATTTATAATACTATGAAGAAAAGTTGACTATAAAATCCTTTGATTAATAAAAAAAAAAGATTAATCAGTACGAAGAAAAATTAATATAATTTTATAAATAATTCAAAAAAAAATAATAAAAAATTATTAGGCTGAATATTTATTTCTCGATTCAATTATTTAATTTGTAAAGTATAAATAAATTTCTTTTATTACGTAAAAAAAACTATAGGAAAAAAATCAAGTGATTTATGACAATAGTTATAGTCAATATAGAACCAGACATTCTCATTTCTTTTTCTCATAACAAAGTTAATTTTTTTGCGAATCATATTTAAATAAAAATGAGTTAAGAAAATTCCATTGAATTCGAAAAAATGTTGCTAATTACAAAGTGTTTATGCATTCCGTACGTAACACTGCAATTGTAAAAGCGAAATACTCATCCAATAAAGCATACGTAAAAGACTTTAAAAAAATCTCGAACGCAATATAACATGTTGAAGAGAGATAATGTAAGCGACGAGCTCGTTTGCATTTGACAGAGAGAAAGAGAGGTAGTAACTGTAGAAACCGACATACGTTGTGGCTAAATCTGGTGCGACGACGAGTGCAAGTCACACGACCTCTCGCGAAAGAGGATTATAGGCGAAAATGTTTCAATTGCAACGGTTTCGCAAGAGCAAAGAAAGAGAGAGTGAGAGAGTGATAGAGGAAAATAACGACGCGCTTGAAATTCCCGCGCGACCACGGCCCACCTAGCTTTGTGACCCGGCGAACCTTTTCCAACCAAAAGCATTTGGAAATGCGAAGACGCACGGTAAAACATCCCCATTCTCTTTTCTTCGGTCTTCAATGTTCCCGACTAATCTCTATTCGCTTATTGTTTCACGACGAGGTTAGCGAAGAAATGCGAATTAACGAATTTTGTTGAGTCGATATCACAGACGACGATGAATTCCACACATTTTCGTTAATTAATAGACTAAAATATTTAAAATTTTAACAAAAATTTATGTTAATTAAATTTCCTCTATTTATTTAAAAATCGTTGAAATAAGAACCTAAAAAGCCATCAAAAGAGTAAGTAGCAAAAGCAAAAAGAGGCAAACCAATTTATTTAAAATTAACTAAATAGTTTAAGTACTGTTAATTTTGTGTTCGTCGGTCATTCTTGGTAAATTCTCGACAAACATTTTTCCCCTTTGTTTCGTTTTTTCGAAAAAAAAAAAAAAAAAAAAAAAAAAAAAATTGTAATTACATCTCAAATTCTCGCGATAAATGTATTTACCAACGAAAAACAAACAGAAAATAGATGGTTTAGTAAAACGTCGGTAACACGCGATCCACGCGCCTGGCGACAAAGATAAAAATTGACGGGAAAATATTTCCGAGCATCGTGTCAACCCTTGCATATACACGCGTAAACTCGTTTTCGCTCGATTCGTCTTTCTCTGTTGTGATCTTCTCTCTCTCTCTCTCTCTCTCTCTCTCTTTTTTTCTCTCTCTGTGTCTCTTTCGCTCTTTGTAACGATACGAGTAAAGCACCGCGAGCGAGCGTTACACGCGTACACTTTCGTTTGCGGCTCGTCGGGAGCCCGCACGAGTGAGAGAAACAATGGGCTGTTTCGGCTTTGCGCGTATAGGCTCGCAAACTTTGCTTTTCGCGCGTATGTATGCCGCGTTATATTTATGCACAGGTACAGAAGCGTATACACGTATTCACGAATGTCGATGCGAAATCCCCTCGCGTTCTGCGCTATAAATCTCAACGCGAATATCAATGTGTCAAGCTTTCTCTCTCTCTCTCTTTCTCACTCTCTTTTTCTCTCTCTTTCTCTCTCACTCTCTCTCTCTCTCTCTCTCTCTCTCTGACTCTCCAGTGGAACAAATAGAGAGAAAGAAAGTCGGCCAGCATATACTACCGGAAAAATTCATGCGAGGAGAATTTTCTTTTCCGAGTTGCTTCATTCGCCGAGACATTCTTCGGATTTTTCTCGAGAGGGCATATTGGGTTGGAATTCACGGCTAAGCGTGAACCAGACAGGCGAATCAAAAGAAAAAGACGTATAAGGAAACCGAAAGTCCGGTTGCAAAAGGAGAATATGTTAAGAGAGAGATAAGATGCTTACGGTAGATGCACGTGAATTGAGTAGTGCAAATTAAACAGGAGTTGAAATATTCCGATGAAAATATGAATATTGGAATGAAAAAAATTTGGTTCGAAATATTCATTTATTTTTTGTTTCTGAACAACAAACGAATGGTATTTATTGGAATTTGCGAAAATTAATTTTCAAGATATTTATGAGAATATTTTAATGAACTTAAAAACGCGATACTTTTTATGAATTTGTTTTGGCGAAACATTAATTTAATTATAAATAATTTTTGTATAAAAATAATATTATATTGTGATTATGTAAGGTTATACAGACAAATAAAGTTATATTTACATATTTTTAATAAACTTATTTATGAAAGAATGCGTATTGAGAGTTATAAACCTATGTGTAATATGGTATGTATACTATGTGTAACCTGGTGTATATGCTGAAAATAATATTAATTTTATGCTAATAAAAATTTAGTTAAAATTATAAAACATTTTAAATATTTTAAATATTTTTTACTTAAACATTAAATTATTAATTTACTACATTTTTAATTTAATTATTAATTATAATCCCGAATTATTTTAATGGTGATATTCTACGCACAGAAGTTTCACATATATAGTATGGATTCCTTAAAATTTTATTTTTGATTTCCTTGTTCGCAAAACTTTATATTGTAATCCAAATAAATAATTTAAAAAGAGAAAAAATTTTCAAAAGCAAACATGAAACATCATAAAAAATAAATAGATGCGTAAAAGATCGTTAAATTATTCAACAAAATGAAACATATTAAAATAAATATAAAAAGAAAATAACAATAAAGGACACTGTATGAAGCCAATTTAATTTTTCCTAGCCAACAAATTTTAAAAAACAATAAATAATTTAAGCTATTTTGCACGAATAGTCGTAAAAAATCAGATTGTTAAATCATTCCCGCTTAATCGAATAAAATGCTCTTTAAGCCCTTGCATCACAGGAACGGACCCCAGAATTCGTTCTGTACAAAAGAAAACTCATGAAAGATATATATATACATATATATATATATATATATATATATATATATATATATGTAGAAAGCGTACGCGCGCGCAGCATTAACGGCAGCAGCAGCAACCGGGGCATCTTTGTAATTCGCGGAATTACGGTCTGCGTCGCAGGACGCCGCGTTAAATGAAACGTTGGCTGCGCTCGTTCAGACGGTGAAACGGTACGAACGACCGGAAACGCTCTGAATCTCTGCTGCGAAACGCTTGTGCATATAAGCGCCCGCAAAATGCTCGGGATTGTTGTCTTTGAGATGGGATAAGTTTTTAAATCGTTCTCGTTTAAAAAGATTTGTCGAATGGTCAAATTCCAATAATAGTAAAGAAGTTGAGTGTTACTGGATTTTGCTTTTCTGAGAAGTTGATTTTAGTTATTAAATAAATTATTTTAATTATAAGAATATTTTCCAATGAGTAAGAGTGATAAATTTTCAAATCACAATATCCTGATATCAATATTTTTATATTCTAAAAACTTTTAGAATTCAAAATTTTACATTTTCATTTTATACTTTACTTAAATTTTTTATTTTTACTTTTTTATTTGAAAAAAAAATAAAAACGGTAACTGCAAGATTATTTAATAATATTATGCGCGTAAATTTTGAAATCAATTTCCATGTGAATTATAATAAATTTTATTTTAATTTTGCTTAGGGTTGATCGCCCTTTCGTCGAATCTGGGGCTCTATACCAAGAATTAAACATCTTTTAGCAAATACCGTAGAATTATTAATAAAGAGCTATTGAATCTTGCATGAAAGGCTCGGCGGATAAGAAAGAATGTGATAATGATGTACGTATATATATATATATATACATATATATATTTGTCAGCAAAGAAGACAAAAGTTTGGAGAAAATTATAACGATCCTGTCAGCTTATTTGGCAATGGTCCATTGTGATTTTGGTTACCATAAATTTAATATGAAAGATGAAATTATAATACTTTTCGATCATCGATATAATAGCATATAAAAAGTATAAGAAATATTCTTAATCAATCATTTACAATAATTAACTCTATAAATCCAAATAAATATTTGAATGTTATTGTATTGAAATATAAACTACACGTCTTTAGTAATTATTAACACTTCGATATTTTTAGTAAGATTTTCTCAAACCGCCCGAAGGCAAAGAGAGTAAAGAGAAAATTAAAAAAAATGAAATTGCAATGCAAACTAGGTGAAAATCTCATTTCGATTTTTTCACAGCCGTAACAACGCCCGCGTACAATGGAGTCCATTTGGTAAAGCTCTTACTTCGAATTCGTGCATTCAAAGTGGAAAAAGCTCCGGTGCTAATAATTATTGCAATGCGTTTAACAGCTTCGGCACATTTTTAAGCAGGTATTGCGTCTACCTTTTTCCAGCTTATCTCGGCTAATGCATTATGTATGTGCGACCGGAGGTGACCCTAGAAAACAAAACAAAAAGCCCATGCAATTGTAAAAATGTACCATCGAGCGACGACTGCCATTCTGACACGGCACAACGACGCGCGCTTATATTCCACACGACTACTAAGGGAAACAAAGAGCGCACGACAAAGAAAAGTATACGTTAGACTGGCACGAAAACTCACGTGCGCGCGAATATATTAACGCTCTTACACAAATACACATACATACATACACACACATGCGCGCGGGCGAACGAGAGTTAACGCGCGTACGCGCGGTCCCCGTACTTTTGCACACCGAAAAAATAAACAGGTCCGCGTACGTAGAAAACAAGCGATACAAAGGACAAAGAAAGGGAGTAACAAATAGCATAGACGAGGAGAGAAGCAGTAGGAAGCAAGGGAGGAATAGGGGAGAGGTTGAAAACGAGGAGGGAAAGCGCAGAACGGTACTCGATGCACTCGGATGGCCATTCGACCATGTATGTACACAGGTAGCTGGCAGTGTCCGCTCCGTTCGCGAATGGCCTAAAAAAAATGTAAATTGCGACGAGACGCGGAAGAGCTGCGAGGGAAATTGCCAAAGAGAAGAAAAAGGGAGAACTGCACAAAGCTTATGTATATACATATATATACACCTCTAGGGGTGGAAAACGCATTCGCGGCATCGCGTCGATTTATCTAGCGCGCACTCGAGATGGTCCATGCTTTCTCTCTCTCTCTCTCTCTCTCTCCATTTCTTCCTCTTTTTCGAAGTAAATGCGACCTGTAAATCAGCAGGAATTTTCTTTGGCCAGAAAGAGAAATGTAAAGAGGAAAAGAGAGAGATAGATAGATAGATAGATAGATAGAGAGAGAGAGAGAGAGAGAGAGAAAGGTTGCTCTACTCGAAGAGATACAGAAAAAAAAAATAAGTACAAAATAAAAGCGTTTACCACAAAAATGGAAGATTGTTCATTCTCGATCTTTACGAGTTTATTCATGAAATGTAAACTATAGGTCGATTCACATCTTAAACCAGAGCCACTCTCTCGCGTACGTTAAGCGAATTGCCATAACATATCGGTATAACACGCACATATATGTTATCGGTAAAGCGAATAGGCCAATTTGTGGCACAAGAACCTTATGCTCTCAGTCGAGGAGGCGTTCAGTCGGTTTATTTGTTTAGCGCCGCACGGAAGCAATGTTGCTTTTAGATGAGCTTTCTTGAACTAGGCTTTACTCGCCCGACGTATTTCCACCCAAGTTGTACAATTAGAGAAATCATTGTTAATTATCAATTGTACAGTTTACGAGTTACACTCGCTCGAACGATTTATATTCATGCATCAAAGAATATTACGTTAAGAATGTAACGAGTATTTAACATGCTTTTAAGAGCTTTCGTGTAACAACGTTGTTAATACTCTGACGTGATTCAAACAAACGTTGGTATAGCTTAAACTCTCATTGCTGATAACTTATTTGACTCAATAGTTATTAACGTGAATTTACATTGCTGGTAAATTATTTGACTCAATAGTTATTAACGTGGATTTACATAAAAGTCGTTTAATTTTCTCGTCATGTCTTAATTGCAATAATTAAAGGAAATGATAAGAAAGAATTAAGAAAAGGGATTGTTAAAAGAAAAAATTCAGAATAACAAAAAAAATTCCAAACAGTTTGTATAAGTTAAGATGCGTTAAATTAACGCGAAATTTAAAAAAAAATAACAAAAGTAAAGATCGACGAGCGAAACTCTTGAAAAAGTTTAACAAACTTATTCAGAAGAGCCCGTAGGTATCTTTACACTCCACGCGACTAGGACGCCTCGCGTTCCATTAACTCGAGAGCGTTGCGCAAATATTTTTATTTCCGACGTTATATAAGTCATACAAAGCGGCGACGATGATGATCTTTCCCGGGTGAACTATACGCACTTTGCTTCCTCTTCACGCTTATTACTCGAGTGAAAGCGATTGCTATGGTATCGCTAGACTGTCAATGTTAACGTCGTTATACTAATTAGTACTCGGCCGAGGTGATATTCCATCTCTTGTGTGCATTGTTGTGATTCCTTTGAACATTAGCATGTACAGTCTTCCGGTAAATGTGGCAATGATTAACTTTAATGCTCGAATAACTCGCAATTCGTGTATGATTATATTAATTGCGACTTTTATCGGAGAATATAATGTACGATCGGCGTTGCGTGCGATCATTTTTATGTACGTTGTTATATACGCGTCCCAAGGGAAATTATCAAATAAAAAAACCTTACGATAGATAGTTTGTTCATTATTTGCGTGCTGTCGTAACTTTATTACTGATAAACTTTGAACTGTGTGATTAAATTAATAATTAAATAAAGCACATAATTACGTTTATTGATATAATTACATTTTGAAAGTGCGATAATATAATTTTAATGGTAAAAAGTTGAAGATAATCAAAACAAAATTATTTTCATTATATTAAAAAATTTAATGTTCAGAATAAAATTTATAATTTATTCAAATATCTGTCTGTAAGAAAAAAAATACTGGGCGTACTGCATTAGCAAAGTTTCCCGATGATCGTCACTTACCACTTAGCCTTTTGAAAAATTTTCAAAAGAAACATGTACTAAATATAACTTTCTAAAATTGAAAAATCTCGACCACCTAAAAGTTAATGAATACTCCAAATTTATGGCTCCAAATGAAATTGGGGTTACGCGTTTTAAAAAGAAATGCGACGTCTGTGAAGAAATGAAGTAATGCGAAACAATTTTGATTTGAAAATTTTAAAATAGTAAATACTTTCATGAGTTTATCATGAGTAAATAGATTTTTTTGAACAGTTTTTCAATGGGAAACGTAAACTTTATCAATAACAAAATGCTTGTTTGATATATATGAGTATTTATATTTTGAACAAATGCGTAGCTCTTGGCGTATTTCAGAAATTAAATTTTCCATTTATTAATAATGAATGGCATTACAAAGAGCATTAATTTTCCGATAAATTAGAAACAAATTTATAGTAAATTTTATTATATAAAATGAATAGTATGTGTTAAAAGTATAATTTCAGATTCAGTTTTAATAAAAGAAATAATATTACGATATTTGATATTAAACAACAATACAAAATCTAAGTTGATATTTATTAAAATTAAAAAGGTTTCAAAATGCTATTTAGTCAATTTTAATTGAATTTTATTTATTAATTTATAATAAACGTCGTTCAAAGTGCAAAATAATTCGATCGTTTGTTTTAAAACAACTTCTTTTTTTAAATTACGTGTGATTTAATCAACGTAGGCTCTATGCAGGGGCGCTGACATACCCATTTACTCGTTAAATTTGATGAATAAAAAATTAAAACAATTTTTTTAATATACATATTTTAATATTTAAATAAATATAAAATAGCATATTGACTTTTTTTTTGCATTCTTTTAAACAAAAAAAAAACCATTAATATTTGCGCATTCGTTACGAAAATACGATATACGCCCCCCGATTTTCATCAAATTGCTCTTCCAGCATTTTGTCTAATTATCATAAGATATCGTCTCTCTGTTATATTAAGATAATAACTTATGATGTATCTCATCAATTATATTATACTTAAGTACAGACACATGTACACGCACACGCGCACTCACACACTCCCACACGTACGCACACACATATACATTTATATATATACATAAATACACAAAACGTGAGTATATTTTCATTCCGATCAACCACATCACTCTGTGGAATGCAATCTTTGAAACAATTTGAAGTTGCAAATCACTTTATTTTAACAAATTAATTAACAGACAATCAGAATGCTTGATGGTCAGGGAGGCCGAGCTTGTAGCGTAAAAGAAAAAAGCGGCCGGACTTATAACGCAAAACAAAAAAACAAATGGGCGTCGATAACGATTTACGGCGTTTATTCGCTTACGGGGATACTACTTAAAGCGTTAGACCTCATCGCCGCGCGCAAAGAATCCGACGCCGTCCTCTTGAAAATCCTAGCTAGAAGATATCAACGCGCTCTCCTTAAGTCTCTCCACCATACTTTATACCCGTACATACATGTATACGCTTAGTATTCTTGGACAACTTTTACACTCACGCGCACTTACATTTTACTTAGATTGTGTACTGTGTATACAACAATAAAATTGGCCTCTGACGATGAGTGGGAGGACACTTTGCCGCTGAGGTAGCGGATAAGCGCTTATTTACGAAAAAACCGAGGAAAAAGAGTCGCCGAGAATAAGACAATATGAGCGAAAATTTTGAATTTCCTACACATATGTCTTTATTATAAATAAGAAATATAAACCACAAAATCTAAACCCAACGATCAAGGAAACAAAAGTAGTGAATAGCGATACTTTGTTACAAATAAATTACTCGATTTTTAAGCATTAAACATGAAAACGCTGCGGTAAAAGCTTTAAAAATTCAAATGTCTTTTTTATAAATAAATAAAAAATCATAACCGTAAGCTCTAAGCCCAATCAACCTACCGATAAAAGTTTTAAATTGCAAATCTTTTTTTATAAATAATAAATCTTTAGCTAGAACCTAATAAGTTTGGGTGAGAAAGTTGTAAATTGCAAATATATATTTGTTGTAAATAAATTAATCGATTTGTAAGCGTTGAACATAAAAACGCTAGAGACAAAAGTTTTGTATTTCAAATGTCTTCTTTATAGATAAAAAAACATAACCATAAGCTCCAAACCCAATAAATCTGTCTATGAAAGCTTTAAATTGCAAATACTTCTTTATAAATAAATTACTGGATTTAGAAAAGGTAAACATACGAATCCTTCAAGTGAACGATTTAAATTTCAAATATCTTTCTTAAGGTTTTTATATTTAACGCTTACGAATCGATATATTCATTTATAACAATGTATTACATTTTTAATTTATAACTTTAGCGCCCAGATTCATTGGATTTAAAGCTTATGATTTGTTTTTTAATAAATAAAATATAAAGAAGACATTTTGGATTTAAACCTTTTTTTACAAAGGTTTTATTTTTAACGCTCACGAATCGATTATTTTATTTATAAAGAAGTATTTGCAATTAAAACTTATATCCACAGGGTTTTTGTGTTCAAGCTTATGGTTTTTTTTTTTTTTTTTTTTTTTGTTTATAAAAAAGACATTAGAAATTTCAAACTTTTATTTCAGCGTTTTTATAAGTAACGCTTACGTATCGATTACTTTATTTAAAAAAATGTATTTACAATTGAAAATAATTAAAAAGGTTATTCTGTTTAACGCCCATGAATCGATTAATTTCTATATAAAAAAGTATTGACAGTTTAAAACTTTTATTCCTAGGGTTATTGGGTTTAGAACTTATGGTTATGTTTTTTTATTCATAAACATGACATTTGAATTTTTAACTTTTTTCATCAGCGTTTTTATATTAATCGCATACAAATCGAGTAATTTATTTATTACAAAGTATTTTTAATTTAAAATTTTTATCTCCAGGTTCTTTGGTCTTAGAGCTTATGGTTATGTTATTTTTATTCAGAATAAAGATATTCAAAATTTAAAATTTTCTCCTTTAAGGTTTTTATATTTAATGCTTGTGAATCGATTAATTTATTTATAACAAAGTATTTACAATTTACAACTGTTGTTCTCTTGGTCATTGGATTTAGAGCTTATGGTTTGTTTTTTATTCATAATAAAGACATGGGAAATTTAAAACTTTCGCTCATATTATCTTATTCTCGGCGACTCTCTTTTTACGGCTTTTTCGTAAATAAGCGCTAATCCTCTACCTCAGTGGCAAATGGTTCCCCCCACCCCCTCCCTCATTGTTAGAGGCCGATCTCTTAATTCTATGTACAGTACACAATCTAAGTAAAATGTTAGTGTGCTTGCGTATTAAAGGCGCACAAGTATACATGTATACGTGGGAATAAAGTATTCTGGAGAGACTTAAGGAGAGAGCGTTGATATCTACTAGCTACGATTTCCGGGAGGACGGTGTCGGATCACTTGCGCGCGGCGATAAGGTCTAACGCTTCAAGTAGTATCCCCGTAAGCGAATAAACGCCGTAAATCGTTATCGACGCGTATTTGTTTTTCTGTTTTGCGTTATAAGTCCAGCCGCTTTTTTCTTTTACGCTACAAGCTCGGCTCCCCTGACCATCAAGCATTCTGATTGACTGTTAATTAATTTGTTAAAATGAAGTGATTTGCAACTCCAAGCAATAATGAAATATACCAAAATTGTTTCAAAGGTTGCATTTCACAGTATGATGTGGTTGATCGGAATGAAAATCCGCTAACGTTGTATACTTTGAAACTTATATTATAAAACACAAAATAATACATATTGTAAAATATAAAATAAATCATTAATATTATTTTTGGTTTGTAATGTTGTTTAAAAAATATTTGATTTTTATATTCTTCTATTAATTTTTTAATCTCATTATCATCGATGTGAATTTGTTAAATACACTTAAACTTAGGGAATAACTCCACATATCATTGTAGGTCTATAGCCATGATGAAGTCTTTGAATAATAAAATTTTTTTCACAGTCTCAACTAAAATAAATTCTTTTTATAGATAAACAAAGGATTCCCGTATCCATAAGAACTTTGTACTTTCATTATAAGTTAGATTCAAATGTCACTGATATTTGGACATTTTATGAAATTTAAAGATGTTTCATCCAGTTTCATAATTTTATTACCATCTCAAATAAAATAATAATGCTCTTTAAATTTTAATGCTGGTTTAAACATTCAATGTATCCAAAAATAAAATTATTATTCAAAGAAATTAATTGTGATAAAAATAAAATATTTTTAGTATTTTGTTGTATATTTTTTATGATATTATATATTATTTTTATATAAAAACTATTATGTGAAAATAAAATCATTAGTAAAAAAAAAAAATATATTTTTATAAATAAATTGTCTTCGACGATTTAAAAAATTATATAGCATAAAGATTAAGTATTTTATATATAATTGAGGAAATCGGCTGGAAATTAAAAGAAATTCTAGCAGATATGGTAAATGTAAGAGACTTCCAAAAGTTTATGTACTTATCCAAAATACACTTTTAATCCTACAATTACAGATTTTGAAATTAAAGGAAATTCTTCTTTAAAAAATTGTAATTTCGAAATAAATGCGGTGCCATAAATAATAATATGCATACAAAATAAGCATTATAAAGTTGTAAGTGCTATTTTTTATTACGGTAATAGATCTCAATTTGGATACTATACAATTCTTATTCGTCAAAATAATCATCTAATTTTCAAAAAGTTAGATAATTTATTCTTAATTTATTTAATAAACAAATTATTCAAAATTCAATCAATTTTTCTTTTTATAGATAAAAATAAAAAATAAATAAAATTTTCAAACGCTTTTTTCGCATTCATCGAAACAAAAGATGATCGATAAATTCATCGTTTCACGATTAATTTTCTAGTTTCGTCGCTCATTTCATAAAGTAAAAAAGCTCAGTTCTTTGTACTTAATTTAACTGTCTGTTAGCACAGTAGAATTACGCTTGTGGCTACAACATGATTAAATTCAATTAAAGCGACAGAGCGAATCGTAGGTAACAAATGAACACAATTAACTCTCTGAATAAAGGTTAAAATACACCGTTCGACTGAAAAGAGAAAAAGTATGAGAACTTTTGAGATTCTAAATTTTTCTCCATAAGAGCATCTTTCCCTCCATTCATGCGTAAGCGTAGCGATTTGCGCGTTTTTTTAAGTTTTACTTTGAAGCGTCGGTTTTTTTTTGAGAGCATTTCATAACATGCGTTTCTCGCTAAACCATGATTGATCGATCGAATTACGTAGCTTATCTTTATATATATATATATATATATACATTCACACTTATGCTTACGCGCACGTACATGTCCCGTGAAATTTTTATTCACACTCTAAGGGCTACGTATAAAGCGGCTGATTGAAGGTTATAAAGAAAATACTTTGTCAATTTTTACAAAGATTTCAATGGCGTTTCGAAACTGCGTTTTAAAAAAACCTCGTAATAAAACAATTTATTCATAATTCATGTCAGTAAGTTTTTTTTTCTCATTCTTACGATGTGCTTTTATAGCAATTTAATCTATTTTATAAAATTGCTTGGATTATTACAATTCATACGATAGCAGACTGAATTTCAATCAAACGGTTCGTCGAATAAAGCTGAAACATATTTTTGAATTTTATACGAGGTCCCCAAGTTTGAACGATAAACCAATTTCGAGCATCTAAACTTTATTTTCGTTTTAAATTACATAATTTTATGCGCAGTTTATAATCATCAAAATTGACTTCATTTGTGATTCGTGTGTTTTATGAAAAAAAGAATTTTTAATCGACAAATATTTTAACATTATTTATTTATTTATTTTATTCTATTTTATTATTTTTTTTTTTTTCAATTTTGATACAAATAACCAAAACCAGTTAAAAATAATTACTCGATTAAAATATTTATATTTTTTTGTAACATTGTGGCCCATAACAAATATAAATAATTAAGTATATGAAATATATATAAAACTTGTTTATTGCATTTTACAAAAACGTATAAAATAAGAAATTTACTTCGCGTATAAACAATGAACAAACAAATAAAGAATCCAGAACAAACCCTTTTCAGTTGAATAAAAATGTCCGTCTCTTTTTTTTTTTGTGTTTTAAAAAGACTCCAGCGATAGACGTCTCGACGGGAAGCGAAGTTTTCGAGTATTTCGGTGCCGAAGGGAGAGGCTGCGCTGTGGTTGACAAAAAGGATTCAAGTAAATATGCAGCACGTGCTATGCTTTGACGTCGGGAAGAGACACACACATCGCTCCTAAAAGTTTCCTTAATTAAGAAACAACTTTGGTAATCTGCGAAAGGTATTTATGTATACGCGCGCGTATGTATATGTTACATATACGCGTCGATGTGTTACTTGTGTGTAGCGTAGCAGCTGCGTTAAACAATGAACTACCGACGTCGAGTCTGCTAAGAAAATTAAATTTAAGAAATCCTCTCTCTCTCCCTCTCTCTCTCTCTCTCTTTCTCTTTACTTTCCTTTTTAAACTTTGTCACAAGTGAACAATAATTATAATAACGTCGGTGTAGCTCTTTATGCACACTCTCGCACAATTTTCGTCATTCTCAGCCGCGGCTCAAAGGAATGGCATATTTAGGATAATGAGCACGCGCGTCAGAGAGAAAGAGAGAGAGAGAGAGAGAGAGAGAGAAGAAAAACATTTTTTCCTCGATCCCCAGGCTTATAGCGCGCGCTCGCGAGGACGACGACTCTTGGCTTTTCCTTCGGTCGAGACGTCAGTTGTTCCTAAGTGTATACATCTGCTTAATTCCATCGCCTTGTCGAGAATTGAGACACGACATGCGCTGGTTTTTGTTTTTCCATGCAAACCCTTCTTCAATGGATTTCGAAGAAACGTAGTATCATTTGTCGCGATGTATATATTTCGTTAAATAAACGTATCCACCTATAGATACCGACGAAAGGAATTATTTTACTTTATTATTTTTTTTTTCTTTGTTGGTGTTTCCTTTTATTTCTTTTGCGTTAACGCGTATTTGATTAAAAAAATATACCGAGAATAATCATAAAAAATGTATATGATTTTCAATGCATAAACTGCTTTTATAAAAATAAAAAGTTTATTCCAATATTTATTATATTGACTAGAATTTTGCAATAATATGTAAAAAAAAAAAAAATATGTATAAAAATATATTATTTATCACTGCAATGCTACTCTATTATTTCATCATATTGAAATATAAATGAAACTGTCACATCGGAGTAAAAAATGTATACTAAAAATATAGTTGCAAAAACAAATATACTTTATTTAAAAAAAAAAAAAAGTTATAAATTCATTAATTAAATCTAAATAAATATTTTTTGTATAATATGCAATTTTTTATGTCTATCGGAATTTTCATATATTTAAATAAATGAAGAATCTTACTGCCTATTTTAAGCAAATGTAGGCGCGACTACACAGATAGAAATAAGTTTAAAATGCAGTTAAACATTGTATACATTTAGGCTACGCATATTTAATATTAATTTTATTAATATTTTATTTATCATAGAAGAGTAAAAATGATTTTTTTTGCACAGTAACTTTTTATCATTTATAGTATAATGTAGGCTGTCTAAAATTTTTAGATACAATATATTCTTAATTTAACAATTTCAACGTACAAGTATTTAATTTAAAAATAAATTGTAATGTAAACAATGTTCTTAAGGATTAAAAAAATGTAATGTTATCATTCCATTAAAGTAACTAACCGAAGTCTTGTAAAAAGTACGCGACTTTTACAACCTTTCATGTAAACGTAACACAAGAGTTTATTACTGTAAATCGTGATATCAACGTAAATAACACTGCAACGAAATAAACAAAACGTTTTATTGCATAATAAATCAGAACTTTTTTTAAAATAAATCTTTCATTACGACCACGCAGTAAAGTCAATAAAAGACAACGAAAAAAAAGAGAAGGAAAAGTGCAGCGTCGCATTTTGCATGAACTGGTTTCACTTACTGTATGTATGCGATTATCGTTGCCTATCCCAGGATAAAAAAAAAAAAAAAAAAAAAAGAAAAAAATACCAGGAAAAAAGTCATACGACGAGAAAAGGGAGTCAAGAAGCGACGACGTTGCGCAACCTCGTAAAGAATCATTTGCACGTTAATTCTTTTATCAAAGCGCTCGGCTTCTTGAAAATAAAACGAACAAAAAATAAAACAGAGGGAACGAAAGAGAGAAAGAGTCACGGACGAGCAAAATGAAAACGTCCGGTGCTCTCTCGTCCCTCTCTCTCTCTCTCTATCTATCTATCTCCTTCTCCGTTTCTATACATCTCTTTCTTTTTCTCACGAGAACGCGCGACGCATGAACTTTATGTTATACGCCGGTAGGAAGAACGGTTTTATGTCTGGCGGCCGGAGGAACATAAACCTCGACCGCGCGCTCGCACTCTCTCCTCTCGCTCTTTCTCTCTATATAACTCGCCTTTTTATCCATTAAGTTTAACAATGCGATAATTATTTTACGACTGTCACACTCAGGACTCGAAAATCTAGATTCGAATTTTAACGGCTTTGCGGTTATAAAAGTGCATGGAATCACAAAATCTTCTTCACTTTCATTAATTATTACTTAGCGACACTTTTGCTCAAATATTTTAATTATTCATTATCTAGTTTTTTTTTTTTTTTTTTTTTTCATCCAGTTTATTGAAAAAATTTCATTCGCCCCTTTTGCAGAGAGGCAGAAATGAAAATAAAAAAAAATATTTTGTACTTTTTATTACGTTGATGAGACGATCGTCCGATTTAAGCATGAGAAATAAATATCTATCATTAACGAATACGTGGTTAAAATCTTCTCACGTTCAATCGCACGATGAACACGTTTTAATTGTCAATATAACAACGCGAGACTAATTGCGTACCGAATTCTCCATTGAATCGCTCAACGTGATTTTCTACTCGCGTTATTAACAAACGCTAATGAACTACCAAGTTCTCAAATCACAGAAAATAATCACTGTTTTATTATTACATAGTTTCTCTGGCAATTAAATTTTTCATTATGCCCATTAACTTTGTGTGTAAAGTTAATGCAAACATTCGATCGTTATTCATAGTAATTGTATAAATAACATTGAATTAACCACCAAAGTATTTGGTCACTTAAGTTCTTGCACATATTTTATCATTATGTAGATTAGGAAATTGAATAATAATTAAAATATATGTACACTCAAACAATCATCCCATACTTTATTTGATAAAGATCCAAAATATTAAAATTACAAAAATCTAAATAACATAACCAGCAAAATTTTACGATTGAAGAAAAATACTTTCGATATAGATTTTACTGTAGGTGTAGATATAAATTTAAGCGAAGCACATAAAATGAATCTTTATGAATAATTTATTTACTTTTAAAAATTTATCAAATTTCGCAACAAATTTTAATGATAATTTTAATTTAAAAAAGTATTGTTAGCAAATAATTTATGCAAATTATAATCTTCATTGAATTAATTAACTTCCATCAAATATATATTTACATCGTTAATTCTCGTTTTTCAAATTAATATGCAAGAGTAACAACATAACATTACACACAACCCCTAATGGCTAAATATTGTCATATTATCTACATTTTACTAAATTTATGTCTATGCAATACATCTAGCAGTAACGGCCTAACATAGCCAAGATTTATGTATATACTTTTCATGCTATTTAATCATTGTCAACTGCATATTAAGAGGATCGTTTTTTTTTTAACGATGAATGAATGTTTTGTTTTTTTTTTTATTCAAATAATTTTTACAATTTTTTCCATTGTTTTTAAAATCAATTTTCAATCCCATTCCCATTGTTTTTTAAATTGAAAATATATTTATTTAAAAATAAAAGCAAAATTGCTTTTTTGAAAGAAAACCGAGATCACCAAATATTAATTACTGTTTTTTAGTAAATGTAAAGTTTTATCAATATTTTTTTTTCTGTTTTCGACAATTAATGAATAACAATATGAAAGAATGTTTCTTTTTTTTTTTAATGTTTTATTTAAAAGTTATATATTTATTCAAATGCTATACCGATTGAAATACAAATCATTTTATAGAAAATGACTAATCATTAAAAATTTTACTTGTATATAGAATTAGTCAAGCAATACAATAATAATACACCCGCGTAATATCTCAAATCACCCATATGACACAACCATTGAAATTCGAACATATCAAATTGTTTAATTTTTTTCCGAACGACGCCAACCTCCATAATCGTATCATCGAATTTTAGGTAACAGAAGCAAGCGAGAGAGAGAGAGAGAGCGAGAGAGAGAGGAGGGAGGAGGGGTTAACGTATATGCACACATGTACCTTCAGTTTGAAAGAGCCTCCAACGCCAAACTGATTAAACTCAACGCGAGGACGCACGGGCGCGGGACTCGTAACACGTGCGGGCTTGCAGCAGTTTACAGCGGCCGCGCGGCACAAACCGGATTTAGCGCCGGCGTGAGTTCAAAGCGGTTATCCCCCCCGGAATGCCTGAGGAAGTTGTGCACCTAGCTTCGTTTATATACATACGGCGCGCTCGCTCGATGCACGTACACGCGCAACTTCTCTTTTCCTTTCCATAGCTCCTCTGCGTCCATTGTAAAGCGCGGGAGTTGTTCGGCGAAGTTCCGGAGGGCAAGCGAGCCGTGAATCGCGCAAATTTTAAGGCCTCGTTTTTCCTCGTCACGAGGTTTGGACGAACGTTAGGGACGTTTGCTCTTGAGACAAAGGTCCGCAAGCGAGGAAAACGTCTCTCGCTCTCGTTTTAACAGGTGTGACGTTACTCGCTCTCTCGTTCGAGTTTTGTTGCTCTCGGTAGACTTGGACGAAAGGAGAAATTTTCGCGGGAGTACCGCGTGTGCTTTGAAGCGGTGAATTTATTTTTGTATTTTTGTCGACGAAAATGTAAATAAAATTGAGAAAAGTGTACGAAAAAGTTTTTTCAAGTGCTCTTGGTGATTTTGTTTCAATTATTGTAAGAAAAAATACCGTAGAAGTTTATTCAAAATTTTTTTTTTAACTTTTCGAATTTTTTATGGATAAAAAAATGACAATCGTTTTAAATTCCAGACAGAAAAATCTTTTAACCTATTACGATAACTTTCTGTGAAAATAAAAAATTTAAGGTCTTCGTGTAAAAATGTATGATAATTTTAAACATTGTTTTTTTCTTTTTTTTGTTTTCATAGTATAAGTAAAATTTCCAAATAAAAATATTAATTTTTCTCATTTTATGCGATTATAAAGCAAATTTTTAATAATGCAACAAATGCGATACAAAATTGAAAAAATAAAATACCAAAAAAATTTTTAGATACAAACTTAAGCGTACTTCATATATTATAAATGATATACTATTTATTAAAAATCTATATTGTTTTAACAAATAATTATTTTGACATAAACTAAACATATTTTATTGTTATTTTAGATTCTACTGGCTTTAGTTTAAAAAAAATTTACAATTTTTTACATTTTAGTGCAACGATAAAAAATGTTTAAAATCCTTGTTTACAACAAAGCTTAAACGTTGTGAATTTTTTTTTTTTTTTACATCGTTTTTGAAAAAGTTTTTCAAACTTTGAAATCGGTTGAATTCAAAAAGCTTAAAGTAAAAACTTTATCTTTATAGTTCTTTTCTTGGTATACAGTGAATATATTTAAGCAGAAAAAGATGGTATTTTTCAAACTTAGAAAGTAACCTGACAAATCTTATTTCTCACTTGATGTATGTATGCCTAAATCCTTTTGTACTATATCTTGAAACGAGAAATTTTCTAAAAATTACAATTACTTTATTTATTTTTAAATATTTTTCTACTAATTTTATTATTAATATTAACTATTAATTTTATATTAATAATTGTGCTGACAAAATTATATAATCAAATATTAATTTTCATTTACTATAGATATATTTGTAAGAAAACATCAGTATTCTATGTGTAATTTGTTAAAAAAAAAAATTCTAAATACTTCATTATTTGCTAAAAATGTGAAGAAAAAAAACGAGGTAATGCCACTATTTTTAAAGAAATCGATCGAATTCAACGCTTCCTCTTACATTTATTTTTCTTTATTTTTTACTGTAAATACAGTGAGGCATGTAGCAGTAGAGTAGAAAGTCAAACAGTACTATAACTAACGGAACTTCACAACAATTTAAAAGTTTTGAGCCTAAAAAAATAGCCTCCTCGTCCGCTGAAAAAACGAAGACCGAGTTCAGTTTTCTATAGCGCTATACTCGAACGGCAATCGAGCCTTGTTCGAATATATCGCAGAGTGGAGAAGAAGCTACGTTCCGATCGAGGCCGAACTTTCATAAATGTACTTTTTCTCCGATAGGATTTGATTATTGTTTCAAGTAATCCAACGGACAAAAAAAAGCTCATTTCCCAACTCGAGTGCAATTCAAATGCTTCGTCAACAATCGCTTCTCTCGTTCCTGCTCAAACACAATCGCAAACCCAATAGTCACATTCTTTTCTCACCTCTTCTCCTTTTTACCCCGGAATCCCTTTTATCTCTTACTCTTTCTATTTCTCTCGGTTTTACGCCCCACTCGTCACGGCTTTCAAAAGAAATCCCATCACCTGAAACTTGTATGCTCTCACATCGGAAAGTCCACGAACAAACATACGGCGCAGAATAACCAAACGCACTTATTCGTTCCTTGCGATGGATTGACAAACAGAACACAAATACGAAAGAATAACTTCGCAGTAAGAAAATTAAGGCTTCTGCGTACTTTTTCTTTTCAATGATAAAGTAGAAGATTGTGGTATTTTCTGAGCATTTTCGTCGAATAAGAACTAATTTGCATTGTCGATCCATTTTATTAGAATATTTACTAAGTAAGACGTGATATTTTTGCATGATAAATAAACATTTGTATTTTTGACTAACTAATAACACTTTACGATCCACAGTTTGAAAATACGCTACATTAAGTTCAGCTTCGAACGACAAAGTATACTTACGTATTCTTTTAATTGTATACACTTGATTTGAGTAATAAATATATCTAATTGAATAGCAAACGTATGATTATAATTTTGACGTGTAAATTTTTAATCAAACGTCTCGTAAGTAATTCACATATACATCAATATGAATCAATATGTACAAATAGTTTTCCAAATAAAGAAAGTATAGTTTAATAAATTATAATTTTTTCATGCGATAAAACTGTTTAAAAGTAAAGCAAAATCGTTTTAAATTTTAAATCCCATTTCTCGCAATTTAAAGAAATTATTCAATACCATTAAATCGAAATATAACAATAGCAGTAAAATTTCAGCACACAATATATTATTATTCACTAATATTTGTTCTAACATAAACAAAATTTTACATTCAAACTTGTTACATCGAAGCACATAAAACAACAGAGCACCATTTCGATCTATTCGAAAGAACAATACCATATCATGACAAACAAGAGCGGATCGACACTGTATCGGAATAGTTTTCGGCACAATTTGTATTTATCTACGAAAACCTAACCAAACGCACACACGAGTGCAACCATATCAAATTTGTTTTCATTTAATATCCTCCTTTATTTCTCAACGATAAAAGAACAACGATAAAATGAATAAATAATAAAGGATAATAAAACATTAATAACAATAAGAGAAACAAACTTGAGACCCACTCACCGGCGGACAGCGGCAATTTATCGGCGGTGCGCGCAATCCCGGCCACGGATGCCAAAACAATTAATAGATTAATCGACGTGACTCGCCGCGGCAGGTTGAAAAGCGCGCCGGCGCGCGACCGTACAACCGGAGCACGCTTCCCGATCATCGCGGTGGAGCTGAGGAACGTGAGAGCACGGGGAGACCCGGCATCCCGACTGACGAACCTCCAGCTCCGAGGAATAAGCGGAGGCCCGCTGGCTCGCTAGTTGTCGCGCGCGCGCGCAGATACCCTCGTGCGCTCTCTCTATCCATCTATCTCTCTCTCTCTCTCTCTCGCTTCCCCCGTACCCACGTAGTCCTTGCGCTCGCGCGCGCACGCTCCCTCGCTCTCGTCCTTATACGAAAGAGAGAGAGAGAGAGAGAGAGAGAGAGAGAGAGAGAAAGAGACTCTCTACTACTTTTTACTCCTACCGTTACTAGCACTAACAATGCCGCTGGTACTGGTACTGGTGATACTCGTTCGGCATTTGATCGTGTTTTTTTTGCTAGCCGACGCCTGTTATCCTTCGAGATCGCTTACTTGGAATCTCTTTTCCGCCTTGGAGGTTGTTGACGTTTTCTTGAAATTTAAAGAAATGAATTTCCTTTTTTCTTCTTGTTCTTTTTCTTCTTTTTCATCTTTTTTTTTTATTTTGGAAATATTACTTGAGCGATAATTTTACACGCGCAGTTGTATTTGTCTGATTTAATTTTTGAATGAAGTTTTTTACCAACTGAAAACCTGCTGAGTTTTAATATTTTCTTTTTAACGCAGTGAATAGCGATGATTTTCTAAACAAATCTTCGAATTTTAATCTTTAATATTTATGACTACAGTTGAGTTTTTTTTTTATTATTTTATTTGTTACCTATACGCGTCAATGGATCTAAAAACATTTTTTTAAAGGTTTATATGCAAAACTGAAAATTTTAGATATAAAGTGATTTTTAATCTGAAATAAAAAAAAAAAAACTTTATACTAGTATTTTTTCGAAAAAACTCTGACGAAAACCAATTTTCCTTTTATTTTTATATTCCATTTAATTTTTCAATTTTTATTATTATTTTTAAAATATTTCAACTTCACAAAGTATTTCGCGTTTGTTTTTTAATCCATTTATTCGATATAAATCACTTAAAATAAGCTTAATAAAAAATTTTACACTGGTAATTTGATTAAAAATTAATCAATAAAAAATATAGTCTATGAATTAATGCATAAATAAGTATAGAAATACATTTTCAAAATTTGATTGAACACCAAATGGATGATAAAAAAAGTGACTTAAGATATATAGCAAATACGAAGTTTATGTATTATTTCGTATAATTTAAGCTTTTATACTTAAATTAATTTTAAAAATATTCAAAACAACGGAAAGAAATGTACATTCGTCGAATTAATCTTTAATCTGTTAAGTAGATTAATAATTTATAAGCGTATAAATACAAAGAGTTCTTATATTACTTCTGAATGCATAAATGAATTATAAATATGCATTATAATACTAAAATTTTAATTATAAATAATTATAATACAAACATAACAGCTCAAATATGAGCGGAACGACTTTGACACCTTTTATAACCGAGAAAAGGCTTTTGATAAAGTTAAGTATCACTGGATAACGTTTAAATATCTTTAAATATCCAAAAAATTGTTTTTATTAAATTTCATTGTTATAATGACGACGTCAATTAAAGATTTAACAATTTTTATTTGTAATAAAAGTCTCAAAAGAATAAATGATAGTGAACAGTTAGAGTATTAAACTATTGACATGCATTGTCATAAAAAATTAAATAAACAAATAGTATATTAAAAATCTAATATTTATTTTTTATAAATATAAAATTTAAATGATAGTGAAAAAATTAATAATGCTTTGCTATGAATTTTTTTATAGCATAGCTACGTATTGAATTGCTTGAGGCGGTACAAGTGATAATGTTTCAAATAAGATAGCAACTTTATAATGGAAACTAATTAGAATGATCTATAATGATAGCAATATAATAATGCAATAATATATAATAATGCAATAATATATAATAATGCAATAATACATTAAGACCTTTGTTAGTGAAAAAAGCCCCACAATTTACTTTGTGTTATTATACTGTAAAGAATTACAATATAATTCATTATCTTTTAAAAGCAACGTTTCATCGATAGCAGAAATTACTTCAAGAAATATGTTCTCTTCAAAATGGCTTTTTTTTTTAAACATTTTTTTCTTGAATTGAGTATTTCTTATTTTTCAAACAAGAAAAAAATATAAATTTGTCTCAAGAAAATCTGCTTCTTGGTTTAAGAATCGGCCATTTTGGATCGAGAGAATTGATAAGTTAAAAAGTTATTTTATTTTCAGATTTCAATAATTTGAATTTTAATTTTATATAATTTTAATTATAATAAAACTTTAATAAAATAATATTAATTTTAATAATTTAATAAATATTTATTGAATGAAAAATAATTTATTAGAGCGAAATGTCATATTCCTGTATAACTGACTGTTAAGAATAACGAAAATATTTTTTTGTAAAATGATTTTCTTGATTCAAGATTGTTCTACTTGAATTAAGTTGATTCTTCTATCGGTGTGGAAATAAAAATCTTGTTGTGTCAGAAGAAAATCAATTCTTCGTTAATTCGAACTGTTAAAACGTTTTAAAAACATTCCTATATAATAAACAAAATAGATTTAAAAACTTTCAAGTTAAACAGTTTTATTTTAAAACAATTAGCTCTAGCAAAAACTAGAAAATAATGAGATCACAAACTTGGACCTAAAATAAAAACGTGGAGCGTATTTGAAATATTTCTTATGGTGGGTTTAAAAACACATTTTTCCAAACAAGTCGTTCTTATTTAATTATACAGTCGTTATACAAGATTTTATGTGCCCTACATTTTATTTTAAGTCCAATTTTGTATCCAAATTATTTTCTAGTTTTTGGTATAGCTGATCAATTAAAATAAAACCTTTTAACTTAAACATTTTTTTGCCTATTTTTATTTTCTAGTTTTTAGTTTGATTTTTGATTGTATCATAACGTAAAGGAGTTCTAGTAATGATTGAAGAGTTCGACTTGCCTTCTCCTGACTCTATCATCAGATCAAATTGAAAATATCATAATGTTGTATTGTCACAGTAACTCAATGCGTGTGCAAAGTTTCATAAGAATCGGTTCAGTAAAAGAAGTTATAAAAGCTTTCGTAAGATTTGAGACCAAGTAACAAACAAATAAAGAAATACACGATCAAGTTAAAGAAAAGCATTTACAAATTTTAAACATAAACTCAAAATTGATAATGGTCAATTTTTAAAACTATATCATTAATTTATTAATTTTTATTTATACATATGCATTTATAAATTTGCTTACAGTGAGCTGAGTAAACATTATTCGAAAAAATTCTTTTAAGAATAAATAATTTTTTAAATTTAAAAAACATTTTATCGTTTAACTTATATTATTAATTTATTATTTAATTTTTATGTACTGCAATAGAGTATAAGTAAATATAAACATTTTTATGTATCCATATACAAAACTATGGTAAGTTTCAAGATGATTGACGTCGGGCACTTGTGTAGATTTTCTTGCAAGGAGCATAAATTTAGGTTCACGTATTATAGATTGTAAACGTAGTGTATATACAAGTATTCTTGAGATACTTATACCTTTTACATTATTTCGTAAACTTTGACCCCATATTTTTCAATTTTTTTTTAAGCACCATAAAATATATCGATCTTTTGAAATCGTGTTTTTAAATTATCTAACTTCAAAAAATTTTTCTATTCTTATAAAAATCAAAATTATTATATAAATTTAAATAAAAAATAAAATTAAAATATGTAAGTTAAATACTTAAGAACAATAAAATTTGTTTTTTTTTTTCTCATAAACTTGATATAATTTAAAAGTTTTTCACCTTGTTGTCATTTAGTTTCAATCATCAGTAAATCACCAACAAAATTTGTATCTAGGGTTTAGGTAACAAGCGAGAGCACTTGACATATTTCACTTAACCTCAGCCTAATCTCGCTTATCTCTTATCAATCGAGCGACATTAATTATCACTCAAACACGGGCAAAACACCTGTAGAACGCGTTCTCGTGGTTGGCTGTCTTTGCTTCTTGATCTTTTAACGTCGTCTCTTACCTCAACGACGTGTATATATAGTTGTCGTCGTCTTCGTCGTCGGCTTATAGCCGCGGGGTCTACTGAAAGAGTTTTAAAAAAAGATAGCTAAGGGAAACGCGCGCTTCGTCGCCGTTAAAGATCATTCACTAGGCGACGAATGAAAGGAGCGCGAGTAGAAAGAAGAAGAAGAGCGGTGAAAATAAATGGTGGGTGACAGTCGAGAGATTCAAGAGTTTTTTATTCGGGGTATACGGGGGGTAGGGGAGGAATTCTTTTTCATTTTTGTGCTTTACCGCGCAACTATGTGTCTTATTTGTATTCGAGCTGCGTAGTGGCGCGTCTCTCTCTCTCTCTCTCTCTCTCTCTCTCTTTCTCTCTCAGCTTGCAGAAATCCCGAGAACGTCAGCCAAGCCGGTTGATTGGAATTTAGTGCTTTGGGGACGCGCCATTGTCTCTTAATGTGTTTACCCCTCTTCAACCCTTCTTTTTTTCATCCTACCTTTTTGTTTTTTTGTTTTTTCTTTGCGCGTTTATGTATAATTGTCGAGAAAAAAAGAAATCTTTTGATAAGATTGCGCGAAAGTATGACAGAAATGAAAAAGTTTTTGCTTTTCTTTTTCCGTTTATCTAAACTTCTCTCAAAAGTCTTTTTTTTTCTAGTTACTAAAATGTTTTCTGAATATGAAAATTAATTTTTGTATAAATTAAATACATTTACTTATGCCTTATCTATTTTTTGGTATGTACACATATACATATATACTTCTTCGTTCAGAAATAATACGGGTTGTCTATTATTTTATTGTTGATATACCTTTTATTATCTTATTATTTTTATTATTTATCTTAAAATTATGTTTATTAAGTTAACATATGATTCAAATTATTAAATTTAAACAATAAGTAAAATTAAATTATATTATAATTATTAAATAAACGTAACCGAGCGAATATAACATTGCATCGTTAAAATATTTATATTATTTTGCTTATTCCGCCATGAAATCAAAAATTAAATTTTGCTAAAACAATTTATTTAAATCACTTTTATATATTTTTTCGTTATCAACACCGATAAAAAAGTTGGAATATTTTCATAAAGATTGAATTTTTTAAATACGAAAATTAAGATTAAATTTTTTTTATAGCAAACTGATATACTTTTTCACCTATTGCTGATAGAATTAAATTTAAACTGTACGAGAGAATAAAATTCCAATAATGCATCAACTTGCGCGCGTATAATTCTTTATCGAACAGCTGCATACACAATGCTTGATAAATAGATGAAATTTATAAAGAGCCGTGAGTTACGTATTTCTTTCCATCTTTTTTACAGAACGAATTTACCAACTCTCATGGGCAATCGTTTTTCTTCCCTCGCGACGTTAATTATCCGATCGATGTGTTTTTTCTCACTCATTCGATTCTCTTCGCGCTTTCTTCGTTACACGTACACACGCTCGCGTGGATATATATATATATATATATATATACATCTGCCGTATTGGGGATCGTAGAAAAAAAAAACGCAAGCGATAGCTCACATACATGCGCGATGATATTCGGATTTACACATATACACACACACACACACACACACACATACGCACACGCACATGTATGTATAAGTTATAAAGCACAAGTGTGGGGGTATCGGAGAGTCGGAAAAGAAAAAAGACGGCCGGCCGAAAGTGAACCGATGGCCGGGCATCCATAACATTTTTCATGCGTCATGGAGCCGCCGACGAGGCCGTTGGAGCATGCGATTCGGCAATTATTTTTTTATACCTTTTTCCACGGCGTCAGCGAGCGGGATAGCGTTCGCGCGTTTTATATTCGCATCCGTTATAGGTACATATGCGCGTGTGCGTAAGCAAAAGCGCGTGCATCAAATTTTTTTTTTTCTTTTTTTTTTCTTTTTTTTTTCTTTTTTTTTTTTTTTCGATTCCGTTAAACGCGCGATCGCACGGCCGAGTTTTTTTGACCATTTTTGACAGTGGCTAATTTAGTGCTTCGGAGATTAATATAATGCCGCGAATTTTGCGAGCACGATCTTTAAATTCTAATGTGAAACGATTCGTTTTCATTCGTGAAAATAAAATCGTACTTTGGGCTTTATATTTTTTATGAAATTTTTTTAAATTTTAACTCTGCTATTAAACTTTTTATTAATGTTTAATAAACTATAATTTTGTTTTTTATATTATTTATTAGTCAGGGCTTATCTTATTTTAAAATTTCATAAAATTACAGAATAAAAATAATAATAAATAATATTAAAATAAATAATATTCTTAAAGATATGAATTAATAATAATGTTTATCATTTGTTCTTGATATTTACATGATAGCTGATGAGAAACAAGCGACAAGACAAGAAGACACATCATTTTTATCGATAAACGCATCACAAAAAAATATTATTTTTGAAATTGGACTATTTTTTACGAGTAGAGAAAAAAAGAGTCAATTTTTGATTGACAACAAATTGCAAAAACCTTTTTGGTCATAAATAATAATTTGTATTCTTATTCAAGATTATAAGAGAACGGGATTTTTTATTGCTATCTAATCCAAATGAAAATTAGAATTTTGTATACTCTACAATAATATAAGAATACAGATATATATTGAAATTAAATGTTCATAAAAAACCATTGTAATCTATATTTCTAATAGTACTATAATTTTTAATTTCTTATAGAAATTAAAAAAAGTATTAAAAATTGTTTCAACAAAATATTTATAACATTTATATAGAACGTGTAACGATTTTTGGCTGAAAATACAAGATTGCTCGGTTATCTTAAAATAATAAAATTTAATATAAAATTTATTAGTTTAATAACGACATTTACGAAACTAAATATAATTATAATTATTTTTAAAAAAGTCAGAAAATTTGGAAAAATATTTAATGTCAAAATTATAATTGTAAAAATATTTGAAAAATTATAAAAATATTTTAAATTTATGTATATAAAATTGCAAAAAATTAAAATATTTTAACTATATAATGGATTTTTTAACAAACTGTATAAGCGTTTAGAATATAATCACAAAGTCGCTGTATTGCAGACAATGGAGTCTATGGTCGATGAAAGTATGCGTGGATAATAACTATAGTCGGGTGAACGTTGCAGCGTCGCTTAACCCTTTTGCCGGGCACGCGTTTGATTAATAAACTCGCGACCATCGGTATGAAATATGACTTTCAATCGCGAACGAAGCTTTAATTGTTTATTTATAACGCGCGAGCCTCGACTAATGAATCACTTTAAGTATGATTGATGCTCGGTATTCATTTATTATAACGATACCGTGGCGTACTTCCTGCTGCTCCCAAAAAATAAAGAAAGAAATAAAGAAATCGTGAGAAATCGAATGAAGAAAGGAGAGTTATTGCGACGAATATCTCAGCATATGTCTTTCTTTGCTGAGCATTTTAAAAAATGTTCTAAACTTAATATCGAAGTAAAACAGAAATTAATCGATGTATTACGTAAATACTTACTATTTAGTATATAAAAAAGCTGCGGTAAAGATAAATATGATATTGATGTCTAATTCAATATTAATAATTAGTGAAATTTAACAAACAATATTATATTTATAGTTTGTATAGTATTATAAATATATTATTAATTAATAATTATACATAAACCTTATTATTGTAAAAAATATTATCATAAATAAATAATTATAAGACTTATTTTAACACAAAGCTTTTATCAACTTAGTTTTGCAATCGGATAAATATTTGTAAATAATTTGTATTTTTTATTTTCATAATAAAAAGTTCGATGTTTTTTTAATTCATCCCCAAGAATTTTTCATTTTTAATAATAATTAAATAAATTTTATCTCTTAATTAAAATTCTATATAATTATGGCTGGAAACGTTTACAAAAACAGTGCAAACGTACTCGAAATTATTTTTCCCTCGCCCGTAAATCCGATAAACGAATAGTAATCAATAGATAACATAGGGGCACGCGGACCTCGTTTTCTCATAAACCTCGTAATCACTAATAAAAATCACGGGTAAATCCCAAAATAACAATCCCTATTTTATGTCGATCCATCAACATCGATCACTAGCTTAGGGTACCGTTTGTTTAGCCCTCGCGTATTCCGGTGTAACGATTCCGAAATTTCATACCGCGCGCGCCTCGGTGTGCCGCTGGATTCTGTCGTCCCTCGCGTTAATCGCTCAACTTGACCCACACGACCCCGGAAAACAAGAGGCCTGAGCATACATACGATGCAGTCGAGGGAGCGTTCATATAACGTTGCTTGTTTCGGGATGGTAGTAAAGCTAGTTACGAAAACGAAGCCCGAACGTTACCTGCCTAACTCGCTTGCGTATATTCGCCTACTGACACACTACATGCACACGCACACAGAGATAGGAAATTGTGCGCGTTAAAGCAACGTCGTCGCGAGATCGCAATATTTATCTTTAATTATAAGTTGCTTAAGCCTTGAGTTAACGAGTCTCGCGGCTGTGTTTGCGCGTATCAGTGTTCTATATCGGGAGCCGTTGTATAGACGCTATGCCCTCCCCCCCCCCCTCTCTCTTTCTCTCTGTCTCCTGTCTGACATAATTACCGCGCGTGCCCCGGCGTAATTTAATGGTCCGATAAACCCTCGCAATTATTATAAGATGTAAGCTAAAGTACCGTGGAAGAGCTATCTCTTTGTGATTTGTCTCCACGTGCGACTTGGTTAACTCTAGTCCCTTCTCTATCTCGACTCTTGAGCTCTATCGGTTGATATTCGGGCCAGCTCTCGCGTGTGTAATAAGCCCTTGAGGAGAGTCGAGGGTCCATTACACGTGACTTGAAGGTCGCGCGTATGGCGTACTTAGCTGGACGTTATTAACGGTCCGCGCGTCGCATATTGAATGAGTAAAGGTAGTTGCTCGAGGGCTCGGACCTTCCCATATATACGTATGCGTATTATGCTCCTCGTTCTATATAAGCCACGTGACTCTGTTTGCCTGTCTGTCTCTCTCTCTCTCTCTCTTCCTCTCTCTCTTACTCTCATGCAGTATGCGTTACCGAGTGTGTGCACCTCTCGTGTACTCGTGCTTGTTATTTAGGACTTGGCGGCACTCAGAACGAGATTTAACGGTCGCATGCAGTTGAAAATTTTGTGTTTCGGCATTTTATAACGTGTCCCTGTAAAGCTTAATGATTTGTTATTTTGAAAAGTAACTGATGTATTTTTGTGTAGACTCGACTCGACGATAGTTGTTAAAGTTAATATTTATTTTTTTAAATATTTAGTCATTAATAATCAAAAAAATATTCAGTCAAATGCAATTTATTTATTTATCTATAATTTATTTTCATTTAATTAATCTTATACCATATTTATATGAAATAAATTTATGTAAAGTACTTTTGTACATTAAACTTAATTTCTTATTATTTGATTTCTACAAGTAACTATTATTGAATTAATACAATACATGTCTTCATAATGCATTTATTTTTAAGTAAAAAGTAAATTTTTTACTTTTTAATTTCGCTTACGGTACATATAAAAAGGTACAAAAAGGCAGAAATTAAGTTACTTTAAAAACGAAAGTAAATGAAATTTAGCTTGGTTGGATAAAATAATTCAGACAAATGTACATCTGAGACTTTGTCGGCTCATTTCATTATCCTTCATTTCTCTGGTTTCTTCAATTTTATTCGAAAGACTTAAAGAACAGATAAGTGAAATAAAGAAGATGAAAGAGAAAAACTAGCGCGGCTTAAATTGTGCGTCTGTTCTTTGCTAATGCTGGTTGTTACATACTTGACTTTTCATTTTAACGCCTTTTAAAACGATGCCCTTTTGCCTGAATGTCGAAAATTAAAATTCTTTTAGTCTTTTGAATAAAAACGATAAATTGATAGTTTGAAATTTGTGTTAGTGCTCTAAAATAAAGCTTAGTCAATCTATACCATGGAAATCTTCATACACCGATTCATAATTTCATTTACAAATTACTTAAATTTTGATACCGTTGAAAAAATTGTATCTTAAAAGTGTAGAAAACAATGACATAATTTTGTTTTTTATAAATTTTGTAAAGATCTATGTGTAAAGGTCTATGTAAATAAATTGAAATTATGACAATTATTCAAACTGTTTGTAATGCAATATAATATGTGTATAACAATTTAAACATTCATCAGGCAATTTTTTTTTTTTTTTTTTTTCAAGTAACATAAAGAATTTAACAAAATTTACTTTCAATAAGATAACTCAAGAAAAAATAAGTAAGAATCTTCGATTCTATATTACTTTATCATTTATAACGACAAAATCTGTATCGTTCAAGGAGAAAAAAGCTCAAATACTACACGTGCCGAATTCAAGCACGTGAAAGGAATCCAATGAGTGAGATGTGTAAGAAATAAAAAGAATCTCGCGGCAAACCGAGAAACAGTATCTTAAATTCAAAGCCAAGCAAGAATGGAAAATTGCAGGAGTGTGAGATTCGCGTGCCTCCTCTTCTTCCAGCCCCACAAATACATATATATATATATATATATATATATATATTTATATATGTACGATACAGTGCATATCGTTCGCATGCACATTATAACAGCCTTACAGCATTGCATACGCGGTATAAAGTCTCCACGTCGCCGAAGATAGAAAAGGGAGGAAAAACCGTCGCGCTATTCCGTTCACGCGCCAGAAAATCGATTTTGAATAGCAGTGTTCGCGTAGTATTCAACCGTCTGAAATATTGAAACAAAGCGAAATTGCTCGTCGAATTACACATTACGTCCCTATATTTTCTCCCCCCCCCCCTCTACCCCTTTACCGTCTTGCTCCCTTTACACAGAAATGAATTCACGGAAAATTATCTACGCGTAAAACCTTCGCGCAGTCGAGGAGATATTTCGCGCGGACGTTTCTCAGAAAAGCGCGCGCGAGCAAAAGGGTCACCCGACATTCTATGCTTTGCTGTCGCTGAGCCGAAGGGTGACGGGAGGACTTGGTGAAAATTTAAACGGTCTCGCGTCCTACATACGTCAACGAGCTAAGCAGCTCTAATGAAAGAGAAAGAGAGAGAGAGAGCGATATACGAGTAGCATAATTATTTCAGAGCTAGAATCCTTATTCGGCAACAAAAGGTGATACCATTCCAAAGTGAGTGCTCGTTCTTTATTTAACTGATTTTGCTAGTTTTGGACATTATCGCAGATCACTTGATAGCTTAAATTTGATAAGGACGAAAAGTTTAATTACCGTCGCTGGTTGAATTTAATAAAGATCAACGTTTGTTGTCTATATAATTATTAGATTTTGATCGAATGCGGATATTTTGTCTTATTATTTATATTATTCGTATTAATTATTTGGTATAAATTATTTATTCATTATTTTACGTATAAAATTAAAAAAGGTTTCACTGCACCCAACGTTTTTCAATACTGAAAATTTTTAAATATTTGATGTTACATTTGTATTCTTACGAATATTAAAACGATGACTGCGGATTTAAAATAGAAAATTATGTGAATTTTTTTTACACAAGTTTCATAATTATCACCGATACGTGTATTTCAAACCCAATGTGGAATTATATTGAATGTAATAAAATCGTAAAATTCAAAAGCCATGTAGATTTGCTAAAGTATTATAGTGCACGTATTTTTTTGATAAATTATGTACAACCAAAGTGTATTGAAATAAATTGAAACTTTTATAAAATGCATATATTGATACTGGTAAAAAATTATTGTATGTAAAACAAAAATCTATATTTTATTGAATTCTAATGAAAAAAAAACCTTATCACAAGCTTGTAAAACGTTATAGGAACTTCATCAATGCCACAAACTTTCTTTATCTATTTTTTACTCGAATTGTATCTCCATCAATCTTGTCGGTAAATAGGAAATAATTGACATTGCTTGATTAGCGGTTGCTTCCCTACGATTGCTGGAAAGTGCAAACTTGAGTTAAATTAACGTCTAAGACTTAATAAATAACAGAATTCATACTTTAGTCATTCGATTTCCAAGTAGTGAAACAAACATTAATGTATACACTTCAATTAGTTAGTGAATAAATACTAACTATTTAATGCGGTTCGATGTATTTTGATTCATTTTTGTAATATTATTTATATTAATTTAAATTATTAAAACTATAGTTAACAATATGTAAGTTTATGGATTCTGAAAATGAAAAATATTTTTTATAAACGTATTCTTTATTAAGCTTCCAGAAATTCATGAAAATATAGCTCAATTATGATAAATGTAAGAAATATTTAAGAAACTATTGTTTACAATCATAAAAGCATCACGTCGAAATAGTTACGCAAATTAAAACAAATCTCTCGGCAATATATTTTAAAAAACCGTTAGATATATCACCGGATAGTCATGGTCTCACACGTAAATAAAAAAACATCTCAAAAAACAAAACAGCGTAAATCCCATCGACATCTTCACAAGAAGAACGAGAGAGAAAGAACGCACAAAGCCATAACTTTTTGGGCAGACCACGCGCACTCGCTCTATATATTCAAGAGGAAACGGTTTACGGAAAGTTACGGGCGAGAAGCGCATTGAAAAAAAAAAGGCGCGCGCGTGTGTACACTCTGTCTTGATACTAACGCAGAAGTGGAGGAGAAAAAGAAGGAGGAGGAGAAGAATAAGAAGTCTATCACCCCCATGGAGAAGCCGCGCGCTGTGCGTCTTATGGCGCCGCGACGTCTCGGACACGCCTTCGCAAGCTCGCGCTCGCGCGCCTGACCGAGAGCGAGAAACAAGCTCATGCAAACTAGACGGAGACAGAACGCGCGCCAGTTTAACTCAGCCAACCGGAACAAGCCCAACTGGCAAGAAGCTATCTCTCTAACGCGTGTCCGTATGAGGAAACTGCCGCCTCTCTCTCTCTCTCTCTCTCTCTCTCTCTCTCTCTCTTCTCTTTTGCCGAAATTGCAATCCACGATTCGCGCATTGCCGCTGCTTTACGTTATTTACACGGCTGGTGTTAATGTAAGGGATGAGTACATAACGCCCTTGGTCGTAAGTCAAATCTAAAGTATAAAACGCTAACTTAACACTAGCCACGTGTTTTTCGGCTCGAAATTTTGTAAATTTTATTTATTTGAGATTGAATTTACTGCATAAACGTTAGTATCCGTTATTGACATGATTATCCCTCTAAATTTTGCCGATTTTGATCAATTTTCTTTTACAAAATTTGTGTTTAATGGAAAATGTAATTTTTTTAATGATAACAAAGAATTATAACATTCTTATTTTTTTTATGCTATTTTAGTATTTCCAATCAAAACTATAAAGACATCCAGCCGTGTCTCAAATCATTTTCTAGGTGAAGTCTTTCAGAAAAACTTGCAAATTTTAATAAAAAACTTTTTTCATCCATTACTTTTTTTTCAACGAAAACGAGGACGAAGACGTTAAAAAAGTTACGTTCTTTGCTTTTCTTCATTTCCAAGGCGAAAGTCGTAAGCAAAAAAAAAAAGAAAAAAAAAAGGAGCACAGATAGTAAGAAAAAAAAGAGGGGCAAAGATGGAAAAAGAAGTCGGCACAGCGTATGACGCGGAAAACGAACGCAATGTTCACTGGCTAGCGTGCGCGGGCGTGCGTTCTATAGAAAGGAAAATGCTTCTTTGCCGCGCGTGTCACCGGCGCTTCTGAGCTTTCTCTCGCCTCGAGAGAAAAGAGGCAAAGCGAGAGAAAAAGGGAAGGGAGAGGATGGGTGAGAATCGCGAAAATAGCGAGCTCCCGTTGTTGTTGGCGCTTTCACGGACGGATACCTGCTCGCGAACTAACGCGGCCGCGTACACAGTCCGCGACGCAGAGGTTGATATAAATCCCGTGAGAGCGTGCTTCCCGTTCCTGCTCCAGTTGACAGCTGTCACCGAGCTAAAACACGTCGGATGTCGCTCTTCATGCGTGAATTTTATTTATTGCTTCATAGGGCTGCCGGCACTGGGAAAGGGGAGAGGGCAGAAATAAGGGAGGTTGGGAAAAGAGGATGGAACGAGTCCGGGTTAACGCGTACGTACGGCGTAACGCCACGAGTGCACGCGTACGGGTGCGTTGCCGCTACAGACATCGTGTCTGGCGCTTCGTTTGGTCTTCTTTATACAATGCTGTGTTCGACCGACTGACCCTCTTTTTTACGAGGTGTCGGGGAGTTTCGTTATGGGAGCTTGTGTACTACAACGGTGTGTACGTTAGTCAGGTGCGTCGACGAGAAATATCGCCGCGAGTGCGGAACTTTGGTTTCTTTTAAAGATTTAACGCTATTTGAAATCATGCGCCTATTAATTTCATATTGAATTATATTCTTTTTTAAGCTTTTTCAATTATCTATACGATTGTTGCAACTAAAATTATTTATAGTTTAAAAAGTTATTGCTTTTCATAATGTTATAAAAACTGTGCTTTAAAAAAGGTTCGTTTCCTATATTGAGCAAGATAAAATTTTAATAATTTGAATATTAATAATAATTATATAAAATTCAAAAATAATGACAATTAATAATGAAATTTTCATAATTGCAAAATAAAAATTTTAAATAAATTATTTTCACGCTAAGGGACGCAAATTTAATATATACGGTATAAATTTTAATATACTAAATGCAAAATTATCAAAAGTTTACATCAACAATACATTTACCGTCGAAATTTAAATTAATATAAAACAATAACATTTTGAGCGCAAGATAATATGGTTTTTATTCGTATAAAAATATTATTTTACTCTCCAAAAAAAGTAAGTATTACAAGAGATATAGTTTTAAACAAAAACTAATTCTAATTTAAATAAGACAGTTTAAAAACTAAATAACAATCGCGAGGCAGTAACGTATTCCCACAGTAGACGACAAAATATAGCCTCGACGAAACAATTTTCCTAGCTCTCGCGGCCTTTGCCTCTTTCGCGTACGCATGCCATGCGAACACGCGACATAGTTTATTAGGATATTCGTTCGTTGTATAATGCTTGCTATATATGCATATACATATAACAAAATGCAAGATTTCGCGCGCACGTGTGAGCTCGGATGTAGGCGACGTGCGATGTTCGCATTACGAAATATAATTACGAGGCGAGTTGCACGAGTCGCGTGAAACTGGTATTTTAGTGAGCATTGAAAAGCTCTGCCGTCTGTCCATTATTGTTTACCGAGTGCTTTACCTACCCGATGTCGAATTTTAACGCTCGTAAAGTGACGCAACAAACGGGGAAAGAGTAAAAATGAAAATTACATGGGTTTATTATTTATAAAACGATATCTTACGATGACTTTTTTTTTTATGGATTTTAAAATACTTACCGATTTACATTACGGATTTTGCTTAAAATGGAATTCTCGTGGCTAAATAGAGCTTGTAAATGATAAAATAGAAGAATACAATTTGTGAAAAGTTAAATTCGTCCGTTTTTTCATTTATTGGAAACGTAATATCAACGAATTAATCTTCAACGATAATAGCAATTATCTTTTATACTTATTTTATGGCTATTCTATAATAACTTTGCGAGTGGAGCAAAATTTATGACTTACGAACATAAAAGTGTCCATCAGCCCATAAAAACTCCGCTATAATCTATAAAATATTATAAGAAATTTTCTGTTTTATTAAGTCATCTCTTTAACAATTTCCTTAAAAAATTTGCAATCATTTTTCAGTTTATTCAAAGTTGTAATATTTTTTATAATTTAATAATAATAATTTTAATAAAAAAAATTTTTCTTCTTTTTTAGTATTAGATAATGTTTTTATTACTCAATAAGATGTTTTTTTTTTTTTTGCTAAATATAAATTCTAAGATAGTTAATAGTAGTGTAAAATTTCAAAAAGAAGCGTGTTCTCCTTTATCCATGCAATGTAAATTTTTAGCGATCCTCCTCACTAGTACGTATTCTAACTAACCTATTTTCGGTAAAAAGTAACTCCTCTCCTATTTTCATGAGAAGCCGGGCATTCGCTTCATAGAGGTGAAGCAAGTCCACTCACCGAATCTTATCAAAGATCCGTGACTTACGACTCTCTCTCTCTCTCTCTCTCTCTCTCTCTCTTGCAATTTGAGTGACAATTAAGGAGTTGGAGCCTGGAGTCAAGAAGCCGTATTACACGGGAAAAGGAGGGAGAAGTAGCGAAGGGGGGAAGTAGGGGAAGGGAAGGGGCTACCTCATTTGTCAGCGGCTCGTGAAATTAGTCGTAATTCGAGATCCTCGATGCTGCAACCCATGACGACACGGTACAAGAGAAGGATAAGTATACCGCACATATACCGCTTTGGCCCAGTAGTATAACTCAACGTACTATCAAACATGAACTACAGAAAGTCAGAGCCGTAGATAGAAGGACGAATAGGTAGATAGATTCGTCGTAGTGCCAACATCTAATGCCCTCCAAATCGTGTACAAGCAAAGAGCGAGAGAGAGAGAGAGACAGAGAGAGAGAGAGAGAGGAGACGAAGGAACTTTCACGAGTGCATACGCTTAAGGATTACGGTCGAAACGAAATACTCGAGAGCTACGCCAACGTCGGCGAAGTAGTTTCATACACGCAACTATTGTACGCACTGTACACATATACCCACACATATACACGCATACACAATGTCTCTCCTCTTACTTCCTTCTTTCTCTCTCTCTCTCTCTCTCTCTTTCTCTCTCACTCCCTCCCATATCCATCTCTTTAGCATCGCCATTCGCTGTTACTACTGTTTCTGCAAGCGGTGCTGTTGCTACTACTGCTTGTCCTATATATCGAGCAGCGAGATTCTAGCAAACGTTACACAGGGAGCCGAGGCGTTTGCTCGCTCGATCTGGAAGTTAACTTGAGTAGATGTCGTAACGAGGTTACCAAGGAATGCAAGGACAGGATTTCAGCAGGTATACCCGAGCAGTACTCGCGCGCTTGCTCCATCGCATACGTGCATCGCAACCCGGGGGCCCTCCCACCTATTTTCAGGCCTGTCCGTTCCCGATTTAGCAAGGCAAAGCTCGAACCTCTGTATGATCGTTGCTCTCCTTCTACTCATGTCTATTCACCTCTCTCGCTCTCTCTCTCTCTCTCTTTGCTCGTCCATTTTCTAGCCGCTCGAGTTGTGTAGTATGACGCAAGAGAGGCCTGCCTTTGTGACGCGATGACCTAACCTGCGACACTCTTGTCGCTAATTCTACCTCTCTCATTTCCCCATTTCTCCTCTCTATCTCTCTTTCTCTCCAAATCTATCTTCGTATATTTGCACGGGGATATTATGGGCTGGTTTTGCCGGAATCGCGCACTCGGAAATTCAAAATCGATGGGCTTGGACGAACTTGAATTTTTTTTTTTTATACCGATATATATACATGTACATGTATCCGCGTATTTTTAAAACCGAGGTCAATATGCCTAATAATATTCACTCAATCGTGTACAAATTTTATAAAGCTTTAATCGCTAAAAAAATGTTATAGATAAATTTTTCCTTACTCACAATATCGGTAGAATATATCATTTTTTGATTTTCAAGTTATATTTCCTAGTTTGTATGCATTTATCATATTGATGTTTGAATTTACTTCTTTTTTATATTCATTTAGTATTAAAATCGTTACTTTTCAGAAATTTGTGACAAATGGTACTATTAATTCGTGCAGTAATAAGAAAAAAAATACTCAAAATTACTATATGTACCAAACGACAAAAGTTATCTACATTTCCGATCATTTGAAAGATAAATTTTTTATGGAATTCTATTATTACCAACATTTTAGCTGATTTATTTAAAGAAAAATAAAGAAATCTACTAGAAACATAAGATAAAAGATATAAAAATTAATGCTTAAATTCAATAAATAATAGGAATAGCTTAAAAATTTTTTTTACAAAATTTTATTAGCTCATAAAAGAACCAATATATGTTGAAAATTTAAATTTTAAAAGAGTATCAAATTATTTATTTATTAATTTTTTTTTTCGTGGACACTGGAACATTATAGTTTTTAAACCACATATTGTTCGAAGATTTGTATGCAATTCAGTAAAATGTTTTCACGAAACAACACAATTGTAAAACCGAAAAGTTAAGGTAATCTTATATTATATCGCTTTCATGTATACAAAAATTTATCCCATAGTAATCAACATTAGAAAAAAACCGTGAATAAAAATATAGCGGAAATAAATATTTAGTCCACGTAAAATTTTTTAACGAGTATAAAAGTATAATTCTTTTTATTTCGTTTTGAATTATTTTTATTTTATTTGAAAATGCATGAAAATGAATTAAAATTTTGATAAGGTGAAATTAAAAAAAAACAGTCAATTTAATTAATTTTTAAAATTTTTAATTTCATTTTATAACATTCAATCTTCGAAATCGAGATTAAATACAGTGGCTCCAGGTGAGTATACGATTCATTGCATTCGATCCTTTTCTCTTCTTTTTTCTCCTCGCTCTTGCTTCATCTCTTTCTTTCTTTTACTCTCTCTCTCTCTCTCTCTCTTTCTCTCTCTCTCTCTCTCTCTCTCTCTCTCTATCCTTCTTTTTTTTTTGTAGATTGACCGATAATTTATGTAAAACCTTCTTTTCACTAGGCGACAGTATTTTATTGCAATCGCCCTCGGGCTTTATCGAGATTCGATAAAAAACGTAAGTTAGACCGACATCGATCCTATCAGCACGTGCATTATCACGGTTAACCTGTAAATTTATGGGTTCACCTAGTGCTACGAATCAGAAATATGCTGATTTGCTTGTGTGTGCGTATGCGTACATTCTAGCTTACGCGCGCCGTGCTCCTAGTTTTTCTCGATGCATCAAATAAGGCATTGCTGCTATTTTGGATTAGAATTTTCTCATTTTTTCTATTTTTTTTTTTTTTTTTTTTATTTTATTTTTGGACAGAACACAGAATAAACAAGTGTTAAAACATGAATTATGTAAAACGTTTTTCTACTATTTCGAATAAAATGGTTGAGCTAAATTTAGGGAGTAGATTAAGTGCAAATCGATCGGATGAGTAATTCATACTAAGGTTGAAACTCTGATACTTAAATAATGACCACTTTTGTCTTATAAACTCATTATGTGTTGATCAATGATAATGAAAATTTTTCCTATTGTACTTTTTATCGTACATTAAAAAAAATCACATCGAAATAAAAGTATTAATATTTATAAATATTCTTGTAATATTATTGATAACTTATAGTATTTCACGTATAATTGAATACATGTTTTAATCTAAGTTAATTATGTTTCAATCAATATATCAAAATTATTATAATTTTTGCTTAAGTAAGAAAAAATATCAGTTGAGCTAAAATTGCAACTCAAATAAACTTCACTTCGTTGCATTAAGATTTCATCTAAAAATAATAAATCCGAAAATTGATCAATAATATCTAGTTTTATATGTATCTATTCCAATCACTTCGAATAAAATAAAAATATTTCAAAATTTCAGCAAAACAAATACCTCACCTATAACGTTTTATGGAATTATCTAGTTAGATTAAAGGATTTTTTTCTAAATCGATTCTAGTTGAAGTGAAACTGATAGAAAAAATGGAACATTGTATCCAATCAATCTCATCACGACAATATTTTACGTTCTCGCTTATACATTTACTAGTATACATACCAAGGACAATAAAATAAAATGAAAACGAAGAAATCCTTGAACAAAATAAAAAAAGAAAAAAAACAAGAGACAAAAAAGAACAAACGGTAAATAAAAGTTCAGCAACAAGAAAATCCACGGATAGTGAGCTAAGCGCTCTCGCGATATCTCCCGAGGGATATTCGCGGACGTTAGCAGCAGTGAGACTAAAGAGAGGGCAAGAAAGAGAGAGAAAGAGAGAGAAAGAGAGAGAGAGAGAGAGGAGGAGGGGAAAAGGCAACGCGAATAAGAGAGGGAAGAAAAGATAAAGATGAGCCAGAATCAGATGTGCGAGAGCGCGCGACTGTTTGGTCGGGTTTTAGATAGCAGAGAAAGAGAAATAGAAATTCACGGATACAGAGCTTATAATTGAATAGTCCGGCGTAACGCTTGCGCACAGGTATAGAAAAATTGTGAGAGGACGAACAGTGAGACATAGAGAAAAAGAGAAAGGGAAAGAGAGATATATAGATATAGATATATGCATAGAGAGAAGGCAAGTCTGACAGACTGCGCAGAAATCCATCCATCCAAACTGCCATTCAATGCGCGACAAACAAAAGGGTGATCAAAAGCTTCGACTGCCCACGCGCGAGGACTGAAAAGAGTCGCCGAGAGATTTTCACGAACGGCGATTTTAGATGGACGAGGGTGAGAGAGCGAGAAAGAAAATGAGCGATTGTCAGGTAGAGAGATAAAGAGAGAGAGAGAGAGAGAGAGAGAGAGCGAAACGAGTCTTTTAAATGCAAAATAAAGGCAAGGACGAGTGAAAAGAGAAAGAGGGAAAGTATAAAAAAAAAAAAAAAAAAAAAGAAAAAAAAACAACGTACGATTGCAGCTGATGCGCCACTTTGCTTACTACGTGCGACCGTGCAAAAGGAGCGTGGAGTGCGAGTTGCCATGGAAAGTATAGAAAATGGTGAAACAAGGGAAAATAAAAGGCGACGAGAAAAAGAGAGAAAGACCGATAGAGTTTTGAGCCGCGCACGTATATGTGAACATCGGAGAACGGCGCATTGTTCTGGAACACTTGTTTTTAAGCGAAATCGCATCAAGCAATTAATGCTTGGGTAAAAAAAAAAAAAAAAACGAAAGAAACAAAGCAAAAGAAAGAGAGAATGAGAAAGAGCGGAAATGAAGAAAAAAGAGAGAAAGAAGGGGGGGGGGAGGATTGGAGGAATCCTGTTTTATTTTATTCATTTTTATTTACTCCGTAAACTCCCTCCTTCCAACTTACCACCATTGCTTGATTTCGTTACATCATCAGCGAGGTGAAAGAGGGTCTCTTCTCTCTTTGTCGAACTATTGCCGCTTATGGCGATCAAATTTGCAAGCGCCGTATGCGATTGGCCAATAACCAAATAACCAAATATAAAGCAATCAGTGTAGACGTTTACTCTTTGCAGTCACGTATTTTTCAAACGGTGCAGATATACGCAAACATTCCCGTTATTTTTTCCTATCTACCTTTTCTTTTTTCTTGATTTCTTTTTTCTTTTTTTTATTTTGTTTTGCCGAATAACCGATCGTATGCGTGTAAAAACTATTTTGTCAACCGCGTAAATTTTGCATATATTTTTCTGGATTACGCCTTTTGTTGACCTACTTTCTCATTTAGGAACATAGAATTTTATTTTTATTATTTTTTTTTTTTTCCAGATCGCTTTAAAACGATCGACTGAAACGTCGTTTTCACAGCGATGCTTTTATTTCTTATTAAATGTAAATATTCAAAAATGATTGTAATAGTAGGAAAATATTTAACAATTTTTTTGTTAAAATAATAATACAAAAATATTATTCAACTTATATATTTATAAATTAGTTAATGAAAATAATTATGATAAACTTTTAAAAGAAATTAAAAATCTTTTTTAAAAATTATCTTCTAAAAGAATTGTAGAATACAAGACAAAAATATCCATATAAAAAAAAAAAATATATATATATAAAGTATGCATAATATAATATAGAATATATGAAAAATTTAATCACATTAAGTTCTTTCAATTTTATAATATTTTGAATGTAAATAAATCCAACATACAAAAACTAACAATACTCGTACGCTGAAATTCAATAAAGATAAATCTTAAACATTTAACTATTTAGAATTGCAATTTTTTCAACAAAATAATAAATACATAAATCGAGTTAATCAAATGGGTATTTAGCAAACTGTTGTAAATTAAAATCTGTCGTTTTAAATTATCGCCGAATTATGAATGTGAATATTGTTTTATAATAAATTGAAGCATTTTGGGTTATTAAAAATATCGATTACTTCAAAAA